>CM028131.1:1198568269-1199182884 GCA_016271365.2 Neoceratodus forsteri | reverse complement strand
AACACGCATGAATTACTTGTAATTCCATACAAAAGCAGGACATGGGATTACTGAACTGTTCCCCCTTATATCATCACAGAACTATTTCAACAAGAGCTCCCAGTCCCAATCATCATTTTAGTTCATACATGCACCAAGTCCAACTGCACCGATCTGCAAGTACAACAGAGTTTTACTGTACATGACCAATATGGGTGAGGGGGTATCACTACCACCTTTAGAAATGTAGAGACAGACAATTTAACTACAACTCAATACAAAATGGTAAACTGACCACTGCAGGTAGATGGTAAATAAAACCAGGCTACAGCTGAGCAATGTTTACTAAGCCATGGAGAACTACTGCACACCCCTTACTGTATCACAGTTAACTGAATTTTTTGAACACATATGCTTTGAATGTTGCATTGATTTACACATAAATATATCAGACTAAACCCACTGCCAAACACAGCGACCAACCCACTTCCCATTTTTCACAGCGTGTCCGACCCCAAATGCTTTCTCATATCTAGCTCTCCACTAGCTGTGGCTTGATTACAGTGGGATGCAAGGGACTCAGCTGGCTTTGGGGGGGGATTACAGAAATGCGATCAAGCTAAAGCCCAAAGAGGTCACTTACCCCTGTCCTCAGTGGCAATGCCCCTCATTATAAAAGGCAAACCCAACCCCTCTCTTGGTGCACGACCCAAGACATCCTTCCTGCTTTGTCAACTAAAGAGAATATAGGGATTTTAGTGTCAGCTAACTGTCATTACAATAAAGGCTAGTTACGTCACTGCAGCTTCGATTAAAGTTAACAACGGAAATGTCCCCGGCACTCTGTCAGTTTTCAAAATTTAGGCAGGCTGACTCTTTCTCCATTCTGGCAAAGGTGAAAACAGAGGAAAAAGTTCCCCCCTGAGCATGCAGAGTATTACTTTTTAAATTGCTGTTATTACTGCAGTGTGAATGTAACTGTTGTAGCTCCCTGCTGTGAACCAAAAACTCAATCTCCATGCTATGAACTAAAGACTCTTTCAATGAGAAATCCAGTAAAACTCAGAAAGAACTTAGCACTACATGAATAACTGTTAAGAGTGAACTGAGAGGGGGAACCTAAGCTAGGAAAATAAAATAAAAAAACTTAACTCCAGCCACTAAACTCATTTCTAGTCCATAACTACTCTAATCCCACCTAACTAAAAAAAAAACTAGCCAGTAGAACAAAAAATAAGCAGAATAGAGGAGATAACATAACATAAAAGTGTGGCAGGCAAAAAGCACATTCCAACACGGCACTCAACATTTAGCCGAAGCTCACAGAACAGTCATCCAGCCTAATGGCTGTTATGCTCAGCCCTGCTACAAGGATTACAAATTTAATAAAAACATTTTGGAGGCATTTTTTCAACAGTTAAGTACAGAATCTGCCTAACAGAGTCCTGATCAGCAAGATACATGTCTTGTCTTGTTCTCTCTTCAGGATGCCATTTTGTGGGGTTTTGAAATTTGTTTTGAAAAAAATGGAAGACAAACTGACAGAAAACAAAAAATAAATTTTCCCTTATGAAAAAGAATTGTACCCAAATGAAAAAGGATCCATTTTCATTTGGACCAAATCCTTTTTTTTGTTCCAGACCTCTACCCAAAAGGCTGTACTGAGCATGCTCAGAACCCAAAATTGTAAAACTGAATAACTTTGGAACAGATTAATATTTTGTCATCAAACCATCAAAATGCACTATATGGGCTAGTCACTTTCTACCCTGAAAATTGCAAACCAAAATTCCATGCTGTCTTGGGGCAAGACGATGATAAAAAGAAAAACAGCAAAAACAGTGATTTTTTTTTATGTGTTTTTTTTTCACTATCTGTATCTTAGAATCCACACATACAACCATAACACAACTTGCTAGGTCAAGAGATCTACTCTTCAAGACTATACATGCAACATTTTGTGCAAATCTTTTGAACAGTAATGAAGATATTAAAGTGCAAAATTTGAGGTTTAACACAGAACCCCCTGCTCAACCCTTAATATAGGGGCATTACTGTGCTCCTATAATACTACACTACCATCCATACATTTCTTTAGCATTATCCCTAACCTCATCAAGTAGTAAACTGTAAACTGCAAATACCTTTGGTGTCATCTTCATATTGCCTAGAACAGTATTTGTTGTGCATTAATTTGGTGAGATGGCATTTATGGATTACAAGTTTAAGGACTGAATGTTTAAGATGTGTATACCAGCCCTCCTCTTCTAATAGAATGCTACACTTGTTAGAGAGTTCCATGAAATATAAAAAATTACCCTGAAAAGTGATATTTTTAAAATGTTTAATTCCTTTCTGTTCACAATTGCTAATTACTATTACTTGATTATCTTTCTTGAAATTAGGATTGTGCCATAGTGGCTGAAGCTTGGACTTACTTAACATGAAGTTTAATAAGTAAGACCACTGTCTTATCTGCTGCAGAGTATCTGTTATAACCTTGCTGTGAGTTACCTTAATTGGCCTAGCAAAGAGAATAGATTTAATACTATTTTTTTGATTCTGAAGTTCTTGTTCTACTTCCAGTCATTTAGGTATATAAGTGCCATGGGGTCACTCATGAACCATTCAATAAAATGAAGAGCCTTACAAGCCAAATAGTACAGATGCATATCAGGTACTTTCAGAGCTCTATTTTTCTTGGATCGTACTGACTGATTATATGACATTCTGTTTTTTTTTTTTTTGTAGTTCCAAATGAATTTGGCCAATTGATTGTTAATTCCACTAAGCCATCTTTTAGTAACAGAGAAAGGGATTGTTGTGAAAATATATGTGGCTTGGGGCAGGATATTCATTTTAATGGTATCTAGTCTCCCCTACATTGCTAGAGGTAGCTTAGCCCATGTTGTTAAATCTTCCTGAAGTCTGTTTTTAAATATTAACAGGTTTTTTCAAAATAGTTTTATTCACTGTTTTAAATACCTTTATGTCCAAATATTCAAAGCTTTCTTTGGCCCATGAAATACCATTATTTTGTAAAGCATTTTTGTCATATCTGTGATTTAAACCCCCAAAAAGTGAGTTTCTGATCTGCAATATTTGTATCCAGATATATTACCAAAATCGGTATGTATAGCTAATAAGTGAGATATGGAATCATAGGGCTTAGCTACAGAGTTAAGCATATCATCCACAAAAAGGGATATTAAATGTTGTTTGCCTCCTGATTTTATGCCTTTAATGTCTTTAGCATGTAGAAGTTTTCTAACCAGATGATCCATAGTTAAATTAAATAGTAAAGGAGATAAATGGCAGCCTAGTCTGGTTTCTCTTTTGACCGTGAAAAAAGGAGACACTGTCCTGTTAGTAACTACTGCTGCAGATTTGTTGTTTTATAAAAGTTTTATCCAGCTTGTGTAACCTTCAGGAAAGTCATATATCTATAAAACTTCAAAAATGTATGACCCTGAAATACTACTAAAAGCTTTCTCTGCATCAAGAGAAAGTAATCCCATTTGTGTTTTGGATCTCTTTACCATTTCAATAATGCAAAACAGCTTCTGAGTGTTGGGTCCCATATTCAGAGCCAGCCTGCTGCATGCACAAACAGGTTTGCTGCATAAAAAAATAGTGGTGGACCACTCTGGTATCATATTAAAACAGCATGATCTGAACTGACCGTGCCATTTGCTTGAATATCAGACCCTGGTAGCACTGGTACATGGCAAGCAGCCACCATATTTGGTGCAGTGCTACCAGAGGGTGGGGCTGAAGACCACCCATGTGGTAAAGCGTGGCATACACTGGTGAGTGCTTCAGCTCCCATGGGTGATATTCAGCTCAAACAAATGAGTCCATTGGGCATGCATAGCATTAAGTCAAGTCAAGTCATGTCAAGTCATTTTTATTTATAAAGCACCTTTCCGAAATCAAGGCACTGTACAAAAATAGATAGAACAATAAAATCCAAACATTAAAACAACCATAACTAAGAAGAATAAGCCAAGGTAAAAAGATATGTCTTTAAAGCATTTTTAAAACTATCAACGGTTGGGCATTCTCTTAACCAGCGAGGAAGAGAATTCCACAGGGTTGGCACCGAAAAGGCAAAGGCACGAGATCCCGATAACTTCAAATGAACCCTGGGAATCTCTAGCAATCCCTCACTGGCGGAATGGTGAGGACGGAGGGGGAAATAGGGAATCAGAAGATCTTTCAGGTAACCGGGTCCCTGGTCGTGTAGGGCTTTAAAAGGTTAGTAAACCAACCTTAAAGGTGATTCGCCACCGAACAGGCAGCCAGTGCAGTTCACGAAGCACAGGCGTAATATGACTGGTTCTAAGAGTCCCAGTCAAAAGCCTGGCTGCAGTGTTCTGCACCAGCTGAAGGCAGCGGATATCAACCCCTGGTAGTCCTAGGTAGAGGGAATTGCAGTAGTCCAGACGGGTAGTGACAAAGGCGTGGACCAAAGTTGGAAGGTCCTCCTGGGGAATCAGATGTTTCACCAGGCGATATTCCTCAGATGGTAGAAAGAGGATTTGACAACAGCTGACACCTGAAATTTCAGGGTCAGACCATCATCAAAATAATGCCCAGATTTCGCACCTGTCGGGAGGTAGAAGGCGATGCTACCCAAGCAATAAACCTGATAGCTGTCCAGCACCCAAACCCACCCCAGGATGACCTGGATCACGACCAATACCTCGGTCTTATCCGGATTGAGTCTCAACCAGCTCGAGCTCATCCAAATTCTGATCTCATCCAGGCAGTTATTAAGTACAGAGAGTGCATCACTCTGATCGGGGAGAAAGGATAGATACAGCTGAGTATCATCTGCATAGCAGTGAAAACTCAAGCTGTATCACCTGATGATTTCTCCCAATGGCAGCATATACACTGCAAACAACATGGGAGCTAAAATGGAGCCCTGTGGTACCCCACAAGGCAGGGAGAAAGCGTCAGAGGAATAAATTCTGGTGACAACTCTCTGAGACCTGCCAGTGAGGTAAGAACAAAACCACTTGTGGACTGTACCAGACAGCCCACAAAAGACCCGCAGTCACTCCAATAGCACCCCATGGTCTACAGTGTCAAATGCAGCAGATAGATCAAGAAGGACCAGAATGGTATAAGCCTTTCGATCTCTGGCCATTAGGAGGTCGCTCAATACCCAAACAAGGGCAGTCTCAGTACTATGCCTTTTCCTGAAACCAGACTGGAGAGTATCATAGACATGAGAAGTAAGATGATCATCCAATTGCAACGCAACTGCCTTTTCAATAACCTTACCAACAAATGGCAGGTTAGAGATAGGCCGGTAGTTAGCTAGACAGTCTGGGTCCAAGGAGGATTTTTTTAGGAGTGGTCGAACTACTGCCTCTTTAAGGGGGTCAGGGAAAAAAAACCCTCTCCAAGGATTTCCAGATAATGTCAGCAAGGATTGGGTAGATAACTTCTTCACAACCTAATAACAGCGGTGTAGGACCCGGATCCAAACTACAACTAGTTGGTCGCATTGTTTGGATGATCTTCACAATGTCCATGAATTCTGGGAGGTGAAAGTCTAACCAGACAGACTGAGGATAAGACACCACCAGTCGTCCACCACAATCCCCCGTAGGAGAGGTCGGACTGATGCGGACCTGATGATGGCAACCTTATCTGCAAAATGTGAACTCCTCGCATCTAAGCTGAGAGAAGGCTTCTCTAGGCTGAAGACAGACTGGATTGCACAGTCTGTCCACAGTCCGGAAAAGCTGAGCCGGTCGATTCTTTGCAGCAGAAATCTCTCTGGACAGGAATTCTGCCTTCTTACGAGTGATTTCTGATTGGTAGCTATCATTATGGGCCAACAATCTAAGCCTGCCAGCATCAAGGCCCGATTTCCGCCAGGCTCTCTCCAGCCTTCTGCCTACTCACCTTAATTCCTTCAAGGAGCCTTCAAACCATGGACTCCTTGGATGGATGGTGAGAGGCCGAACTCGAACAGGTGCAATTTTGTCCAGAGCATCTCCCACAGCCTTATTATAGGCTAATACAAGACCATCTGGACTCATGCATTCACTCGACAGACTCGATAGATCCAGCACCACCATTAGGTCATTGGGGTCAATACCCTTTAAAGGGCGGTATTGGACCATCTCTGTAGGGGCAGACCTATTAGATGGGGCCCTGAAACTGAACTCTATGGTGTAATGGTCCGACCAACTGACTGGTTCCACCCCCAAGTCAGTGATCTCCATACCCAAGAGAAAGACCAGATCTAATGAATGACCCACTATATGGGTAGAGGAGGTAACAACCTGTGTCAGGCCCAGTGTATTCATCAACTGGAGGAGATTTTGACCAAAATGAGATAGTTCATCATTGACCCAGGCATTGAAGTTGCCCAGGAGTATTAATCTGGGAAACCTCAACACCAGGTCGACAATGAAGTCTGCAATCTCCTGTAGGAATTCACCTCTGTCACCTGGTGGACGGTAGACGAGGAGAATCCCACAACCTGCACCCTCGCCCAGGATATATTCAAAAGATCTGGTGTTCCCCAATGGCACATCCACAAGGCCCAGTTCAGATTTAAACATAATGGCCACACCTCCGCCCCTTCAATCCAGCCTTGGACGGTGTATCAGTGAGAACCCGGCTGCAGTTGCCAAGGCCAATATAGGGCCAGGATTTTCATCCAGCCAGGTCTCAGTGATACAAGCCAGATCATATGACCCAACAAGATCAGCTATAATAGCTGTCTTGTTTTTTATAGATCTGGCACTGCATAACACCGCCAAGGCAGGATGAGCTGTCGAGGAAGACCTCGGTACCTGTCCGATTTCTTCGGGACTCTTGGGTATGGAGACAAGATAAGAGCGACCTCTATCCCGACCCCATTTCATCCCAGGACGTCTTCTGGACCCTAAAACCCCAATCCGCCCTCCCCTTTCCTGTCCCCCACAAGGCCCAGCTTTCCACCTTCGTCCTCGCCTCTTCAAGATGCCCAGTGCTCGACACCTACAATAGGTGTCGGATGACAGTGGTGGGAACTCAAAGGGACGTAGCTCCCTGAGCCTAGTGGGGGAATAGTGCTCAACCGTCATTTATTAAAACAAAAACAACAACAAAAAGAAAGATAAACCTACAAATATCAAACCTATAAATAGCACACACTGTAAATAAATTAAGTGGCCATATGTATGCCATAACGGGCTCATCTGCATGTGAGTGCCTGGCCTGAGTGCACAGGGCCTGGTCCCCCAAGCCCCAACCCCTGTCCCCATAGAAATATAAATGCACATTGAAGGTTCAGCAGTCTCTTCTTACTCCAGATCCCTTCCTTGGTAATGCTTTGAAAATCCCTGGTGGTCTAGTGGTCCCTTCCTTGCCCCAATTCCTTCCCAAGTAAGGCTTTCAAAATCCCTGGTGGTCTAGTGGTCCTTCCCTAGCCCCAATCCCTTTAATGGTAATGCTTTCAAAATCCCTGGTGCTCTAATGGTCCCTACCTAGTCCCGATCTCTTCCCCAGTAATGCTTTAGAAATCCCTGGTAATCTAGTGGTCACTTCCTAGCTCTGATCCCCTCCCTGGCATTTCGTTTATAATCCCTGGTGATCCAGTGGTCCCTCACCCATCCCCATTCTCCAATTGCTGTCCCAACCCAAAGAAATACATTTCCTGGTAGTCTAGTGCCCCCTACCCCCCCCCACACTGGCAGATAGTGACCCACCACCCTGCTTCCCCAACCTGACCCATGCTGGCAACTGGCACAGCCCCTCTCATACTGCCATGGCCAGCTGTTGTCTGAACTGTCAATAAGCATGTACAGTACATGGTATATGCTCATTGGTAGTCTGGTAAGGTGTCTTTTTTTTTAAGACTCTGAATCACTGCCAAGATTTCTTGATCGGTAATGCATTGATCCAATCGTTGTTTTAAACCATCAGGAACTGTAGGTAAGCAAATATCCTTACAGAAATCAAGTAAAGAAATGTGGCAAGACCTTTCTTTAGAATCATATAACTCTTTGTAGAACTTCAGGAATGCCTCATTTCTTGTTGCCTGAAATGATGCTATTATTTGTAGTATTTTTGACTGATACAATGCTAGTAGCTGAACTATTTTGTTTTAGTCTTATTGCTAGTAATCTTGATGCTTTGGGGCCCAAATCTACATAGTTGAGTTTAGATTTCCAAATAAAAAATTCAGCTTCACCTCTAATAGTTTCATTGTGGTTAGCTTTCAGTTTAAACCATCTGTCCTAATTTTCACTAGCATCTTCATTTAATAATAAAGAAAGAGAGAGAGAGAGAGACTGCTTGATGGCTAGGCAGAGGACCAGCATGTAGCAATTGGGCCTTGGATTACAAACAGAATTGCTTGTTTGTTTGTATGTTTGTTTGTTTGTTGTGTCTATCCACATCACCAGGCAGGGGAGTGGTGCAGCTAGTCGGGGAATATACAGCATTTGACATCTGCTGCTTTGAAAACCTGAACTTTCCAATTCATAGACTGCCATATATTTGACCCAGAGCGGTGAGTTACCTCTCCCCATAATTTTTTCATTGTGCTGGGATTGCTCAGCTGGCGAGGGTGCTAGGAGGTGGGCCAGCAGCTGTGAGTCAGCCCATGGGGAGGGGCTTGCCAGCTTTAAATCTTTAAAGCGCCTACAAGTGCAAGCTGAAGCAGACATTGCCAGGAAGTGGAGTGGTGCAGCTAGTCGGGGAATGTACAGCATTTGACATCTGCTGCTTTGAAGACCTGAACTTTCCCATTCATAGACTGCCGTATATTTGCACCCTGAACTGTGAGTTACCTCCCCCCATATTAGTTTCATCATGCTGGAATTGCTCAGCTGGCAAGGCGGCTCGGAGGTTGGCCAGCAGCTGTGTGTCAGCACATGGGGAGGGGTGTGTCAGCTTTAAATCTTTGAAGTGCCTACAAGTGCGAGCACCACTCGATCAAGAAAATTGAGAGGTAATGGGTTAGTTTGTGATGTTCCTGAAATAAGGAGCCTGAATTTGTGTAACCAGTCTGAGGAGAAGTTAAATCAGAAGGGGGTATTAACCTACAAGTCTGACCTGAGTTTTGCAACATCCTGAGATGCATGTAAGTATGTGTGTAGCATATATTTGATTTGATTTTGATTGTTTGAATTTGGATGTTTCATACTCTGGTTATTTGTGGTGTTAATGAATAGAAAAGTTATGGGGGCTGTCTGTAAAATGGCTGTTATTCACATTTTAATGTTTTGTTTTTATTTAATATTTTTAGTAAATTTCAGTTTGCACATTGCTTTAGAGGTTCATTAATTGATCTCCAGCCCCATCCTCTTGCTGTGCAGAGAGTATTGCACTTTACTCAAACTGTTATTTCACCTGAAACTTTATCTAAAAGATGTTCTAATGCTATGCTTAAAGTGTATCCTATCAAAATTGTACCACAGACTCTCTTCTTATTGAGAATTAAGTTTTATAAAAGTATAACTTACCAAAGAACCCAAAAAGATCGTTGAGGGGTATTGTTAAAAATCTTTTTGTAAATTGTTTATTAGTATGTGGAAATGTGCACCCAAATCCTGGCCCTTCTAACATGTTAAATGATATTGAAGGTTTACATCTGAAATTGGTTTCTGTGATTATTACTCATTTTAATGTTAGAAGTTTGAGAAACAAGTTTGATGAAGTTAAGAACTGAGTAAAAGAGGTTAACCCTGGGGTATTGGGTTTAACTGAAACCTGGTTAGATGGTAGGGTTTCAAATACCTCTGTAGACTTCGCAGATTTCCAACTGTATAGATCTGACAGGACAAAAAAAGGTTGGGAATTGTGATTTATGTTAAGTGTAACTTAACTACCCATGAAGTAGCAAGTTCCTTGCTTAGTAATGGTTTGGAAATGTTGGCTATAGAGATAGAGTTACCATTTCGAAAACCTATATTGTTATTAGGGGTATAAGAATTCCCTAAGGTTGACATGAAGGTTTTTCAAGATTTGCAGGAATTTTTGTTTAGTTTTAGAGATTCTCATGAACTATTTGTAACTGGTGACTTTAATGTCGACTGGTTGGCTGTTGATGTGAACAATGAGTTGGTTGATTTTCAGATGGGACTGAGATTGACTCAGTTAATTCTGGAACCCACCAGAATCAACCACAGAGATCCTAAGAGATCTACATTGTTGGATATGATGTTCACAAAGTCACCCCAATTTGATTCACAAATAGGAGTTTCATCAGAATCCTTTTCAGATCATCAGGTTATTTATTCAGTTAGAAATAACATAATAAAGTCTGTTCCTGAATCTAAAATTTTTTGGTGATATTTTAAACAGTTTGACTATGTTAAATTTATGATTGATGTTGAAAATATTAGATGGGATAGATTGGATCTGATTCCCACACCATCGGCTGCATGGGAATTCTTACTAGATGAATTTGTGTATATTTGTAATAAACATACACCTTTGAGATCCAGG
The DNA here is from genome assembly GCA_016271365.2 of Neoceratodus forsteri. Lineage (NCBI taxonomy): Eukaryota > Metazoa > Chordata > Ceratodontiformes > Ceratodontidae > Neoceratodus > Neoceratodus forsteri. The sequence continues at coordinate 1,199,172,441 of CM028131.1, read as the reverse complement.
GTATCAAAATATAAAGGGAATGTATAGTTCTCTCCAGAGTTATATAAAGCCAGAAAATATAGAAATAAAAAATGGGCAAAAGCTAAAAAAACGATGTTATATCAGGATTGGGTTTCTTATAGGCAAGCACGCAATTTGTATACCAATAAAGTTATGGCTGCTAAATAACAATTTGTTCAAACTAAATTAGATGAATATCATAAAAAAAATCCAAGAAAATTTGGGGGATTATTTCTGACTTAATGGGAAAAAATAAACAGAGAGATGTAAGTAAAATAGAAATTGATGGTATTACAATGCCCCTAGGGGAAAAAATGGTCAATGTTTTTAATGACTACTTCTCTAAAGTGGGATCTGTAGGCTCTGTGGATGGGATTTATCCAGATCATGATAGTGCCCAGGAGTACAAATCAGTGGATACCAGTATAGTTACCAGAGAAATGTGTGGGTTTGATTTTGATTACATCACTCTGGAGGAGGTACATACAGAACTTCTGAAGCTAAATATTTTTAAAGCTAAAGGAGCCAATGAGATTCCATCTAGACTGCTAAAATATGCGTCCCCTTGCATAGCATACCCCTTAGCCTATATCTTTAATCTATCAATTGTTAGTGGAGAATGCCCAGACAGATGGAAGGTTGCTAAAGTGAGACCTATTTTTAAGTCTGGGAACAAGAGCGATCTGGGCAATTATCGGCCCATCTCATTGTTGCCCCAGATTTCAAAAGTTTTGGAAAAAATTGTATCCCATCAATTGAAAAGATTCCAAGAGGAATGTAATAAATTGTCACCTTTTCAGTCAGACTTTAGGGTACTCCATAGTACACAAACAGCTTTGACTGGGGTGGTAAGCGATGTTCAACTGTGTCTGGACAGGAGGTTAATGGTAGGAGCCTTGTTTATCGATCTCTCAAAGGCATTTGACACCCTTAATCATGGGGTGCTCCTGTCCAGACTCAGTGAGATTGGCTTGTCTCCCCAGTTGGTTAAATGGTTCTCTTCATATTTGAAGGACTGTAGCTAGTTTGTGGAAGTACAGTAGGTTCTTATAAATCTGGTGTATTAAAAATGAAAAATGGAGTATCCCAAGGCTCTATTTTAGGGCCACTGTTATTTAAGATCTATATAAATGAGATCAAGATAACATTAGCTGATGCCAAGTGTCATCTGTATGCAGATGGCACTATACTATATGTAGCAGGGACCACATAAGATTTAGTTAATACAGGGCTTCAACTAGCTTTTGATGAAGTACAGACTTTTTTAAGAAACATCACCTTACCTAAATGCTAATAAAACACAGGCACTTTTATTTAAAAATAGGAATAATAAAAAACAGGATTTTCATTTGGAGATTGACACAATTGATGGTACTGCTATTAAGCAAGTTGACTCATATATATACCTTGGTGTCTGGTTAGACTCCTATTTGAGCTGGGATTTTCAAATAGATTCCCTTTAGGAGATATGAATAAAAGGTTAGGGGCTTTGTATAGATACAAAAGATTTATAACTAGAGTGGTCCAATTAAGAGTGGTTAACTCTCTCCTATTTCCGGTAATTGATTATGGAGTCCTGTTTTATGGAGGGGCTATTGGATTGTGTATAAATAAAGTACATCAGCTGTTCTGTAGAATGGCCCATTTTGTGTTGGATGCACCCTATAGAACTCATAGGTGTATGTTATTTAAGGAGCTGAATTCATATAAACCCTCAGTAAGAAGAGATTTACATTTATTACAATTTATGATCAAAGTATGGAATAAGGAGATTCCTGGTTATATCACTGACCTCTTTAGAGTTAGAAAAGTAAAGAAAGACATGAGGACCTCTGTTGGAATTCAATTTGTATTTAATGACTGTAATTTGAATATAGGAAGAACATCTGCCCCCTTTAGAGAAATTAGTTTATGGAATAAATCTCCCCCAGACTTGAGGAAAGCCAGAACAAAAATTAATAATGCAAAATTATTGAAATGGTGCACATCCGGATCAAATAATATAATCTGCAATAACTGTTAGCACTTTATTATGGATTTTGTGTTTGTTTTGTCATTACTATTTGTAAGTTTTGGATTAATGTTTTAATGCGTTACTTGTTTGTATTTTGACAAGGAACTTCACTGGAAATAACCATTGCTCAATTGAATGTATCCTTTATTCTTATGAATAAAAAATGATTTACTACTATTACTACACATATGTGACTATACAACATCATCATCTGTGCAGTGTTAGGCCAGTAGCATTTCCTACTAGACTATATGATACCACATTAATTTAAAGGGAGCTCCCAATGGACTGCAGAGTTTCATGTTGGTGCAGTGGATAACATAGCATTGTTGCAGGACTGCTGTGTGAAGGTTAGCATGGGAATCCAGGCATCCTATTGTCTGATTTCCCAATTAAACCTTACCCTTTCTTTCCCAGAGCCTTGCTCCTATTTCCAGGGACACTAGTTTACTGTGATTGATAAAGGGCAAATTCTGTTTTACAGATGGGGGGAAAAAAACAATATTGTCACCTGTGTCTGCAATGCCAAAATCAATTTCTACCAGTGTTATATCCTTGTCCCCATTTGGGATATGTATAAATATTCAGAATAAAAGAAGGCTAAGCGTACATCAAATTAAATAAAGCAAAATGAAAATAGTACTGGAAAGAATTTATAGAAAAATACCATTTCTGAAGATTCACTGTTCTGGTAAAAAAGGTAAACTTTTGTGAGATGCTATGTTTTTACCAGTGTATAGAAAGACCAAATTCCAGAATTTTATCTGATTTTCCAGTAAAAACCAAAAATCAGCGGCCTTGCCTATTTCCCATAATAAACCTTATCTCTGTTTGGCATTATATTACTTGTGTACCGTTGCACTGATTTAATTGTTGCTATTGTACTGTAGGGTGGGCCTCTTGACTATAAGTGGTACTACTGTTATAATTTCCTGGAGGCATTAGCCTGATTACTTAATCACTGCAAGGGGCTTTTCCAGGCAGAGACACTAAATCATTTCATGTTGCCCAGCCAAGTTACACCAGATTCTGCTCCATGCACCCAAAAGTTTAATAGATAAGATTCACAGACTTGGAAAACTGCACCAAAGTTCATAGCAGCTGGGTGTTATATTTATGCAAGCCCATTTCTGTGAATTACCTCCAAAGCAGAGCTCATTTTTAGAAATTTTTAAATCAATGATGTAGAATGTGAAATTGCATGTCTAACTCTACATTGTTTCTTAACAAGATACAGTAGTTTGTCCATTGTAGAATAACCACCTAGAGAACCCTGCATATTCCTCTGGGAATAATTATTTTGCTGTTCGGATCATCTTTCCAAAGGATTTAGTAATGTTTCTCTCTACATGTTTGCCATGGTGTTGATCAGAATAATAGGCCAATAGACCATGTGGCCTGCTCTGTTCCCCCTTTTAAGAATGGGTACTATCATTTTTCTCCTCCATGCAGAAGGTCTTATTTTACTTATTTTGATGAATGGAAACTAATGTACCTTTGTCAGTAGGTGACCGTTCCCTGCAGCCATTTTATTTATTTATTTATTTATTTGTTGTTCTTTATTGTGCTTTCTATTTCTTGCTCAGATAAACTGGTATCTAATGAATATCTTTTTTTTTATTTCTGCTAAATGTGGCTTCACAGAGAAAGACTCTTTTCCACAGAATATACTCTTACAAAACTCTACCCAATGAGATGGAGGTGTTTGAGCTTCTATTTTATGCATAAATCTGTCTGAACCTTTTGAAGATAAAATCCTGAATATCCAAACACCATTGTTTTCAGAACTTTTTCCATGTCAGACTATTTCTTCTCTTGATGTGCATACATTTTCCTTTGTAAAAAAAAATCTATTTCTCTTGACTTGTCACAATTTTAATTTAATTTAAAACACAATTCTTCATTCCAACTTTTATGATATAAGGTGTTTCTATTACATCTTTGGTGATTTCTTAAATTCAGAATGATTTTTTATTTAATATTCTCAGTCAGGCTGCAGAATATTTCTGTTACATTGTCTTTCTTCATCTATAGAACAGTTGTACAACAAGAATACTGTGCCTCTTTCCTACAGATTTCCCATATTACATTTATCTGATTACTGTTCCAGTTAACTTTCTTTTTATTCACAATTATAAATTCAAATATAAATTGTTTTGCCAACAATGAGGATTTTAAAGAAATGTTAGCTTTTTCTATATTTTTTCATATTTTATAAAGACCACACTTGATCTCTTTGAATCCTAGAAATAACTTCCAATGTTTCATACTGCAAACATTTCACAAGGGAAAAGTAGCTAGTCTTTTTAGTAGGGGATAGGTAGCAGACTTTTGAAGCATAGAAACACTTCAGACTATACTGTAACTACAATGCATGCCTGCATTTATAGAAACATAGAAGTTGACGGCAGATATGGACCACAAGACCTATCCAGTCTGCCCATTTTTTCTACCTTATGAATATGCCATAGACCTTTACTCTGTCAATAGCCTATCTATTCATACTCATCCTCATCTGTATTGCTCCCTTATGCTTATTCCATGCCTGTTTGAATCCCTGCACTGTATTCATATCCACCACTTCCTGAGGTAGGCCATTCCATGCGTCCACCACCCTTTCTGTGAAAAAGAACTTCATCAGATTACCCCTTAATTGGCCTCCCTCTAATCTCATGCTGTGTCTCCTTGTCCTCCTGCTACTTTTCCTTATATTGCAACATGTTAGACTCTTCCATCTTGTTAATGACCTTAAGATGTTTGAATGTTTCGATCATATCAACTCTCTCCCTCCTTTGCTGTAGAGTATACATATTGAGCTCCATTAATCTATCCTCATATGTTTTCTGTAGTCCCTGCACCATTTTGGTTGCCTTTCTCTGGACTGCCTCCTTTTTGATAATGTCCTTGCAGGTGCTGCCTCCAGTGTGTATACAGTACTCCAGAAGGGACCTAACTAGTGTCTTGTAAAGAGGGATTATTACCTCCTTCTTGAGTTTCTAAGCCATAAAAGAAATGATCAGTGCTGCCACACAGGTTCACAGCTAGCCCTAGGCAGTTACAAGAGCAATGCAATGTATATGATATTATAGGGCTCACACAGTATGTTAGGATATGGCAGACAGAGGCATACATCACACTGCAGGAGCCAGCATCTTCTGCTGACTGAGGCCCCATGCTGAAACCACAGTGTGATACCATTACGTATGGTTTAGATCTTTCTATAGCTGTGGTATGGTTTAGATCTTTCTATAGCTGTGGTATCTGCAATAAATTCTAACATGAGGGTACAGACTGATTTGGGATCTTTCTATAGCTTTGGTATCTGCAATGAATTCTAGCATGAGGGTACAGAATGATAAAAATAATACATTTCAAGTAAATACAACACATTTCATAAGGATATCACAGTTTAACCTTTGGTGACATTCCTGTTTTTTGCTGTAATTTGTTTAGTTTCTCTAAGTTCTGTCTATTCCAACTCCTTCCTCTAACTGTCTAGGGCAGCCTGGTATGTTTTGTGGTGGCATGTTTTTTTTATATGTCATCCTTTGAACAACAGAGCTGAAGTTAATGCCGGTCACTGATGTGACTGATTCTTGAGGGCACGATGCCCTTACATAAAAAAGTGTGGTATATGCTTTTATTTGACTTTGCGGTTACTGATGACCAGTTATACTTAGTCGGAGTTGCATGGTTTTTGGGTACCACTTAAAAACCCAGCTGCTTATGGCAGCTGTCCCCTTCTGAGGAAAAGGCAGAGCACCTTGAAGTGCCAGAGGTTTGGTAGCACAGTACACACTGAAAATAAATAAGGTGGACATGGACATGGACATTTGAACTAGGTGAGCACCATAATTGGTTGATTTGTTGGCATCCTTATATTCCATCCTTGTGCTCTAGCCTAATTTGTGGAGGATTCCTTGAGAGCAACCTCTATTTAAACTGCCTCCTGTGGCCTCCTCTGCTGTCCAATTTGTGGTTGGAGGTCAGATGCTGTGAACCTCTCTGGTTTGGTCCAGGTGCCAATATCTGTAGTGGTGATCTTACTTTTTTCCCACCATTTCTCACCATTCCCTTTGGCTCTCATAATAAGGTATAAACATAGCACATAGAAACATAGAAGTTGCTATTAGATAAGGACCTCCTAGTCTACCCTATTTTACCTTCTTACTGACCCACCTCAGACCCTACTTGGTCCTTGGTTCCTTCCCTCTCTTGCTTAATTCTAGGATCTCCTTGTGTCAATACCATGCATTCTTGAAGCCAGTGGCCATTTCAGCATCTACTGCTTCTGCTGGTAGACTGTTCTAAACACCCACCACCCTTTCAGTGAAGAACTTCCTCACATTTCCCCTAAGTCCCACCCCAGTTTCATAGAATGACCCTTTGTCCATGAGCTTCTCTTACTATGGAAAATGCTCTCTTCCTGTACTGTGTTCTTACCTGTGAGATATTTGTTTGTTTCTGTCATATCTCCCCTTTCCCTTCTTATTTATAGGAAGTACATATGCAATTCCCTGAGTCTTTTTTCATATGGCTTCTGATGTAGACCCTGCACCATTTTGGTTTCCCTCCTTTATACCACCTCCCCCTTCTATGTCCTTTTGTGGGGCCTCCAGAACTGGGCACAGTACCTGAGGTGTGGTCTCACTACTGATCTATACAGGGGTATTATTACTGCCCTCTTTCTGCTGGTGATACCCCTACCTATGTAACTTAGCATTCTGCTAGCTTTACTCACTGCATTGTCACACTGTTTTGCTACCTTCAGGTCATCAGAAAAGACTACCCCAGGTCTCTTTCCTGGTTCATGACTGCTAGCTCCTCTCCTCCTCATTGGTACTGAGCCATTGGGTTTCTGTGCCCAAGTGCATGATTTTGCACTTTTTTGTGTTAAAGCCCAACTGTCACACTTGTGACCATTCTTCAAGCTTATTTAGATCTTCCCTCATTCTCTCAACACCCCCACAAGAGTGCTCACTATGTTGGAGATTTTTGTGTCATCTGCAAACAGGCATTCCTTCCCTTTCAGTCCTTCTGCAATGTCTCTAATGAAGACATTGAAGAGGACTGAGCTTAGTACTGACCCTTGTGACACCCCCATTGGTCTCTATGCCTTCCCCAGAGTGGACAGTATTTACCACCACCCGCTGACTCCTATTCTCCAGCCAGCTCTCTACCCATCTTACTACTTTAGGATGCATTCCATGGCTACTCAGCTTGCTCACCAACCTTCTGTGTGGAACAGTGCTGACGGCCTTACTGAAATCCAGGTAGGCCATGTCCACCACTCCTCCCTGATCCACTACCTTGGTAATCCAATCAAAGAACTCGATCAGGTTTATCTGGCAGGACATTCCCCCTCTGAATCAATATTGCCTCGGATCCCATAGTCCATTGGCCACAAGGTATTCCACAAATCTTTTCTTCAGCAGTGATTCCATTACTTTGCCCACTACTGAGGTCAGGTTGACTGGTCTGTAATTTCCTGCCTCCTCCCTGCTTCCATTTTTGTGGAATGGGGTTACATCAGCCCTCCTCCAGTCTCTCAGTACCACTCCTGTTTCCTATGATAGGTGCAGCTAGCTGTTCCCTAAGCTCCTTCAATACCCTGGGATGTACCACATCTGGTCCCATTGCTTTATCCACTTTCAACCATGATAGTTCTATTCAGACCCTTTCCACTGTAAAAAGGCTTGTGTCCATCTCCCTACCATACCCTTACTACCCTTGTTATGGCACTCTCTAGATAGAGATGGACACAGTTGATAAAATTTATTCCATGAATTAATCTGCAAATTTAGTGCAATTTGTGGAGTGTGGATTGATCCATTGAGTGCAAAGTTTTGCCTTCAAAGTGCAGAATTTCATTTGTGGGTGAAATTCTGCTATTCGTGGGCAAAATTCCACCATTCGTGGGTGAAATTACACACTTTGCTGGCAAAATTCTGTACTTTGCATTAAAAACTTCATGATTTGGGTGTAGTTGAAGTTGCTGACAGCAGGGAAAACTTCATGAAACTCCACAATTGCAAATTTCAGCCACTCCTTGGCAACTTTGTCGGCAAATTAAAACTTTGGCACATCTCTATCTCTAGAGGTGTAAGGCTGCTCTCAGACTCCTAGTAAAGGAGAACTGCACTGATTCTGCAAGCCATTTATCCTTGTAGAAGCTGTTTTTCTTTGTTTGTTTGTTTGTTTTTAACTGATTCAAATGTTGTCATTGTTCTTGCTATACAGGCTTTTTTTGTTATCCCAGTGGGTGTTTCTTTTTTTTTTTAGATTATTTTTACCTTCACAACTCAGTCTGCCCACCCACATCCAGCAGCCATCATGAAGGCAACATGGAGGGGGGGTGAGGTGTGTCTCCTGGAGTATGAAGGGCTTGAACCATCCAGTCAAGGGCAGTAAGGTTCTGCATCATCTTAAATTGATGAAGGTAGACATTGCCTTACTTCAGGAGACACACCTCATAGCCAGAACGGTACAATGGCTCAAGAAAATGTGGATGGGGAAGGTACTCAACAGCTCTGCCACTACAAAATCAAAAGTGGTAGATATACTGGTATGTAAGACATGCCAATGGGTAGAAGAATGGGTAAAAACAGATAAACAAGGCCAGTAGGTGGTTGCACGGTGCACCTATCCAGGGGGCAAGGTGATGTTAGCCAATCTTTATGCACCTAACCAGGTTGAACAGGATTTTTTTCCACAAGTTAGTCATGCCATATCAGAGGTGAAGGGAGGTAAGGAGGATATCCCACTCATTCTAGAGGGTGATTTCAACTTGGTGCAGGACATATTCCTAGACATGACAAGACCCACCCAAAAATCACACCCCAGAGCCAAGGAGGCCCTACTGGGGTTGATGAAGGAATGGGGGCTTATTGACAGGTGGAACAGGGATAATCCAACTGGTAGGGATTTTACTTTCTAATCAGCGGTACAGGGCACCCATAGCTGAACTGATTTTGGCTAATAGATTGTGCAGCAGCACAAGGCATGCACAATGCCACTATTAGACCCATGATTATATCAGACCATGCCCCAATAAGCCTGTCCTATCTTCCAATTCGGATACAGCCCTCCTTTACCAGATGGAGGTGTAATCCCCTGCTGTTTAAGGACCCTGAATCTGGGACATGGATTTGCAAACAGGCCAGAACCTTCTTTCAGATTAACTCAAATGGAGAGGTGGGGGCCGGCATGATCTGAGAAGCCTTTAAAGCATATTTGAGAGGTTGCATAATATTTGTACTGCCGCTCAGAACAAGAAAAGAAAGGAAGGGCTTGGTAAGCTTAGCCAGGATCTCGCAGCCCTGGAATTACAGTTCAAAAGCACACCATCCCCTTCTGGAACTCTCATATCTGACATCACAGGGCTAAAATATTAGATTAATGTTATCCTACAAAGGAGGTGGAATAGCATCTATTAAGATCTAAGCACAGAATTTTGGAAATCTGGGGACAAGGGTGGCAAGCTCCTGGTGTACCACCTTTGAAAATAAAAAGCCAGTTCCCAAATCCTCACTCTCTGAGCTCCGATAGAAGAAATGGTACAAAACCCAAGGAGCTTAACACTGTTATGAGACAATTCTACCAAGCCCCGTAGACTGCCATGAACCCCCTAAAAGATGTCACCTCTGAAGCAGCGATATAGGCTTTTCTGGGCTCTCTGTCTCTCCCCCATTTATGCCTTGATGAGGTGGCAGCTCTGGAAAAGCCCACCTCTATGGAAGAAGTTAGGGTCGCTCTTAAATTGTCAAAAGGGAAGACCCCAGGGGCAGATGGCGTGTCAGCAGATATATATCAGCTACTTATAGAGGAGATCTCCACTCCACTTTTAGCTGCACTGCAAGATGCAGAACTTCAGTATTGTCTCCCCCCCACCAAGGCAGGATGCCATCATTACTCTGCTCCCTAAAAAAATCTTTGGACCCCCTGGATTGCTCTAATTTTCATCCCATCTCTTTGATATCAGTAGACTCAAAAGTGGTAGCCAAGGTCCTAGCTAACAGGCTAGAGCTGGTCCTATCAACCATAATTCACCTAAGACAGGCAGGGTTCAGCAAAGGCAGAACATGAGTGCATAATATCTGTAGGGTCCTAAACTTCAAATGGCTTGTCTTACAGTAGATTTCTGCAAAGCATTCCACTCAATGCCACCACACGGCTAGGAGGTACAATGTGAGGAGGCATGGATGCCACAGCATGCATGGTGATCCGCAGCACTCAAGACACCACACAGAAGTGGACAGTGGACAGTGCCATGAGCTGTGAGCAGCACAATCAGCACACTGACCAGATGCACAGGGAGGGAACACTTAGGACAGCAGGCATGGCCACCAGTGTGCACCCCTGTGCATGGGGACACACTTTCACACTGCCATGCACACCTGGAACAGACACACAGACACAGTGATGATTTCAAAAGGTTTTATGCAAACAACAGGAGCAGGGATACATAGTAACAAAGAAAAAGGGATGGGGATCAACAACAGGCAGCAGTAATATACAGAAACATAACAAATCAACCACACCCAAACAGCCACCCACAACAACCCCGTACACCAACCCGCACCCACAAACAACCCAACACAGCCCGAACAACAACAACACAATCCCACCCACAACAAATAACTGAAACAAGTACCTATGCCCACCCCAACACATCTCACAACATCCATATGTACAGCCCCACCCACCAATCCCAACCACCCCTATATATACACCCACCCACAAACATAGCCCCATCCACGTCCAGAAGGTGCGGACCTATGGGACCTAGATCCAGCGCAGTTCTGTTAGAAGGGTGCTCACTGACCTATGGAGGTGCCCACTGTCCTGAAGTATGGCCGACACCAGGGCCACAAGGCGCTCCCAGTCCAGGCCCACACCCTGTATGGGTTCAGCACCAGGGTCCTCAGCTGCAACAGGTACCGCTTCTCCCTGCTGCATCCCTGGCATGGCAGCATCCCACTGTGGAGTGGAGTCCCCTGCTGCAGGGGCAGCATCGCATGGTGCAGTGACAGGCGTTGGGGCATCTTCGCCTGCCCGTGTTGCGTCATCATCCGTGGTGGTCCCAGCCGGTGCTGCATCCATGGCCTGTTCCCTGTCTGCTGCATCAGCGCCCTCAATTGGCAGGCTGGGTGGATGTGGTTGATCAGGTCCCTGGTGCCCAACAGCAGTGGGATTCCTCTGATCTGGCTGTGGGTCGACGGTGGCCATGTTCCCATCTGACGCTGCTGCTGTGGAGGAGGTGGAGGAGGAGGAGGAGGAGAAGGTTGGTGGTGGTACCCTGGCCCTCCACTGCCTGTGCTGTGTGTGCAGCTGGTACGCAGCAGCATCCCGTGCCTTGACCTCAACCATGGCCCTCAGCAGGGCCCTCTGCCACTGTGACAGCCTGCTACAGACACTTGTAGGGATGTAACGGATGTGGTCAGTGCTGGGCCCAGTCAGGGGGCACACACACATAGGCAATCAATGTGTGGGAGCAGCATGAGCCACAATATGGCAGTCTGCCATGGCCATGGCACAAGGGGAACACTGTATGGACTTGCCTGACCTCCAGTGATACACCTCCTGCCTGAAGCTGCCGATGCTGCTCTGCTGCCCACCATGGGATGCACCAGTGGAACCTGTGGGGTGTATGGACAGGTGAGTGTGTGTGAGGCACCACGCGCCATAGCCACCGTGCCAGCACTGCTGCAATATACAAACAGCTGTAGGTATACTTACCGTCACCCAGGACCTGCCCAGACCGCATGTCTGCATCCCTGCACCATGCCATGCTCAGCATCTTGCGCAGAATCCCAGCCTCCCTCCATGACAGGTCCTGCCAGCGGTGTTGCAGCTGGTGGACAGTCCGGTGTGACCCTGTTGATGCAGCCATGCGGGCACTTACATAGAATTTGACGGCAGATAAGGACCGCTTGGCCCACCCAGTCTGCCCATTTCCCTACCTACTGGATAAGCTGCAGATTCTAGTTAACCAGCAGCCTACTTCTTTCTACCCCCACCCCCCAGAATTGCCTTATGACTATCCCATGCATGCTTGAATTCCACCACTGATTTTGACTCCACAACCTCCTCCGAAGGCCATTCCATGCATCCACAACCTCTCTGTGAAAAAATACCTCTTAAATTACCTCTGAGCCACCCCCTCTATCTTCAAATTGTGCCCTCTTGTTCTGCACACCTCTTTTGAAAGATGCTACCCTCTTGGACTTTGTTGATTCCTTGAGGTACTTGAAAGTTTCTATCATGTCCCCTCTCTCCTCCTTTCCTCGAGGCTATACATATTAAGCTCCTAAGTCTCTTCATATGTCCTCCAGTGCAGACCCTGCACCATTTTAGTTGCCCTCCTCTGGACAGCTTCCATCTTGTCTATGTCTTTGTGGAGATTGGGTCTCCAGAGCTGGACACAGTACTCCAGATGGGGTCTCACCAGCTGTCTGTACAGAGGGATAATAACTTCCTGTTTTCTACTGGTGATGCCTCTCCCTATGTATCCCAGTATCCCCCCAGCCCTCCTTGCTGCCTTCTCACATTGCTTGCCCACCTTTAGGTCATCTGATATGACTACCCCCAGGTCCCTTTCCATTTTTGTTGTTGTAGTATCTCACCCCATTGTGTACTCTTCCCTGGTTTTGTTTCCCAGGTGCATTACCTTGCACTCTTAGCATTGAATCTAAGCTGCCATACATTTGACCATTCCTCTAACCTTGCCAAGTCCCTTCTCATCCTTTTCCACCCCACCCTGTGCATCAACTCTGTTGCAGATCTTAGTGTCATCTGCAAGAGACATATTTTTCTTCCAGTCCTTCCAATGTCGCTTATAAAGACATTGAAGAGGACTGGTCCCACATTGAACCTCATGTACCCCGCTAGTAACCTCCTTTCTTCTGAGTGACTCCATTTACTATTACTCTCTGTGTCCTATTCTCCAGCCAATTCTTTACCCAGGCTGTCATCTTGGGACCCACTCCCAGGCTGGCTAACTTATATATTAATCTTTGTGTGGACTGTGTCAAATGCCTTGCTAAAGTCTAGGTAGGCCATGTCCACAGCCCCTCCCTGATCTACTACTTTGGTCACCCAGTCAAAGAAATCTATCAGATTCGTCTGGCATGACCTTCCCGCTGTGAATCCATGCTGCCTAGGGTCTTGTGCCCCTCTGGCCTCTAGATACTCGACAATTCTTTCCTTTAGGAGTGATTCCATCATTTTCCCTATCACTGAGGTTAAACCAACAGGTCTATAGTTTCCTGCTTCTGCCTTGCTCCCACTTTTGTGAAGGGAATCACATCTGCCCTCCTCCAGTCCTCGGGTACCACCCCATCCTCCATGATTTGTTAAAGAGGGTAGTCAGTGGTGTCACTAGTTCTACCCTTTAGTTCTTTAGAATTCTGGGATGAATCCCATCAGGCCCCATTGCTTTGTCCACCTTCAGTTTTAAGAGTTCTTTCAGAACCCTTTCTTCTGTAAATGGGCTGGTATCAACTTCTGTATCCAGAGTGTTACTACTGTTTGTTTTATGTACCTCCCTCTTCCTTTGTAAATACTGAGCAAAAATATTTGTTTAGTATCTCTGCCTTTTCACATTCTCCCTCTGCCCACCCTCCCTCCCTTTATTAAGCCCTCACTATCCCTCCCTTGGTCTTCCTTTGCTCCCTGATGTACCTATAAAAGGTTTTATTCTTCTTAACTGAGTTGGCTATCTTTTCCTCAGTTTGGGCCTTTGCTGTTCTGACTGCCTTCCCAGCCTCCTTTGCTTTAACTGATACAGTTCTTGTCCTGCTCCTGCTGCGATTCCTTGTACTTCCTGAATGCTTTCTTTTCTCTGAACCTTCACTGCTACTTCCTTTGAGAACCATAGTGGTTTCTTACATCGTCTTGTTTTGTTTATTTGCTTCACACAAAGGCTCATACTCTGTGATGGCAGTTTTTATTATTCCCCATTGTTCTTCCACCCTCCTTCCTGCCCATTTGCTAGTGCATTCCTTAGGCACTCACCCATTTTGGCAAAGTCAGCCCTCCTAAAGTCCAGTACTTTTGTCTTTGTATGGCTTGACTTTATTGCTGTGTTTATTGTGAACCATACTGTTCGATGGTCGCTAGTTCCCAGATGGCTACCCACTTCTACATCTGTGATCCTCTCTCCATCTCCATTCGAGAGTATCAAGTCTAATATTGCTCCCTCTCGAGTGGGCTCCAGTACTAGTTGTCTAAGGCATGCCCCCTGTAGGGCATCTAGAATAACTGCACTCTTCGAAGTGGCAGCTGCAACTGCGCTCCAGTTAACATCTGGCATATTCAGATCACCCATCAGCAATATCTCCCCTTTTTCTGCCATTCTAAGTATACTTTCTATCATTTCCTTGTCCATTTCCTCCCCCTGAGAAGGGGGTCTGTATACAACCCCTGTGCGGATTGTGGTGCCATTGCCTGTCTCCAAATTTACCCACAGTGCTTCTTCTCCTCCCTGTTTACCCTTTTGTTCTGTTGCTTTTATTCCTTCCCTTATGTAAAGAACTACTCCTCCCCTTTTACCCTCCCTATCCCTCCTGTAGATAGTGTATCTCTGGTATGTTTACGTCCCAGTCATGGTTTTGTGTGTACCATGTTTCTGTGACTGCCACGATATCCAGATGTTCCTCCTCCATCAAGGCCACTAATTCAGGAAGCTTGTTACCTAGACTACGGGCATTGGTACTCATTGCTCTCCATTTTTGATGGCCTTACCTTCTGTTGCAGCATCCCCACTGACCGCTCTACCTTGGTCTTTTTCTCATTTAGTACCCTGTTTTGTAGGAGAGGCTGGGATTTTCTGCTGCTTGTCAGTGCCTCCCCATTGACTAGTTTAAAAGCTTGCCAATGAAGCATTTAAACCGATTGCTCAAAAGACTTGTTCCTTCCTGGACAGATGCAAACCATCCTGCCAGTATAGGCTGGTGTCCCTCCAGGTGGAACCCCAGTCCCCAATGAAGCCAAACCCCTGTGCTCCGCACCATTTTTTCAACCATTCGTTAAACTGCATGGTGCCAATAACCCTCGCCTCCCCCATGCCTTTGCACTGATGGCACTCCACTCCTACTCCCGCTCTGTGGCACTGCTCCTTCGGCATCCAGGTGGCAGTAGCATCCTGCCCCACTGCTGGATACAGTTAACCTGCATAGCCAATTCAAGGGGTGTGAAGTTAGTGGCAGCCCGCTGAGGCTGAGGGAAGACCCTGAGGACATTATGGAACACTGTGTGAAACCTGTAACAGGGGAAGGAATGGCACACGCTTCACTATACAACGCCTCCGGCCATGGGACATAGGACAGGGCCTGTTCACAGGACTGCAACCGTGGGCCACCACCATAGGAGGTGCACACCGCACCAATGACATGCACAGCATGAGGTGTGGGAAAGGCCGAGCAGTGTCATGAAGGGGCCAGGCACACAGTGACCACAGTTCACATACACACAACCTGTCCCCTGCAGAGGCATGTTGCAGCCTGACCCTGCACAGTGTGGGCATGGAGCACCGCTTGCAGCCCTGCCACACATCTGCACCACCTCCCCCATGCAGAGCAGCATGCGGCCACATCCAGCAGGTGCCCATGGGGCAGTCCCAAGGCCAACTGTGGATGACAGAATGGAGAATGACAGATACCTACCTGGACAGTGCACTGTGGTGACAGGAGTGTGTGTGGCACAGATGGCTCTGGTGGCACAACTGGATGGAGAAAGAGCAAGGCATCATAAGCCAGTGGCACAGTCAGTGGCCACCAGAGCTGCAGTTGTCTGGCAGCGTGACCCTACCTGTTCCTTTGTGGTGGTGCTGAATTCTACACAGGGGACAGTGAACAATGATGTCAGGTACACAGTGTTGTACAGGCAGTGGAACAGTGCATGTTGAGCAATGGCAAATACTCACTGAAGACCCGAATGTGTCCGCTGTGGTGCTAGGGAGGGAATGGACATGGGTTAGTACACTGCCGTAAGTGCCACTGTGACCTGCTGCCTGTGGGTGCTGCACCCCCCCAACTGTCACCAATCCACAGATATGTCCTCACACATGGCCCAGGATGTCCCTCAAGACACCATGCCATGACTGACCCTGCACTGGGTGGATTTCGCCAGGTGCATGCTTGCATTGACAGGTTATGGCAATGCAGACAGGCCACCTTGCGTACCTGACAGGCATACTGTGTATGGCATGGTACAGGGACACTGGTACACAACTGGCCAGTCGGTCAGCTGTGCAGCTGTGTGTCAGGCACTGGCAGTGGCCTGTGTCGGACCCCAACCCCCTCCCCCACACTGTCTAAAGGGACGTATGGCAACAGCCGACCTGTGAGGTGCGACACAGCTGGGATATGGGCATCCACGTGCCGCACACAGGCATGGGTGGTGCTACATGAAATGGCCAATCATCAGGAATGGATATGGCACACAGGCCAGCAGGTGGTAGAGCCCACCAATGCAGTGATACACTCCCACTAAACAGATATGCACCCAGTCACAGTGGCACAGTGACATTTGTGACAAGGCCATGGCCCCGTCCCTGTGGGGTGCACATGACAGAGGCACAGTGTGGGTACTTGTACCATCCTAGTGGTGCCCATGTCACACCAAGTCAGGTACCACCCTGGGCATGGGCGTGTACAGCCATGGCCCATGGACACCATGGTGTACCACTGTCCTGGGGTGGTGCAGCACACGGGTGCTGGTGTGTACCCAATGGCCATGTCACCCACCAGTGTCACATGCCTCCCCATATGGTCCTGCCCTGGGGCCGGCAACATGTTCATAGGTCACCGGCACTATCCCCACACCCCATGGGCAGGTCGGTCATACAGAACCCGGGCCCTGGTGTGGGGGTCTGGTGTGTACAGCACTGCAACTGTGGGCTGCCATACATGGGGGGGGCTGCAGCCAGTGGCATGTGCAGATCTCATGACCAAACCACTGTACGTGGTACCGTCCACAGCCGACAGCAGAGTGGCGCTCTGTTCCATGACCTGTGGCCCTGGCCCACAGGCAGCACTGTACAGACATTGGAATGCACATGTCTCTGGTAGATGGTGACACTGTCTGCATAATCACAGCATGCCTGTGCAATGGAACAGACTCGCACACATCATGACAGTGGGCCATGCCCCCGAGGCATTGATCTGTGTAGATGTACCCCATACGGAGCAGCAGGCACACAGTGAGATAGGCAATGTACCACTTCCAGGGACCGATGGATGTGAGGCATGGCTATAGTGAACAGTATTGTACAGCAGACACCAACAGGGGCATCCAACACCATCCCATGCACATGCCTACCCACCTGGCTGCACCCCTGACCATAGGCGTCCCACAGGATGGTACTCTGTTGTGTGGCCTGCCCTGGCCAGGGGAAGGGGGGACATCCCTCACCAGCAATGCTGGCTGCAGTGTACTATGCTTGGATTGCCCAAAGGGACCCGTTCACCACAGTGGTGTAGTGCTGTCCCACAGCATGATAGAGCCAGTTCAGGACCCTCAGCATACAATGGCATGACAGGGATGAGGCACTGAATGGTCAAGCCGGTACTGGCACCATGGGAGCACCCCAGCACAGCATCCCTTGTCCAGTCCCAGCTGCACTGTGCACCCATGGTGGGCCAGCCGGCACTCTGTCAGTGCATCTACACTTACAACACATGACATGTGTACCACAAGTACAGAACAGGCCATGACATGCCTTTGGGACTATGTAGTACAACATGCCATTATAGAGTAGCAGCAATGCCCCCCAGGGTGTGTGTAGTGCAAGGTCACCACCACGCCTCAGGTGTTGGACACACTCAGCCTGTGGCCCGTCCCCAACCACCTGAGGCGTGGAGGTACGCCTACGCACCACACACCATGACAGCCAATAGTCTCTACAGCAACCACCTTAATGACCTGCTTGTGAACAACCATCCCTCAGTGCCTACAGTGTGGGGCACACCCATGATGGACAGTGTACTGCGCACAGTGAGGTAGTACCACACAGTCAGGCCCATATCCCTCACCCTCCCACAGCACAGCCCAGAGACAGTGCATCCATCACCAGGGTCCCAGCCACCACAACAGTGATATCTGTTCCAGGACCTGTGTACACCATGCCTCTGGGTGTGCCCAGCATTACCCTGATGAGGACTACATGGCCACACCCATAGCTGACATGGCAGTGAGAATTATATCCCCACCCTGCCTGTGGCAGCTGTGCGACCCACATGAGGGACTGCTGGGATAGCTGTGACAGCATCAGGGACAGCCCTGTATAGCAGGAGCCATGGAGAGGTGTGGCCTGGGCCTGTGCCAAGCAGGTGTCATGGCCTGTGCCATGGATAGTACTGCTGAGGGGCTCAGAGGTATGGGGCATACCCCTCAGGCATCCCCCATCACGGGGGCCATCCCACCCCATGCCCCTAACCAATGGCCTGACCCACATATGTCCCCATGGGCAGCATGCTGCACACACAACTACTGTGCTGTGAATGCATGCTGCAGCCCAGATACCATGTACACAACTATCCTACCACCGTACTACACAGTGTACATTACAACACCATGGTGTCCACTGTTGTCTGCTCCTGTATCCCTATGTGAGGGGCAGTGACCCCCATCCTGAGGGTCTGTGTCCCTCATTGTCCCCAGGGTCCTGTTGACAGCAATACAGGTGTCGGTACCTTCCAAATAAAAGGCATTCACTACCACATGTAGGAGGGGGGATGTCAGTGACATCCAGGTATAAACACAACCATAAGATGACTGCCACCAATGCAGGCATGTTGGTCAGTGATGGTGGGTCTACCTGCATAGAACAGTGATGTACCATTACGGTAACATGTTACCATCCATACATATGTCCAGCCCATGATACTGACTGCCAAACAGTGATGTCTGGATGTATCATGACCCCCATAACCCTTGACATCAAACCAGAGCACAGCTCTTGGATATTGTACACATCCATTGCACATAACATAACTGAACCCCTGAATGTCCACCATTGTGAGTGTCCATATCTGTTCCTGGCCCTCAGGTCAGTGGCAGATGGATTAGGGGTATGTATGGAGGGGGGCCTGCTGTAGCCCAGTACTCACCAGTCTGCAGTTTGTCTGTCCCTGTCCTGTCCTGTTCTGGCTGGCAGTGCAGTGTTGTTGCTCAGTCCAAGGCCCAGTACTCCAGCTCTTGTAACACTACACTGTGCCAGGGACTAGCTACTCGCTACTGCACATGCAGCACGTGTATGCTGCACATGCATCGCACATCGCAGATTGCACATGCGCAATTGCGACCTCCGCTACAGCACTTGTGATGAGCAATTGCAGTGTGTGGAAGCAGTTGAGAAATGCACTGTGCTGTGCATGTTGGCATTTGGATATGCAATGTTGTAGTGTGTGTGGAATTTGCGATATGTGATGGTGCAGTGCATGTTGGCATTTGCGATATGCGATGTTGAAGTGTGTGTTGGCAATTGCGGTGTGGGTATGGGAATACTTGCATGTGTAGCATCTGAGACTGCATGGCCCTGTGTATGTGCCCTGTGGTGGTCAGAGGCAGGATGCTGCAACTGACATCGGCCCACACACAGGGGTGGGACTGCACAGCACTGCGCGAATCCATGGTGTGGTGCTGGTTAGGCATTGCACATAGGCGCCTGCCCTGCCAGTGGCAGGGCTGTATCACCTGCAGTGGTGTGGGGGGGAACACTCCCATGGTATACCTGGCTGCATGGCCCACCACCTGGGTACCTGGGATCCCATGGGTGCACTGCACCTGTCGATGCTGCGGGCTACTTGTCTGGGCATATTCCATCCTGCAGCACCCCTGAGGCAGTGCTCCATGCCCCCCCCTACAGCACAGCCCATGCCTGGGCACTAACCCCCCAACAGTGCACAGTGCATGTCACAGTAACCCTCAGTGCAGCACAGCCCTTACCTGTGCACAGCCCCCCCACCAGTACACAGTGCAGCACAGCTCTTACCTGTGCACAGCCCCTCCATCAGCACACAGTGCATGTCACAGCAACTCCCACTGCAACACAGCCCTTACAGATGCACAGCCCCTCCACCAGTACACAGTGCATATCACAGCAACCCCCCAGTGCAGCATAGCCCTAGCTCATGTCAGCTGCACACATGCTTGTCCCTGGCCTGCCCCTGGCCATTGTCTGGTTCTCTAGGCCCACTCGGTGGCCACCTGTGGCCATGAGGCATTCCTGTGGCTTGCCACACCACCACTACATCTGCCTACACATTGTCACACTACCTTTGCTGTTGGTTGTGGTGCTGTTGACTTTTCAGGCCTGTCATGTACATTGCTGTTATTTGTCCCTACCTGTGGCAGTCTGCTGTCTGAAGCTGTCCAGCTTCGTGACTCCAGTGATGCTCTGCTGGCTGAGGTGTGCCGCTATCCTCCTCTCCAGGCTGCTGAGTGGCTGCTGATGGGTGGGTCCACCCGCTGTGCCCTGTGTACTCCACTTGTTCTGCGCCTCCTTGCACTTCACTAAGCGCTTAAGATCATTGTATTTTTTCTGGATATCACGGACTATCCGGCACTGTGCTGCAATAGCATTGACTCTCTGTGTCACCCAGTCCCATGCTCTCTTCCTTTTTTCCCTCCTCTTGGCCTCCCCTCCACAGTTCATGAGGAGTGCATGGTACTTATCGATTTGTTCGACCAGTGTCTGCACCTCCTCATGAGTGAAGTTTGTCTTCCTCCTTGGTCTCTCTACTGCAGCTTGTGCCATGGCTCTGGCATATCTGCTGGTGTATGTTATGCCGCAGCTGCGTGTTACACCCTTTTATATCAAGTATCTTAAGTGTCACAATTTACACAGCTGCATTTGGCGTATCTGTCACATGTTCTAGAATAGGCCGTATATCGCATGTCACAGTTGCAGTTGCATTTCTTGTGCAAGTGCGTTACTTGTGCCTGGTGTATTTTCCTTTGTAGAACTGGGCCCCAGGTCATTAGGTCAGTCAAAGCAAAAACGAAAGGTCTGAAGGTAATATCGAACCAACATGAGAAGAAACATCAACACAAAGATAACATTATGCCCAGTTAGTTGACAGCACCCTATCAATGGAAGAGGAGGATGATGAGTGCCTTGTGGAGAGAAGGGAAGGAGATAATACTCCAACAAAAAGGGACCAAGAATAAATACCAGTGTAAATTTTCAGGAGTCTACTCACTTCAGCATGGGAGTCTGAACCATCAGAATGAGGATAGTCTAAGTGCCCTGTGGAACCATAGTACAAATTCAGAGTCAACCTTAAATCTGGACTGACTCACTAATAAAAGGGAAACAGTTTTTTTATAGAATTGATTTGCTCTAATATTGCAATGCTAGAAAGTAAATTAGAAGATCAAGAATGGATAAAAGTGCATAAGAAGTATGACACAATCTTGATTCAAGAGTCATGGCTTAAAAGCAAAGATTACCTACTGAAAGGTTATATTTATTATCAGTATCCAACAATTGTTTACAGTAGATATAGGAGACTAAGTGGGGGTTTCGTTTTCTTGTTCTTCTCTGCCACTTTTGATGATGTAAAGATGTTAAATGTTGTATTAACTTTTTCTGTGTACTGTTGCAGTTTGATTAGCTAAGGTGAACCTGATAGTGATTAATGTATTCTTCCCTCATCCATTGGTCTATTCATTCCTGAGCCCATAAAGTTATTAGACAAAACCATAATGAAGACTGACACTCTTATATCCAGATGTTACCACTATATTAGCAGGTGACTTTAATGCAAAAATTGGGAACTTAATGGAAATCTATACTACTCATAGGAACCTAGATGGTCCCCTAAGAATTCTTATCCACCAATCAAAAGATACAAATATTATTAAAAGTGGGCAGTCTTTAATGATCTTAGTGGCAAATCTTTTTTGAGTGTTTTAAATGGAAGGAGCTCTGGTGATACATTAGGTCAAATCACTTTCCCCACTTTAAAAAGAAGAATGGTCTTCTACCTCTGCATGGTAGATATTTTTTTCTTATACATGTGTAAACAAAATGGAGATATTAGAACTCTGTCTTATACAAGGCACTGACGCTTACCCTAGGTATGAATACTGAAACCTTATGTGCTAAATGGGCAGAGGAACTTGGTTTTGATATCCCAAAGGAAAACTGATATAAGGGCTGTCTTTCGATAGCTAAACTTACATACTCTCATAGTTGGAGGCTGTTTTCCTGGCAGATAATGACCAATTACTTTCGTTCCCTCATAGTCACTGCACATTTTAATCAGACACCTTCAGGGGCCTGCTGGCGGTGCTGTGGTGAATCCAGAGCACACCATACCCATATATTTTGGACATGTCCCCTGTTACAGACCTTTTTGACTCTACTACAGTTAGAGTTGAGATCTCTCTTCAATAC
Source organism: Neoceratodus forsteri (assembly GCA_016271365.2). Classification (NCBI taxonomy): domain Eukaryota; kingdom Metazoa; phylum Chordata; order Ceratodontiformes; family Ceratodontidae; genus Neoceratodus; species Neoceratodus forsteri. The sequence goes on along the minus strand of CM028131.1, from coordinate 1,199,150,023 downwards.
CTCACCCACCCTAACTGCAGACTTATTTATCCTTCACATTTTAACCCCAGAGCTCAAGGATTCATTCGCAAGATACCTCCCGGGAGTGCTGCTGTTAGCAGCCAAGAAGGCTCTGACTCATCACTGGCTTACCCCCAACCCCTCTACCATCTCAGAGTGGAGAGAGATTACTATTCTGATTTATAGATCAGAAAGAATTTCTTATTAGCTAAACAATAAAACCAACTTATGCTCATTGAAATGGTCCAGATGGGTACTGTATATTATGTCTAAGGATCCCTCCTTTGTCCCCTAAAGGAGTGTCATGGAGAGAAGGGCCACCAAGGGAGGGGAAGCTTTTCCCCTAAATCTGATTAAGTACAACCTAGGTAGTAGTACTAGTTGCCCAGGTAACTGAGTATGGGTTTTGCTCAACCATATAACTTAACTGCATTGATTATTTACAGCTTGAAACTGTGATTTTTGCTCTATAAATTACAACAACTGCTGTGCCTAATGTATTTATTATTAGTTATTTAAATCCTCCCTCTATGTATTCTCATTTTTTATCCTTCTTTTATATATGACACTGAACGAAGTATAATTATAGTGTTAAGCTGAATGATTTATCCTGTAACCATAAGCAATCTATGTATTCAATGAACTATGACTGTCTGTTTCCCACCCCGTCTACCCCCTTATTTCTTTTGTACCCTTCCCCCCCAAGTTGGAAAAATTTTGAATACAAATTATAATAACAAAAAAAAACAGGGAATACAGGAAGGGATGGATGAGTATCACAGGGGAGATGGGTTTCACCTCTCCAGGATGGGGCTGGCCTACTTTAACTCTGAAATGGCCAATGCCATTGACTATTATAAGAAAGAGGGGCAATTGTAAAAAAAAAAAAAGGTGGCCCAAGTTAAATAGGGGGGAATCCCATTGTCCTTTGCAGGTGGGAGGCTGGCTAATGGAAGAAAAGGGGAGGGGACACTAGTGGACACATAGAGCTGTTAGGACCTTGAAACAGAAGAAGGGTATGGGTGTACACTTTTACCAGGACATAAAAGAAAGGAGGAGAATGCCACCCAAATGTACATCTGGGGGGAGAAGAAATGACATAACATATATTATCACTGAAGTGTAAAACTTATGGATTGGAGTCATGTAAATATGATGTAAATATTAATGGATGATTTAAAAATGGAGTAAAGTAATCGCCAGACTGAGCACCCACACAACAGTTGTTTGTGTATTATTTGAACGGGGATCTGCAACAGGGTTGATACACAAGGAGGCGTGGAAAGGATGAGAAGGGACTTGGCAAGGTGGGAGGAATGGTCAGAAGTATGGCAGCTAGGAATCAATGCAAAGAATTGCAAAATAATGCACCTGGGAAACAAGAACCAAGGGGAAGAATACACAATGTGGGGGGGAGGTAGTAACAACAACAAGAAAGGAAAGGGACCTGGGGGTAATCATATCAGATGACCTTAAGGTTAGCAAGCAATGTGAGAAGGCAGTAGGGAGGGCTGGGGTATACTGGGATGCATAGGGAGAGGCATCAGCAGCAGAAAACAGGAAGTTGTTATCCCTCTGTACAGACAGTTGGTGAGACCCATCTGGAGTACTCGTCCAGTTCTGGAAACCCCATCTCTGCAAGGACATAGACAGGATAGAGGCAGTCCAGAGGAGGGCAACTAAAATGGTGCAGGGTCTGCAAGAGAAGCCGTGATGAGGATAGACTAAAGGAGCTAATATGTATACCCCTTGAGAAAAGAAGGGAGAGGGGGGACATGATAGAAACTTTAAGCACCCCAGTGGAATCAACAAAGTCCAAGAGGGTAGCATCTTTCAGAAAAGAGACGGCAAGAACAAGGGACATAATTTAAAGATAGAAGAGGGGGTGTCTAGGGCAATGTGAGGAAGTATTATTTCACAGAGAGGGTAGTAGATGCATGGAACAGCCTTTCTGAGGAGGTTGTGGGGTCTAAAACTGTGGGAGAATCCAAGAATGCACGGGACAGACATAAGGCAATTCTTTTGGGGGTAGGAAGAAATAGGCTGTTGGTTAACTAGGATCTGCGGCCTATCCTGTAGGTAGGGAAATGGGCACACTAGATGGGCCAAGTGGTCCTTATCTGCCATCAAAGTCTATGTTTCTATGTTTCTATGAGGGGATCTGGGGACAAGGTGGCTTGCCTGATTGAGAGGCAGGCTTTGTAGTCAACAGACCCCCCCCCCCAGTCAACCCGGTGCTCAGTAGGGTGGGCAGAGGTGGGGAAGGCTGGAAACAAGATTTTATGAGAGAGAGAATTTGGGCGGAGATAAAAGGAGCAGAGTTAGATGAGGTCACTGAAGGAAAGAGTAGGCTGGGGAAGGGGATGGATGACATCAGGGGATGAAAAGGGACATGATCGGTTGGGAGAGAGAGAGAGAGAGAGAGAGAGAGGACAAGCAATGGGACCTTATAAGGCCAGGTATGCCCAGGGAAGCTCAGAATTTTGCTTCTGTTAGATAATTCCCACCCACCCAACCCAGTTAGCATAAGGAAGTGGGGAACGTGATAAGAAGGTGAACACCTGTTGGATGGCAGCAGGTCACTAAGATATGCTGAAGGTAGACGGCATGATAAGGGAATTCACAAAGCAAAGAGGGGGAAAGAAGAAAGGGGGAGGGGGCATTAGCAGACACATAGAGCTGTTAGGGCCTTGAAACAGAAGAAGGGTACGGGTGTACACTCATACCCGGACATAAAAGAAAGGTGGAGAACGGCCCTTGGATGTACATCTGGGTGGAGAAGAGATGACAATAAAATGTATTATGATGACTGAAGTGTAAAATTGATGGATTGGAGTCATGAAAATATGATGTAAATATTAATGGATGATTTAAATATTGACTAAAGTAATCACCAGACTGAGCACCCACACAGTGGTTGCCTGCATATTATTTGAATGGGGAGGGGATCTGGGGACAAGGGCATATTGCAGTTCTGGTGTACTGCTTTATATCACAGTTCCCTACTTAGGTGGAGCAGGGAATCTATTACTTTACTGACTCAGGCTTCCTATCGAAAGTCTGATGTTCTGCCCAGCTTCACCTCCCTGTCCACCCCCTGTCCCCATGAAATGATGCACACCAATGGAAAGGGGAGACTGGGGTCATATTAGCACATGGAGTCATTCTCTACAGGCCACATACTGTGCAATGGGTGGACATACTTTGTTTTTTTGGATTGGGCACTATGTCATTAGGTACCTTTAACACTGCAGTGGTTTTAGAGGAGTGAAATAAAACATCTGGTTGAAACGGGAGAGCAAGAGGATTTTGGAGTTTAATTGAAGAGGCAGTATAGCATAGTGGTTAAGAGCACTGAGCTGCAAACCTTGATAACAGAGTGTGAATCCCACAACCACAACTTGCATTCTGTGTGACCATGAGCAAGTCATTTTAACTTCCCTGTGCTCCCAGGATGCACCTGAAAACAAGCCTTGGCTTAATGTGCCTTTCCTGGCCACAGATTGTAAAAATAAAAATAAATAAAATACATTTGCTTAGTAAAAGTGATAGATCAGATTCATTTTTGTATTGCATTTCTGCCTTTGAAACAGTTATCATTTAAACCATGGAATGCCCATGTTAACATTGCATTAATATACAATAAATGAAAACAAATACTTGTACAATTTATATGGAAGTTGAAAATAAAGACAGCAAACATCTTCATGCAAAATCTCTTTTCTTTTTTTAATAGTTTTCATATTTGAAAAATAAACACTAAATAGTCAATTTTCCATTCTGTACTAGTCAATAAATTGTTTGGGTCATAAGTCAGTTAAAGAACAGTACACCCTCATCTTAAATATAAACATATTCTTTATTAAAGGATAATCTTGAGGCATACAGTTCCAGTGCTCTTTTATCAAATGGGGGATGTGAGGTAGATTCCCAGTAGTACAATAGGACAAGATAATGTATGGAATTGCTTGTTATTTTTGAAACTGTAAATGCAGATTAATGGCCCTAACCTGAAGGGTTCAGGAGACCCTTCACACAACATGGCATTGCATAGGGAGGCTCTGGGTACACAGAAGTCTCACTCCACACATGCAACAAGCTTACCACATCCTTTGTTACATACAGTACAGTATATTCCCCATGGAGGCCTGACCTGATCTGTACAACTTCATGAGCGGTTGGGAATGGATCAGGGCATTTTCATGCTATGCATGATTGCAGTCACACATTCAGTGGTGTGAAGCATGCCATCATCATGTTGGGGAGCTGCACCAATATTCATTTCTATGCTCTCCATGGATATCCCCCAGGACCTTTGTGGGACTTGAGCCCTCCACCAGCTGGTGCCCTCTGCCCTCCCATGTGGTTTGAAGGACTGTGGGCAATTTTCTTGTTTTATATGTTTCTTTGTATGCGGATGTGGCAGTCTTTAAAGTACAGACATATTCCACCATCACCTACTTTCTGAGAAGTAGGGGATCTACTTAGGTGTTGGCCCAGGCATTGATGTGGATGGTCCTTGACCGTGGGTTCACCCATGTATAGCTGAATCCAGGGGAACATTAGTTGTGTAGTAATATTTTGCCATGCATAGTGGATCAAGCCTTCATTAGACACTGCTAAAATCTATATTGTGATATCAAAAGTTTAAAAAGCCATGGATATCCTACAGGATGTATTACTGTCTGAGACTTTAGAAAAAAGTGATTTAGGAAAGGAGGAGAGGGTTAAACAGAAGCCCTTGTTTGACCTGTAAACTTTTTCACATACTGTATAATGGTTGTCAGAAAAATAACAATCTTTAATTACATACTCCAGCTGTGGTGGCATTTAACACAAAGTAACCCTAATGAACGTGGGAATTTGTCCTCTTATAACAGAGTGGTGAGATAAAGAATGGAAACAGTTCTGAAAATCTGTCTTTTCCTTTGTGTCTTAGTTTCATCTGTTGAAATATAGGCTGTGCTTCAGCTGATTTATAATGAGTACAGAAAACAGCTTTTTAAGCCAGAATGTAAATGTTGGCCTTCTTTAATATGTATCTGAGGGCTTTGCTAACATTGCACACACACGTTAGCTTTAGTTATGGTAGCAGTACTGCAAATTAGAAAATCTCTCCTGAATTCATAACTAGCAAGCAAATCATTAGCTAAAGCATGTATTGTTTCTAGTTATATTTCTTTGGAATAAATTTGAAACACACATTTTCAAATTTTCGTATGCACTAACAAAACATACATATTGATTTCTCTGTAGGATAAAATTCCCGTTAAGGCATGGCTGTTGAAGAATGTGAATTAAATGACATCAGATTGATAAAATTAAATTTTGCAGAAAAGTTATGAAATGAAAAAAAAAGTAATCAGTAAATACAGAAAGAAGCTGAATAATACATTGTGTCTGAATACACTGTGCCATGCTTTTTTACAATATTTAGTTACTTTTTTACACTACATTAGGATTGTGAGAATAGTTACATTACAGATGGCAAACTGGGGGGGGGGGGGGCAGATAATTGCTTTTAATTTACTGCAAGAACAGCCTAAGTCACAAACTTTTTTCAGAGGGCAGAGTTTAAAAGTGGTCAAAAGGAAATAAGACTTTGTGGAAAGCAAAGGAGAAGGTTTTGTTAGAAACAAATCTGTTTCTAGCAGTCCACTATTAACTGATTCCAAATAGGCTTACAGTAGATCAGTAGTCACGGTGCAGAGACCAATGCTCTCCATGTGTTAGTACAATCAAAATACCTAAGAACCAAAAATACAGAAGAACACACTGTGAAATGCCAGCTTTAATATTTATTCAAACAGTCAACAGTCATTGCTATAGCAGATTTATGTAATATTAGTATCTCCAATATCCACATAACTTTAGACTGTTTAAATGAATGTTAAAGCTTGTAATCCATTCACATGCAAATCTCTGTCTGGTCATGTATTTGCAATATCACATATCAGGATTTTAGCTCCAATTCAGTTACAGAGAGTGCTTGTCTTTTATATCAATATCCACAACAACTCTTAAGTGCACTCCCCTTATTTTGGACCTTTACTATTTAATGGCAATATTAATTGCACTCTGAAAATAACAGAGTTAGAATCAACATTTCTATCATAGGTCTGCTTCAGGAATTATGTAAAACAGAAAAAAGGAAAGTTAAGGCAAAGTTAGGACAGATGAATTATCTCTTTTAGATAATTTCTGATGAAGAACTATGGCTGAAACATAGATTCTATCTAACTCTGCTATTTTCAGCGTGTTTTTGACATTACCATTTTGTTTTGTTTTCAGACCACATGCTGATGAAGTATCTTGTTTTTTTGTTCTTACAATCATTACTATTTAACTCACAAAGGTCTAAGTGACCCAAAAATGATGTGAAGACCATGAAGAAGGAGGACAGCTTCTGCAGATGTTCCTGCAGAGGTCTTTGTGATCCACATGGAAACCTGCTCATTTCTTCCTCTGCCCAGAGATTAGGACAGCTGGATCCCCCCACTGAGGGTACTCTACACAATTTGCAGTTGTTCATACTGGGTATATGCTGAGGTATACAGTAGGTAGTACTATGTCAAAATGAAATCAGGTTAGTTGGTAGGTACATGGGAAAGCCTGACAGAAAACCTACAGTATCAAGGGAAATGCCCTGTACTGTATAAGACCGAGTGCTGTAGTTATCAAACTCAGGTTACAGATTTGTGCGAGAATAGGACCTAGGATACATCTATCTAGGGTGGTGTGGTGTACTTGTACTCCAGACTCTTATTAGGTATACAGGGAAACCCTATCTAGAGTATAGCCACACTATGTGTTAGGAGAGTTTAAAAACAAAACAAGTGTTTTTTTTCCAAGGACAGGGGTAGGTTCCACCTAATTAACTGTATAGTGCTAATTCCTTAGGCTACATCTACAAAGGACTTAAGGGACTGTGAAGCAGAACTGTAAACTTCCAATCTGCAGTCTATCTACAGACATCCTAGGGAATGGTGTAGTAATAACTGTTCAATGCCAGGATACACCAGTAGGCAGGAACAAGAAGATACAGGTGACTCTTCTGGTAGAATAGTAGGTGTGTAGTAGTCGTGAAGCAGCTGTGGTTGGCAGGTACTCTGGGTCTATGATTGATGTCTCAATTTTAGGAAGCACCACATGCTCATGATCAAGCTACAGGCACTAAGCGCTGATATATGCTACTTGAAAGCCTGTGATGGCTGGGCATTAGGGTCACTACCTGAGCCATGCCTTCTGAAGACTCTTCAGTCCAGCTTAGTAGATATGGACAGTAGTGAGGGGGCAGCAGGGAGGTGGGGGAACTGATGAGAGTAGAGCCAGACGAACCCACCAACAACCAGTTTCTACCTCAGAAAACACAGCTTCATCCTAAGCCTAGCATAGAGCAAGCTAGGGGTGGTATACCCAAGATGAAGTCCCCATCATCAAAAGGAGAGCCTGGACAAAATGGGAGCTCCAAAGGATTCACCAGGGCAAGGAAGGTGTATGATGGTAGTGTGTGATTCCATGAGGAGGACAGAGTGTGTGGTGTGTTTAACAGACTTGTAAATAAGGATGGTTTAATGTAGCCCTGGGGCGATGGCAACTAGACTCACATCTGAGATGGTGGAGCTCATCAGGAAAGAAGTATGGAAGCCAGACACGTTGATTACGTAGGCATGAACAACTGACCAAGGTGAGTCTGGAAAAGGTTCAGGAGAGTTTCTGCATTCTAGGCAGGACTCTGAAAAAAAAAGGGCAAGTTTGGTAAAATTGTCTGAGGCCTTAACAAGTCTACTCAAGTGAGAAAGCGGCCGTACAGGATTTTTTAGTTTACTGTATGGCTAAAGGGACAATGTAAAGAGGATGGGTTTAAGTACCTGAGGGACCTGGGACATAACTGGAGGGGATGGCAGCTATTTAAGAGGGATGGGCAGCACTCCAATGAGGAGGGCACTAATGAGTTATGGTAAGCATTTTCAGCTCACATCACAACACTTAAACTAGGTAAGGAGGAGGCAGTGCAGATGAGAGTAGGGTCAGCTACATACCAAGGGGAGGCAAACAAGTCACCCCTATAAGCCTCCTCTAAGACAGACAAGGACCAAAGTGTGTGAAGGTAAACATAGTGAAAGAGAGGCGCTAACACTGAAAATGGAGGTGAGCTGGTGATACTAGGGAGAAATAGGAAGAGACTAGCAGTGCAAGAGATGGAGCTAGGAAAGCAGAAGCATAAGAATTTACAGAAGGGATGCATGGCAACTCTAGATGGTAGTCGAGAGTAAAAAGCAAGTGAGTGGACCATGGGGGTATGGAATGGAGGGTTAGGAACTGTTTAGGAATGGAGGACCAGCATACTTTCTGAATAGTAGTGTGTGTGTGAATGCCAGAAGCCTAGGGAAAAAAATGTGTGACCTCCAGGTTCTGGTGGGTTAGGCTCAGTTAGACTTAGTAGCCATGGCAGAAACCTGGGCAGTGTGGTACCATGACTGGGAACTCATAATTCCTGGTTTCACCCTCTACAGGAAGGATAGAGCAGAAAGCAGAGGGGTGGGGAAGCCCCTTATTTCACAGAAGGTGACAAAGCCACAGAGGAACCTGAAGCGGTGCAACACTATAGAGATCATTTGTGTGCAAATGTCCACAGGAAAGGTCATCAGAGTTGGGGTAGCTTACAGACCACCAACTCAGGAAACATCATGTGGGGAGAGATCAGATAGGCTATGGCCCATCTAGGAGTAGTGCTGGTCAGGGACTTCTAAATGTCAAACTTAGAATGGAGTGTTCCAGTAACAAGTACCAACAGTCAGCGGCTGGTGGAGGCATTCAAAAATGGATTCAGGGGCAGTGTGGTGGAGAACAATGAGGGAGGGAACAATCCTAGACTTGGTCTAAAGAAATAGGGAGGATATTAGGGAGGCTACTGTAATGGAACTGCTGAGGAAAAGGGTCCATCTAGCAATATGGTTCAACATAGTGCTGGAGGCTGGTCATACCAATACTAGGACTTGGGTGCTGGATTTCTGCAGGGTTGATTTCAGTAGGATGTGGAAAGTACCGTACTTAGGGGTACTGTGTGACCCTGAGCAAGTCACTTAGCCTCCTTGTGCTCCCAGGTCGCTCCTGTAAAAAAGCTTTCAGCTTAGTGTGCTATACCTGCTTAAACAACTAAATAAAAAAAAATAGGGGTAGGTTAATGGTTGTGAGGCAAGCAGTGGGGATAGTGAGGAAGTGAAGCATAATCAGGAAGGGGTTTTAACAGGTCACTAACCTTTGTGTAAGGAAGGTGAAGAAAACAAAAAGAGAAGAAAGCCTGTTTCGTATACAACAGAGGTAGGAGTGATGATGAGACTAAAAATGTTGCCCTCAAATGATACAAAGCCAACCAAACTGATGAAAACAAGAAGGTGTATTTAAACAGCCTGAAAGAGGCAAACAGATAGAAGGCACAAGTAGAAACTGAGATCAAAATAGCTGAGGGAGTGAAAAAGGGGACAGGGCTTTCTTCTGCAACAACCCGGGAGAAATGAAAACCAAGGAAATAATTGTCAGCCTGAATGGGGGAAGGGGTAGTATGAAAGAGATAAGGGTAAAGCAGACATTCTGAATGAGTATTTTTGTTTTGTCTTTACAGTGAAGGAGTATGAAACACTTCCACAATGTGGGATCAGGCCAGGCAGGAGGGGCTTAGAGCATGTACATGGTAGCTACTATATAGTGTAAAAGAGGGTAATTAAGAGGCTATGGTCACTAAAGGTAGACAAATGTCCTGGTCCAGATGGTCTACACCCAAAGGTGCTAAAAGTGATGGTCCAGGTACTACTGGCACCATTGATGGACCTCATCAATTTCTTGCTGGAAACAGAACTGTTACCAGCTGATAGGAGTGTAGCTGAAAGGGTCTGCGTGCATAAGCGTGCAGTAGGGATGACCAGGGAATCTAACAGCTTTTTAAATTGACCTCAATAGTGGGGAAGATACTGGAATACAGTATGAAGGGAACACTTATGGAGTTCCTGGAGGAAAACATGTTACAGGACAATAGGTAGCATAAGTTCACATCAGGAAGACCTTGCAAAATGCACCTAATTGACATTGTTGTTTGAGTAACAGAAGTTTCTGATTGAGGGCAAGGCCAGGCTGTGAATGTACTGTATCTGGACTGCAGTAAGGTGTTCAACTTCATCCTACATAGAAGGCAAGTGAAGAAATTACCTTCCCTGAGTTCAGGGGAGAAACTGGCTGCCTGAATTGGAAACAGACTGGGGGAAACACAGTGGTACTCAATGGTGAATATTTTTTGGGGGGGGGGGGTGCCGCGGAGGGCCATCCTGAGGCTGATGCTTTTCAGTATCTTCATTTGTGGCATAGGTGAAGCTATCCAGAGCAAGATTTGCCTCTATGTGGATTATTCAAAAATCTATAGGAGAGTGGATAGCGGGAAAGGAGTATGGTTAATAAAGGAGGATTGTAGAGGTTGGAGAGGTGGTCATGAGTAAGACAGCTGAGAGTTAATGAGAAGAAGTGTAGTCATGCATATAGGAGCAAAGAACCTGAAAACAGACTACAGAATTGGGGTAAAGGTGGAGCAGGCAAAGAAAGACAGGAATCTGTGGTTATTATATCTAATAAACTAAAACCAGCTGTTTAATATATTAAGGCAGTAGGGAAGGCCAATAGAATGTTAGGATGCATAGGAAGGGAGATCAGCAGTAAGTGCAAGGAGGTGATACTGCCCCTGTACAGATCCCTGATGAAACCCCACTTAGAGTACTGTGTGCCTTTCTTGATTCCTTACTTGAAGAAAAATAGGGACAGAGCTATAACTGTTCAGAAGGAAGCCGCTAAGATGATTCAGGGGCAGCTGGGTAGGTCCTACAAGGAAAGTTTGGTGGACCTTAAGATGTGCTTTCAATAGTGGATTACAAGAAGTGGACAACACTGTACTGTTCACTTCAGGGCGCACACAAACAAAAAGTTGGTAGGGGCAGGGTTAGGAAGGAGATCACAAATTACCTATTTTAACAGAGAGGGTTGTGGATAGGTGAAACAAATTGCACAACGAGGTGCTCTGTGCAAAATCAGTGGAAGGGGTTTAAGTATACAGTAAGTGGGATAAACATAGAAGCTCAGTGGTGGTCAACAAGAGAAGGGGATAAAAGATTAGGGAGAAAATGAGTGACCACTAGGGAGCTTAGTCTCATAGGTTAGGCAGGGACAAGGTTTGACTGAATATACTAAATGGCCTTTCTCTGCTTTCAGTTTCTATGTTTCTATGTGAATGTACATCAGCCCATTCACAGTGGAGAGAGTTCGTGAGGAACTCACAAAGCTGAAGGTGGATAAAGCCATGGGGCCAGATGACATACACCTGAGGATATTAAGGGAGCTGCTGAGGGAACTAGCAGCGCCTCTGGCCACCCTGTTCACAGAGTCACTCAACACAAGTGTGGTTCCAGAGGACAGGAGGAGGGCGCATGTAGTCCCACTACACAAAAGTGGCAGTAGGGTGCAAACAGGAAACTACAGGCCAGCCAGTCAGCCTTACCTCAGTGGTGGAGAAGATCATAGAGACACTGCTGAAAGAAGATACTGGGCACCAATGGATTCCAGGTGTGCCACTATCTTTTCTTTCAGCAGTGTCTCTATGATCTTCCTCACCATTGAGGTGAGGCTGACTGTGGAACACCCTGCCAGAGGAAGTAGTGGGGGCTGAAAATAAATCACATTTTAGTCACTATTGCCCAGGGGTGGGCCTCTAAAACACCTACTTGCACTAAGATGGCAGAACAGAGTACAAAATCTAAGATGTTTCCTCCTCTCATTGGTTGATTAACATGTCATTTCAGTTGTAAACATTCACATACTGAGAGTAATTTTTCCCCACAAATACTGGACGCAGAGTAATTTGCCCAGTCCACTTCCCCCAGATTGAAGTCATCCAATATAATTAATCCCCAAATACTCAATTTCAGAAAGCAGTACATTATATGTATCAATTAGGTAATCAGGTTGACAATAACAAATGCCTATGATTAAAGGGGTTGCTTGGTTAATAATCAATTTAACCTAAATGGTTTCACTGGTGGTCATCGATACCGCTCCACCCATTTTGTACTCTGCATCCCACCCCCCAGATTTCCGTGACACATGTGACTTACTTTGCACTATTTTGCATTGAAACCAAGCTGCCATACCTATGATCACCCCTCAAGTTTTCTCAGGTCTCTGCATATCCTTTACACACACACACACACACACACACACACACACACATGCACACACACACACACACACACACACACACACACCTGAAGTGTCCACCCTACTGCAGATTTTGGTGTCATCTGCAAAGAGACAGACCCTTCATTTCTAACTCTCTGCAGTATCACCTATAAAGATACTAAAGAGGACCGGTCCCAGCACTGATCCCTGAGGCACCCACTGGTCACCCTCTCTTCCGCAGAGTGAACTTCATTTATCACTACCTTCTGTTACCTATACCCTAACTCATTTCTAACCCAGTTTACCACCTTTGGACACACTCCTATGCTACCTCTCCTATGCTACCCAGCTTGCTTACTAGACTTCTATGTGGATCAGTGTTGAAATTCTTACCAAAATCTAGGTATGCCAAGTCCACCACTCCACACTAATCTAATTCCTTGGTCACTCAGTCATAGAAATCTATCAGATGTGTTTGTTATGATCCCCCCCAAAAAAAAAAAATCCATGCTGATTCAGGTCTTATAACCCACTGGATTCAAGATATTACACAATTCTTTCCTTCAGTAGTGATTTCGTTAACTTCCCCATCACTGATGTCAGGCTGACTGGCCTGTAATTGCCACCATCCTCCCATCTACCACTTTTGTGAAGTGGGACTAAATCTGTCCTCATCCAGTCCACTGGAACCACTCCTGTTTCCACTGAGCAGTTCAACAGGACTGTCAGAGGTGCAACCAGAACCTCCCTGAGCTCCCTCAGTACCCTTGAATGCACCATGTCAGACCTCATTGCTTTGTCCAGGTTCAGATTAGCGAGTCCCTTCAGTACTGTCTTCTGAAAAATGACTGGAGTCCACCTCCTTCCCTCCAGAGCTCCTGTAACTTTGTTATGGCCCTCTCCATCTCCTTCCTCTGGGAACACTGAACAAAATAATTTATTCATGATTTCTGTCTTTTCCTGGTACGCTTCACACAGTACCTCCTTCCCTTTTTAACCTTACAATCCCTACCTGGTGTTCCTCTTTTCACTTATATAGCTAAAAAATGTCTTGCCCTCTTTTGTTACCACCAGGACTATTCTCTCTTCAGTTTGTTCCTTCCTGCTCTTTATTGCTTTTCCTACTTCCCTCTGTTTCCCCTATACCCCTCCCTATCCTCCTCCCTCTGCATCTCATTATACCTTCGGAATGCTACCCTTTTAGCCTTCACCTTTTCAGCCATCTCTTTTGAGAACCATAGCAGCTACTTTTTCCTCTTGCTTTTTGTCCACTTGCTTGATGCAGAAGTTTGTTGCCTTCTCTATGCTCCTTTTTTGCTTTGCACACTGTTCCTCCACCCCACTCAGGTCATCCCTCCCACCAGGTCATTCCTGAGGCATTCAGCTATCTTTACAAACTCTAGCTATGCCCTCCTGAAGTCCAGGGCCCTCACCCTTGTGTGGTTCAATTCTGCAGGTGTCCTTATATTGAACCACACTGTATGGTGATGACTTGTCCTGAGATGTCCTTCCACCTTGACATCTGCAGCACTGTCCATGTTATTGAGTACCAGGTTCAATATTGCCCGATCACGAGTGGGTTTGCTGACTAGTTGCCTGGGAAGTGCCCCCTGCAGGGTGTCCGGGATGTCCCTGCTTCTAGCTGATGCTGCAGCTGGGAGGCTCCAATCTACCTCTATCAGATTGACTCCCCCCCAGCAGCAGCACCTCCCCCTTTTTTGCCATCTTGCCAGTGGCTTCCACCGACACATTATCCAACTCCTCCCCATGTATTCAAGATCTGTAGTTCATGGCAGCGTGAAAAGTGGCTCTGTTCCCCATCTCGAGGGTAATCGACAGTACTTCTGCCCAACAGTATCCCCTGTATATCCATCACTTTTATGTTTTCCCTCACATAGACCATCACTCTCCTTCCTTTCCTTCCCATATTGTCCTTTCTGAACAGAGTATAACCTGATATGGTCATGTCCCAGTCATGGTTTTTGGTCCACCATGACTCAGTAATGGCCACAATATCCACACTGACTTCTGCCATGATGGCATCTAGGTCCAGAATCTTATTTCCTAGACTTCTGTCATTCACACACATGGCCTTTCAGATTTTATTACCACTCTGCTGTTACCTCTTTTTTTTCCTTTTTGCCTTCCCTCCTTCCCCCCTCTCTCTTTTTAATGCCTCTGTTCCCATGCCCCATCATCTGTTCCACCCTGCTTCCTTTACTGATATGCACCCTGGGGGATTTCTCTCACCTTGGTTCTCCCTACTTTCTACTTCAGTCTATGTGGGAAGGGGGGAAGAAAGAAAGAAAGAAAGAAAGAAAGAAAGAAAGAAAGAAAGAAAGAAAGAAAGACTGATTTAAGATTAGTCTGTATTTCTTACATGTTCATAACAGAAGAAAGGAAAATTCTCTGCTCCAGTATAATTCATTAGGTCATACTTTTTTATTCTTTAACAGTACCAATGTTTCTTACAGCACATTGTCTCGACTTAAAAATTGGTTTGTAAGATATGCTATGGTATTTTATTTAAAAACCAATGGACATTTAAAATATGGTTGATTCTTTTACAGGTATGGTGTTCTATCAAATTGTGTTAAAGTAAGACAAAGTTCCTTGGACAGACCATTGAGCAGTGACATCATACTTTTTTCAAGTGATAATCCTTTCACGATCTCTCTTTCTGGCCTACAATACTGTAGAGATCTCATTTTAATCTCATTTTCATCTTTAATCCCTAATTATTTCTACCACATCCTTTCAGGAAGAGTATTTATTTAAAAAAAAAAGAAGATATACATCAGTAATGACAGGATTCTTTTCACTGTACCAAGACATTCAGCTTGTTTTTAGCAGGGAGAAAACTGTGCTAGTATCAAAATGTTTCCAACAGACTGTTGTAACTCTTAAGAGTTCAGAGCACAGACAGCAGTGATAAGAGTACAATTTAGAGATACTCTTCAATATTATTTTTTAAAGGATATCTTCTGCATTTTATATTTCCTTCAATATTAAAGGGAGAAAAAATAAGGGCAAAATAAAGAGATTGATAAAGGTTGAGGCCTGGGTGGAGGAGGACACACAGAAAGCAATATTCTGAATGAAATCTGTTCCTTGGTCTTCAGAGTCAAGGTGGTGGGGCCACTGCCAGAGTGCAGCATCCACACAGGGCGTGGAACAAATACAGAAATGGGTAATATCACAGGGGTAACTGTGCTTAAGGGGCTGAAATGTTTACAGGTGGTAAGTCCCTAGGACCAGATGGTTTGCATTCACTGCTGCTCAAGGAGCAGAGGCAGGCTCTAGCAGCACCCTTGGAAGACCTATTCAGTTGCACAGTTGAGGCACGCATAGTTGCCAGGGACTGAAGGGTAGTAGATGTCATCCCCTTGCCCAGCAGAGGGATTGGGGGACCCACAGAATTCTAAACAAGTTAGCCTGACTTCCATTGTCAGGAAGCTTCTTGAGATAATAATCAAGGATCAGCCGGTTATCTTCTGGAGTAGCATTGATTCCATGACAGCAGGCATCATGGCTTTATAAAGGGGAGATCCTGTCAAGGCAAACTGCATGGATTTCTTCAACTCTGTTTTGCATGTGTTGGATAAGGACTAAGCAATGGACATCCTAGACTTTTGCATGGTGTTTAACTCCACAAGGAGACTGGTGAGAAATTGGAGAATTTAGGTATTGGGGAGGAAGTCACTAGATTGGTAGAGAATTGGCTAGAGGAGAACCCAAGGTGCAGTACTAAACTATACATACTGTAAGGTCAGAGAGTTCAAGACTAGGTTCTTATAAGGGTTAGGCCAGGGCCTGGTGCTCTTCAGTGTTTTCATTTGTGACATTGGAGAAAGGATTCAGGGAAAGATGAGTCTATTTGTGGATGACACAAAGATACAGTATATGCCAGTGTGGATATTGAGGAGGGTTGGAGAAAATTGAAGAGTGAGCTGGGGAAATTAGAAAGGGGTCCAAGATTTAGAATCAGAACTTTAATGTCAGAAATTGCAATATAGAAACAAAGAGACTTAGACAATGTTGGCAGAAAAAAAAACACTTGTTCATCCAGTTATGCATTTAGGGAGGGTCAGTCTGAGGACAGAATATCAGATTGAGGGAGTAAAACTGGAGTAGACCTCTGAGGAGAATTTATTTATTTGTTTGAAAACTGGCAAGGGGGAAAGGTGCACTGAACTGAGGCTCATTTCCAGACGTGACCTGGACTGGGGGTTATAGTTAATCAGAATCTCAAGACCTCCAACCAGTGTAACACGGTGTATGGGAAAGTTAGCAGGATGCTGGGGGACATAGGTAGGGCCTTCTCAAGTAGACAGAAGGATGTGATCCAGCCCCTATACTGCAGGCACTCAGTGAGAATGCACCTGGAATATTGTGTGCAGCTTTGGAACCCTCACCAATAAAACGGACTGGGACTGCCTGGAGTTGATCCAAAGGAGAGCGATTAAAATGATGCATGGCCAGCAGGGGATCGCCTATGAGATAAAAACTGGCTGACCTCAATATTTATTTATTTGAGGCCAGAAGTGAGAGGGGCAACATGTTTGAAATGTTCAAATACCTGAAGGGCATAAATAGGTTGGCCAACCAGCAAAAGTTGAAGCTTTGCAAGAGTCCACCATTATAAGCTGTTGGGGAGGGGACATTAGGAGTGATCTGAGAAAATACTTCTTCATGGAGAGGGTGATGGAAAAGCAGAATCATCTGCCATTGGAGTTGGTCAATGTTTACATGGTGGCAAGCTTCAAGACATGGGATAGACACATGATTTGCTTAGGTTTATGGGGGGGGGGAGTTGCTGCTAAAGAGGGAGATTAGTTTAAGTGGAATTGCAGGATGATTGATCAGCTAGAGGCCTAGCCAGTGCTATACTGGTGAGGGTCTAGGTAGGACTGGGTAAATTGAATAGACCAGGGCCCTGATATTCAAAAAGGAGCACAAGTGCAGTGAAGATATTTGTGCTGCATTTGCACTAGCACCTGACCTGGTGGCTGTTATATTCAGTCGGATAGTGGGTGGCGATATCTAATATCAGACCATGCTGGTGCAGTGCTAAGTGAAACTGAGCTGCCCCAAAACAGACCAAGGCTATATATAACCCACAGGGAATATCGCTGCCTGAAACAGATAGTGCCAAGATCCCTGTCAGCTATATTTAGCCACAACATGCAGATAAGCCCTTTGGGCAAACAAGGTGTTAAGGGGACATTTGCATGCCCATTTTGGGCTCATTTGCATGGTGTGCCGCAGTTCATTAGCACACATCCTGAGTGTGTCTGATGAATTCCCTGGTGTCTTGTAGTACCCCAACCCCCAAACACTCATTAAGTAAGCAATAATACCCAACAGGGTGGGCGGTATTGTGCAATACTGTACTGACCAGGGTGTAATGAGGCCCAATGCCACAGGCTTATGCTTAGAAAATGGGTTATATGTGACAGTTTTAAGTAATATTAAAAAACAATTCCCCCCAAATGAGTAACAATCCACTGAAACACAATTTTCATGCAAAGTAGCCCCTTCACTGGTATACACACCAGTGGAGGGCACTGCTCCATCTAATAGGTTTTATTTTAATGTGACCACTGCCTTACTTGAGTCTCCCCCTACACACACACACACACACACACACACACACACACACACACACTCACACACACACTCACACACACACAGTCTGACGCCAGCCATTATTGTGAGAAGTGTATTTGTTTTTTCAGGACTGCAACCAAAAGTGGAATCAGGACTGTGCTGGAATCAGCCTGGACAAAAGACAGATCGATGGTGTGCAGTGGCAGCTGAGCATTATGGAAGAGCAGCATGGCTGAGTGTAATAGCAAGAGACAGAGAAAGACATGACAGTATAGGTTAATGTGCTGGAAAATAAAGACAGGCAGTTCTTTATTTAATGAAAAAGAAAGAAACAAGCACATTACTCCAGACCCCTCTGTGAAATGATTGGATATCATCTCTAAAAACAGAATAATTTCAGCACAAAAAGTGCCACACAATGTTTTATAAGTAAACTGCCACACAATGTTATATGTTTGTTGTGTGTTTTTCTGGCTTTTTCTACAGTAGAATCTATCTAGCATTTCCAGTGTACTATTTTTTCATATTTTCTCACTGCATCTATTGTTTTATAATTTGAGAAGTAACTTTTTAAGAAAGCTTCCCCCAGACTCATTAATTCAGAACATAATCAATGAGCATTAGTCTCAGTCAGTTTTCACTGTTCTTCAAAGAGTAATTTATCAAATGTGCCCTTGTCATTTTAGTTATATACCTACCCATCAGGTTTGGATAATGCTTGTAGACTATTCTGGATTCTAGAAATGCAATGCCTCATGGGTTTCCCTTCATTTATTGCTATGGCTAAGATTTGATTGAATTTTATGTTTGCCACTAATGTATTAGAAAACAGTTTCTTATTTTGTCATTCCCATTTTTGGAAACACATTTACAATACCATTAGAGCTACAAACTGGATCACAGTCAATGCAGTAGACTTCAGTTCAATTATTTTATCTCACAAATGAAAATGAGTATTTATCTCCATGATTTTGTATTATATAGAGAACAAAGGATGTGGTGGTTTGTGTTATGAGAATTTAATACACACCTGAGGTGTGTGATGCTACATATATCCCAGGAATAAAATTTGAGGGGTTCATAACAGCATCACAAACTGAGGATGTATATTAAATTCTTATATGCACGCTACCCCATGGCTTATTTTTTTATCATTTCTGGACATTAATTCCCCCACCCATCAGAAACAAGAAACAGTTTAATAGTCTATGGTCACTTTTTGTTTTTTGTATCGTTTTATGGTTTCAGTCAGGCGAAAGAAGACATGTTCACAATATAAAAGTAAGCCCCCTCCTAATGTAAATCACACTGATTATGAACATGGGAGATCATAAGCAGAAACAGGGCATTGTGAAGGAGTCCGAGTGTTGCCTTTTCCTTTTCTCTGTTTACAGGAATTAGATCAGTAGCAAGAGTTTTTTTTCCCCCACAGTAGTTTTTGATAGAGGGTAGACATCTGGTAGCGATTGTGATGGGAGAGGACATGCTCACAGCAAAAAAAAAAAAATAGTTTTTTGTTGTTGTTTAATACAGAGAGTACAGGCTGAACCTATCTTCTTTTTTAATTTTGGGCCGTTTGAGTTGCACAATGCTGACTCACTGAACACAGGGCTTGAGACACACTCGAGACAGCAGCTGCTGTTAGTAAGCATATGTTTGCTGTAATAGCTGACCATTTATTACAGCAAATAATAACTGGCCATTCCCATAGAAAAAGATGATGACCAGTTATTATATTCATTTATAAAATGGGTTATGAAAACCCTGCAGTCTGACTGGTGGAGAACCATTATGAAATTTCATTACAAACCACAGTTTGGCATTTCTTTCAGCAGCCAAAAAAAATACTATATAAAATCCCTACACATTCAACCAACCACCACCGCCCAGCTACCAGAAACCCTCCCTGCCTGTATGTTGTATACATGTCATATAGAGTAGTCTGTTAATGTCTTGTCTTCAGCCATTATGAATTAGAGGTGAAGCACCAGAAGCCAGAGCCACCAACTTGTATAATCTTTACTGTCTATTGGTGGCCATCATGATTAGAAAGATGTCTACATGTCTTCAGATGAGACATTAAACTGAGCTCCCTTCTGCCTATCTCTGGTCACTGTCCAGGTGGGAGTAAAAGTTACCATGCCACTTATCAATGCAGAGTAGGGTGCTTCCCAGTGTCGTGGCCAACATTCTCCCATCAGTGAAAACAGATCCATGCTACACAGTCCGGATATGTGAATGGATCCATTCACATATCTGGACTGTGTAGTACAGTACGGGCTGCACGCCCATTGGCTCACGCTGGGACCAATGGGCGACAGCCCTAATGTACAGTGTCAGTCGGCGGTGGCTGGGCGCAAGCGGTGGGAGCTGCCACCCACTGCTGACCAGGGGAGGGGCGGTGTGAGTCAGTGGGTGGTGAGGGGGTACCACTAGTCCACCAGGGTTGTTTTGGGTGGCAATATTTTCTACTGATGCCCACAATCGGGCTGCGAGCAGTCTACTGGACCACCAGGGATAATGGATGGTTTATTTTCATACTTAAGCCTGTGATCGGGCTACGAGCGGTCCACTGGACCACCAGGGATAATGGACAGTTTATTTTTATACTTAAGCCCATGATCAGGCTACGAGCAGTCCACTGGACCACCAGGGATATTGGATGGCTTATTTTTATACTTAAGCCCATGATCGGGCTACGAGCGGTCCACTGGACCACCAGGGATATTGGATGTTCAATATATTCTACATTTGCCTGTGATCGGCAGTGGGGCACTTTTCCACGATGTGCAGGGGGCGTCGGTCCCCGACGGCTGCAGCCTGGCAGGGCGCCAGGCGCAAGTCGCGGATCGCGCACTTCCGCATGCAATGAAGAGATGACATGCAATGGGCCCATTTTGTGCCTTGCATGCATTATGGCCTCATTTGCATGTGCACTTTTGAATATCGTGGTTGTTGCGCCTAGCTCAACGGAACTTGTGCTAGCGCATCCCCCTGCTCCACTCTGGCCACTTGCGCTGCGGATGGCCATGGTGCGATATTCAGCGATGCTGTGCCATGGCACAGCTCCATTGAATATCACCCTGTCAACGCCCCAGTGCAGCCAAGTTGTGCTGCGCCCAGGCTTGCGCCACAACCTGGCACAGTCTGAATATCCAGGCCAGAGATTATAGAAACATAGAAACATAGAATTTGATGGCAGATAAGGACCGCTTGACCCACCTAGTCTGTCCATTTTCCTACCTAACAGATAAGCTGCAGATCCTTGTTAACCAACAGTTTACTTCCTCCTACCCCCCACTAGGACTGCCTTATGTCTGTCCCATGCATTCCTGAATTCCCCCACTGTTCTTGACTCCACGACCTCCTCAGGGAGGCTGTTCCATGCATTCACAACCCTCTCTGTGAAAAAATACTTCCTCACATTACCTCTGAGCCGTCCCTCCTCTATCTTCAAATTGTGCCCCCTTCTTCTTGGACATCTCTTTTTCTGAAAGATGCCACCCTCTTGGACTTTGTTGATTCCCTTGAGGTACTTGAAAGTTTCTATCATGTCCCCTATGTCCCTCATTTCCTCAAGGGTATACATATTAAGTTCCTTTAGTCTTTCTTTGTATCTCTTCTGGTGCAGACCCTGCACCATTTTGGTTGCCCTCCTCTGGACAGCCTCCACTCTGTCTATGTCTTTGCGGAGATGGGGTCTCCAGAACTGGACGCAGTACTCCAGATGGGGTCTCACCAACTGTCTGTACAGAGAAATAACAACTTCCTGTTTTCTACTATTGATGCCTCTCCCTATGCATACCAGTATCCCCCCAGCCTTCCTTACTTCCTTCTCACATTGATTGCCCACCTTTAGATCATCTGATATAATTATCCCCATGTCCCTTTCCATTTTTATTGTTGTCACTATCTCACCCCCCATTGTGTACTCTTCCCTTGGGTTTTTGTTTCCCAGGTACATTACCTTGCACTTCTTTGCATTGAATCTGAGCTGCCATACATTTGACCATTCCTCCAACCTTGCCAAGTCCCTTCTCATCCTTTCCACTCCATCTGGTGTATCAACCCTGTTGCAGATCTTCATGTCATCTGCAAAGAGACATACTTTTCCTTCCAGTTCCTCTGCAATGTCACTTATAAAGACATTAAAAATGACTGATCCCAGTACTGAACCCTGCAGTACCCCACTAGTAACCCTCCTTTCTTCACTGTGGACTCCATTTACTACTACCCTTTGTGTCCTGTTGTCTAGCCAATTTTTTATCGAGGCTACCACCTTGGGACCCACTCCAAGGCTGGCTAACTTGTGTATTAATCTTTTGTGTGGGACTGTATCAAATGACTTGCTAAAATCTAGGTAAGCCATGTCCACAGCCCCTCCCTGGTCTACTACTTTGGTCACCCAGTCAAAGAAATCTATTAGATTTGTCTGACATGACCTTCCCATCGTGAATCCATGCTGCCTTGGGTCCTGTGCCCCACTGGCCTCTAGGTACTCAACAGTTCTTTCCTTCAGAAGTGATTCCATCATTTTCCCTACCACTGAGCTCAAACTAACTGGTCTGTAGTTTCCTGCCTCTGTCCTGCTCCCACTTTTGTGAAGAGGAATCACATCCACCCTCCTCCAGTCCTCAGGTACCACCCCATCCTCCCATGATTTGTTAAAGACAGTAGTCAGTGGTGTCATTAGTTCTACCCTTAGTTCTTTTAGAATTCTTGGGTGAATCCCATCAGGCCCCATTGCTTTGTCCACCTTCAATTTTATTAGTTCTTTCAGAACCCTTTCTTCTGTAATGGACTAGTATCGACTCGCCTTCAGAGTGTTTCTCTTGTTTGGTTTGGCAATTCTCCTTCCTTTGTAATACTGAGCAGAAATATTCATTCAGTAGCCCTGCTTTTTCACTGTCACCCCTACCCACATTCCTCCCTTATTAAGCCTCAGTATCCCTCCTTTGGTCTTTCTTCGCTCCTATGTACCTATAAAAGGTCTTATCCCCCTTCTTAACAAAGTTGGCTATCCTTTCCTCGGTTTGGGCCTTTGCTATTCTGACTTCCTTCCCAGCCTCTTTCTGCTTTAACTGATATAGTTCTCTGTCCTGCTCCTTGTGTTTCCTTATATTTCCTGAATGCTGTCCTTTTCTCCTTAACCTATAGGTTTCCATCTACATCCTGGAGCCCAACCGTCTTTTATGAATGGGAGTTATGAGGCTCCAAATTCACTCAGGAGTTCAAAAATTTAAAAATGAGGATTGTAAAACTCAATTTTTTTCTCCAAGGTCCATCCATTTATAGGAGAAAATTAAGAAACACTGTTGTGTGCTAGAAACATCAATTTGTGTAGAAATCACTAAATACATTTTAAGAGTCCTTGCTCTATGTATGCTGTTGCCGGTATCACTTATTTACTCAAATGCATAGTAACCTCGTAAAGGCAATGTTAGCAGTCGGATCCTGAGGTGGGGACTGTATCGTACTTCAGCTGACAACCATATTCATTTCCAGCACACTAGTTCAATATAGATTAAAAAAAATATATCCTAGTTTGAACAGACTCCAAAACACCTATATGGAGAACCATAACAATATCAGTGCCTCTCGAAATTGACTCAGCAGAGTCATTTAACAGTTATGGACAACTGCAATCATGTCTTTCATGCCTTTCAAGAGGTTCTTGAAATGAAAATTGCTTCAATGTTTAAAGAGGACTGACGATTAAGTTCATCACTTTAGGCTACGAATACTAGTCACAAAAGTTCCAGCTCCGCAATAGTAATTGTTGGAGAGACTCTTGAATATTCAAGCCCTGTTACTTTTTTTTCAAAGTTTTAATTAAGTTAGATTTTAGGATATCAATATCAGTATATCAGTATGACATCTTAAAGAAATGAACTGGTACCTCAAAAGGGGGGAACTAACCCCTTTGCAATTCTCCAGTCGCTAACCAGCATTTTTATGAACATTTTATTTTATAGCTGAAGGATTGCCACGAATAGATAAAAACTTGGCTCCATTTCTCAATCCACATCCTGGAGTTTAATCCTGATAATGTAGCCCAATTTCTCCAACTCTCCATGGTTGAGAGATTTCTCCCTACAGAAGGTTAAATCCTTCCAACCCATCATGTGGAACTGCATCACCTGTGTTTTCACTTCGTAGACTCATCGTGAAGTCATCTGAAATATAAAAAAGGAAAAGATGGTCCTCTAAGCATAGTATTTTTCTCAATAGTAAATCAACAGCACCCCATTCACTAGGTAATCTTGGCATACCTTTTATATCAATAAAAAGGACCTTCAAGCACTAACAGCTAACAGTGCAAGCAAATTCTTGAGTTCCCTCTCACGAGTATCGAATCTTTTGGGCAAATACTGCTCCAGTTCCACTTCAGCTCCTATTCTGCAATCCTCCAAACATGCAGCTCAAACTAGAAAGTTGCTATAAAGTTTTGAAGTGCTGCATCTTAACAAGACAGCCCGTCTCAAAAGGCTCAAGACTCTTAAAATCCAAGAATGCTTGGAACAGCACGGGCAGATGGCCGACTAGGTTGTTAAGTGGCAAAACTCAGTTTACAGCTTTTTAAACTGCAAATAAAAACTCTTGTCCCCAGGCTATAAATTAAAATAACATTAGTTTCACTCATAAGGACTTGCTTTTTACCAGTTGTTAAACTGGGCAAGCTCAGCAAAAGCTAGGTAGTGAGTGAGCAACAGGGCTGTCTATTTAAACCACTCAGTGGTACTTCTATCAGCTTGCTCGCTTAAACATGCCTTTAGTAATCTCAATGAGCCCCTTACATAAAATAAAACAGCCATAGTAGAAAAGGATTCAGAAAAGGCTCTGGATAAAATACAAACTTTGCCTGTGAGCAACACAGAAGGAAAACTTGGAGCCTGGACTCGGAGCAGTTCTGTGGAGTGGAGCAGCAGCATGGCCATCTTGCTGTTCCACCCCTCACCTGCTTCAAGAGACTGACTCTCTCTTACCTGATGAGGGATGGTGTTCCACATGGTGGGTGGGTGCACTGAAAGAGAAAGCACAAGTGCCAGATGTCTTCAGGCAAACCCTGGGAACCTCCAGAAAACCCTTGTCAGTGAAGCAGAGGGGACAGATTGAGCAGCAGGGGCACAGGAGGTATTTGCTTGTGCATATGTCTTTCTAACCTCACTGAGTCACTGACTGACAGAAAAACTAATATGAATTGGTGTTTCTAGCATCTGGTGGTGCACCTCTACTTGACAATGGCTGAAGGCAAGACATTGAAACATTACTGTAAACAACATATCTATAGCAAACAGTAAGGATTGCTGTCAGCTGGGTGGTGGGTTGGGGTGTCAAGTGAATACAGCAACATGGAAATAGTGAAGCAATTTGGTTGAACTTGGAACAGTGAGTCACATTTGAGTGAACAGAAAGTAATAACGATATGAAGGAAAGAGTGACCCCACTCACACTGGTGTTTAAGTGTCTACCAGAGTACATAATACTGACTTGTTCAAATGGGCACTTGGATGACAATTGTGCCTAATCCCCACTATCAATGAGTGCCTCAGAGTTGGAATATAAAAGATAGGGGAGTCTGGGGGCACAGCCCCCCATGAGGGTGTGGAGCCCCCAACATATATCAATTGGATTATGTCTGTAGAGTTGCTTACAATTTTCAACTCTATGTCTAATTGTCTGCAATTGCTTCTGTGCACTGTTATTGCATGAGCTATTTTTTTCATAGTGCTATTTTGCCGTACTGCCTTTTTCACAGTCGCTATGAAAAAGTCGCTGTTATGACTTTCACTTTTATGCTTTCGCTGTAATCACATGGAACCACCCAAGAGGTTCCATTATTCCACACAATACACACCCTGAAGTGCTCTATTGCAAGAAAAATTAGATATAGTAATAAAACTAGATTTTCTAAAATAAGTTTTTTTAAAAGGAAAAAAAATAAGTGAAAAATGAAACATTAAAAAACAGCCCCATTCGTGCAGTGTTGAGTATTTGGCCAGTAGATGGTCCCAACACTATATCAAAGTTTTTTTGTTTGTTAAATGCAATCTACATGTAATCCCCACCCCTAAACTGTAGGATGTACTCTGTCTTGATGGTTTTTCTATTAAGTTGCAGTCTCCATGTACAGTAACCAGCTCTGCTTCTAAAGATCAGGAGTGTGCTCTGGCTTTTGGTTTTTCTAAGGGTAATGTCAAGAATGTTAATGTAGCATCCCCCCCCACCCTCCGAGCAGTGCTGTGAAGTGAGGCAAGGTACAGCGACATCAAGCCATGTACTCCAGAATCTCAAACCAACAGGAGTTGAAACAGTGCCTCATTCCTGTTGCAGAGCATAAGCACCGCCAGTGGTGTCAGCCATTATTATAGGCAACTGAAGGAGGCACAGCTCTTCTGGGTTAGGTGTCGCACCCATGGCCAGTTACAGTTTTGCACCAGTATTAAGAGAGGGCATCAGAACAACCAATTACAATCCCACAAATACATTGCTTTAATAGTGTGCCTCCTAGTGTATGCTAAAACATTCTAAAGTTGACAATTATCATACCTTCATGAGAAGAGCATTCCACAGCACAGATTTTTTAAAGAGAAATACCTAAGAAGAGAGGAGATCCAGGGCTGGGGCATATGGAGTCACGGGATGACTGCGGTAGAATGGACCCAGTCCATTCGAAGCCCTGTATGTCAGTACTAGTCCCTTAAAGTTGACACACTACTTCACAGGAAAGCAATGCATGACATATGAACAGGGGTTATATGATCTGCCATGTGCATGAATGACAGCACTTTTGCTGTAGCATTTTGCACTAACTGAAGGCAGAGCACTAGCTCACCATACAGGCCAAAATGCAAAGTGTTATGGTGTTCCTAGCTAGAGGTCTTGATAGTATGAATGTGGCCAAGTCACCAATGAGGATACGCCTCAGCCTTTCTCATTAAAACCATTGCCAGTAAAACTTTTGCAGTTAATGTTCAAATGCAATAAAGAAAGCAGCCCTCATCAGTTTTTAGTTTCCTTGTTTGCAGTCACAGTATGCTGCATTCAACATATGGACTTCTTAGCACTGAGCAGAGAGTGGGTGATGCATCACAAAGTCAAAGAGAAAGAGAGAGGCTGCTTATCAGGTAAAGGCCTTAATGAAATGGATGCAAGAGATGCTGGCACAGCAAATGCACTTTGGTTGAAGGCATGCCTGATGACTCCAGGTACCAGATGAGCCAGATCATCAAAATGGGTGCCTTCCCTAGTCCAAAGGCCAGTAGGGACAAATGGAAGTATATGCTACAGAAGGTGCTAAGTCAAGACCTCGCAGTCAAAAACAGCGCAGTCAATAACCATGCCACACAGTGAATACAAAAACATGCAGTCCAAAACCATGCAAGATTAGATATACTTTTTTTTGTATATTTTATTTAAAAAAGTGGAGAGCAAGTTACAAGTCAGACAAATCAGGCACAACAAGTGCATCCAACACTAAGTGTTGGTCAGTACAGAGTTACACAGATATACATATACATGGACATCAGTGGCTACATTGCATTAGTCTAGATAGCCTCTATAAGGGAAGCAGTCAAAAGAATGTGTTACCAAAAATGATGCACTGGGTAAAGTATTTTGGACATTGAGCATGATTAAAAAATCATGAGAATAAATCATTAAAAAAAGGGAAACCAGGTTTGCTCTATGGCACTTTCTAGTGGGGGCCATATCTGGTAATACTGAGCTATTTGACACCTTGTATAGTATTGAGTTCTTTCTAGTTTCATGCACTCCATAAGTGAACTCACCCACTCCGTTACTGAGGGTGATTCTGGTAATCCAATCTCCATAAGTTGGTAGAAAATAAGGGTCCCCTTCCCTGGTCTCCAAGTGTCAGACCCATCAGGATCTCGACTGGGTCCAACATTAATGGGCATTGCATGACTGAAGTTAGAATTTGCTGCATACCTCTCCAGAATAACTGCACCTTCGGATGTTCCCATATCATATGATAGAAAGAACCCTCATGAATTTTACATTTTGAGCATAGGGGAGAAACCGAGGAATCTATCTTATGGGCCAAATGGGGAGTAAAATAGGTTTTCAGAAGAAAATTATATTGAACTGTTCACAGTCTATTGTTTACTGAGCACTTCCCTATGTTTTTGAGAATGTTCAGCCAATCTCATCCCCTAAGGCCCTCTGGCATTATATCTGTCTCCCACTGGGCTCTTATTTTTGTTAAGGTGTCAGGGGGTGCCCCCTATCATTAGTTTATAACACTTCCTGAGAGGTCTAAAGGCCAGATCTGTAGCTTGCCCCACAGATACTTCCTCCAAGGGGGACCAAAATCCCAGTTGGCCCTCCGGAGTCTGAGCTTTTAGCTTGTGTAAAAATGACTGTAGGCAGAGGTACACAAAATAGTGTGAGGCATGGATTCTGTATTTTTGAATAAGGGAGTGAAAAGGTAAGACCTCGTCACCCAACCACAAATGTCCCAGCAAACCCAAACCCCAGTGGTACCAGCCTTTCAGGATCTGTTTATCTCCATGCATCCTCCCCCACACTTTTCAATAAAAGGGTCAGCAAAGAAGTGTCACTGGAAACAGTTTGCTCCTCGTGCCCTATCAGATGATGGATCTTCTGCCACACCCTCCAAGTGGCCCTGGTACAGGGGTTATCTATTTTGATAGGTAAGGAAGATCCCAGGTTACCCACCAGGGTGTTGTAATATAGGGGAACAAAAGTGCAGGTCTCCAGATCCACCCAGGCTGGTTTATTGGTTCCCTCCTTAAGCACGTCATGCACAAACGCTAGTTGGGATGCCATATAATTGTACTGGACATTAGGGAGGTCCAATCCCCCCTTCCCGACTGGATGCCATAAAGTTTCCTTTTTGATTCTAGGTCTCCTACCTTCCCAAAGGAGCTGAGTAAGAGTGCCCTCCAGTGATTTTTATAAATTTATCGGCTATCCATAGGGGAACAGTTTGAAAGAAATATAGGAATTTCAGTAGCGCCGGCATTTTGATTACGTTAACTCTCCCTATAAGGGTCAGTGGAAGGGCTCTCCAGGCTATACAGTCATCTTTAACTTTTTTGATAATATGATTTATATTGATTTTCACCAGTTTAGAAATTTTAGCTGGGATTATGATTCCTAAATACTTAATTTGGTTAGTATGTGGGATTGTGGTGTTGGCTATGGTAGTGGGGTCCCTGGGGCCCACCAACGGCAGCCACTCACTTTTCCCCCAATTAATTTTATGTCCCAAAAGGGGACCATATATTTCAAAAAGTGCCGATAAGTGGGGAAGTGATTCCTCTGGGGACCAAAGAAATAAGAGGACATCATCGGCGAAGAGGGAACTTTTGTGCTCCCTTCCCCCTAGATCAAGGCCACAAATGCCCGGAGTAGATCTTATGGCCTGAGCCAAGGCCTCGATAGTAAGGACATATAAAAGAGGGGATGGGGGCAACCCTGCTGGGTACCCCAAGTCAAAGCAAAGGAAGCAGAAACCACATTATTAGTGAGTATTTGGGCTATAGGGAAACTATATAATGCACTGACCCATTGCAGCATCCAGTGGCCCATACCAAAGTTTTCAAGAACTGCAAGCATAAAGGGCCATTCAACTCTGTTGAATGCCTTTTCAGCATTGAGGGCTAGTAACCCCCCCCCCACTACCAAGGGGCCATTTATGTATAATATTCAGGATCATTCTAATGTTGTGCTTAGCCTGCCTACCTTTTACAAAACCTCCCTGGTCCGGATGGATCAGACGGGGAAGTAGCCCCTCCAGCCTAGACACCAACAGTTTAGCTATTATTTTATAATCAGCATTTAAGAGTGAGATGGGCAGGTAGGAGGTACACTTAAGGGGGTTCTTACTAGGTTTGGGTAGGACAGTTATGGTGGCCAAATACTAAGAGAGTGGCAGGGTCCCCAGGTCCAAGGCATTGATCACCATCCAGAGCATCAGGGGGCCACAGTGTCCCAGATCAGTTTATACAGTTCAGAGGGAAGTCCATCGGGGCCCAGAGCTGTCCCCTTCTTAACTCCCCACACCACCTTTTGCAACTCCTCCAGGGTTACAGGGGATGCCAGAGTATTTCTGTTCTGGTCCCTCAGGGTTGGCAAGTCTATTTTCCCCCAAAAAGAGACAGGATTCACTCTAGGTGGGAGCTCAGAAGCATACAGGGTGAAGTAGTAGACTCTGAAGGAATCATTTATCTTGGTTGGGTCATGTGACCTCTCCATTGGGGTCTTCTATGCCTATTATAGTATGTTCTGCCTTCGTTGCCTTCACTAAGTCCGCCAACCACTTCCCTGATTTATCTCCTTCAAAAAAGGTATTAGATTCTGTTTACAACAGATCCCGCTCCAGTTTTCTAATAGAGAGCTGGCTTAAGGTTCCCTTCAAAGACTTAAAGTTCTGACACTCTGTGGGGTCTGGTGAAGCATGCTATCCCTCTCTAGGTGGTCTACCGACCTCTCTAAGTGATGTTTTTGAGCTGCATTTGTTTTCTTTCAGAAGGAGGAGTATGAAATAGCCTCACCTCTAATAAAAGCTTTCATAGTGTCCCACACTATACCACTGTTAGTATCTTCTGGAGGGTTCAGGGATATAAACTCCTGCAAGTGGTCATTGAGTTGTTGGACAAACTGCTGGTCTAAAAGCAAGGAAGGGTCCAATCACCACTGCTTTGTACTGGGAGGATCCACTCCCAGAGATACCGTTACCCAGAGGAAGCATGGTCTGAGATCACCAGTGGGCCATATTCAGCTTCGACTATCTCCCCCACCATATCAGAAGGAAGGAAAATATAGTCCAGTCTAGTGTATATATTATGGGTGTGGGGCAAAAAGGAGTATTCCCTGGATGCGGGGTGGTAAAACCTCCATGTCTCTGAGTGCTCTACCTTCCACCAACCAGTGCAAAGCAGAAGCACTGTGGGGTGGTGCACCACGGCGTGTCCTGGAGTGGTCCAGTTTAATATCCCAATAGTATTCATGTCCCCCCCCCCAGGACTATACTATCAGGAAAGGGAGCGAGGGTGGTCGCCAAGTGGTTAAAGAAGTCTGGAGAGTCAAAATTATTTCCATAGACTGACACCAGAGTAAGTTTCCACCCTCCCAAGTCCACCACGGCAATACATATCTGCCCTAGGGGTCAGCCACCCAAGATAATACTTTATGGGGAGGCCAGGGCCTAATCCATATAGTGACACTGCGGGCTTTAGAAGTGAAGGGTGCTGCCAAAAAGGATCCCCCCAGGACTCCCCCAGGTGACCAGCCTACTCCATAGTAGAGTAGATTTCCTGTAAAAAAATTGTCTCCCTTTAATTTCTTGATATGAGACCAAACTCGTTTCCTTTTAACTACTGTTCACAAGCCATTGATGTTCCAGGATATAAATGTTAAATTAGCCATCAGCATGCGGTAACTCGATTTGGGCCCAAATTGTCAACTGCATACCTTTTATAAAAAAAATAGCTAACTCTGCTAATTTTACGTACACCCCAGCCATGAACAATAAAAACCCCAAGAAATCTCTATTTTCTTCCCCCGAACACAAGTGGACCAGAACTATGTCAGCACATGACAATGGACAGAACTTTTGCATTTGGCCCCCCTCTCTGCCCCTGAGTAACATATTGATCCCCAACTAGAACAAAGAACATTAGTAATAACAAACCAACAGTAATAGATCCCCCCAAACAGAAAATCTGCTTTTTCCATCCACTACTTTTCATGGATAGAGTGCCCCAGCACTTGTTATTATAAGTGTATACTAAAAGTTGGTAAAAAGGAAATGTTGTAATCCCCCTCTTTCTATTGAAAAGGAAAGGCTGGGTGGGGGAGAGAACCAGGGAAATCCTAATCCAGGCAGTCCTCCATTGCCTACTAAATTAATTCAGGAAGCAGGAAATTCCCAGGGAGCTCTGCAGGGTTATCCATCCCCTTCTGAGATATGGGGACCTAACCACCCTGCCAAAATGGTCTTTCCAGTTTAAACTCCATTGCTCTGACTACTAGGTTATAACTGAGCTATCACATTGGTCGCTCCCCTCTGCATTCCTGAAAAAGTAAAAAACTTAGTTTGATATAAAACTAAAAGATGCAGATCCCTGCAATTATTGTTCCTTCATTTCCCCCCCATCCTTGTATATAACCCCCAAGGAAAAAAGCCAAACAGTCAATATTAGTCAAAGTCCAATAAACAGTAGTCCAAAAAGCGACAAAATGGGACTACTCAAGGCCAAAAGTCTGGATGTTAAGTAATCTTTTTGGTGGAATTCAAGTGGCCATAGGCTTTATAGGGACCAAATCGTGCGATCAAATTGGCAGTCCCCCAGAGGATAGCAAGGCCAAAACATCCCTGGATTGTGGTGCCTAGTAAAGTCCCACAGAGAGTACCAGTGGGAGAACAGGAGAAGGGACGGGTGGGGGTGCCCACTGATCAAGCCATGATAGGTCCCCGAAGGTGTTACAGATTGGAATAAGGCATATATGCCCCCCACTCCCCAATCACACACCACTAATAATCACAGCAGCCGGCTTGAACTCTCTTCTGATGCTTCAGCTCCTTGGCAAAATCCAGCATGAGGTCTGGGCTAGTGAAGGCCTTCTGAGGGCTCCCCATGGGCCAGATGATAAGCCGGGCCAGGTAGGCCAAGATGAAGGGGCAGGAAATAGAGTGTAAAAGTTTCTTATCTTTGGCATAAGCCTGTCTTTGCAGTTGTAGCATTCTAGAGTAATTGGGGGAAAAGACTGACCAGGTTTTGCTGAGTCATAATCACTCCTTTTTATCAAGCTGCATCGAGCACCAAGAGCCTATCCTGGTATCTTAAAAACTTGACAATGATATGGCGAGGTTTCTGCTCTGGTGAGGGTTTGGGACCTGGGGAGCAATGGGCTTGCTAAAGTTGTAATGTAACATCAGGCAGGAGTTGTAGCGTGTTTTTAAACCAAGTTTGCAGGTAGCCAGCACAGTCTCTTCCCTCAAGCCCCTCAGGAAGCCCTATCATTCTTAAATTCTTTGGCATTCCCGATTCTCATGGTCATCTAGTATTTGTTTTAGTAATTCTATTTCTTTAAGTTCTTTAGTCAGGTCAGGGGACTGCCGAGATGTTAGGTCCTCCTGATTCCCCAATCTGTTTTCCAGTTCTCTTTTGCGAGTTTCATGCGTCTCAACAGTCTCATCAAGGTTATTTACTGTTTGTTGCATATGTTGGATTTGGTCCGTAACGTTGTCAAACCCCGCTTCCACACGTGTGCCCAAATCATATTTAAAAACTTTCAAAAGATGTTCCAGATTCTGGTAGCCCTCAGCCATGGCATCTATCGGACCCGGGATGGGGTTTTCCTGCAGAAGAGGGGCTTCGGGTTCATGAGAGTCTTGAATTGCAGCAGGCTCTTGTGAGAATCCTTCTCATACTCTTCTCTGAGGTAGGCCCTTAGCTGCTCAACTTATACCAGGCGAGCTGAAAGAAAGTTTGGACTGCTTCTTCACAGATTTTGTCGGCGCGGGCATCAGGACTGTTTACCAGTTGAATATAATAGGATGTCTGGCAATAAAATAGGGTTTAGAGGGAAAATAGCAAGCGATGTGGATGGAGCTCCTTATTCAAGCTGCCATTCCACTCCTGCGCTATGCCACGCCCCCTAGATTAGATATACTAACTCCAAAACGATGCGTCATTGTTATGACCATGCATTTTTTTGACCATGTGTATTTGCTGTCACGGTTTTGACCAGACACCTCTACAGAACGGTAGAAAGGTAAGTATGCCAAAAGATCCTTCTTCTCCGAAGCAGCCATAAAAGCCAACAGAGGAGGAGGGGACCACCACAGAAAAAGGTAAGACAAGCACTAACATTAATAATATGTCAAATAGTGGGAACATGGCCCGCAGTCAAACAGAGCAGATGGAGGCACACAGCGCTTTGTAGTAGCTTTGGGATTTTTTGATGATAAGGGGGATTTTCAAAAGGGTTGAACACAGTCACAAATGCATGCTGTGCCTACATCTGCACCTATCCACTTCCATGCAGGCAGTCCCGCTGATATTTTCAGAAGTTGCAGCCATTTATGACAAAAGTCAACATTTACAGCAGAAAATGGATGCAGTTGCAAGTTGCACCCAGTTAGGGTGCAATTGGACAGAGTTTGCACTCAGTTGTATCTGTTTTTGGAGACAAACTTTGGACACTGTAAGGTCATCTAATAGATGGTCTAACAGGTTTGGATACCTATCTGCTTTAAAAATAGCAGCAGATGCATGTTGGGCAGATCCTTTTGAAAATCCTGCTCAAATTCACATTGTGGTATAAATTACCATTTATAATTACAAATCCTGGGACCCCTTTCTGAGAGGAACATTTGTATATCAAACCTGTGTGGTCTGGCAAACAAAGACTTAACTGAGGCACAACAGAGGAGCGGTGGCTCGGGGGAGCACACAGCCAAGAGTGGAGGAGTTGGGCCCAAGCAAGGAGATGTCCATGGAAAGCACTGAACTTCAGCCGTCCAAAATTAAGGGCATGAAAGTACTTGGTTTCTGCAGAGGAAAAAGGACAATTAGATGACTTCCAAAGGAAGTCAAAAATAGCTAATTTTTCTGAAAGAAAGGGGAGTCTTTCCAGTAAGGTTGTACAGGGGCTGTATGCCAGTTGTACAGGGGATGTATGCCAGTCTCTCTTCAATTACCAACATATAAAACCTAGGAATAAAAAGTATTCCGACTTTGAAAAACTGAAATGATTTTCCAATTTTAATTCTTGGGAGTTTTTGACTTCTGCTCAAAAAAACTGAACCATGCTGGCAAGACAATCTCATTTAATGCAATGCCAGGTTGATCAGAAATAAGACTGCAATTATTGCAGATCTGGTTTCGTCAGACAATCTGGCATGCATTACAGAGATCTGGTTGGGGGACGATGCTGGCCCAGACGAAGCACGCCCCCCCAGGTACTTTGTTACACTGCCCCAGAGTGAATGCAGGGCGGGTGGCCATCTGTTTTAGATGTGAGCTAGGCTAGCTAGGCACCCAGTGGGAACATTGAGTTCTTTTGAATGTGTGGCCATCCATGGTGGTCTGGGCGCAGGTTGCAGGATTCTCCTGATTTACTGCCCTCCTGAGTTGGCAGGAGAGTTTCTACAGGAAGTAGCTGATTTTGTTGTTGGTGAAACATTGAAGGCCCCCAGGTGTTTGGTCCTGGGGGACTTCAATGTTTGGGCTGATGACGAATCATCTAGGTTGGATTATCACTTCCTCCAGACGATGACATATCTGGGCCTGTCACAAGTGGTTACTACCATGATTCACAAGGGTGGTCACATGTTGAACTTGGTCTTCTCACTGGGGCTTGAGATTGATAACCTCAAGATTAATTGGGTCATTTGGTCCGATCATTGCACAGTGGAGTTCTTGCTCAGGGCCCCCCTGAGATCCTTCTCCCTGCAGAGATGGTATGCTACCGCCCTTTGAGGGGTTTGACCCTGGAGGGTTTTCTGGTGGTAGTGGACCTATCTAGTGTGGGCAGTGCATACGAGGGGGGTGTGAGTGAAGCAGTCGCCACCTGTAATAGGATGATGGCTGGGGCACTTGACTCCCTTGCACTGGTCTGTGTATGACTCAGATCTTCGCACGTGAGGTCCCCATGGTTTGATGGGGAACTCAAGGCGTTGAAGATCAAGGGTCGGAGGTTGAAGCACTGCTGGTGGAGGACTGGACTGGAGGCAGACAGACTGGCCCTGCGTACACACTACAGTATGTACCAGGGGGCAATCAACTGTAAGAAGGCAGCGTTCTTGTCCATGGAGATTGCTGCCAGGAAGAATCAACCAGCTCTGCTTTTTCGGACTGTGGACAGGCTGTTACATCCTGCTTGTCTACAACCAAAAAAAGCATTTTCTGAGGCTTTTTGCAATGAGTTTGCTCAGTTCTTCTTGGACAGGGTGTCCGCCATCGGCAGGGAATTCCACCAGCAAGCCATAGTATGGCTGACAGTGGTCACCCAGATTGTCTACGTGGCACTCCGCCTGGTTGGGAGGAGTTTAAACCAGTCGAGGTGGCTGATGTCATTGAGGTGGCTTTGAGGCTGAAGCACACATATTTTGAACTGGACCCAGTGCGGACTCATTTCTTAATGGGATGTGTTGACACTGTTGGCCAACTGTTCACCTTGATTGTCCAGTGCTCTTTGTCAGAGGGGGTCTTCCCAGATGCCTTGAAGGAGGCACTAGTGAGACCCCTTCTGAAGAAATTATAGTTAGACCCTGATGTAAAGGCGAATTATCAACCTGTCTCCAACCTGCCATTCTTGGGAAAAGTTGTTGAGAAGATTATGGTGCAGCAGCTGGGAGAACACCTCATGATATTTGATACCTATTAGCTGCTCCACTCTGGATTTCATGCTAGACATTGTAAGGAAACTGCATTAGTTCAGGTGCATAATGATATCCTTAGGGCTAGAGACCAAGAAGAGGGGACAGTTCTTGTTCTCCTTGATCTCTCCTTAGCTGTTGACAGGGTGGACCACTGCATGTCACTTGACCGCCTGAGGGAATTTTGTGGACTCACTGGCACTGTCATCTGCTGGTCGAGTCCTATCTCTCAAACAGGAAGCAAAGGGTGCTGTTGGGGAATTTCTTCTCCTCCCCTAGCCTTCTGTCTTGTGGAGTACCTCAAGGTTCGGTCTTGTTGCCAAAGTTGTTTGCCATCTATATGTTACCCTTGGGTGGGATCATTAGGAAGCACAGCTTGGAGTTTCATTGTTATGCCCATGATACCCAGCTGTACTTATCCTTTGACCATGTGACATCCAATGTGGTGGAAGTGCTGAATAACTGCCTGGCCGAGATTAATGACTGGATGGCCTCTAGCTGGTTGTGACAGTACCCCAATAAGATGGAGGTACTGGTGATGGAGTCAAACAGGAGGCATGATAGGATGGCCTCTGGGGCAGATACTGGATTAGTTCTGGGGTCAGTCCTATTGAAGACCTCCTCCAGGGTACATGATCTTGGCATTTTCTTGGACAACAGATTGACATTTGAATATCAGGTGTCGCCATTGTCCGGTCCAGTTTCTTCCATCTTGGAAACATTGCTAGGATCAAACACTTGGTTCTGCTCCTGGACTTCCCCACCTTGGTGCATGCTTTTGTGACATCTAGGCTTAACTACTGTAATGCACTCTATCTTGGGGTCTCTGGTGGTACCCTCCATCAGCTGCAGCTGGTGCAGAATACAGCTGCCAGACTGTTGACAGGACAGCCAAAATACTGTCACATCACCCCAGTGCTGCGTGAACTGCACTGGCTGCCGGTTTGATGGAGGGTACCCTTCAAGGTGCACTTGCTAACCTTTTAGACCCTACATGGACTGGGCCTGGCTACCTGGTGGACCTTGTAACATCTGCTGCCCCAGTCCACTCCCTTCAATCCTCCTCTAGGGGCTTCCCTGCGATTCCCAGGACAAAGTTAAAAACTGCCAGCGATAGAGTGTTTAGTGTTGCTGGCCCCATCCTGTGGAATTCGCTGCCTCCATCATTAAGGGAGACCCCCTTCAGTTGAGGCTTTCAAAGCCCACCTTAAATCCTGTTTGTTTAGCCGGGCATTCCTGGATGCAGTCTGGTAGTTGACTGTGTCAGCCATTTTAGATTTATAGTGGGTTATTTTTGAAATCCTACTGATATTAAACTCTCATTTTATTGTGTTTTTTTAAGTATTTATTGAATGTTTATTTTATAGTGATAATTGTTTTGTTTGATTGTACAGTGACCAGAGCCTCTGGGAGTGGGCACCCGAAAAATAAAGTTTGCCTTGCCTTGCCATTCAATTGTGTCCTGATTTGCGTTATTCTACCTGAGTGTGCCACAAAGCTTTTGATTCCATGCATAGGCAATGAAGAGGTCTAAAAGCATACCATATTCTGATGATGCTGGCCCAGCAGAAAGTATCATATGATAACAACATATGATACTCTCCTCCAGGACATTGTAGTGTCTCCCTCTTTTTTGATTTTCAAATCTAAACTGGATAAATGGCTGAACGAACAGGGTCATCTTCATTGATCCACTTATGTGGAGGACAATATTTATAGGCAACTGCCTTCTTTTGTCCAACTAACCAAGTAACCAAGTAACCAAGTAACAAAGCATGTTTTGTTTCTGAGCCAGTGGATGCAGGTAAGCTTCTGACTAAGATTTCTGAACAATTTTCAGCAAGTAAACCTGACAGGGAATTGACTGTTGATTATAAGTGAAAACAGCCTGCAATTTTAGTACGATACAGCCATGACTCTTCAGAGACGGGGATTTGAGTATGTCTGCTGAAATGTTTTGCTCCTTTTATAGTATTTTTTTAAATAGTTCTGGTTTGTAATGCTGCGCCTTTTTCTGCACTGCAGAAGTATGGTCATTTCCCACCTTTATATGACACTCCTTCTTCCTTCTTCCCAGAAAGCCTAATGATCTGATGGTCATTCAGCAAAGACCATGTAGTCAGTTTGTTTTTCACTGTTGCTTATTATAGGGGCGTGGTTGTGCCCCTATAGTTAGAGTTGTACTGGCACTTCAATGTTAAACCCCAAGTTTTGCACTTTAATAACTTCACAACTGTTCAACAAATTTGCAAGAAACTTTGCTTGTGTAGTCCTGTTTGAAAGCTCTCTTGACATTGTGACAGGGAGCTTCTGCCATTCTTTAGGACTGACCTTTTCTTAAACCTGTTGTAATAGTTCTTCTGTTTCTTAGCCTCATCTATCCTTTACAATTTCTAGTCTGTAAGGTTGGCCACCTATGGGCACCCCCCTCCCCTTTCTTGACTATACTATGGTATTCTCTTTAATTTTCCTTTCCCCTCTCAGGTCCTTGTGCAGGGAGGTTATTGTGGTGACCTCAGAGTATATGTAAAACAGGTTGTGTTTATTGATGTTGGATTTAGTATGTAATAGCACTATGATATAAAATACCTTGATGTATATACTTCATGTTTATGAAACCTGTAAATGTTGAAAATACCATGGCACTAGGTGTTTTTGATAATGGTAAAAAGTATTAGGTGGCTATTACAGAAATTAAGCTAGTTGTGCTATTTAAAATGCATGTATATTGTTGTAAGTTTAAGTAAGAAATGTCATGATGATTTGTATATATCCCATGATGCATTGCATTATGGAAGTATGTATGATGTTGTATTCCTTTGAAGCTTGATTCATTGCCAATGCCCTTTGGGGTAGACTTCTTTCAGTGATTCTGCATTAAGATTCTTTGTCTACAGCTTGTTTTGTTTTTTTTTCTTTTTGGGCCCCCACTACTCAAGCAAATGGGGCCTGCATAGGGGTGGTGGCTACATCTCAACTAGTGATTGGGATCAGAGATCAGTGTCAGTAGGTGCTGGCTAAGTGCAGAGAAAGGACATTCCTAGTCTGTTAATGCAAACTGATGTACTAAAGAAGAAATGTGCCATTACAGAAGGTTATTTCTTGTATTTTGAATAAACATCACACAGAGATTGTGTGTTGAACCTGAAGTTCAGTGTCTGGTTCATCTGTTATCCCACAACCCCTCCACAGACATATCTAGTTTCATTCTGGTTGGACATGCAGATTCCGAGACATAGGTAGTGCAAAAAGTGAATTATTTTGAATTTTTCCCATAGGTTTGAAAGGGTTTTCTGTCAGCTTAGCTAGCAACCAGATGGTTTAGAATTTTGGCCTGAAGATTTCTGGGTAGAAAGGGGTTGGCCCACAGATGTGCCTTTTGCTTGTTTGGTGAAAAAGTATTAAACCATTCCAACGTTATTTAATTTTGGAATTTTAAATACTTTGTTCTGAGCATGCTCATTAAGTACTGAAAAATAGCTGTTTGAAACAAAGAAAGAATTCTTTTTTTGCATTGACATCATCCTTTTTTGTGAGAGTGAAATCTTTTTTCATTTGACACCATACTGTTTTCAGTTTTCACCACTAAAAATTCTAATTCTGAAAACCACAAAAATGACATTGTGGAGGGAAACCAACACTTGTGGCTTGCTTATCCTGACCCTCTTATCTGGATTCCGCACTTAACTGTTGGAGAAATGCCCTTGTCATTTTTTTTAATATTAGAAATCTTTTTTAGTGACTCATGATATGAAAAAAGATCCTTTCTCGTATCACAAATCATGAAAAAAGATCCCTTTTCATGACAAGAAAATATTTTTTGTTTGCTGTTACATTTTCCTGGTGTTTAGTGGTGCCCCACCCTTGGATCACCCTCCCTTTCATACATTTTGTTTCTCTGATATCTAGTGGCCCCCAAGGGGTGGGCAAAAGTGCGGATTTCCTCCATCTCGGAATTTTCATCTCTTTCGCCTGTGGCAGAATTCCAAACTTTTGTCTATTTACTGCTGATTTCTGCCTAGTTCTGCATAAAAGTTACTTGTAAAATGCATACTTTTTGTTGAAAACTGCAGAAATAATATTTCTTAACAATTTTGCCATATCATGTATTTTTCCGTGATTTAAATGTATTTATGCTGTATTTTTTCCAGCCATCAATGTGTGTCTATATTTCATTTTCTGAAAGTGGTATCTTTTAATTGCAATGGTCACATATTGAATGTAATCACCTTGTCTGTTGAGTACCTTAACTGTGTTGTCTTAAAGTAATCATTTGTGTGTTTTTTTTAATTGTTATATTTTTTCACCAAAATATTGTATATTGCGCTTCTTGGAATTCCATGGTATTGTAAAACATCCACAGTTAGCACCAAAATCTCACAGAAATGTCAATTTTTTCTGCATGTACCTCTGATCACATGACTTTCAGTTCTGCAGTCACATGGTGTGCAGCCTGGAATTCTGCAGTTATGGTCAGAAATCTCATGGATATGGCCATTGTTTTCCATAACTACCCCGATCACATGTTTTTCAGTTCTGCAGTCACATGGTGTGCAGCCTGGTTAGTTAAAATTCCAC
Organism: Neoceratodus forsteri; assembly: GCA_016271365.2. Taxonomy (NCBI): domain Eukaryota; kingdom Metazoa; phylum Chordata; order Ceratodontiformes; family Ceratodontidae; genus Neoceratodus; species Neoceratodus forsteri. Next base: position 1,199,109,243 of record CM028131.1, on the reverse strand, counting down.
GGTTCAGTGAAAATTCCATGATTAAGCACTGAAATCCCAAGAAAAGGTCAAATTACATGCAACTAGCTCTGATCACATGTTTTTCAGCTCTGCAACCACATGATGTTCAGGGGAGGGGGGGAGGAGGTAACACACATTTCTTACTGCGTAACAACTCATTCTGCAGTTGATTTCTGAAGAAGGAGGAGCTGCGTTTGTTCTGCAGCACAGAACATGCTCTTGGAGTGATTAAATCCACCAGTTTTCTTCAGCAGAAGAAATATAAGTTGCTGTTATCTGTACTTTGACTGCTGTGTCACAGATAGTTCATAATTTTTTTTGATAACACAATATCTTGTGTTACTCTGTCTTCTGTAGTCTGTGTATTAGTGTCTATTTTATTTCTTTAATACTTTCTTATATTTTAGGGTCCAGCAAAGTACAGGCAGTAGAACATGTCAGGCAAAGGCAGTGGGAAGCATGTAGGACATGGAAAAGTGTCATAGGTACTGCATCATTCAGAAGGGTGTCACAAGGGCATGGAGACGTTGCTGTGGAAGGTGCTACTAGTAGCTGCACTGCAACTTCTACTGGTACTGCTATGCCATCCATTCCACATGCTGTGCCACTGTTGGCTTTACAGGGAATCAAACCCTCAAGCTTCTTTGGCTTTCAGCGCAGTACTTTACTCCCAGTGCAGATGTAGTTCATCACTCTGAATAGCAGTTTAAAAAGACTGCATTTGATGCTGCCATGCTATTATGTGAGTCCCAGGGGTCTCAGGATGAGCCTGAAAATAGTCAACTGTCTCAGTCCCAGCAGACCCATGATTTAACTCAAGAGCTAGTAGTGAGTAAGAACAAGGAGGGTTTTGGCACATTGGCAGGCAGTATGACAGATGATGACAGTAAGGGTGTTGCAGAACCAGTTACTGTGGGATGAGGAGATTAGCCACCCTGTCCACAAGCAGCAACCAAAACTGTTATTGGGAAAGGGAAAGTAATCCCTCTTCCATCAGTCCCTAAGCAGCAACCTGTCATGGTCAAGGGTCAGCAAGTAGCAAAAATGAGATCTGTGGGAAAGCAGCAGCATGCAAAGAAAACAGTCTGCCCACCCTGATGTCTGTGTCACTATCCCAATCTACCCGACCACACACAAAACTCCTGCATGTGGGGGGACATTCACTGGTGTGGGATTTCTTTGTGATTCATGATTCTGATGACAGTGCTGTGGTGTGCAACATCTGTCAATCCAAGATTAGCCATGGCAAACCGGGTTCACACTATGGGAGGACTGGCATGCATAGTCATATACAAAGTAAGCACCCCATTAAGTGGACCCAACATAACAGGTTGGCATCCATGCCCACTTTGTCTACTTCTACTATTGAAAGTGAGGGTCCTCAGCCAGTAGATGATGTAACATTTGATTCCTTATTGTGTTCTGCCCCTACACGTGCAGATACAAGTGGAGGTAGTAGTCAAGGTGATCCATCTGTGCACATAAAGAGGTTTCTGCAGTGCCAGCATGTCCCTGATACTGCTGAAGTCAGCCAAAGGCACATGACCATACTTGGCAAAGCCAAATCACAACCCACAGTCCTGCATACTCAGAGGCTTAAGCAGCCAGGTATCAAATCAGCATTAAGGAAGTACACAAAATATCATTGTAAACACCCGGTGACCAAAAAGCTCAATACTGCTATGGCCAAGATTCTGGCAAAATACTTTTTGCCATTTTCATTTGTTGTGAATGAGGGATTTAGAGAAGTGATGGAGAATACTCTGCCTAAATATAAAGTTCCTAGTCGAATGTATTTTAGCACTAAAGCTATTCCAGCTATGTACAATGACCTTGCAGGCATGGTGTCACATGCTCTGTCACACTCAGTAGTAGCCAGCATTCACTTCATCATGGACATCTGGACCAGTGGCCCATCATCAGGTGTTAGTTATATGTGTATTACTGCACACTGGGCTTTTTTCCCTCATGTATATGCTCTGCACCCCTGTCCCTCATCTACTTGTTCCCTGAGTACTGGATGCAGTACTACTGGTTGTCGACAGCATGCCACATTAAGCATGGAGATTAAGCATGGGTCCCATACGTCAGATAGAATTCTCACCCGCATCAATGAGGCATTACACACTGGCTAAAGTCCCATGGATTCAATGCAGCATATATTGCCAGTGACAATGCCCGTAATGCCATCAAAGCCATCACTGATAACTGCTTTTATCATATCCTCTGTTTTGCACATGTGCTGAATCTAATTGTGAGGTCCTTTCTGGAGCATGAAGCAGTTGCTGCAATGTTGGCTGTCAGCCATAAAATCTGAAGTCATTTCAGTCATTCGGTACTGGCTAGAGCAGACCTTCATGCTGTACAGAAGGCAAATAATGTACCACAGCACCGCTTGAAGCTCAATGTGCAAACTCACTGGAAATTCACTCTCTATATGCTTGAGCTGCTATCTGAACAGTACAAGCCACTCCACGAGTATATCATGCATGACTGGGAAGCACAGTCAGCCATGTTGCTGACTCCATCCCAGTGGTAGTTAATGGATAGTATTACCGGGTACTATGATCACTGGAACAGGTGACACAGGTGGTGAGTGTAGACAACGCATGCTTGAGCCAGGTGATACCATTGCTGCACATTGTTCGCCATGAACTGTGCAATGTAAAAGGCCAATCTGAAGTGGCTGCAGACACAGTTGGAGTTGAGCTTGCTGACCTCATCATGCATCTTTGTGACAGTCATCCTCGTGTCATTCATATTAACAACTCCAAGGCATGTATCCTTGCAACCTTGCTGGATCCCAGGTACAAACAGGGCATGACTGCACTTCTTCCTGGTGGGAAGGATGATCTGGATCATTATGTGGTCATCTTGCAAGGCAAGGTCGAAAACTGGATGAATAAGTCTGAGGTAAGGGTGGAAAAACAATAGCAGAGGACAAACATCAAGCTTCAATCACCTCTCACCCAGTATCCTTCTCCTCCACCAGTACAGTGTGTGCTCCTTCACCCTCATTATCACAAGTTATTAGTGGTGGCACAAACCCTCTCTGGTCCATGCTGAAGGACATTGGTGTCTCCATATGGCAGCCATCTGAGGGAAACACAAAGCTTCAGCTGCCTGCACGCCATATGGTGCAGTCATATCTTGATGACCTGCAGGTGCTAAGTATTGAGGCTGAACCCCTTGTGTATTGGCGCAGGGAGCTCAAAATCTGGCCTGCACTTGCTGCTATTGCCATTGAGTACCTTAGCTGCCCCTGTGCCAGCGTAACCTCAGAAAGAGTTTTTAGTGCTGCTGGTTCAATTGTGACTGACCATCAAAGCTGCCTGTCAGAACATAATGTGGAGCACCTAACATTTGTTAAAATGAACTCTTATTTCTTCCCAAAGCAGTACATGTTGTCAAGAACCCCAAGATTCCATGATCCTGGTGAAGAAGGTGGTGAGCAGCAGGAGTCATCAGAGGATGAAGATAATTTTGCAGTGCCTCTGATGAAGGCACAGCTGACGGGTTTGAGTTCTCCTGAGTAGGAGAGAGACATAGTTCATGTGTCTGCTACCTGCAGGGATGTGCTGACTGCAGCTGTATTATGAGCGGATGACTATGTTGCAGAAGTTTATTCAGTCCAGTTTCCACCTGTTGTGACTGGTTACTGTCCAAGTAGGCCAATGTTCCTGGTCCTCCCCCTCTATCCCTAAAAAACATAGATAACAAAAACATTTTGAGGACACATGTTTGCTTGTCCCTCCTGTTTAATGATGATTTCTGTGTTCTGTGATGCACCACTTGCTGGGGTCAACACACAGCAGTCAGGTGGTTCCAGTTACTTTCCTCCAAGTTAGCCATTGTTCATGGCTCCACCCCCTACCCTTGAAAAAAACATAAATATGAAAATAATTCCTAGGACACGTTTCTTTGTCTCTACTGATAATGATGATTGGTGTGTTCTATGGTGCACCACTTGCTGTGTGCAATAGTCAGTTTTCATTTAGTCTTCAAGTTGCTGATGTTCATGGGCCTCCCCAACCCAAAAAAATATACCCAAATAATTGACTGGACTCGTGTTGGCTTCACTTGTTTGTTGTTACAGTTCATGATATGGATCCTGTTGTGGTGTACGCCACTTGCTGAGGGAAACACTTAGTTACCTGTTAATGTTCACAAGTTGTCAGATGTTGATGGCCCTCCCCCACAAAAAAAATAAATAGAAATGTCAAAAATATTTACCAGACACATCTTTCCTTGTCCCTTATTGGTTATTTACAACTACTCATAGTGTTTAGTAAACTGGTGCACCTCAAGCATGTTTCCAAGTTTTCCAACAACATTCATGTCACTACTTCCTCCAAAACCAAAACAAATATAATTTTCCCCAAACAATGTTTTTAACAGTGTTTGAAGTGCTTAGCTGCATACCGTGATGTTATGGAACTGCATATCTATTATTCCTGTATGTTGAAAACAGTGTCAGCAGTACATTGCAAGTTAATTACAGTTTTCTGCCACTGGCTGCTCCAAGTACTATGGCTGGAGGCCTTGTTGGCAGATGAAGATCTTGACATAGCAGCAATAACAGAGACATGGTACTCTGCAAATCATGGCTGGGAAGTCAATGTACCAGGCTATACATTGTTCAGGAGGGACAGGGAGGATAAAAAGGGTGGGGGAGTGGCCCTGTACATCAGCCATGGTATAAAGGCTACAGAAGTTCAGGGAAGACAGGGGGAGGCAGAGATAATGTGGGTCACCCTGGAGCCAGAGAATATAACAGTGATGCACACTGGGTGATCTACAGACCTCCAGCACAAAGGGAGGAAGCAGACAGGGAACTAGTGGAGAACATACATGACATGGCAACGAAGGGCAAATACTGCTACTGGGGGGGGGGGGTTAATATGCCAAACATGGATTGGGCCACCCAGATGACTGTTTCTGCCAGAAGCACAGCCATCCTAGAATCCCTGCATAGGGTTGGATTCAGGCAGCTGGTGCATGAGTCTACCAGGGACAAGTCAGTTAAGGATACTATGTTTGTTTCTTTTACTGTGTCTTTACCATGTTTTGATACTACTACAGCTATATTTGATAAACTAGCATCCGTACAATCCATTGGGCACCTTGATGATGACATCTACAGAGAACGCCTTGACTTGCCTCCTCTACTGGTTTTCCATCCTCTTCTGGACGTGTGGGTTGCTCCGCACATGAATTGCTGTGCGAAGAAAGGGTATATTTAATTGTGTTGATGTGATGTATTTGATGTTATTAAACCTGTATGTGGATATTCCCCAGACAGTATCAACTGGTCCTTTTCCATGGATGATGACATCACCACCAATGGCACAAAATACTAGGACTCAAAGTCTGCTTCAGGTGATTCTGTTTTACCAGTCTTATCGGAAGGAGGTTCACCGCCTGTCAACACGGATTTCCAAACAGACTTATACTTGCCCAGTACAACTACAAAAATGGAGACTGCCTACTGTTAAAATACAATATAATTCGGATGGTGAATTTTGTGTGGTAACTAATTTTAAACAGTTTACATACGGAGAAATAAACAGTTTACATACGGTGAAAAGACATGTTCTATTAATGATTCTAACTTTTGTTTCATACCTCTCCAGACTACTATTATTGGGCACACAGTTATTACTCCTGTCCCCATTATGGACCCTGCTATCATTGATGGTAACCCTGATTATCTGCTTACTCTTTCAGAGTATTTACCCTATTCTAATGTACACATTGATCCTTCAACTTTGACATTAAAATCCCTTTTAGACAGGAAGGACACCCATCTATCCACATCAGCAATAATATCTCCAAAACTTAATGAAGCAGTATATAACCTTATTAATGATGGTGATTTGAATAGTGCACTTACTAACACTTGGTTAGAGATTACCTTTAAAGGTTTTGCTATACAAGCATTTTTGATATTTTTTCTCATTATTATGCTTTGCTGCCTACAGCAGACTTTACACCAACACCGTGAGCAGCTGGAGTTCCTTTACAGGGCTTGCGCTGTGGGGATTGTAAAAGACACCTGCTATCTCCACTTCCTTATTTTTTGCTTGTGTTGCCTTTGAGGCAACAAGGGGGGAATGTTACATGAGGTCCCTGCACCCTACTTGGTACCCCCCAGAGGTACACTGCAGATAGCTAACATTTAGATATATGTCTATGATTCCTTGCATGCCCATTATTGCCAAGAACCTGAGAGTGAGATTTAGACCTCCTGACAACCTGGTATGGACCAATGGGTACAGAGTCAAAGAAATACAGGTGGAAGGGCAGCTGGAGTCCAGTGACCACCACATGGCATAGTTCAGCATGGAGACATGGACTCAATCAAGCCATACAATGGCAAGAGTATTAGATTTCAGGAGGGCAGATTTCACTGAAATGGATAGATGTCTACAAGCAGTCCTGGGGAAGGGAGAGATAGTAGAGGGGGTGGAAAAACAATAGAAGAAACTGAAAGGAGCCATAGTGGATATAACAAACCAATGTGTTAGGATAGTGACCAAAGGGAAAAGAAGAAGGAAACCAATATGGTTCTCCAAAGAGGTGAGGGACAAAGTCAGGGCTAAAAAGCTGAGTTTCAGGAAATATAAGGGAAGCCAAAGGGAGGAAGACAGGGAGGTGTACCTTGAATGTCTAAGGGAAGCAGGGAAGACTGTTAGGAGGGTGAAGGTACAGACAGAAGAGAACTTAGCACAGTGTGTAAACAAAGGGGATAAGGCATTTTATAGGTACATTAGTGAAAGAAGAAAAAACGGAGGGGGGGTTGTGAGACTCAAAGAGGAGGAGGGAGATCGTAAGAAGGGGGATCTGGACAAGGCAGAAATACTGAACAAATACAGTACTTCTGCTCAGTATTCACTAAGGAGGGGGCAGATCAAGGACCACAGCTGGTGTGCAGAAGCAATGGGGGGGGGGAGAAGTGAACACCATTCCATTCACAGTGGAGAGAGTTCTTTAAGAACTTACAAAGCTGAATGTGGATCAGGCCATGGGCCAGATGGCATCCACCCAAGGATATTAAAGGAGCTGTGAAAGGAACTAGCAGCACCTCTGTTGGCTCTGTTCACAGAGTCACTCAACACAAGCATCGTTCCAGAGGACTGAGGATGGCACATGTAGTCCCACTGCACAAAAGTGGCAGTAAGGAGGAGGCGGGGAACTATAGGCCAGTCAGCCTCACCTCAGTGGTGGGAAAGATCATGGAGACACTGCTGAAAGAAAGGACAGTGACACATTTGGAATCCAGTGTTGCACAGGATTTGAGGCAACACGGATTCACAGCAGGAAGGTCATGTCAAATGAATCTAATCATTTTTTTTGATTGGGTGACAGGGGAACTTAATCAGGGAGGGGCAGTAGACATCACCTACCTGGATTTCAGCAAAGCCTTCAACACTGTCCTGCATAGAAGGCTGATTAACAAGATGAGTAGTCTGTGCATGGGAGACAAGGTGATGAACTGGGTTAGGAACTGGTTAACAGACAGGAGACAGAGGGTGGTGGTAAATGGGGTACAATCTGGGGAGAGGGGGTGACCAGCGGGGTACCTGAGGGATCAGTACTATAACCAGTCCCGTTCAATGTCTTCATTAGTGACATTGTAGAGGGGTTGGAAGGAAAGATCTGCCTGTTTGCAGATGACACCAAGATCTGCAACAGGATGGATGCTCCAGAAGGGGTGCAGAAAATGAAGAGGGACCTGGAGAAGCTTGAAAGATGGTCAGAGATGTGGCAACTGAGGTTTAATGTAAAGAAGTGCAAAATAATGCACCTGGGTATGAGGGAACCCTGGGGAGAGCTACAGGTTGTGGGGAGAGGAGCTGACTGTCCCCAAGGAGGAAAGGGATATAGGGGTTATCATCTCTGATGACCTTAAGGTATCAAAGCAGTGTACAAAGGCAGCAGGGAGGGCCAGTGGTATGCTTGGGTGCATAGGCAGAGGTATCACTAGCAGAAGGAGGGAGGTGGTGATGCATTGTATAAAACATTGGTAAGACCTCACCTGGAGTACTGGGTGCAGTTCTGGAGACCACACCTGCACAAGGACATAGATAAGGTGGAGACTATCTAGAGAAGGGCAACAAAGATGGTGCAGGGCTTACTCCACAAAACATAGGAGGAGAGACTAAGAGACCTCAATATGTACTCACTGGAAGAGAGGAGATGGGCAGGGGGACATGATTGAAACTTTGAGGTACCTTAAGGGCATAAATAAGGTCCAGGCAGGGGAGCTTTTCCAATGTAGAAAAAGTACTAGAACAAGGGGGCACAATATGAAATTGGAGGGGGGTAGATTAAGAGGTAATGTGAGGAAGTTTTTCTACACAGAAGAGACAGATTATTTTTTACATGGATAGTCTGCCACAGAGGTAAAGGGGCAAGCACAGTGGAGGAGTTTAAGCATGCTTGGGACAGGCACAAAGGGAAGCCTGAGAGGGGAGGGCATGATGACAAGCCATTGATCATATAGGATCAGTGGCCACATACAATGTATAGGGCCTATGGGCAGACTGGATGGGCCTAGTGGTCCTTATCTGCTGACAATTTCTATGTTTCTATGTTTCTATGTTATGAATCTAAGTTATCTAACCAGCATGATCAGACAACTCAGGTAAGGTATTCCTAAATCTAAACATGTTTATTTGAGGGCTTGCTAGTTAGTTTATGAAGCTAACCAGTAAGATCAGACTAGTCAGGTCAGGTCTTCCTAAATCCTAAATCTCATTCAGGACGGGGCATCCAAGTAGCTGAAACTTTTTTTTTTATATATATAAACTTCCATCCTTGTTGTCTGCTCTTATGGGAGGGGGGAGTTACAGTGACTAGGACATGAGGCTATAAGAGGACATAGCAATACTAGTGAGAGATTTACATATCCTACTGCTTTACCAAGCAAGATATTATAAATAAAGCTGAGCCAGTGAGTTTACTTCATGCAGGGAAGCCTATCCAGCTGTGCTTATACTGTAGGTCACAGAGGTGGGTCAGTGTAGTGAGATTCATTATAAACCTCAGCACTGGTGTTTGTAAATGCTGGTGGGAGATATATGGAAAATTGCAGAAAACATAGAAACATAGACTTTGATGGCAGATGAGGACCACTTGGCCCACCTAGTCTGCCCATTTCCCTACCAACAGGATAAGCTGCAGATCCTAGTTAACTGACAGACTATTTCTTCCTACCCCCCACAAAAATTGCCTTATGTCTGTCCCATGCTTTCTTGAATTCTTCACAGTTTTAGACCCCACAACCTCCTCAGGAAGGCTGTTCCATGCATCCACCACCCTCCCTGTAAAAAATACTTCCTCACATTGCCCCTGAACCGCCCCCCCCCATCTTCAAATTGTGTCACCTTGTTCTTGCACATCTCTTTTTGTGAAAGATGCTACCCTCTTGGATTTTGTTGATTCCACTGCGGTACTTAAACGTTTCTAGCATGTCCCCCCTCTCCCTACTTTCCTCAAGGGTATACATATTAAGCTCCTTTAGTTTATCCTCGTATGGCTTCTCTTGCAGACCCTGCACCATTCTAGTTGCCCTCCTCTGGACTGCCTCTATCCTGTCTATGGGCTTGCGGAGATTAGGTCTCCAGAACTGGACGCAGTACTCCACATGGGGTCTCACCAACTGTCTGTACAGAGAAATAACAACTTCCTGTTTTCTGCTGGTGATGCCTCTCCCTATGCATCCCAGTATACCCCCAGCTCTCCCTACTGCCTTCTCACATTGCTTGCTAACCTTAAGGTCATCTGATATGATTACCCCAGGTCCCTTTCCTTTTGTTTTGTTACTCCCCATTGTGTAATCTTCCCAGGGTTTTGTTTCCCAGGTGCATTATTTTGCACTCTTTGCATTGAATCCAAGCTGCCATACTTCTGACTATTCCTCCAACCTTGCCAAGTCCCTTCTCATCCTTTCCACACCTCCTTGTGTATCAACCCTGTTGCAGATCTTTGTGTCATCTGCAAAGAGGCATAATTTTCCTTCCAGTCCCTCTGCAATGTCACTTATAAAGACATTAAAAAGGACTGGACCAAGTACTGAACCCAGCAGTACCCCACTAGTAACCCCTCTTTCTTCACAGTGGACTCCATTTACAATTATCTTCTGTGTCCTGTTGTCCAGCCAATGTTTTACCCAGGCTACCACCCTGGGACCCACTCCCAGGCTGGTTAATTTGACTATTAATCTTTTGTGTGGGACTGTGTCAAATGCCTTGCTAAAGTCTAGATAGGCCATGTCCACAGCCCCTTCCTGGTCTACTACTTTGGTCACCCAGTCAAATAAATCAATTAGATTCATCTGACATGATCTTTCCGCTGTGAACCCATGCTGCCTTGGGTCCTGTGCCCCACTGGCCTCTAGGTACTATATACTATTTGGTAACAGGGTTTGTTTTACACTTTAACATTGCGAGCTGGTGCTTTACTTAATTTCATTAGTAACCACAGGTGTGTGTGGGTGTGTTTTAGAACTGTTTAAGGATCACCACCCTATTGGCAGTATCCTTTGATAAAGCTGAAAGGTGAAATGCCATCAGGAGAATTTTTCCTGCCCTGAATTGCTGTATGTAAGTCCATGGAAGCCTGGCATTTGTTAATAAATCAACTAAGAAGACATTTCCTTGTTGTCTGAACATTTTTGGGAAAAGGTGTGCTGTGATTACTGACTTTTAATTGTTAAAGGGATGCCTAGCAGCAAAGGTACTGGATTTAATGGCTTGAATCTAGATTTCTTAAAATGATTGCTGAGATTAAAACTTTTCCATAAACAAAAATGTTTACTTACCCTTTCTTTTACTACTCATTCTCTGCCTAGCTCTTGGAAAATTGTAAAGGCTGTTCCCACTTTTGTAAGGGGTTCATCTACCTGAATTGAAATCTATCACCCTTTGTCTATACATTATCTTCTTAGTAAAAGTTTGGAAAGATTTGTTGTTGATCAGGTGATGAACAAATATTTTTTTTCAGCTCTTCAATATGTTCGCTGTATGAAGATGATCTAATCTTGTATTGAGGTTCTCATCCTCTTCTCAAATTGTTTCTTCCTTGAACAGTGACTTCAAGACATTGGAATAATGGCTCCAGGATAGTAAGTTATTGTGTATTGGGAAAAAGATCAACACTACAGATTTTGGCTCAAAATCTAGTTTAGCCAAGTTAAAGAATTATTTCAAGATACATAATTTAGAGGGGGGTCAGTTGGAGCAGGTTACTTGATTTAACTACAGTACCTGGGTGTTTTTCTGGATTCTAACTAGTCATTTCATTATCTTATAAACTCTATGTGCAAAACAATTCAGCAACATTTTGGAACCTTATAGAAATGGAAGAATCATTTTATCGTATGATTCTAGACTTGTGATTGCTTAGGAGCACAGTATCACCTTATTTCAGTTATTATTCAACTGTTTACTATAATGCTTCCTACTCTAATCAAAATATGTTAAATACTACCTATAATAACATTTGTCAATTTGTATTACTCTTTCTCATGATAAAAACATCATTGTGATCTACAGTATATAAGTAAAGTGGCTGTATCCTAATTTAAGGAGTTTTTTTTAAGCTGGGTTGTATTATAGACAAGATACGAATATGTCAATGGCAGTCTCCATTGGTTTGTTATTAGAGATGTGGGACGCTTAGAAGCTTACTTCATAGAAAAACTCACAGTTTTCTTCACTTCAAAACATTTATTTCATTTGAGTCCTCTCTTCAAGGGGAAACATTTGCATTATGCAGAATATTTTTTTTTCTGTAGAAATATTTTACAAGGAATAATATTTCTGTGAAAAAATAATCTACAGAATGCAAATGTTCCAGCAAAGTGCCCACTTTGGGAAAACTTTGCAGAGTGCAAAGTGGGGGCAGAGTGTAAAGTGAAGCATTTTACTTAAACTTCACAGGCAAACTATAACTTTGCAACATCTCTACTTGTTATTTGGATTGACCACTTTTTGCTAGAAATGTGAGATTTCCAATTTCAGCTCACTTGAAATCCTAGCAGTAACTACTGCTATGGGTAAAAGAACCTTTTATTTTCTTTGTCCAATTTTCTGTACTGATCTTCCATACCGCTTGAGTCAGAGCGTAAGTTACCATTGATTCCAATATAGGTTTAAGCAGTATCTGAATACGAAGTCTATTTATTACTGTTTTTAGATATTTTTGTTTTATATTTTATTGTATTTTTATTTATATATTTGAGCTTGAGGCCTCAGGTTGTTCCTAAAAATGGACCTTTGGCTCAGTACCTACCTATTTAGCAAACATAATAATGAAATAGGGGCTGGCCCACTGGTGCAGTGGTTGGATTTCTATTTGCAACGCTGACAACCTGGGTTTGGATGTGAGCCCAGGAGTCAGAGGGTTGGCTGGGGGGGGGAGGATTGAGCATCTCATGGACTGCTGTCCTCCTCCAGTGGGGAGGGTGGGCTGGCACTCAACACCTGACTGACCCCCTGGCAGAGACCAGGAGCATCACATCTGAGGCCTACAGGTTTTGAGAGGTGTGTCAGAAATTGAGGCATTACATACTTCATATCATTGTACACCACAGCTCCCAACAATGGGGACAGAAATCTCCTTGCTGTGGCACAGAGGATATCTGCCTCCCACACCGAGACCCATGCAGCTGTCTGAGGCACTGTGCCACTGGACCTCAACATGGAATCTCTTGGGGAGTAGAGCAGGGTGCTCCTAAATGGCTCTGCCCTGTGGAGCAATCCAGGGAGCACTCCAGTGGTGACAGGTAAGTCCCGGGGATGGGGTGAGGTAGCTGGGATGGTGGATCAAGAAGCAGCCAGGTCATGTGTGATATCAAGGTAACTGTGTTCCATTAACAAAAAAAAAACAACAGGAAAAAAAACTCAATTACAGAACACTTAAGGAGACACACACAGCTGGTGGAGACACTGGTATAGAAAGAAAGTCCCAATGAGACCAAATAAATCCCAGTAGAGATGGAGTTTTTTTTCTTTTTCTCTAAATCGCCATATAGGAAATAGAACCTGAGAATATTGTATCTGGTAACACATGTCAATAAAAACCATCACGGATCAAAAGCCGTATAACATTAATTTTAGAAAAACTGTGTAATTTAACTATTTACACACTTTGTGCCTGAAGTGGACTTTACAATGAATAAAATAGTTGAACCTCCTGATTTGAATTTCAAAGACTCAAAAGACTTTTTGCAAACAGTGTAGCCCACATATTCAAAAGTGATGCATCACACATCTCCAGACTTCTGAGAGCCATCGAGGGCATGGCATTATTCAGAAACCCTCAATGCACCATGCAAACCCAGCTACACTGCCACGGAGAATATTGCGATGCAGGGATGCAAATGGGGGGGTCCCTCATGCATATGCCATGCATCACAACATTCAAACACCCCCTGGCGAAGACACGGATGGCTGTGCCAGCATAAAGATACATTCCCCAAACCCTGCCTTAAGTATGCATGGGACAGGGTGGTGCCTCACGTACAGTCCAGAGCTGGTCACATGATCCCCCCTTCCCAGCCCCAATCACCGTACAACAGAATAGTGTCCATAGCCCCTTTTCATAGTGTACAGTTCCCCTTCCCCAGCCCTGTTCACTGTAAAATGTATGTTTTTCACTATCCCCTTTTCCATAGTGTAGCATCCCCTCTCACCAGTCCCGATCACTGTAAAATAAATTTATGTCCCTAGCCCCTTTTTCATAGTGTAGCATCCCCCCCCCACCCGGTCTCAATCCCTGACAGAAATAATAATAAAAACTGGTTCCCCTTTAAGATAGTGTAGGGTCCCCCTCCCCAGCCCTGATCCTTGATAGAAATAATAATAGCAATAAGATCCCTTTCCATAGTGTAGTGACCCCTTCCCCACCCTGATCACTGTAAGAAATATACAAACAACAATTCCCTGTTTTCCAGAGTGTAGTGTCCCCCACCCCGCAGGCATTAACCTCACCTCACACCCCCACCCCATCACATGTCAGTGACTGACACAGCCCTCCTCACCCTGCCATGGCCAGATGCCCACTGATTGGTACTTAAGTGCATACAGTTCATAGTGCATGCTAATTTGTAGTCTCGGCTAGGGATATACTTTTTTTATTGTGATCGGGGCTGGGAAGGGGGGGACGCTACACTATGGAAAAGGGGCTAGGGAACACTGTTTAAGGTATGGTATTCGGGGCTGGAGAGGGCTGACCTGGCACATTCAGCCCTATGCAGCCATGCTAATGAGCCCATAATGGGCATGTATAAGGCCCTTTTGTGCCATGCATGCCCAATGAGCTCATTTGCATGTTTGAGCTGAATATCACACATGGGGGACATGGTGCATCCAGGTATGTGTCACGTATTCCCCTGCTGGCATTCTTCAGCCCCACACCTTAGATGACCCGTGTCATACATGGCAGCCGCCTGCTATGCACCGTGCATCCATGATCTGACATTCAGACAGAATGCATGATCTGTTCTGATCGTGCATTCTGTTTGAATATCACCTCAGAGCTGAATGGCCCAATTTTTTTGTGCAGCGCATCGATTTGCATGTGCATCTGGCTGGCTCTGAATATGGGGCCCTGGATGTACAACTGTTAAAAAAATCTTGATTCATAAATTACATGCAGTTGTTAGCTTTGGAGTAAATTCTCAGAGCATATCAGAAAGCTGGACTCCTGTAATTAAAGTTTACCATTTTTGGGTAAAGTTTGAAAACATAATATTTGCTGTAGACAAAATTCATCATATATCATTAATTTTCTGTATTTCTGTTCTCTTTTTTCACTGCTACTGTAGATTCATTGTCATGCAAACAGGATCCTTGTCCCATACAATTGATCTACTGCTACTCTTTAATCCTCTGTTTGTGACATTATAATCATTTCCACAACAAGAAGGTTTGTCCCTTAAGGACAGGCACCATTGTTCTAGGCGTGGACCCATGAAGGAAGCTCAGCAGGCTTAGAAAGAGAGAGGGGGGTGGGGAGGGAAGGGGAGGGACCATGACATCAGAAGGGGCAGGGATGGAAAGACAAAAGAGGAAAGGGAGTTCCGGCTAAAGAGCTGTGATGTCACACAGGGGGTGGAGCCAATAACAATAAGAGGGACTGATTTGATTGGATGAGGGGCGAGGGAGAGAGGGAAACAAGAGTTAAGAGGGAAGGGATTATGGGGGTTGAAAAGGAGCTGCAAGTGAGGGCTCTCCTTCACTTTTGCTAGCCAGAAATTTTTGCTTCCCACCCGCCACCCATTGTAAGAGGCTGAGAAGGAAAAGGGAAAAGGACGATGAGATCATTCCAAGGCTTGATTATGGACTGCTGAAGGTGGACAGCAGGTTGGATGAAAAGGATGGACTGCTGAAGGTGGACAGCAGGTTGAATGAAAAGGAAAGAAGTAACAAAGTCCTTAATAGGGGAGAGGGGAGGAGCCCCACTTTGGTCTACACTAACAGGGGGTTGGAGGGCTACTCGGGGGTGTGGACACCCAAGGTAGCTAAAGATGGGGTCAGGTATGGACACTTGGCCCAGGATTAAAGAAAAGACCCCCTCAGGTTTACCTCTGGGGGTGAAAATATAACAAGTGATGTGATAAGAATGTGTAATGAAATGAAATAAAGATGAATACAAGATCCCCTCAGGTTTACATCTGGGGATGAAAGTATAGCAAGTGATGCGATGAGAATGGGTAATAAAATGAAATAAAGATGAATACAATTATGATGACAACATGAGTTTCATGGAAAGTAAGGTCTAATATGAGTGGTGAATAAAAGGATTTGGGATTGTATTATGTAAATTAAAGAAATTGTTCAGAATTTTAATAAAAGGTGTGCTGACTGAGCAACCAACATAACATCATGTGTGGTTTTCCTTCATTGGGAGAGGGCTCTAGAACAAAAAGCAGTGCTGTCACAGAGATACAGTATTATAACTTCGGCAAAGGATCAGGTAGCAGGAGCAGATGAAAGATATTGAACATTGATCCTGTTTCCATGCAAGTTAACCTGATAATGAAAAATAAAGGAAAGAGAAATACAGACAATACATAACATATATGCTGCACTGTGCCTAAATATCGTGTGCTGGTTTTTAAAATTGAGTTTGTCACAGATGTGGACACATGATCCACCCATGCCTATATGCAACTGAATGCCTCCTGTATCATCAACACTGTTTTCAAAGAGATGTGGGTGTTTATGACAGTTTTACCTGATTTGCAACACTTTGCATCAAAAATGACACAAATCAAGTTTTGGGAAATGTTTGACAAAATTTAGGTATTTCTATGATGCCTCTACAAATAAGTTTCAGGTCCTGTTAGGCCATCTAATATATCATCCGACAGTGGGGATGCAAATGGGGTGAAAGATCACAGACAGATCCACTTTAAAACTACTGCCCTGCATTTTCCAATGCTTTCTCAAAAGTAGGAAACAGATTTTAATTAGTCTGTATACCACTTACAGCAGAAACATGCACAAACACAAACATTATACTGTATATGAAGTAATTACAGATGGGAAAGCTCAGACCTTTCTTTAGGAAGTTCACCATTTGGCCAAACAACTCTTACTTAAAATACTGGCATCTGGGAGTCAGGAATCAAGTTGGAAAAATCATTTAATTAAAAAAGTGACTTCCTCAGCTTAATAAATGGTTTCATTGTTAACCTTTAGCTCACTGTCACAGTAGAAATTAAAATCACAGATACAGACAGACCCATGCTGCTTAGCAATTTTTAACACCCAGATCATCTGAAGTTGATGGCATTCCAACTCCCACTGCTATGAACTGCAATATAGGGACATCAAGCAGATTCATGATGGATGTTTTATTTACCATAGTACAACACTGAGCTGCTATTGGGATATTGCCTATTTTTTATGTATTGTATAGTAACTTTATAGCTCAGTTTACAACAGCAGTACACCTTTCATAGTTAGTGTTTGCAAGTAACACCACTACACTAAATAGCAGCATGTACTTTTCCACTCCAAATCATGTGAATTAGCCTTTTTATTTTTTATTTTTTTGGGGGGTTAGTTTTTGTTGACTGGGAAAACAGGATAAGGAAATAAGTCTTGTTTTCTGCCTCATCCTGGGGAAGGGAGATCTAAATACAATCTGACTGTTAGTCAATAAAGTTAATCTGTTGGTTGATTAGTGAATATAGGGACATATGGCCAGTACAGTGGGGAAATTCCCCAACTTTGTTTAGCAGTTCCTCCAGCCTAAATCATTGCTGAGCCTGTTTCAGGTAATTTCCACTGTGGTACACAAGCATGGACACAATGTGAAGCTCTTTCTCACGTTGAGTTTTGACAATTTTGATGTCAGAGTTGATCCTGTTGACTGGTTGGATCATCATGACATGTTGTTCTGGAATGTGGCCATTTGTTCCTTCCAATCCCTGTCAAGATGGCTCAGTACAGTCCTATGTATTATTTATTTATTTATTTATTTAAGTCTTTGGTAATCAGGTAAGACCCATTAGGCACAAGTGCCTGTTTTCAGGGGTGACCTGGGAGCACTGGGGAGGTTAAGTGACATGCTTAGAGTCACACAGTATGCAAGCAGAGGTTGTGGGACTCAAACCCTACTCTGCCAGATGTACCAAGCTCATTCACTGCACATTACTCTAATCTCTAGGCTATACTGCCAACATATTTTGGAGCCAGAGAAGCTCCTGGTAGTGCTGGACATCTTATGATTAGAGGCAGGTTGTGAGTATGGTGTGGAACTAGCCACAAGTTGCTATAGCTTGCCTATTTTGTAAGCTTCAGACACCCTTGCATCAGTATGTGCCTGTCTGCTGACCTCTTTATGTAGCTTGCTGTGGTGCAATGACAGGTTGCATTGGTTAAATGTGACTGGGTGGAGGCCGGAGTATTATTGGATGAGATTCTGCTTAATGGACAACAGGCTGGCTCTGAGTTTCTGTCACTGGGGATACCAGAAGGCAAGCACCCTGAGACAATGGGTGATTGCGTCAAGGTGGGTGACTGCTTCAAGTTAGAACTGTCTGTCTGGCTCTTACACACTGTAGATAGTTTGCTGCACTTGCTCTGTCAGCAATCCAATCAATTTCTGCAGAGAAGTGCAAAGAGTTTGGTTGGTTCTTCTGGATCAGAGTGTCAGCCATTCAGGATAGGATCTCAGGAAGTGGCCTGTTATTGATCAGTAGGGAAGAACTGGAGGTGTCTGAGGGTGCTCCATGGGTTGGAGCAAGTTTCTTCCACTGTTGGATAAAGATGTACTTGGTGTGATCTCTGGATTGTGGGAAACTTGCTATAATTTATACCCCAGTCCTACCCTCCTGTTGGTGGACTGTCTCAAGTCCCAGGGTCAGACTTTGGACAGAATTGTCTGTGTTCTCTTATAGATAGTTGTCTTCCTGATGCTCTAAAAAGAGCAACGGAAAGACCTCTTTTAAAAAGACAATCCTTGGACTTCTTGGCAAACTGCAGGCCTGTCTTAAACCTTCCATTTCTGGGGGGACGATAATTGAGAAGGAAGTGGCAGCACAGCCTGAAGTGCATCTTGAGACATAACATCAATGAACCATTCCAGTCAGGTTTTAGGCCTCTACACAGGATGGTGACCATGCTTGTTAGGGTGCTTAATTATCTTCTTCTGGCAAGAGAGAGAGGAGAATGCTCTGTGGTTATTCTCCTCAATCTCTTATTGGTATTTGACATGGAGGATCATGAGGTTTTGACAGGTTAGCACAGCAGTATAGAAGATTCACTGAAACAACTTAGAAATGGATTCAGTAGTTCTTATGGCTGATCACAGCAGGTGATGTTAGGTTCTTTTTCCTTGCTGCCTGCAGTGATGTTTTGTGGTCTACTGAAGGGGTGAGCCTGCCCTTAGTGTTATTTGCCATGCAAATGCTATGATTAGGAAAGGACATTAGATGGCATAAGCTGCAGTTTCAGTGCTATGTGTATGATACACAGCTTTAGCTGTCATTTACATCAGGCAGGCCCAGTTTGGTTTCCATGACTGACCATTGCCACAGTGAAATCTCTGAATGGATGG
Source organism: Neoceratodus forsteri (assembly GCA_016271365.2). NCBI lineage: Eukaryota > Metazoa > Chordata > Ceratodontiformes > Ceratodontidae > Neoceratodus > Neoceratodus forsteri. Next base: position 1,199,090,166 of record CM028131.1, on the reverse strand, counting down.
CAGGTAGCTGGTTGGCTTTAATCTAGGCAAGATGGAGGTGCTACTGGCTGAATGGGTCCTCATGGGTCAGTAATGAGCATCCCATCACTTAGAGATCCATCTCTGAATTGGACGGTAACATGTGCCATTGATAGGGTGAAAAATCTGGGGGCCATCCTAGGCTGTCAGTTATCCCTCAAACATCATGTGGTGGCAACCATGTGGGGTGTTGTTTCCCAGCTAAGAAATATCACAAAGTTTAAACCCTACCTATGGCATGATGATCTTCATGACATTGAGACTCAACTATTGTGATGCTCTTTACCTTGGGCTGATTAGTAAGTTGAAAAGCCATCTGCAGCTGGTCCAGAACACTGTGGACAGGTTGATTGCCAGAACCACATTTTCCAAACATATCCTGTCCTATGTGAATTGCATTTGTTGCCAATTCAGTGGCGCATCAGTTTCAAGGTAATTTTAACATTTGAAGCCCTTACACTGACTGGTGCCCAGCTACTTAGAAAACCTCTAAGGGCCCCTTATTTGGAGCCAGCCATTTGCACGTGCACACAAGTGCATTGCACAAAGAAATACTGCCAGCAAGCTCCATATTCAAACAGATAGTACGATCTGAACTGACCACGCTCTGTCTGAATATTGGGCATGGTAGCATGGCTCACAACAGGCAGTGGCCATGCTGTGTGCTGCACTACCAGGCTGAAGACCAACCATGGGGTACAGCACAGCACACACTAATTAGTGCCACAGCTCCTATAGGCAATATTCAGCCCAAACATGCACAGGAACCCATTGGGCATGTATAGTGCTAATGGGCCTTTTGTATGCCCATTATGTGCTCATCTGCATGCTGCACATTGGCCAAGTGCACCAGGCCAGGTCCCCCTTCCCTAGCCCTGATCCCATACCAGTTTACTGTAATAAATCCCCGGCGGTCTAATGGTCCCTCTCTAGCCCTGATCCCTTCTCCAACTTAATGTAAGAAGTCCCTGGTGGTCTTCTGGTCTCTCCCTAGTCCTGATCCCTTCTCATCATACCTGTCAGTATTCCATCATGGTCTAGTAGTTCCCCTTCCCTAACCCCAACCTGCCCATATCTTGTTGTAGTAGTCTGGTAAACCCTCTGCCCTGTCAGGTACTGTCCCAACCTCAAGAGACTGTGACTTGCACAGCCCTCTTCTCACCATCATGGCTTGCTACATACTAAGCTGTCATGGAGCACATACTGTACAGTTGTTACAGTATGCACCCCATGATGGCTCAGTCTGCTGCCATCGATGGTGGTGAGTGGAAGGCTGTGCCAGAAGCAGGTTCTTGGGGTTGAGATGGGAGGAGTGGGGTGGTGGGATGGTACCTGCCAGAGTGGGAGGTTGGGGGGTCTACTACACCACCAGGGACAAGATATGGGCAGGTTGGGGTTAGAGGAGGGGGACCACTAGACCACCAGGGAATACTGACAGCTATTAAGAGAGGGGATTGGGGCTAGGGAGGGACAGCTAGACCACCAGGGATTTCTTACATTAAACTGGAGAGAGGATTGGGGCTAGGGAGGGACTGCTAGACCACCAGGGATTTCTTACAGTAAACTGGAGAGGTGATTGTGGCTAGGGATGTACCACTAGTTCACCAGGGAACCCAGCCCTTATCAGTGCATTTTTTTTCAGTCTTTTGGTAACCTGGTAAGGCCCACTAGACACAAGTGTCTGTTTTCAGGGGTGACCTGGGAGCACTGGGTAGTTAAGTGACTTGCTCAGAGTCACACAGTATGCAAGTGGAGGTTGTGAGAATCAAACTCAGGTCTGGTCTGCTGGATGTACCAAGCTCATTCACACCTCATTCCTCTAACCTCTAGGCTATACTGCCAGCCCTGGATGAGGTGTGGAGCACCCACCCCCTCTGCACACTGTTAAGGGCTGGATTTCAGAAACATTAAACTGCATCGCACATTTGGGCATGTAGCTCTTCTGAAATCTCTGAATTTCACACTGCTGTACATATGCATGAGGGAACCCTATTTGCATGGGTGCAGTGTGCAATTCTTGTGTGTTGGCACTGTCTGGGTTGTTCCACACAAAGATTCCCTTTGAATATGGACAACACCCCAACAGCCAGTGCTATTCCCAGAAAGGGTGGTGCGAACCCAGTCTGGGCCATGGGGTTCTGAGTCTTTAATACCCCAGGCTGCCACCTTAGTTCCACTGAGAAGGGTCTTTTAACTCTCCTGAGATCATGGCTGAGACAATTTGGGAATAGGGCCTTCTCGATAGTAGCACTGGAGATTTGGAATGCCCTTCCACTTAATTTTCAATCTGTGCCCTCAGTGGTAACATTTGAAAAGGGGTTAGAAACATATTTGTTTTAGCAGGCCTCTTGTGTTTAGAAGAAAGAGGGGAAGAGGGTGGGAGGGGGAAGTGTTAACAGACTGTGATGTCCCAGTGGAGAGGGTATTGGCTAGCCTTAACTCCTTATGGACAGATAAGGCACCTGGGCCTGACAGGATACATCCATGTGTGCTTAAAGAGTTGGCAGCTGTGCTGGCAGCACCCCATGAGGATGTGTTTCATACCTCCTTGTACATGGGTTGTGAGCCGTTGGACTGGAGGATAGCGCATGTGGTGTCCATCCATGAGAGTGGCCCAAGGGATGACCCAGGGAACTATAGGCTAGTCAGCCTCACATCCATAGTGTCTAAACTAATGGAGTCCATCATGAAGGAAAGGCTGGTGACATTCATGCAGGAGAATAGCCAACAAGATGAACATCAGCATGGCTTTGTCCAAGGAAGGTCATGTCAGACAAATCTGGTGAACTTCTTTGATTGGCTCATTAGGGCATTGGATAAGGGGAAAGGAGTTGATGTCCTACACTTGGATTTCAGGAAAGCTTTTGATTCAGTGCTGCATGGCAGACTAGGGGGTAAACTGAAGATCCTGGGTATAGCAGAAAAATTGGGCAGATGGGTAGAAAGCTGGCTGAGTAACAGGCAGCACATGGTGGTAGTGGGGGGGGGACTCTCAAAACCCTAAGCAGTCATCAGTGGGGTCCCACAGGGATCTGTTTAAGGGCCTGTGCTCTTTAACATCTACATTGTGAACATAACAGGAGGTTTTGAGAGTAAAATGAGCCTGTTTGCAGATGACACCAAAACTGGTGTAATAGTGGATGAAGGGGGGTCTCCAAAGGGATTTGGATACACAGGGAGAATGGTCAAGGCCTTGGAAATTGGGATTCAATGCCAAGAAGTGCAAGGTCATGAACTTCGGGTCCATGAATCCTAGGCACGGCAACAATATGAGTGGGGAAAGGCTGAAGGTCTCTAAAGAAGAAAAGGAATTGGTGATAATAACAGAAAGGTTGAACCACTCAAGAGCAGTGCAGAAGGGTGACAGCCAAGGCCAGCAAGATGTTGGGGTGTGTAGCCAGAGGGATCACCTCCAGAACCGAGGAAGTTATCCTATCACTGTACAGATCACTGGTTAGGCCACACTTGGAGTACACCATGCAGTTCTGGTGCACCTACTTAAAGAAAGACATCAGACTCCTGGAAAGGGTCCAGAGAAGGGTCATAAAAATGATAAAAGGGTTGGGAGGGATGCCTAATGAGGAAAGGTTTGTGGAACACAACATGTACTCTCTGGAGGACAGAAGGGAGAGGGGAGACATGATAGAGACCTTTAAATACTTAAAAGGCTTAAATAAGGGAGGTACAGACCACATGTTCAGGCTAAAAAAGGAAGGGGTCACTAGAGGATACAGCATGAAGCTGGTGGAAGTAGATTTAGGAGGGCGCTAAGGAGAACCTATTTCACAGAGAGGGTGGTGGCAGAGTGGAATAGACTACCAGAAAAGCTGGTCTCTCAAAAGACAGTGGAAGTTTAAAAGAGGATGGGATAGCATCAAGGGCAAAATAAGTACCAGCAGAGACCCGTTACAAGGGGAGGAACTCATATCAGATTGGATGTGGGGAGGGGGGATGGGGAGAGGCAGCTCTGGTATAAACTACAAGTTGAACAATGGAGCAGACATGACAGACCAGCATGGCCTTAATCTGCTGGCTTCCTTCGTATGTTCATTTTAGTATTATATTTAATACTTATGTAACCACCCAGTCCCTTGGGGTTACTAGAATCCTATCAGTGTCAGTGCTAGGTAGGGAAAGGCAGCTGGTGAATAACTAGTTAAATGTGGTTTTCACCTACTCATTCTCTTGTTTATTTAGCTTCAGCTGAGATGAGAGAGATGAGGTCATTTAGAACTCTTACAGTAGCATACGCCACAGCTGATTGTGGGTGGGGATATTTAGAATCTTGAGAGAGAGTAAGTGAGTTCTGTGTCAGAGTTGAAGTGTGAGGAGTGAGGGTTGCAGTGTGGGCTCTGGGAGGTGGGCCTGTTTTCTCTCCCTAGTCCTGAAAGTCACCAACCTGCCAAGAGAAGTGGAGGAAACCATTGTGTACAGCAGAATCTCCTGATTTTCATCCCCAGATGGATGAAAGGGACTGCTAGAGAATGGATCCTAGGGGCAATCCCCTATTTGATTCAGGACAATATGAATCTGCCTGTTCTAACTGTGAGTAGATCTGACTTTGTGCTTCCTGAAGGAAGTACTTGTGCTTTGGTGTTTCTCTGGTTACAAGGGAAAGACACACCAGTTTCTGTTCTGAAGTTTGAGATTTTTCTCAGTTTTAAAGTTGGCTGGCAATTGTGGGGTCCAGAAGAAAACTGATTCACATTGTTCAGGACTTTTATTTCTTACATTCCCAGAGTAGTGTTTCTTAAATGCTGGATGTGAAAGTTCATTCAATGATGCATTTACCAAAGTGTGTTCAAGAAGTTTTAAGGTGTAACTTTGAAAGAATGGTTGGGTATGAATTTGGAAGCAAAGCGAGGGCAGCCCCCCATCTGGAGTAACCAGTTCAGGACTACAGGTTCCACAAGGGTGCCTAGTTGTTTAGGACATGGTGGCCAATGTCTGAAGAGAAATACATCCCCTGGAGTGGGTCGTGCTAGTAATGTGCCCTGGTGTGCTCAGTTGTGGCCAGTTGGCACTTGAAGTTTAAAAGTGCTATGCCATATAGGAAATGTGTGTTCCGTTGTGGCCAGTGCCACTAGAAGAAATGTTCAGTCAAGGCCAGTGCCACTGAAGAGAATTCAATGTCCTATGAAAAATGAGAATATGTAGAGTTTCTGTTGGATACAGTCATTCTGTTGTTCTGTACTTCCTTGTGCTGCAATGTGTAAACCTTGGGGGTCCACCTTGCTTTAGAGGACATCTTTTGAAATAAAGCCACACTCTAGAACCCCAACTCTGGTTTGGACAGTCACATTTTTGCTTCTTGTTGTGGAGTTACAGGGTACCCCTACAGAAGTATAGGTCAGGCATAGCTGTAGCAAAAAGTTCTCTCCTCAGGACCTGGGTTTGGTCATAAGTGATGCTTTTATACACCCCCACTCCTTTTTTTTACATCTAGAAGTAATGAGCCTGGTATACATTCCCAAAGCTAGGGATGGTACCATTTCTGAAGTAGTCTGTGCCCAGTAAAGGGTACAAGGGGTAGCTAACTGTGGAAAGTAGCAGGGGGGGTTACAAAAAATGGGGACTCGTCCAAAGATGTTTAAATTCAGGGAGTGCCACAGAAAATGTGGGCTCATCTGATGTTGTTTAATTTGGGGAGAGAACCATAGATTTTTGCAGAAGGTATGTCTAGCATCTTTCTGTCTGGTAGCAGTGTAGCCCAAACAGAAATGAAGCTTTGAACAAAAGAATTTTTGTCCAGAAAAGGTCTATCTAAATGTGCTGATTGTGTGCCTTCTAGTACAGAAAAGAACAGAGTGCTGCTTCTATGTTGTCAACTTGCAATGGACAGTAAAGCCTTGAAGTGTGTGTCCTAGTCTTTGCATCAGAAAGTGCTTACAGAACTTTTAAATTGCAATTTTCAAATGCCAAAAGTAGTGTGGCCTTTAAGGAACAGACTCAGATATGTGCCCAGAAAGTTTCACACACTTTGTGTGCAAATTGGGGGAGTCACTATTGTAATTGTCCGGAAGCTGTGGAGAAAATGGTCAAAATGGCGCTCCTGCCACTGAAATTGCAGCCAAGAAAAAAAAAGTTACAGTTTGCAGTTTAAATTTGCTCCTGCTCAACAATTGCCATGAAGGAAGAGCAAGCGAGGAGAGAGAGAGGCTCATTTGCATGGCCTCAAGTGATTGGTGTGACTGCATCCAGTTGGGCCCCCTGGCCAGCGTCTGTGCACTGCAGAGTGTTTGAGGAGTAGAGAGAGAGAGTGGTGCATGGGTTGGTCAGACCAGGATCAACCATCGAAGGGCTTGTGAGTGTTCTAAACTGCAGTAAACAGATTATTACTGTCTAATTTTGGGCTCAACCCATTGTCCGACCAACTGGAGAGTGAGAGAGGCATTCATGGCTACAATCAGCAGGACCACCAGCCTGTTTCACCCCAGGGGCCTTCCCAGGATCAGCACCAGGCCAAACATTTCCATCAGAGGGAACCAGCTACTGATTCAGTGAGTAAACCAATTAACTGTGCAAACAAACTGTATGCAGTTATCAAGCCAGCTAAATCTGTGTTCAAGCAGTGTGATTTTTTTGCAAAGAAGGACTGTGAATTGTTAGAGCAAGTGCAACAAACACAAATTCTGAGCATAGACTGTGAGCAGTGATAATGGTTTCAGCAACAATAAATTCTTCTAAGCAAAAAAGGACTGTGAGTTGCATAGAGAGAATGCAGCAAACAGGCAATCCTATGCAAAGAAAGACTATGGGGTTACAAGTAACTTTGAGCATGTGTGAATAGTTTTCCTGAATCGATGCTGACTGCAAAGTCAAGTTAAAAATCATATGAATGTGCTGAAATGCATCAGCAGAGCAATCAACAGCAGTTTTGAGCAAATTCAGTAGCCAGAAAAGGTCAGAAACACAGTTTTAGCAAGTGAACTGAGTCTGATGCATGAGAAAAGTTACTGCTGCCATTACATGGTGCGGTCAGTAATGCAAACACAGCAGCAGGGAGCCATTTTGTGAGATCGTATGAGACTAGTGAGCAATTCAGTAACAATATGCTTGTGTATTTTGCTTTCAGACATGGCTTCAGAAACTCCTCGATATCTGGATCATGCCTGAGCTATGATCATAGAGGAGGTGGCAACACTAACAGAAATAGAGAGAGCTTTCTATGGTGAAAGGTTGCCTGCAGATATGGCAATCCCTAGCTATCCAGTGAGATTGTGCATTGTGTGCTGAAAGGCTGGAAGGGATGAATTTCTCATACCCCATTGCTCAGACTGCCTTGTGAAGTATGGAATGAGCAAGGGTGCAGTGCCAGAGAGGGCATCAAGAATTCAATTGGCTCCCATGTGGACCCGAGTAGGGGACCTCTGCCTGCAGCAGCACACAGTACCAGGTTGAACCTGTTGGGGAAGGCTCTTCAGAGTGTGTTACAGGAGAAAGTAAAATTGATGTTGATCCACTACAAGGGCAAGAACAGAGAGAGAGATTTACATGCCTGTGTCCCAGATGGACAATGCAACGTGAGGATCTGTGGATCTGTGGAAGCACAGTCTGAGACCTAGCCTAGTGGGGGAGGATGAACTGCAAGAGACACTGAATTGGGAGCTGTCTACTTCTGCACCCAGTGTGGTGTGGAATGTCTTGGGAGTGAGGACATTTGCTCACTCTTGGGCTCAGATAATAAGTGAGGAAGAGAAGGATGAAGAAATGTATTTTCACGTCCAGGGGTCCAGTGAGTTGCCTCAAGCTCTTGCCTCAGAGAAGACAGATACAGTTGAAGAAGGCTCTAGTAACCTGCCCACAGAGATGATAGGGTACAAATGATTTCATTCTTTAAGTATGCAACACTGGCTCAACCAGGACTGGCCACCCCCAAGCCAGGCCATGGGCTGCAGACTAGTGAAGAGTAGCAAGGAGGAGATACTGTTACATAGGAGGGCTGAAGCCATCTATGGGAAGTCCTTTCCTACTTTTCCTTACCGAGTCTGGGAGGAAATCGAACAGAACAGGCAATCTTGGTTGTTGGAAGAGGCAAGCAAGAATCTGTACTCTGGTGCAGCAGAATGTGTAAGGGACAAAGTCAAAAGTGAACACCTTAAATTCTGGAGAGTGGGCAGGACTCTGTTTATGGACACTGTGAATTGTGGACAGAGCTGGTAATGAGACATCAACTTTGAATGCCCAGATGGGGTCATAGTCCTCACCCCACACCCTGAGTGGTACTACTTTTAATGGTGCCACTCCCTGTGAATATGTCCAGCATGCCTCAAGACAGCGAGCAGTGGCAGGTCAGTGCCTGTCATCTGAAGAAGCAGTATTCATGGAGGAAGATGCAGCTGTTCTGGTGCTCCAGGATTCTTCAGGTGTATCCTGATTAATCAGCCCAGCAGTTTTCCTGTTCCATCATCTGGTTCTCCAGATGACATCAATCCAGCTGTTTTCCTGTTTCATTGTTTGGTTTCCAGATGACATCAATCCAGCAATTTTCCTGTTTCATCATTTGTTTTTCCAGAGGACATCAATCCAGCAGTATCCAAAGATGTCATCTGATTTGAAAAGGAGAAGGTCCTCAGCTCATAGAAGTAAGGTGATCCTTTGTTTTCATTCTTCAAGGAACCGGTACGACCAAATTCTTTATTTACTTTACTGACTTTGCACAACACATCCTACATTTGAAGACTGTCCATGGAACTCTAATTTCTTTCATCAAAGATTCTCCCTATGGATTGCAGTGCTGTACAGGCCCAGTCCTGTCCAAGAACTGTTCTTCAGCATGCTCCGGCCTAGGAGAGACTCTTTAATGGGCCATGCTTACGGGCAACAATAATCTTGTACTAGTTTTGAACTCTGCAGGACCTTCCATTCTCAAATGTGTTGTATAAATGTCTACTTTCTGTTTTTTGTTACTTTTGTACTTTGTAGAAATATATTTTGGGGGTTCTTTAGTGTTTAAGTGGAGGTTTAGGCACTGTGTGAAATGCAGAATGTGTTTTTGTGTTTTCTTATTTTGCAGGTGCTCTGGACGAAGAAAAGAAAAGAAAAGAAAAGAAAAGAAAAGAAAGGAAGAGGATGTTGGAGCTCAGCCGAGTCCCCCTTTTCTTAGTGTTTTTAGGATTGTTTGTGGTTAACAGGGTGTTAACATGTTTTTCTTCACAGGTGTGAGACTGTGGGGAATTTTGGGGGAAATGTAATTCAATGTAATATACATTTCCTTTGTTGTTCAAAGGTACCCTGGGAAGTTTTGGGGGATAGTTTCCTGGTTGGTAGCTTAGTCAGATAGATTTCCCTAGAGGACTAGGGGGATAGGCAAGCTGGTGGTCTTGAGCCAGATGGGGGTCAACAGTGCTGTCTATTAGGGCATGCTTCAAGCAGTTTTCTTGGAGCCACTGAGCATCCATAGATAGCTCGTACGATAGGGGCTGAAGTTTCATCAGCTGGCCTCTGTTTCATTAGTATTGCCTTCCCGTGCCTGGCATATGGTAGGGGAGGGCCTGATCACCCTTCCCCATAGGTAACACAGAAGGTAGGATGACCTGGTACCAGGTGGAGATATGACTGCTGATAGAAATTTGCCTGGCAGGGGTGAGTTTAATGACCCAGTCCCCTGGGGTTACTTGAATCCCATCAGTGTCAGTGCTAGGTAGTGAAAGGCAGCTGGTGAATAACTAGTTAAATGGGTTTTTCACTTACTCACTCTCTTGTTTACTTAGCTTCAGCTGAGATGAGAGAGAGGAGGTCATTTAGAATGCTCGCAGCAGCATAAGCCACAGCTGGCTATGAGTGGGTAATTTTATAATCTTGAGAGAGAGAGTGAGTGAGTTTGGTGTCAGAGTTAAAGTGTGAGGAGTGAGGGCTGCAGTGTGGGCTCTGGGAAGAAGGCCTATTTTCTCTCCCAAGTCCTGAAAGTCACCAACCTGGCACCAGAAGTGGTGGAAAACAATGTCTACAGCAGGATCTCCTGATTTTCATCCACGGAGGGATGAAAAGGACTGCTAGAGAATGGGTCCTAGGGGCAATCCCCTATTTGATCCAGGACAATATGAAGCTGCCTGTACTGTTCTAACTGTGAGTAGATTTGACTTCGTGCTTCCTGAAGAAAGTACCTGTGTTTGGTGTTTCTCTGTTTAAAAGGGAAAGGAACACCAGTTTTTGTTCTGAGATTTGAGATTTTTCTCGGTTGTAAAGTTGGCTGGCAGTTGTGGGGCCCAGAGGCAGACTGATTCACATTGTTCAGGACTTTAATTTCTTACACTCCCAGAGTAGTGTTTCTTAACTACTGAATGGAAGAGTTCATTCAAAGATGCATTTATCTAAGTGTGTTCAAGAAGTTTTAAGATATAACTCTGAAAGAATGGCTGGGTATGAATTTGGAAGCAAATGGTGGGCAGTCCCCAATCTGGAGTAACCAGTTCCGGACTACAGGTTTTGTAAGAGTGCCTGGTTGTTTTGGACATGGTGGCCAATGTCTGAAGAGAAATTTACCCCCTAGAGTGCTAGTAATGAGCCCCAGTGTGGTCAGTTGTGGCCAGTTGGCACTTGAAGAAGTTTTAAAGTCCTGTGCAATATGGGAAATGTGTGCTCCATTGTGGCCAGTGCCACTTGAAGAAATGTTCAGTAGAGGCCAGTGCCACTGAAGAGAATTCAGTGTCCTATGAAAAATAGGAATACGTAGAGTTTTTGTTGGATACAATCATTCTGTTGTTCTGCACTTCCTTGTGCCACGATGTGTAAACCTTGGGGGTCCACCTTGCTTTAGAGAACATCTTTTGGAATAAAGTCACACTCTAGAGTCCCAACTCTGGTTTGGACAGTCACATTTTTGCTTCTTGTTGTGGAGTTACTGTGTACCCCTACAGAAGTATGGGTCTAGCATAGCCCTAGCAAAAAGTTCTCTCCTCAGGACCTGGGATTGGTCATAAGTTATGCTTTTGTACACCCCACCCCCTTTTTTTTTACCTCTAGAAGTAATGAGCCTGGTATACATTCCCAAAGCTAGGGATGGTACCATTTCCAAAGTAGTCTGTGCCAAGTCAAGCATACCAGGGGTAGCTAACTGTGTAAAGTAGTGTGTGTGTGTGTGGGGGGGGTACACTTAATTATTCTTTTGGGGGTTTTATTCTGTTTTTAGACTCTACATCACTTCTATTTAATTATCATTCAATTATTTTGTGTTGTTAATTTGTATTGTGCAGTACTTAGATTCCTTTGAGGAGTAAATATATAAGTGTATAAATAAAATTGCATTTCCTTATTTTCTCTTTTTGAGAATTGTCTTGGAATCTCCAAATCTGCTGCTGGGAAACTGCTTTCTTCTCTCATCTCCCCTCCATTTGTTACAACTTTAATACCCGGTTTCATCTGCTCTCTTCCAATCTGTACCTCGGACTTTGGCTCAAACCCCATCTCAGTCCTCCTGTTCTGGCTCAGGCCCTAGCCAGTCTGTTCATTGCTAGTTTGTTGATCTGCTTTTTCATCCCCTGCACTATGTGTTACTCCATTGTGCACTACTTGCTAGTTATTCTCTTGGCCTGACTGTCTGCACATTGTCACCAATATTACTAGTTGTATGCTTTTGCTCTGATCCCTGACTATACATTTTTGCTTTACATGTTGCCAGTGTACTAAAGCACAGAGGCAAATGCCGTAGTTTCTAATGCTTTACTAAAATAACCAGCACAGCTTTACACTTAGACAAACTATTTGAAGCTGGTGGATTATAGCCAGCTAATCACTGTTACATACGGTAGTTCAAACAGGTGATGCACGGGGGACATGCATCATTAATATTCATATACATATCATCATCTCCTCCTTTAGAACAATCTTTTAAACCGTTAACATTTAACATTATTAGAACTTTTTTTGTTTTTGTACTTTACAGTCTTTATGATTTTAAGTCCTGTAGCATGCAGGATTTTGTATCAAACCTTCACTAACTCTACTGATTCAAATGGGACTTTCTGATCAGCTGCACAAGTCCATTGAGGCAGCTGCCATCTCTGCCACTGGGTGCGTGTCCACACTGAGGTCTTGGCTTGGCTGCGCTGCCATCACTGTTGCTTTTTTCCCTGCTGCTCTTTCAGTTTCAAAATCCTGTCCCACTTCAATGTCCATTTCTCCTTCTCTCCCTCTGCATGGAGAAGTGTGGATCCACCGCTAGGAACTCTGTGTGACTGGGAAGCCCCTGGATCATGGCAGTTGCACTGGTATTCTTTAACATTGCCAGAGACAACATAGGAACTTGGGGTCTAAGGGGGCGAAACAACAACTGCAGCAGTCCATTCATGCTGGTCAGTTTGCATATGCACCTGCTGTCCTGGACTCAGTGGAGGCAAGGTATGCACTGATCTATTATAGTAATAATACTGTTGCTTTAGCTGAGCAGACTATATTGCAGCACAGACATCTGAATCTGGGATCCTTGGCTTCAATAACTCATGTTTTGTGGGTAACAAGATTCTAGTATGACGTCCCATGAGTAAATGTACTGGGCACCCCACACCTTCAATAAGTGTGTTCTGCAAATCAAGCAGTGCCAAATATGGGTCTCTGCCATCTTTCATGGCTTTTTTGGCAAAGTCTTGACTGTTTGCACTGCTCTCCTGACCATGCCATTACTCTGGCAGAACCTAGGTGAAGAGGTGAGGTGCGTGAAATCATATGTTTTTGCAAAAGATCCAAACTCTTCACCAACAACTTGGGGCCCATTGTCAGTAATGAGAATCTCTGGTATGCCATGCCATGCATATTAGGATTTTATATGGTTAATCACAGTCTCACTTGTAGTATTTTGTAATCAGGACATCTCAATAAACTTGAAATAATAGTCCACCATCAGCAAGTATGTCATGCTATTAAAGTCAAATAAATCAGCTCCCACCTTTTGCCATGGTCTATTCAGTATTTTGTGGGGGAGCAGTGGTTCTTTTGGTCGAGCTTTCCTGTAGGTGGCACAGATGCCATAGCTGGTGACCAAATCATTGATTTTACTATGCATTTCTGGCCAAAACAAAACATTTCTGGCTCATCTCTGCACTTTTCTACACCCAGATGGCTGCCATGAATTTTTGTGAGCATTTCATTTCGCAGAGATCCAGGCACAATCACCCTCTCACCTTTAATGAGTAGCCCACTCTTAGCTGTGATTTCTTCTCACAATAGCCAGTATGGACTAATGATAGTGTTTACTTGAAAGCATTCTGAGGGCCATCCTTATAACATTTTCTTTCAACTTTTGAAATTCCACTTAATCACTTAATAACAACCACTTTAGAGCTTTAACATGGGATTTGTTCCTGTTAAAGGAGTTCGCTCTTTGAATAGCTCACACTTTAGTCTGATAATTGACTATATGCTTTCTTTTTCTTCTTCTCCCTGCCTTTGTACCAGCATAAATGGGTTATCAAAAAGTATTTTAACGCAGTGATCCTGATAATGGTCCTGTTTTCAAAGTTTATAAAAAGAATGTAAGGAAGTTTTTTTTCCAGGAAGACAACAAAAAACTTTGGATCATTTATAACAATGTCTGTAAATTAAATAGGACAGGAATAGGTTTCTGTGGTTATAAAGGGCTGCTTGTCTAGTTGAAATAAGTGAGGGAGATGAAAGTTTGTGCTTTTCCTGTTTTACCCACTGTTTTGATTGCATTATTGAAATTTGCACATGGCTTCAGTATTGCACTAGCACTAGCACATTAGTTGTTATTAAGTGATTAAGTATATTGTTAATTAAGTAATTAAGAAATATTGTATTTAAACAGAGTGTTCACTAGGGGGCACTATCTTCATTAAAGACCAAGATTGGTTGAAACATTAGAAGGTTGCTGTTATTCTCCGGGTGGTGTTGCACTGCTGCTGTGGTGGCCAAAATACATATTATAAACTTTGGTTAAGCATCTGCTTGCTGATTTTTATTTTGTGTCTATGGTGTGCCATGACTGTTTAGCTTTCAGTTACTAGTACTGTCATTGAGCACCTTGTGCTGTTCCTCAGTTTTTGCCTTACTAGCTCCCTGGAATCATCCTTCTGACAGGGCTGACTCCAACTGGCTGCCTATATAAGTAGGACTGACAGCGTATTTTTCTGCTTAATTTCTAAACATTTTGTAATCTTAACGTACAGTAACTTGTCAGTTTAGCACTATAGTCTCTTTTTGTATGTTTACCATGTAACCTTGTTTTCATGTTATCTATGATACCAAAACGTATTTTTCTGCATATCTACTGTTGTTGTTGTTGTTGTTGTTTCATTTTCTATCATGTACTATGTCTGACTTGGAGCCTTTGTAAACGAGCCCTTGGCTGAAAGGTATTAATTCAAAACTGAAATAAATAAATACATTCTTTCTATACAAGGAGGACTAGTATGCAGGAATTTCTTAAACAGGCTTTCAAGGGGTTTGTGATCAGTCTCTACAAGCACATTCTGTCTGCCATATGTGTAGTGATGGAATTTAGTACACCCATACACACTAGCCAGCATTCCTTTTTCTATTTGTGCATCATTTTTCTCTGTACTGATCAGAGATCTTGAAGCAAATGACACAGGTTTATTGGCTTGCAATAGGCATGCTCCCAGTCCTTTAGAAGAGGCATCAACAGACAGGACCACCAGTTGGTGCAGGTTGTAAAAGGCTAGCACTGGGGGGGGTGCATAATGATTTTATTTAATTCATTAAAATCTTGCTCATGTCCGGGTCAGAATACCAGGCTGTATTCTTTTCCAGCAATTCTCTTGGTGGTTTATTGAAGGTTGATAAGTTGGGAATGAATTTGGCTAGGTATCTAACCATACCCATGAACCTCTGTAGTTCTGTGATATTCTGGGGTGTGGGAATGTCCACCACCACTTTAATTTTCTTTGGATCTACTACTAGCCCACTTTGGGTCTAGCTATGCTGAATATATGGAACTTCTTTCAGTCCAATCTTTGATTTTTTTTAATTCAACATCAGGTGGCAGTCTTACATTATTTTCTTGCAAATTTGACCCTCATATCAATATATCAGCCATTTAAGTGTCTACACCTTCTAAGCCTTCAAATATCTGAAATATTTTTCTTTGAAGATCTTCTGGGGCTGGGCATATTTCAAACAGCATTCTTTTAAATTTATAATGCCCAAATGGAGTGTTGAATGTCATTGGCTCAGAGCTGGGCCCATCAAGTTTTATTTGCCAAAATGCATCAGTCGCATCAAGCACTGTAAAGATTTTGATGCCGGCTAGCCTTGTGGCTACTTCTTTGAAAATTTTCATCGGGTAGTGCTCTCTCTTGATTGCCTTGTTCAAATCTTTGGGATCAATGCATATTCTCACTTTACCAGGCTTCTCTACCTCTACCATTGAATTAACCCAGCTTGTAGGTCTCTCTACTTTCTCAATAACACCTAGACTCTCCATATTGTCCAGTTGTGCCTTAATCTTATCTTTTAAAGCAAATTATATTTTCCTGGGTGGGTGAATCACCGGTCTAACAGACCTGTCAATCTTGATGTGGTACTCTCCCTCAAGACACTCCAGCTCCAGAAAAACATCAGCAAACTTAGAAAATATCTCATCAGTTGAATCACTCTCTGCATTAAGTGAGAACAATTTCTTAACAAGTTTCATCTCTAGACATGTAGGCAGTCCCAGCAGAGACATAATATTGGCATCAACAACTTGAAACGTGACTACATGATACTGATTTTTGAATCCCACAGCCAGCACAGCTTTCCCACACACATTTGTGTGATGGCCAGAATAGGAAACCAATTGTGTTTTTGACTTTTGAATAGGCTATCTGGATACCAGTTGATATATGCTCATAGGCAGTTAGCAGTAGCTGAAGAAGCTGCATGCAGACCCACTGAGGAGCTGTTAGGCGTTGATTTGGAGTTAGACCACCATAAAACAGTAGGATCTTAGTGGTGGCCACCTCATCATACCCCACGTGGGGTGGACATCCAATTTAGCAGTCAGATCTACCAAGGACCACATCTGGCTCAGCATAATGCAGTGAGGAGCCCCTGCAGCATGAAGTGCTCAAATGGAAGAGTAGCTCCCTCAGGATACAAGCAAGTATTCACAATCTTTGGTCCCTGTGCACAAAGAGAAGGGATGAAGGGAAGGAGACAAACACACACTATCCAAGGAGGACCAGAGGAGGAAATTAGGAAGAGAAGGAAAAAGAACCATGACCTGTTGCTGTTTAAAAAGCTTTGGAGGGATACTTGGAACTTAAAAGTGAGAACTGAAATAGCCCTCTCTTTTGATCTTTTTGACTTCATCTGGAAACAGTTATTCATCTGGATAGCAGAAGGATTACCTTATCAACTTGCTAGATATTTATTTATCTTATACTTTGTTATCATACACTGTTATTATTATTCTTTTTAAACACCTAATGTGTAAGATTATATTATTAAAAGAATGATTAACTTTTTGCCCAGAAACTAGTAGCTCTTTTTCCCCAGACATTAATGGTTTGTTTTCTAGAATTGCACTACTGCAGTTTTAGTGGAACACTGAGCCTAGAGGGGTACTCACTGATAGGGTGGACTCTATACTTTATACAATTCAAGGTAATTAGATTTTTGACAATTATTTTGAGTGCCTAGTGGGCAATTATTGGTGCTACAGTTTTGTCCTTCAGAATTGCAGTAGCTTTATAGTGGTATGCATAATAATGAATAATATGGGAATTAAGATACCAGTAGAGACAAGAAGTGGGAAAGGCATATTAGAGATAAGCCAATTAACAGGAAATTAGGATATTTTAACTGTGAGGGCACCTGAAAGATCCAAATGGCGACCCAATAAGAAGGATGGGGTTAAACTGACTATGGATTTGACAAAAAGGGATAACGCCCAATTTCCCGAAAATCTAGGAAGCATTGAACCTCAGAAAGAGGGTTCAATCCAGCTAATTGGAGACTATACAAGAACCACATCAACACCATCATCAACTGAAATAGAAGTAGATAAACAGGGTGATTGGGACCGAGACAAGATCACAGAATATCTTAATCAAAAGGGCCTAAACACAAATAAATCATATCAAATCCTGATAAGAGATATATTTTTGGAAAAAGGAAAGAAGTGTGAGAAAAATTGATCTGAGTAGGTCAGTCTTAACTAAGGAAAGAATAGAAAAGGAGATCACAGAAGATAGCTTCAACGAATATAATAAAGGAATATTAACAACATACAATGATGAAGTTCTAGTTCTAATTAACGAGAAGTGAATTGAACAATACAAAAGATAAAGAAGACTATTCAAAATAACAAGAGACTAGAAGAAAAAATTAAAGAACTAAAGGAATTTAAATTTGATCTAGGGGACATAACCTTAAACACAGGGATAGATGAGAGCAATCAGGATTACATGAATGAAGCATAAATAATGAATGAAGTAATGGAAGATTGTACTCAGTTAATGAGCCCAATTGAATATAACACCACAATAACAGATAATTTAACTGAGATGTAGTAAATGCTTTGAAAGACCCTTATTTAGGGAAGGCTTTAATTTATGAGCAACTGTTATTGACCAAGCAAGAGCTCTCCTTTATTAAGGGAGTTTGTTTGGACAATAAGTTGCACATAGATCTTATAAACAAAAAAGGACTAGAGGAAGCCCCCATAAAAGCTAACTTACCCAAGGAAACAAAATATACTGATAATAAGGAATTAAGCTATGCAAATTGTTTACTAGATAAAGAGAATTTAAATGAAAATGTGCTAGTGCATACAAAAGTATCTCATTAACAGGAAAGGAATAAATCAAATCTACAAGAAACAGAGACAATAGTATCATCAGACACAGAAGAGGAACTGGTAATGCTACCTCCAGATTGGGTAAGAGATGGTAGCATAGCCCTGGAACTAAAAAAGGGCAATTCAAATTTATGAGAAAAAGGAGTAATGCAAGAACAAAAGAGGGGGAAAGAAAAATGAATAAAGAGGGGAATGCAGGATTAGGGAGAAGAGGAAAAAGGGAGATAGTAAAAAGCTAGTTAGAAAGCAAAATAAGAAAGATACTGAAAGATTTAAGGAAGTGGAAGAGGAAGGACTTCAAAAAAGGAAAATAAACAAAGAAGACCAAAAAACCAAAAAGACTTTGAGGAAATTACAGCAACAAGAAGAAATGAGTGAATGGGGGAATGTTAACAAGGACCATATAAATAATAAGTGTATAGAAACAAATCGAAAGGTGGCAAGTAAGAAAAGCCAAAGAGTAAATGAAGTAACAGAGCAATTTAGAAATAATAGAGAACCAATTTCAGATGAAATAACTGATGAAACAATAAAAAAAGAACAAGAGGTAAATCTGATGAGACACTGGCTAAAAAGAATGATGGACACAGATTATGTGCTGCTGCTATATAAAATAACTATAATACCAGATGAAATGGTGGATAAGCTAAATGCTCATTTAAAACAATTCCTAGTATCAGTTTTGCAAAATAATAAAAACCATGAAGCAATGTTAAGGCAGCTAAGCGTAATCAGACCAACAAGAGACCTGGAACTGGTTTTGTTAATTTCAGATCAGTTCCATACCTTGAAAGCCATTGAAAATCAGAAAAACAAAATAAGAAATCTAGGATTCGAAATAGAATCCATAGTAAATATTAAAACTTTATTTCCAGAATATTTTGAAAAAGCCAACACAAAGGACATAAAACAGGAAGATTGGATGATTTCTGTATTTGGGTTAAACGACTTTCTAAACAAAAATAGAAAGAACCTGAGAAATAAAGTTATTGACTTTTTACAGAACCTTCTGAAAACAAGGGATTTATATAAACTAATAACAAAAGTGACCAGAAGTGACGAAAATGGGAAAATTATAATGAGGATAAAAAATGAGAAAGATTATCAATATTCATTTTCTAAAACATCAGGGTCGGATGGTATAGACATCCATTTAATAGATTAAGTGAATCCACAACAAAAAGAAAGAAAACAGAGACAACAGAATCCACACACTGGATAAACCTGATACAAACAAATAACAGGTTTAAAATCCTACAAGAACAGAAGGGAGTTTAACAATCATACTGACAAATACAGAAAAAAGATAAAAATAGGGCAACAAGTAAAGGGAACATTTATAATTACTTGAAACATAGCAGGGCTAAAAGGGAAACTGGCAGATCCATCCTTTTTGAAATATCTAAAGGAATTTAATGTAATTTGCTTACAGGAAACATGGACAAAGGATAAGTGTAGTATTGATGGGTATAGGACTTTCTACAAAGAGGTAATTTGAGTTAGTAAATATGGTAGATTAGTTGGGGGTCTTTTGATTTCTAATGAAATTTCACATGATTACCAATCAGAAGAAATGACAATGGATTTTGATTGTATTCTAGCAATAACAATAAAGGGTGAATCTAAATAATTCATTATTGTAAATATATATTTCCTTCATATAAATTCAAGAATTTCAGTAGATATAGAAATAGAGAAACTGGACAGATTTATAGAGGCATGTTTGGAGGAGAATCCAAACATAGGCATTCTATTATTTGGGGATTTTAATGCCAGACTAGGCAACCATCTTGGCCTTTCACAGGAATTGACTAATGTGTATATTGTTAAGGGCAACAATGTGTATATCTTACAGCAAAAATCAAAAGATAAAATAATGTCAACTAGAGAAAATAAATTGTATAATTTACTAACAGATAGATACTTTACATTATTGAATGGTAGAACAAAAGGGGATCAAGAAGGAGAATTCACCTTTTTAAATTATAAAGGTGCATCGATAATAGACTTATGCTGGTCAAACTTTAATATGGTTAATTATTACTACAAAGATATGCAGATAGGACAGAGGGCAGATAGGGAACATGCCTCGCTGGAAATTGCATTGGACATTTGGCTGGAAAGGGATGAAATTAAGAAAACTGATATAAGAACAAAAACAGGGGTCAAATGGCAAATTATAAATAACTATCAATCAGTTAGACTCCTAAAAGAATGTAGGGCAGAAGAGAAGAGTAGGGATATAGCTAACAAAAAGGAATCAGAAAATAGCTTAAGACAATTGGAAAAAGTGACTGAACATATATCAGCCATTTTGATCAAGGCGGAAGTCATCAAAACATATAAAGGGAGTAAATGGTTTGACTCCGTATGTAAACACAGAAACATAGAAACAGAGAATTTGACGGCAGATAAGGACCGCTTGGCCCACCCAGTCTGCCCATTTACCTACCTGATGGATAAGCTGCAGATTCTAGTTAATCAACAGCTTACTTCCTCCTGCCCCCTCCAGAATTGCCTTATGCCTGTCCCATGCATTCTTGAATTCTCCCACTGTTCCTGACTCCACAACCTCCTCAGAAAGGCTGTTCCATGCATCCACAACTCTCTCTGTGAAAAATATTTCCAACAT
Source organism: Neoceratodus forsteri (assembly GCA_016271365.2). Taxonomy (NCBI): domain Eukaryota; kingdom Metazoa; phylum Chordata; order Ceratodontiformes; family Ceratodontidae; genus Neoceratodus; species Neoceratodus forsteri. Next base: position 1,199,069,758 of record CM028131.1, on the reverse strand, counting down.
TACCTCTGAGCTGTCCCTCTATCTTCAAATTGTGCCCCTTGTTCTCGCATACATCTTCTTCTGAGAGATACTACCTCTTCTACCTTGTTAATTCCCTGAGATATTTGAAAGTTTCTATCATGTCCCCTCTTCCTCCTTTCCTCAAGGGTATACATATTAAGCTGCTTTAGTCTTCCTCATATGTCTTCTGGTGCAGACCTTGCACCATTTGGTTGCCCTCCTCTGAACAGCCTCCACTCTTGTCTATGTCTTTGCGGAGATGGGGTCTCCAGAATTGCACACAGTACTCCAGATGGGGTCTCACTAACTGTCTGTAGAGAGGGATAACAACTTCCTGTTTTCTACTGTTGATGCCTCTCCCTATGCATCCCAGTATCCCATCCAGTCCTCCTTACTGCCTTCTCACATTGCTTGCCCACCTTTAGATCATCTGATATAATTACTTCTAGGTCTCTTTCAATTTTTGTTGTCATTAACTCACCCCCATTGTATACTCTTCCCCTGGGTTTTTTTTCCCAGATGCATTACCTTGCACTGCTTTGCACTGAATCTGAGCTGCCACGTATTTGACCATACCTCCAACCTTGCCAAGTCCCTTTTCATTCTTTCCACCCCACCTTGTGTATCAACCCTGTTGCAGATCTTTGTATCATCTGTAAAGAGGCATACCTTTCCTTCCAGGTGCTATCCAATGTCACTTATAAAGTTATTAAAGAGGACCGGTACTAGTACCGAACCCTGTGGTACCCCGCTAGTTACCCTCCTTTCTTCACTGTGGACTTCGTTTACTATTACCCTTTGCACCCTGTTGTCCAGCCAGTGTTTTATCCAGGCTACCACCTTGGGACTCACTCCAAGGCTGGCTAACTTGTGTATTAATCTTTTTCGTGAGACTATATTGAATGTCTTGCTAAAATCTAGGTAGGCCATATCCACAGTCCCTCTCTGGTCTACTACTTTGGTCACCCAGTCAAAGAAATCTATTAGGTTCATCTGACATGAACTTCCTGCTGTGAAACCATGCTGCCTTGGGTCCTTTGCCCCACTGGCCTCTAGATACTCAACAATTCTTTCCTTCAGAAGTGATTCAATCATTTCCCTACCACTGAAGTCAAACTAACTGGTCTGTAGTTTCCTGCCTCTGCCCTGCTCCCACTTTTGTGAAGTGGAATCACATTTGCCCTCCTCCAGTACTCAGGTACCACTCCATCCTCCCATGATTTGTTAAAGAGAGTAGTCAGTGGTGTTACTAGTTCTACTCTTAGTTCTTTCGGTATTCTTGGGTGCATCCCTTCTGCCCATTGCTTTGTCCACCCTCAGTTTCAAGAGTTCTTTCAAAACCCTTTCTTCTGTAAATGGACTGGTATCGACCCTCCTATTCAGAGTTTCTCCCTTGTTTGGTTTAGGCACCCCCCCATCTGTTGTGAATACTGAGCAGAAATATCCATTCAGTATCCCTGCTTTTTCACTGTCACCCTCTGCCCACATTCCCTCCCTTTATTAAGTCTCTGTATCCTTCCCTGGGTCTTTCTTCGCTCCCTAATGTACCTATAAAAGGTTTTATCCCTCTTCTTAACAGAGTTGGCTATCATTTCCTCAGTTTGTGCCTTTGCTATTCCGATTGCCTTCCTTGTCTCCTTCTGCTTTAACTGATAAAGTTCTCTGTCCTGCTTCTTCTGTGTTTCCTTATATTTCCTGAATGCTATCCTTTTCTCCTTAACCGTCCCTGACACCTCTTTTGAGAACCATAGGGGTTTTTTCCTTCATTTTGTTTTATTGATTTGCTTCACACAAGGGCTTGTTGCCTCTTCGATGGCTGTTTTGATTATTCCCCATTGTTCCTCCACCCCTCCTTCTTGCCCATTTGCTAGTGCTTTTCTAAGGCACGCTCTCATTTTCCAAAAGTCAGCCTTCCTAAAGTCCAATACTCTTGTTTTTGTATGGCTTGACTCTATGGCTGTGTTTGTTGTGAACCACACTGTTTGGTGGTCACTTGTTCCCAGATGGCTACCCACTTCTAAATATGAGATCCTTTCTCCTTCCCCATTTGAGAGTACCAGATCTAAGATTTCTCCCTCCCGAATAGGTTCCAACACTAGCTGTCTGAGGCATGCCCCCTGTAGGGCATCAAGAATAACCCTGCTCTTGGATGTGCCTGCAACAAAGGTACTCCAGTTAACATCTGGCATATTCAGGTCCCCCATCAACAATATCTCCCCTTATTCTGCCATTTTAAGGATGCCTTCTATCATTTCCTTGTCCATATCCTCCCCCTGAGAGGGCGGTCTGTACACAACCCCCATGTGGATTGTGATGCCACTTCCTGTCTTCAGGGTGACCCATAGTGACTCATCAACTTCCTGTTTACTCTTTAGTTCTGTTGCTTTAATCCATTCCCTGATATAGAGAGCTACTGCTCCTCCTCTTTTACCCACCCTGTCCCTCCTGTAGACTGTGTATCCTGGTATGATGACTTCCCACTCATGGTACTCTGTGTACCATGTTTCAGTGACTGTCACAATATCCAGGCATCCCTCTTCCATCAAGGCCAGTGGTTCAGGGAGCTTGTTGCACAGACTGTGGGCATTGGTACTCATCACCTTCCAGTTATTTTTTATGGCCTTACCCCTTTTAGCCCCATCCCTGTCCTTAACACCTTTTTCTGCATTTATCCCTGTCTTGCTCCCTACTGACTTCTCTGCCTTGGTGTTTGCCTCTCTAACTACTGTGCTTTGTGGGGAGGCTGGGATTTCCCTCCTCCTTTTCAGTGCCTCCCCCCTTGGCTAGTTTAAATGCTTGCCAATGAAGCATTTAAGCCTGTCACCTAGGATCCTGGATCCCCCCCGGACAGATGCAGACCATCGCACCAGTATAAGCCTGCATCACTCCAGGTGGCTCCCCAGTCCCCAATGAAGCCAAAACCCTGAGCTCCACACCAGTTTTTCAACCATTCATTGAATCCCATGGTGAGGAATACCCTAGCATGATCCTTGCCATAGACAGGCAGCACCACCGAGAAGGTTACCGTACATGCTACTTGTCCAAGGCCCCTCCCCAACTCCACAAACTCCTTGTGCACCACTCTGATCCCATTTACAAAACAGGCAAAAAAGGAGATAAACAACAAAAAAAACAGACAAGTGAAAAGTGATCCATCTAGAATAAATAAAATAGCTTTAAACAAGATAAGGAAAAATATAAATGTCTATTAGGGAAAAAAAATTAATCTACAGAACTAAATTATGGAAAGAGTTTGTGAGGGCAGTATGGAGTAAAGATAGTAAGAAGTTTTGGCAATTGGTGGCCAATGGATGGGTTAACAATTTTAATGATTTAGAAAACTATATAGATCCTACAGAGTGGGAGAAATACTTTATAAACATCTTTCAAGTAACAGAGGAGACAGAATCTAAGATAATAAACAAGAAATGGAAAATACTTCAACCTAAAATCTCAGAGGAAGAAATAAGGAATGCACTAATTGCTGCTAAAAGACATAAAGCGCCTGGCCTAGATGTGCTACCTGTAGACATCATGTTACATGATCCAGAATTATGGATCCCATGTCTTTATAAAATATGCAATTATATAATCTAATCTGGGCAATTAGTTAAGACATGGACAGAAAATATTATAATGAAAAATATTCAAAAAAGGGGGTAATGAAAACCCTAGTCATTACAGGCCTACTAGTTTATTAGATAACTCACAAAAGGTCTTTAACAAGAATTTTACATGAAAGAATTATGGATTGGATTTTTGATACTAAACTTTTGGATGGAACACAAGTTGGCTTTATGCCAGGATATTCAACAATAGACTAATGTTTTACTCTGTCCCACCTAATATGTAAGTATATAAGGGTAAAAAGGCAAAAACTGTATTGTGTTTTCATAGATTTACATGTAGCATTTGACAAGGTAAGAAGGAATAAACATTGTAGTGTATTAGAAGAATACATGATGGATAAAGCTTTAATAAATATAATAGTGGCATTATACACAAATAATAAGATACAACAAGGAAGAAGACACCACAAAACAGTTCAAAACAAATAAAGGACTGAGACAAGGCTGTGTCTTGTCTCTAATACTATTTCATTTGTTCTTAAATAAAATATTAATTAGGTTATATGATAAAGACTTTCATCTTCCTATGATAGGGCATATGAATTGCCCCTTATCTAGCATATACTGACAACATGGCTTTAATGTTTACTAGCTATATCAAAATTCAGAGAATCATAAACAAGTTTCAATCTGAATGTGAGGAAAATACATTAGAAATTAACTATGAAAAAACAAAGTACATGATTTGTAACGCAAATCTGATTACACTAGGAAAGGATATTAGACTAATTTGTCAAGGATACAAAATTGAAAGAGGAAAAAACTTTTGTTATTTAGGTATAACATTGTCACATAATTTTAAATTGAATGAACACAAAAAAATAATAAAACAGAAAATAACCCGATTTGTTCCAGCAGCTGATAGATTCTCATACAAATATGGTGGTAATTCAATTATGGGCTGCATTAAGGCTCGCAATGCTAAAATCAGTAGCCAAATGTTATATAGGGTGGATATAATTGGATATGAAGGGGTAGGAACCCTAGAGACAAATATGAATACATTCTATAAAAAGTTATTGGGTCTCCCCCAAGGTGCCTCTTCAAATTTGGTCAGAATAGAATTAGAACAACTACCTGTGAGCTGTAAAGCAGAATGAAGACAAGCTCTCTTTATGTTAAAAACTTACAATAGATCAGTTTTCAGATTATCCAGGGCTTGTATGGAGGAAGCTATAAAATATGACAGTAGCGGGCTCTCCTTTACTTGTGTAAAGCCTTTTAACAGAATATTCCAACCATATGGGTTATTAAACTGTATAACTGAGAGCATAAAACACCCTATAGAGGAAATTGGAACCCGAGTCAAAAATATAAAAAAGGAAATCCATATACATAATGAACTAAATCTAGCTAAAAACAACAAAATAAGCAGTTGGTTGGCAGATAAATCCAATTTCAATCTGGCTCCTAAGGCCCTGGACACACTACAGAACTGTTTTTGAAAACCATTTTTAAAATCAGTTTAGCTAAACCATTTCAGTGTAGCCACACTACTCAGTAACCATTTTTGATAATGGTTTAGTGTGGCCACATTGCTAGTGTTAAACCTGTTCTCCTTGTAACTATTTTGTGTTAAGTCCAGCACACAGAACCATGCTTGCCCAGACACACTGCAGCTGGAACTGTTTTAGTTAAACCACTACAGCTTAAAATGTTTTTACTCCTGGACAGACCTGTGAGTAAAACCATGCTAGCTCCAAAACATTTTTAAAAATGGTTTTAAGACTAGGTATCTAGCAGGGTTTAAAACCACTTTTGTTAAAACAGTTTAAGGGGCTTGTAGTCTGTCTGCAAACAGTGCTAGGGGTATTTAAACCATTTTAATGCACTTAAACCATTTTAAGTTCCCCAGTGTGTCCAGGGCCTTACTTGATTAAACAAACAAATAGAACCAAAAGAAGAACACAAACAATATTTAGATTTGGATACCACATTAGTCAAAGACTAGGAGATATTATCATAAAAACATATCCCAAATATGCAGATGTAAACAAGGAAAGGACAACCAACTACATTTGCTGATAATTTCTCCATTGTATAATAAACAAAGAAAAGTGCTCCTGGGAAATATTCTAGGAACACTGAATATGGACCCTAAATACCAGTTGTGTATCCTTCTAGGCTCAGTGAACCCAGAAACTATAGAAAAGGTGACACAACTTTGTAAAATAATTGAACAAAAGAAAATACATCTAGTTTAAATGAATGGATTAACAGGGACAATTTAAAGAGCAAACAAAAACAATGGGCAGTAGTGAATTGTGTTATCCATTATACAATCATATAAAGAAGTTATGCAATAATATTAATATTAATAGAGAGAATAGATAATTTATTGTATAGAATAGTTAGGGGGTAGTACTAACAAATTATATAATATGAAAACAGATATATTCTTGTAACTTACGGATGTGTTTTAGCTTCTTTTTACATTTTCTTCTGTAACTGTATTGTAATATATTTTGTAATGACAATTTTTTTTTAATATAATATGTTTTATTCAATTTTCTTAGAGAGATCCAACATACAAACACTTCATTAAATCAAACAGCAGATGTTCATTAGACCTAATACATATAAATTGCAATGAATATTCTCCCCACCCCTTTCCCCCTCCTCCATTCATCACCAAGCCAGTCCCCTGATTATGATCCTGTAGGCCACATCCTTATCCCTGTACAAAAAAAAAAAAAAAGGGATTTAAAGAAACAAATTACCATCTCCTAATTAAATAAGTGGTAGAGCAGGAGAAAAATTAAAGCATACCTAGGGAATGTTATATGATTTCGGACCACAGTAGACTGCACCAGTACCTTACTATAGGGAGAGCTATGTGCATCAGATTAATGTGACAAGTTCATTGTCCATAAATCATGAAACTTCTCCCATTTGGCATTAAATTTAGGCAAGGCATTTCTGTAACTAGCTATAGTTTTCTCTATCCTTAAATTATACAATAGTCCAGCAAGCCATTCCTGATATGAGATAACAGTTTGATCTTTCCAATGCTTAAGAACTAAGGCCTTGACCGTGAGTGATATTAAATTAATGTAATATCACCTTTCCTTCACTGTAACTGTTGTGTAATCCCCCAATAGACAGATTTGCGGAGTGAATAAATCTTGTAATCCTAACAGGGGTCCGCTCTAGTCCTAATCTCGGACCATAGGTGGGCCACCAAGGGACAATCCCAGAAAATATGAAGTGGGGAGCCTTGTGCCTGACCACATCTAAAGCAGTCATCTTGTGGGAGTTTCCCCATTCTACATAGCTTCAATAGGGTCAAATGCATAGTATGAAGAATGTAAAATTGTATCAACCTAAGTCTATCATTTTTACTATATAGGTATACACCGTTCCATATGTGCTCCCAGCTAAAATGGTTACTAGGGAATATATCCGTCCAGTAATGAGAAAATGCAGCTTTATTTTGATATACCCTTTCCTGCAAGGCAGTCACTAGACCGGAAACTGCATGTGGTCACCAAGCAAGGAACTGAAATACACAAAAGGCCTCCCCCTTCATCATTATCCCATCGGTTGGCCCCAAACCAGGTGATAAGCAGATGTCTAATTTGGTAAATGTAAAAAGCGCATTTAAATGGAAGATGAAACATTTCTAGTATTTGATGTAATAGTTTCAACTTCCCCATCTCAATTAAATCACTGACCTTCATATTTGGAGGCAATCCCCATTTATGTGGTGAAAGGATCTCTGCTCCAACCCTAAAATTAGGGTTACCAAACAGTGGTTGTGAGACATCTTTAATATGTTTAATCTCCAAGGACCTACACATTTGGTTGTGAACCTTAATCAATGTAAGGATCACCATGGACCCTATCAGTTTAGAAACTGTTTTAGGAAGTATATACCATAAGCTATCAGGTGTCAACTTAGAATTTTTAATCATATTTCTCTCTATTTGTAACCATATGGGAATATACTCAGAGTTAGAATCCACGGACGTATTTGTCCACCTCATGTATTTTGCCATATGGCTCCAAATAATAATAATAAAATTTGGAAGTTTCAGGCCACCCAATCTTTTGGGGCACTCAGATGACTAAAGGATTTTTGTGAGGTTTAGTTTTGCCACAAAAATCTCGTAATCATGTATGGAGCCTCCGAAACCATGATATGGAAGATATATATTCAGCATATTCAAGGGATAAAACACTCTGTGTAATACATTCATTTAATGACATTAACTCTCCTTGGAGTGACATATATAGAGGGGACCATCTAATTTAGTCCTGCTGAATATTTAGTAGGAGACTGTCTAAGTTGTATTTTTCCAGAAGAGAACCTGACGTTGCTAAAGTAATACCCAAATACTTAAGTCTATTAGTCCAGGTCATCCGGAACCCACTTATGTCACCTTTTTGTACATATACATTAAGTGGCATAAGTTCAGTTTTACTAATATTCAGCTTATAATTAGAAAGCCTACTAAATTCTCCTATTATATCCAACATTTTAGGTATACCCTTGACTGGATCTGATATATGAAGTAGGAGATCATCCGCATAAGCTGATAACTTCAGTTCAAATGGGCCAACTGGGATTCCAACTATATCTGGGGATAGTTTCAAACTGTGACTCAAGGGCTCTAGATACAGGTTAAATAACAAAGGTGAGAGTGGGCACCCTTGCCGCGTTCCGGAACGTAGTGGAAAACTGTTAGAAAACAGCCCATTGCAATAAATTCTGGCTCTGGGGTTACAGTATAAATGTTTAATCCACCCAATAAATTCTAAAGGGGAAACCAGATTGGTCCATAGTATTAAACAAAAAATTCCAACTTACCCTATCAAAAGCTATCTCCGCATCCAGGGAGACAAGGGCTATCGGACAGTGTGCTTCCCTGGATACGGAGAAGATGTGGGCCAATTTCCGAAAATTATCTAGGGGATTTCTGCCACTGATGAATCCTATTTGTTCAGGACTAATTAAACTATCCCAAACCTTACTAATTCTAGATGCCAAGATCTTAGCTAAAATCTTAACATCATAATTCATCAAGGAAATGGGCCTGTAATTAGAAACTTTATCTTTAGGTTTCCCCGGTTTAGGCAAAACAATAATAGTTGTTTCTAGTAGCGTCGAGTCGACAATGCCATGGGCACAAATATAACTATATAATTCCTGAAGAATAGGGGTAAGCTCTTTCTCAAATGTACGATAAAAGTTTGACAGGAATCCATCTGGTCCCGGAGCTTTGTTAGGCGATAAGGATTGAATGGCCTTTATTATCTCAGCCACCGATATGGGGGAAGTCAACTTGGCCTTTTGATCTTGAGTAAGGGTGGGAAGGGAAAATTTAGATAGATATTGTTGAATTTCAGTAGAGGTAATACCGTTATCTGAGTGACCGTACAACTTTTTATAAAAGTTTTCAAATTCGTCTACTATAGCCTTAGGTGTGACTACTATATTTCCCCCACCCCCTGTAGTTAGATGTGTGATCAGCCTGGATTCCTCTTGATGTCTCAGTTTCAGAGCCAAGAGGTGTCCCGCCTTATCACCTTGATCCAAGTATCTAATATGCTTTTTAAACAGCGCGTATTCAACCTTTTCCCCTTAACAGATTCGCATATTGGTTGTAATGACAATTTTAATTTGTCCAACAAAGAAACAATTGAATTGAATTGAAGTGCTCATAGGAATAACATTACACCGAGCTCCAGTATCCCGTTTGTAAGTCACAGGTGTCCCATTAATACTTAAAGACCTGCTGACCCTCAAAAAAAAACTTTGAAAAGCATAATATTTATGTTAAATTCAGATAACATTTCCTGAACATTCTACAGTATAATTTTCTCCTCCCCATTATTTATTACTGAGGAAATTTGAATGCACATACGGCATTTATCTCTTAGAGTCCATCTGCCTCTATAGCTTACTCCCTACTTCAAGTCAAAATCCTCTACTGTGGCATCACAATCTGTTGCCATGGGAGGAACCATGATGTCACAAACAGTGCATTATGATTTCAATGAGGCAGAAAGGAACGGAATGCATGAACTCTTCAAGAGCAAAGATCCTGTTTTCATACAAATTACCTCAGTAACACATAATGGGGAGAAGAAATATAGCACTAATATGCAATACAAACTTAACTGTGTCTAAATCTTATGGTTTGTTAAAGTTCTCCTGAAGGCATCAGCTACTCTTTAAGTACACTTTCTAGTTATTGCCCATAGCTGTGTCAGTCAACATTTCAACAACAAAAGCATTCTCACCGTCACTTATGATCTCTTACTCAACTACAGTACATGCACCTTTTGCACCTCGCTTTGCACTACACATTCTTGCAAAATTATTCTGTCTATTGCATATTCAACATGTGTGTCCATAAGAAGGGCATCTGTTTGGTCCATGCTGTCTCCCACATTTACCACATGTTTGCGATCTAGGCTGTCTAGCTGGTGCAATCCCTCTCATTTTCTGCACAATCTCTCTCCCCCCACCCTTTTGAAAACCATTAAGTGCACTGCAGCATCTACACTCGGGGACTCACTTATAGCTTTAATTTGCCTCTCGCTTAATTCAATAGCCCTGCAAATATTAATAGTTTCAGTCAAAGGCAAGTCCATCTTGTGGAGCAGTTGGCATTGGACATGGACATTCAAAATACTGCAAGAACTTCTGCCTCTGATCAGTGAATCAGTCAGATTGCCAAACTCACAAGACATTGCACGCAAATGTAATTCAGTAAGAAAAGCATGAAAGGTTTCACCAGGATGTTGGTTACGTGTGTTGAACAGGTGCATCTCATAGGTGATGTTTCTCCTTGGGTTGCAATATTTTTCAAAGCACTGCATAATCTGTTCCAAGTCCATTTTGTCTTCCTCATTTGCCCAGTCAAATGTACTGTAAACCTCCAGGGCTCACGATGTGCAAGAAAGTCATGGTGTGGACCTTTGGAGATTACTCTGAGTGTCCGAAGTCTACAAAAAAATCTCCACTTGCTGTTTGAAGTGGCACCAGTTTTCTGCAAGGTTACTCATGAGGTCCAATGTGGGAGGTAGCGACAGCTTCTCCATCTTCTGACACCATGTAATGAAACACGGAGGAAAACACTGCAGTTTCTAGTGCTTTATTAACATAACCTGCCCAACTTTACACTTAGACAAACTGTTTGAATCCAGTGGATTATAGCCCACCAATCACTATTTATACAGTAGCTCAAACAGGTGATGCGGGGGGGGGACATGCGTTATTAATATTTATATATATATATATATATACAGAGTATATATTATATATATATATATATATATATATATACAGTATATATATTCTATGCAAAAGACTTCATTAATGCATCAGTTAGGGTTCTTCTACAGTGAAAAAAGTAAGAAAATGGATTTTGAGGTTCCCACCACTTGCCCCACCCCAGCCCACCCCCACCAACAGGCATTGAGGTGTACATTGGGGTTGTCGGCCTAACTCTTACCCCATTCTCCTACACTGCACCACCTCAGCTTGTTTACACATGGGATGGGATGGGGTGAGAGTTAGGTCCGACAACCCCAACACACACCCTGATGCCTGTTGGTGGGGTGGGCTGGGGAGTGGGGTGCAAGGGTGGGAACCCTAAAATTGACTTTCCTCTTTTTTGCTGCAGAAGAACCCTAACTGATGCATTAACAAAGTTTTTTGCATATCATTTCCTTACTTTTTAAGAAAGAATAGAAAAGTAGGAAGTTGCATAAGTTGGTGGCAGCGGGGGCCTGCCAACTTGTAAGTGCCAGGCCACATTACACACCCAATGACTAAAAAGTACATTCACAACAGCAAGGCCAGCCACCAAACAAATGTTAATCTAGTAGAACAATAGAAAACGCTGTGCACGAAACATAAACTGTGCCACACGATATCTCCGCAAAAAATATAATGTCTGACACATAAACACCTCTATTAAAATCTACAGGACATGTCGTCAACACCCTCCAAATTTCCATGCTTAAAAAACTGAAATAAAAATGCCCATCATTATCTAGTGGTCCCTCCCCTTCCCGGGTCTCTGATCGCCAGTCCCAGTATATAAAATTAGCCTTCCTTGTAGTCCAGTGGTCCCTCCCTCTCCCCCATTCTCTGATCACTGTCCTGCTATGAAATAATACTTTCCCTGGTAGTCTAGCGGTCCCTCCCCCTTCTCCTGTTCTCCAATTGCCATCCCGTTATGAAATATTTTCCCTGGTAGTCTAGTGATTCCTCCCCCGGTCTCCTATCACCACACAGAGAAAAAGAGATAGGTCCCTCCCTGGTAGTCCAGTGATCCCTTCCCCTGACCTGAACACCCTCCCAATAAATATATATTGCATTCATTGGTGTCCAAAGTGACCCCCTCCATCCCTTTTCCTTTGAAAACATGAAAGTGTCTCAATTTCCTGGTAGTCTAATGGACCCCCTCACCCTGTGAGGAACTGACCCTTGACCTTGTCCCCTCAAAAACCCATGCCCCAGCCAGCGATCAGCACAGCCCTTCTCTCACCTCCATGGCTGGCTGCCAGCTAAGCTCTACATGAGCGCATACTGTATTCTATCAGATGGAGGGTGGTAATATCCACAAAAGCACTATCTGAGCAACACTAGAGAAGTGTCTGGCATTACTGCAAGACAAAAGGGATTTACTGCCATTTTAATTACTTTGTTTACTGTACTAACTCCATTGTGTATGCTGCACTATTGTTTTGTATCCTGGCTGGATCCACTGTAGTATATTGAAAATAATCCCTGTTGGTCTAGTGGCCCCATTTTCCATATACTGTAGCTCAGATTATGTCCCAATCATCCACACCCAACTCCAACACCAACTTCAACCCACATCAAAGTATGAAAAGGGTCTCCCTAGCTGTAACCCTGAACACCACCCTTTTACTCCAGCCCAGTTGTTTAGACCTATAATGAAGGTGTATTCAAGTTCCCCAGTCCCTTACCTCTGTGACTCCTCTTCATATTCTTCACTGGCAGAGGAACTCTAGTATATGTTGCCCTAAATCACTTCCTCAGAGACAATGAATTACATCAAAGTTGTGTGATTCAGCTTCCATTTGCATGACTCATTATGGATGAGACAATGAGACAGGGTAGATTTATAGCTTTACTGCTGTAGAACAACCCCAAATAGGAGACATGAAACTGGGTAGTAAGGTGCTTGAACTACACTGAAGAGATAAGGTAAGTTGATTTGTAGTTTCAGCAGTAAAGTTGGGTTTATTGCAGAGATGCATGAGGGGGTGGGCCACTAGACTACCAGGAATGAGTTTTACACTGCTACTTCTGTATTAGTTGGGGTCAGAGTAGGGGTGTGGGGCGGGAATCAGTTTACTGGCATCTGAATTTTGTACTTGTACTACATAAAAGGAGATGGGCCACTTGAATATCAAGGACAGAATGAACTCGTGTAATTGACAGAAGACCTTCACCTATGAAGTGTACCATACATTTTGGGAATCTGTGTCCTCACAAACTCTTGCAAAGAAAAACGCTCTTTAATATGCAAATTTATTTATCAGACCTTGGATCATTTCTGTCACTGGTAAGTATTAGGAGAAATTTTTTTTTAACCAAACATAATTACCAATGGCACAACTGTTACAAAAGAATCTGAAACGAATTTGATAAAAAAATGCCACTTGTTGATAACCTGGGTTTTGGAATGAGCCCAGAGCATTACAGGGCCAGCTGTGGTGGTAGGATGACAGCTGGAATGCTCAATTTATCTGGGGTGGGGGGGTGAGCAGCAGTGCCTGGCATCAGACTAACTCTTAATGGAGGCTGGGAGTTCAGCAGCCAGGGGTACCAACACTGGGGGAGAGAGGTGAAAGCTCACATTTGTTTGATGTATATGTTAGAGCAAATGGCCATGCCTTGCCATCATTGTACAGCTGCACCTCCATATGGCAACAAAGTAGAACCCTCTTCCCCCAGGATAGTGCAGCATGACTGCTAGGGACCATGACCTCAACCCACCTGAATGATGCTGGCTTAAGACTTCGTTGGGATAATAGGTGGATCTTCCTCTCTCCCTCCAGACAGTCCTACAATGAAGGGTAAGTTGCCAGCATCCCAGACCGGGCAGCTCGGGGAAACCAAGTTCATGGGGGGATCATGTGAGTACCAAGAGAAGAAATAGGGTACATCCCCACCTAGCCTGAGAGCAGAAAGAATGTTAAAAAGAGAAAAAGAAAGTGCCACTCAACTTTTGAGAATCCTTTTGTTGGTGCATTTTGATGTGGCATTGTCAATAATGGTAGACTGTGATACCTCACCTGTGTGGGTACTGTGAGTTCTCTTTAAATGCCTAATGATATTGATAAATGTACTGCAATAGCTTGCAGTAAAAGGTAAATTGAGAGAAACTAATCTAAAACAAATGACAAAGACTTCCTAAGGCTCCACATGTCTACCATGGTTTGGTTCTGAAGTGCCAAAACTTTTAAAAACTTTTAAAAATTAAAATGTGCAAAAATAAGAATAGATTCACACTTCTCCACAGTGGGGAGCTCCCCTCATATGTCTCAGATTGTATTCCGTAGAGTGTGTTAGGCACCTACGCTCTAAGAAGCTATTCCCTAATTGCCCTCCAAGTTCCAAGAGTCAAAATTTGTTTCGGCAAAGCTGCTCTAAGCTTCTCTTTACCCACATTGTGGAACAGTTTACAAAGGAACTTGAAGCTGAGCTGCCCTATTAGTCTGAATATCTTCAAAGCGCTCTACGATCGCTATATGAAAGCACCTTGCAAATGTTTTCCTCACTGCTAGCCCACTAATTCTGTAACTCCCCCTTTCCATCCTGACGCTCGCCATGTTTCTACCGCTGGCTCTCACTCTTTCCCTATTAACTCTTTCTGCTGCACCCACCCTTCCCTGTCCACTCCAGCCCAGCTAAAGTTCCACCCCATCCATAGTAGTGTCCCAATTATCTACCCCTCCTCCATCATTATCATAATAAACAAGTACACGACAGCCATCGTCACTTTCTGTGGTTTTAGCTCAATTTTTCCCCCAGCCGTCGTTAATAGAAACATAGAAACATAGAAGTTGACGTCAGATAAGGACCGCAAGGCCCATCCAGTCTGCCCATTTCTTTTTTCTACCTTATAAATGTGCCATCGGCCTTTGCTCTGCCAGTGGCCTCATCTATTCATAGTCATTTGTATGCTCCCTTATGCCTATCCCATGCCTGTTTGAAGCCCTGCACTGTATTCATAGCCACCACTTCTGGTGGTAAGCCATTCCATGCATCCACCACCCTTTCTGTGAATTTCCTCACATTCCCCTTAATTGGCCCTCTCATCTCATGCTGTGTCCTCTTGTCCTGCTATTTTTCTTATATTTAAACATGTTAGACTCTTTCACCTTGTTAATGCCCTTAAGGTGTTTGAATCTTTCTATCATATCACCTCTCTCCTCCTTTGCTCTAGGGTATACATATTGAGCTCTGTTAATCTGTCCTCTATGTCTTCTGATGCAGTCCCTGCACCATTTTGGTTGCCCTTCTCTGGACTGCCTCAATTTGGTTAATGTTCTTGTGAAGGTGTGGCCTCCAATACTGCAGGCAGTACTTCAGATGGGGCCTAACCAGTGTCTTGTAAAGAGGGATTATTACCTCCCTCTTACGACTTGTGATACCCCTACTAATACACCCTAACACCCCTAGCCTTACCTACTGCTTTAGAGGTCTGCTTGCATGATTTCAGGTCATCAGTGATGATGATGCCCAAGTCTCTTTCTTCCTTTGTGACTGCTAGCAACTCCTCCCAGCCTATAGGTGGCTTCAGGGTTTCTCTTCTATGTGCATGATCTGCACTTCTTGCATTAAATCCCAGTTGCCACTCTTCTGACCGTTTTGCTAGTTTATCCAGATCTCTTCTCATTCTGCCCACCCCATCTGAATCATCTACTCTTGCAGATCTTGGTGTCATCGGCAAACAGACAAGCCTTACCCTCTAGTCCATCTGCAAGGTCACTAATGAAGATGTTGAAGAGGACTGGCCCCAGGACTGATCCCTGAGGTACCCCACTTGTGACTTGCATCTCTTCTGACTGTATACCATTTACCACTGCTCTGTTTTCTGCCCATCAACCAGTTTGCCACCCAGTTGACCAACTTCTGACCCACCCTGAGCCTACCCAGCTTATTTATCAATCTTCTATGTGGAACAGTGTCAAAAGCTTTGCTGAAGTCAAGGTAGGCGACATCAGCTGCTCCCCTTTGGTCCACCACTCTGGTTACCCAGTCAAAGAAATCTATGAGATTAGTTTGACAGGACCTTCCTTTTGTAAACCCATGCTGTCTTGGATCCTGTGCCCTATGGATTCCAGGTGTTGCACTATCCTTTCCTTAAGGAGTGCCTCCATAATCGTGCCCACTACTGAGGTAAGACTGACTGGTCTGTAGTTCCCTCCTCCTCCCTGCTACCACTCTTGTGGAGCGGGATCACATGAGCCCTTCTCCAGTCTTCTGAGACCTCTCCTGTGCTCAGAGACTCACTAAACAGTTCTGCTAATTGATCTGCTAGTTCCACCTTTAGCTTCTTAAGTACCCTGGGATGTATGCCATCAGGTCCCATTGCCTTATCCACCCTGATCTTAGCAAGCTCTTGTAGGACCCTTTCTTTTGTGAAGGGAGTAGTGCTCACCTCCCTCCCCCCCTGTGTCCATGATGTTGAGCTGTGGGCCCTGCCCTACCTTCTCTTCAGTAAATATTGAGCAAAAGTATCTATTTAGGATAGATGCCTTTTACAGGGTCCTCCTCACATGCTCCTTTCTCCATTAAACTTAGCAATACCCTCTGGACTTTCTCCTTTCACTAATGTATTTATAGAAAGTCTTGTCACCTTTCTTTACTGTTCATGCTAGTTTTTCCTCAGTTTGGGACTTTGCCTGCCTTACTGCCTTCCCTTCCCTTAGGGCAGTTTGGTATGCCTCCCTATCTTCATCCCTGTGTTCCCTTATATTTCCTGAAGGCCAGCCTTTTGGCTTTGACCTTTTCTGCTACTGTATTTGAGAACCAAAGTGGTTTCCTTCTTTCTTTGCACTTCCTTTTCTGTCTAACACAATGGGATTTTGCTTCAAGTATTGCATCCTTATGCTTTCCCACTTTGCCTGTACCCCCTCACCTGTGTTTCTTTTTGCCAGGGCTAGCTTAACTCTGTTGACCATCTTATCAAAGTCAGCTCCTCTGAAGTCCCATATTTTTGCCTTGGAATGGGATGATTTAGATGTAGTAGCCAAATTGAACCATACCATGTGATGGTCACTGGCCCCCAGGTGACCTTCTACCTGGAGATCTGTGATCCCTTCCTTGTTAGTCAGTACTAGATCTAGGATAGCCCTGTCTCTCATGGGTTGCTGTACCAGTTGTTTGAGGCCCTCCCCCTGCAGGGAATCCACTATGTGTCTAGTTCTGGCAGATGTTCATGCTGGTATTGACCAATCTGTATCCGCATGTTGAAGTCTCCCATTATCAGAACCTCCCTTTAGCTGTCATGTTTTGTATATCTTCTAACAGTAATGTTTCTATGTCCTCCCCTGGTCTGGGGGCCTGTAGACAACCCCAGTTCTTATGGCTGTCCCATTTCTGTTTCCAGGATGACCTGCAGTTCTTCTGGCTCCTTATGTGTATTCTGAATTCTGTAGTTTTGATATTTTCATTGACATACAGGCCACTCCTCCACCCCTTTTGCACTCTCGGTCTCTTCTGAACAATGCATAGCCAGGTACTGAAGTCTCCCATAGTGGTTACTGGAAACCATGTCTCACTAATTGCTACTATGTCCAGTTTAGCCTCTGACATTATTGCCTGCAGGTCTGGGATCTTATTTCCCAGGCTGTGAGCATTTTGTACATGATTTTCCATTGGCCAGATTTTGGTGTGTTAGTTGTTGGGTGAGGTTTGCATTACCCCTGCGTCCGTATGGGGAGACAAACCTTTTTCTTACCTGGTGATGCAATGAACTGCAAACATGCTGAATCCCTGTTTGACCATTAGCTGAGGGGGAAGGGGTGTTCTTCCCATTCAACGTATGGGGTGCTGCACCCCCTCCCCATTTGCTAGTTTAAATATTCTGCAAAGACATCAAACTTCTGCCCCAATGCACTGACTTCCTCCTTAGTCAGATGCAGTCCATCAAATTTTAAGAACTTTCACTCCCAGAACTGTTGCCAGTTCCCTACAAACCTGTGTCCTTTTTCCTGGCACCAGCCCTTGAGCCACGTGTTTAGCTCCCCTATATCCCCTTCTCTGACCTTCCGTCCATCAGCTCCCCTCTCCCAGACTGGCAGGATCTCAGAGAAGGAGATGCCAGATGAAATAGATGATAGTTTGTCACCTAGCCTGGTCAGGTGTTCCTTGGTCTCCACAACTGACCGGGTTGGTGAGATCATTAGTCCCTATGTACTAGGACATCAGTGTTTTCTCCTGCTTTAGAACAAGTTTAGCAATGCGGTCAGTGTCTCTCCATGCTGATGTACCTGGGAGACATCTGACCATTACCCCTGGCTGGAGATGGGTATCAACTCCCTGAATCATGGAGTCTCCTATGCTCAGAAGTTTTTTGGATTTCCTTTTTGCTTTTGTGGTTTTGTTTCCTGATTTGGGTGAGTTTTGTTGTGCTAGCTCCTGTGCTGCAGTGTCCTGCTCTGCAGTGTCTTCTGCCTCTTTGTTTGATTTCAGAGATAGAGGCAGATACCTGTTTGTAGTGTTTATATGGTTTTTGGAGGTAATATGTTGGAGAGCAGAGAGTGATGGGGCACCCGATGTGCCCCTCCTAACCACCTGCCAACCTCCAGGACAAACTACCCTCTGCAGTCGAGATTTTTCTGTTGGATGCTGGGGAAATGGTGGGTGGTTCTTATAATGTATTTCCTCTTGAATATGAAATTTGAGATGTGCAATCTCTGCCCATGCTGCCCAGAGCTGAGCCCTAAGATCTCCAAAGGCCCAGCACGTAGGACAGTGTCCTAAATCCTGCAAGAATGTCCTTCTGAAAATTGTTCCACGGTACCTGCAGTTAATGATGTCCATTCCAGATCAGTTGCTGGGTTTATAACCTAGTCAGAGTAATTAGAAGGGAAAAAAAAAGGAAAAAAAAATGCAAGTAATGGTTTGATTGTGTTTTGTTTAACTTGTTATAACAACAAGTTAAATTACTAGTGCCCCTGTAAATGAGCTCACCTTGTGGAGGCCCCACTGATCCACCCCTTCCTGCTCTGCCACAGGAAATGTCACAACTGTGGTACCCTATAAAAGGAGTGTAGTGTGGAGTGGTTGGGGTTGGGGGTGGGTGGCTGGGCCCTTCCCCTGCCGAAAACGAAAAACCACGGACGAAAGAAAAAGGAGGTAAGAGCAGAAACAATCAGTCAACAACAAATGTAGTAACCCTGAAAGCTTGTCCTAATGTTAGATAAAACTGTAAAACCTGTAAAGCACCACCTGTAATAATTTCAGAGAAGATATACGCTGTAAGAAACACTTTGCTACAGAGAAAAATAAAACAATGAAATGTTAGCAACAAACAGTAGCAATCCCTGTGAGTAAAAAATAAAAACAACACCACACAGTAAATCTGTTTAGCCAAAATAAGTCTTAATCCTTTTCCCTTGCTCTGGTAAGTTTCTCTACTCTGCCTTTCAAGCAGTCTTAGAAGGAAAGAGCTCAGGTGAAGCTAGGTGCCTTGGCCAGCAAACCAAGTCTTCTACCTCCAAGATATCAACTAACCTGACTTTTTAACCCTTCTTTCTGTTGGAAATTACTGACAGTTTGCCAGCTCCACCCCCCACATACACACCTAATCCTTTGGAAGAGCTGTGGAGGAAAGCAATTAGCTCCTTCAATGTGAGAAGGAGACTGAAACACCTCTGAGACAACAAACCTTTTCAACAAACAAAAAAAAAAAAACAAGAATAAAATAAAACACAGTGTCAAACAGTAATTTTGCTTAGCCCAATGATAAAAAAAGTCACAAAAATGTAAGCTCCACCTGTAATACAGTACTTTCAGAGAAGATATACCCTGTAAGAAACACTTTGCTACAGAGAAAAATAAAGCAGTAACAGAAGATACACCTTGAAAAGACAATTTGAATCAGAAGATTACAGCAGTAATCTGTTAGCACACACCTGTAGGCACACCTTGTAATAATGCAGAAGAAGGTATACCAGCAACAACAATTTGAATCAGAGGAAAATAAAGCTATGAAATGTTAGCAACAAACAGTAGCAATCCCTGTGAGTAAAAATTAAAAACAACACCACACAGTAAATCTGCTTAGCCAAAATAAGTCTTAATCCTTTTCCCTTGCTCTGGTAAGTTTCTCTATTCTGCCTTTCAAGCAGTCTTAGAAGGAAAGAGCTCAGGTGAAGCTAGGTGCCTTGGCCAGCAAACCAAGTCTTCTACTGATATATCCCTCCTCTTCTTTACCTCTCTAACCTGCCACCCCAAACATGGCCTCTTTCCCCTATATGTGTAATTGCCGGCTGCCTCACTCAAAAGATCTCTGCTTATAACCCCTGTATGCCTATGGTTGATTGTACATCTGCTGACTTCTTCAATTATAAAATAATGCTGTTTTTTTTTTTATTTCAACCTTGTACTGTACTGTATACACATTTTCTTCCTTGTATATTATTGCTTTTTGTATACCTGCTTCTGTACTGTACTTTGATGTATTCATGACCAAGTCCACCTTGCAAATGAGCCTTGCTCAATGGTGCCTGCCTGGATAAATAAAGATTTTGATTGCTTGATTGATTGAGTATTGAAACCTACTGTATGTCTTAGCTTGTTGCCATCAGAGAGGGATGGGTTATTTAAGCAATAAGGCATGACAGGGGGTGGGTTGTGGTGGGATAATGGCCCACCTTGGGTCGGTTGAAGCACGAGATGAAGCTGAGTGCTTCTTTGACCTGAGAATGGCCATCATTCTACCACAATGCACCACCTGGAGTTCCTTATTGCAATTATGAGATGGATTCATTAGTCCATTACACTAGTTTATTAATGAGTTACTGTTGTTTGTTTTCAAGGATTTTTGTAAGTAAAAAATAAAATAAAATAATGAAAGAAAAAATGGTAAAAAAGTAGTCCATACAGCTGATACAGTGTTTCTGTTTGAGCAGAAGGTGGTGCCAACACTGCATAAATTTATCAAATAAGTATGAGTAATACTATGGGCAATAGCAGAGAGGCACTGGCTTCAGAAGACTGGTTAGCTAGTTTCTGTTTAGGTTCGGTGATGGAGCTCAGACATTACAATTGCCAACAATTAGATAGCACAGATAAAGGACCCTGGGGAGTTTGAATGTGTTGTGTGTTATTAAAAGTGGTCGGTAGAAGCATAAGACCAGCATTTACATGTCACAAGTACAGCAGTGGCAGTCAGCATGACAGTACAGCAAGAGGGTAAGCACTTAATGAGGAGAGTGACCATTAGGAGAGAGCCTTGGCAAGTGAGCCTAATTTTACCAAATTTGTCACTTGAGAAACAGTTGCTGCTTACCAACAGCTGATTTATGACTCATGAATCAGATGCAGTTTGTGACTTTCAGCAACTATATGATCAGGGCTTCAGGAACAGCAACTGTAAATACCAGAACAGCCATGTTTGATGTGGGAAAATCAGACCAGGACTGAAGTGGATTGCTCTAGGGGTGAGTGCTGAATCATGTTTGCTTGGAGCTACTTTCAGGGTGATGGCCCAACTATGTTAGGATAACGGCCCAGCTAAAAATACCTTTCAGCATTCTTGCTATTCATTTCATAACATGTCTTACACAGTTGTAGCAATTGACATTGTCAGATATTTTCAGAAATTTCTGTGATAATCTTTAAAGAAATTCCCAGCCTGCAGTACCACCGTGGGGTCACCAGAGAGACTATTTTTAGAAATATTGGGAAATATCTGACCGTGTTTATTGTTGCAACTATAAAACAGCTTTCATTAATCTTACAATCTGATTGGTTAGGAAAAATTGATAAATACAGCATAAACCACAGTTTTGCTTTTTTCTTTGGTAGCCAAACCCAAGTACCATAGGAAGTCACTACCCCTTCAATGAACACCACCACCCTGCTTCCAAAAACCTTCCCTCTGTGCTAAACACAAGTCCTGTTGAATAATCTGCTCAAATCTTGCCTTTAGAGTTTTCAACAAATATTTTTAGTAGTGCATGACAAAGCTTCTGAGCCACCAACTATTGCAAATTTTTCTATCTGTCATTGACTCAGCAAGGTCACTAAACATGTGAGGGAGTGTTACCACTGTAACTTCACTGAGCCACTTACTGATCAAGCACTTCACAGGAGTTATGGCTCAGTAGCTCTAGCACGCAGTAGTAAAAACTCTTCATTGAGAATGCTACAGGCAGGATGTAAACAGATTATTTAACAAAACTCATGTTTAACAAAACGGGAGTATTTGGGCAGCTGGGTGGCACACATACCGTAACTCACCACTACAGTTCCCTCTGCTAAGTGGAAGCAACAAAACAAACATTACAACACTCTCATGCAGGTTTTTGTATTTCTTTCCAAATTTCTGAAAAAAGTTTAAGTTACATTTTTTAAGTGCAAGAAAACACTTGAGGTTTGGAGGTTGTGGTGGAATAAACAACAGTTATGGGCTCTCAGAGCCACTAGGCTTCACCTCCTGGCTCCAGCATCCATAAACATGGTTTATTCAAGCACAGGCTACACCCTCTTGTGTGTTGTGGCCTACATTTTTAGAGCTGCAAGTTAGCTGTGTTTTGCACCTACAGTATGTATAGGAATGTTAGTTTGCTCTTTATGGGATGGAAACTGGTACAGTGATAAATAAGTGTCCTTTCTGTTAGTGTGTTTTAGCTGACACTCAGTTTGCAGATTGTGTTAGACTTAGTGCCACTAGCAGTGATGTTAAGATGCATCATTCCGTATATTTTTTCTTTTGCATTATGAATAATTTAAAACTCTTATTTTAGAGAGTGGTCTAATAAATTTCTGTAAACACATAACAGGGACTCTGTTCTGACATAGCCGTGACATACTTGAACATTATATTAAATTTATGAAGCTCCATACAAACCCTTTGGGGCTATGGTTAAGCAGGAAACCAGTTGACACTGAAGCCAATCTTTAAGCAGCCTGTGACACAAATCCTGCACCAGGGACTTCAAGTTCACTGCCACCATAGTAGGTTTTTACCAACAGGACCCAGGGAAACTGTTTTTACCTCCTCCTTTGCACAAGGTCAAGAAGGTCAACACAGAAACTGTGGGTAGAGTGACCCTTCAGAGACGGACTGCAAACAGAGTCCAGCAGAAATAGTAGAATTGCCCATTTAAATAAAACATTCAGTCACTGATTCTATAAAAATAGAAGCTTTACTTAAATAGTACAAGTATTTACAAGATTTATGTACAGTCAGAAAAACTGATTGCAGTTTACTAGAAATTAAAATAAATGGAAGTTGTGCAAGACAGGTTGCAAACATAAGATGTTATTTTCACTTTAAAACCAATGGGTGGGATATTCAAAAGGGTTGCACCATGAGCAATAGGGTTGCGCCAGCGCAAGTCCGAAATTGCGCCATTCTGCGATATTCAGCAGGAGGCAGTTGCGCCACTGAAAACATGCTGAGCAACAGCGCAATGCTAATTAAGGCATGCGCAACCAAAGGGGGTGGAACCATGCATAAAGTGCGCAATGCGATATTCAAAGGCTTGCGTAACAGTGGATCAGGAGGAAGTTGCGCCATAGCGGAAATGAGCCAAAATAAAAAGGCTCAAGGAAGAGGCGCAAGAACGCTACAGGGAAGCCACATGAGGCAGGGAGACAGAGAAGGCCAGATTGACAAACAGTGCAGGCCAGGGAGTGCACAGGACAGAAGAGGGGCAAGGGAAGATGTGTGGGGCCACACAGTGCAGAAGCCAGTAGGTGTACCTGGTGCAGTGGAGGTAGCAGTCAGGACATCGGGGGTAACAGAGCAACAACAGCCAGGGGGGAAACACAAGCCAGGGACATGGACAGTGCCAGCTTCCACATGGAAGCTGTAATGGGGTGAGAAGGCATGCTGGTGGGGACGTGGCTGTGAAAGGCCCTGCCGGTGGCACGCCTCAACAGGCAGTACCGAGCCCACATCAGCTTTGAGCTCTATTCAGATGTAGAGATTGGGGCCGGGTACCACCTGAACAGGGCAATTCTGAGGCGGCTCTGTGAGCTGTGCAGTGATATGATGCAGGCACCCTCACGACGGAGTCACGCCTGTCAGTGGAGACAAAGGTAACAGCCTGCATGTGCTTGCTCACCACGGTACCTTCCAGAGACCAACAGGGGACACCACAGGCATTACATAGCTGGCCACGCCACGCATCCTCACCCACCCTCAGGCCGCACTGCCGCCACATGCTGCAGAGTACATCCATTTCCCCAGCACCGCTGCCGGAGCGCACAGCAACATGTAGCAGGAGTTCCACAGGGTAGTACGTATGCCTGGCGTGCTTGGGTGATAGACTGCACCCATGTGGCCATTCGCGATGCTACCCGGCCCCGACGGGGCTGCCTATCGAATCGGAAGGGATTTTCCAGTGTCAACTGTCAGGTGGTGTGTGATGCCAGTGGGTGTATCATCAATGTCTGTGCCACGCACCCTGGTGGAGCACATGATTCATTCATATGGTACCAATCAGCACTGTGCCATCGATTTGAGAGTGGGGACATCCCCACAGGACATCTAGTGGGTGAGTATGCATGTAGGATTGGCAAATCGGGGGCAAGGGTGGGTAAGCCACAGGTGCCATGGGTGTGGCACACAGGGTTAGGGGCACTAAGAGCATGAACAAGACACTAACCTCCACTATCTCCACACAGGTAACAGTGGATACCCACTCCATCCCTGGCTGCTCACACCCTACCGCCGGCCCACGACCCCATCACAGCAATGCTTCAATGAGGCACACGCTGCCACACGCAACATCATTGAGCGGGTGTTTGGGATGCTGAAGGCATGCTTCCGATGCCTAGACACCTCTGGCGGTGCCCTACAGTATAGCCCCTCAAAGGCCTGTGGGATATTCCTGGCCTGTTGTATCCTGCACAACATGGCCAAAGACTGTGGGATAGCCATACAGGTCGAGGAGGGGACAGTGATGGGAACGCTTGGACGCCGGTGATGATGGGGATGAGCAGCCCCTTGACGGGCGTGATTCTAACTGATCCGGGCTGGCCCTAGCTGCACCGGGACACCATCACAGAGGAGCACTTCGCCCAACACAGGTAAGTCATGAGGCCATGTGCAACCAACAGTGGCTAGGGCACAACCCACATACACACAGGGAAACACACCAGGGGTGCATGACGGCAAGGGAAGTGGCAGGGCACAGAAGCACACACATGCAACCAGGGAGGGGTGAACAGTAACACGCCACATGGACAGACACACACACACACACACACACACACACACACACACAGGCACAAAGTGCACAGGGGTCAGGTGCACAACAGAGCAGTAACACAGACACTAAAAACACACACGTCCACAGGCCACCACCACCACCTGTACTGTCCATGTACATGTGTCAGATGCTGGGCACCTTTGCACTTTGGTGTACAGCACAATGCAGGCATCATCATGCACACGCACCTGTGGACAGCAGTCAGGAGGGTGTGCAGGTGGTCCGTGTGTCTGCGTGTAGGGCAGGGCACCCTGAATTTCCACTGCCAGACCCGCGACCATTCTTCAAGGTGGGGCTTTTGTGCTGGTCAGCAAATGTCCTAAGCATAGTTTTAAGGGTCCCACTGAACCGCTCCACCAGGCCATTTGTCTCAGGGTGATAGGTCAAAGCACAGAGCTGTTTCACCCCGCACTTCTCCTACAAACTGGTAATTAAGGATGTCATGAAATTTATCCCCTGGTCTGGCAAAACCTCCTGGGGAAATCCCACTCAGTTAAAGATTCCCAGGAGCTCATCAGCCACCTTTTCTACCTCAATGGAGGACATGGCCACTGCCTCGGGGTACCTGACTGCATAATCCACAAGAACCAGTATGTATAAATTTCCTGTGCAACTTGGGGTATTTGGGGGCCCCACTATGTCCAAAGCTACCATCTTAAAGGGTTCACCGATAATAGACAGGGGCACCAAAGCTGTCTTAGCCTTGTTCCTGACCTTTCACTGTGGCACTGTGGACAAGTCTGACAGTAATTTGCCATGTCTGTGTAAATGTTTGGCCAAAAGAAATTGTTGGCAAGCTGCTTTTTTGTGTGGTTAATACCCAGGGGGCATGAAAAAGGAATGTCATGGGCCAGGGCCAGAAGCTGCATTCAATAGTCCCAGAGGACTACCAGCTGCTTGTGTACCTCTTCCTCTAGCTCCCTTTGTGCTGTACACTCCCTATACAACAGCCCATTTTCACAATAAACTGATTTTTTACTCCCTTGAGAGGCCTCAGCACTATATGCTATCTCTCTCTCTCTCTCTCAATTTTTGGAGGGTAGGATTAGCTCACTGTGCCCTGCCCAGCTCCTCTCATCTGGCCCTCCCCAGTTCCCCTTCAGGAGGAAAGCTGCCTGTGGTGGCAACATCCTCTGCTTGTAGCTGGGGCTCAGGGCTGCTACTCCTAGCTAGCCCTTCGCCCACACTAGCCACTTCATCAGCTGCTGAGGTATGGGTCTGCACAGGCTGTGTCACACCCTACTCCCTCTCAGATGATTGCCCTTTTAGCTGGCTATGGGTAGTAACTCATACTAGGTTTTTGCTGTGGTCAGAATCATTCCCGTGATCACATCCGCAGGGAGACATGTTCCCACCTCCTATACCCCATGGCTGCCCTCCCAGCTCAGAAAACCTGAGCCATTGGCACTTGGACCACTGGACCTGTGACTTCCCGAATCATGGAGAACTGCCCTGGCAGAATCTGCTCTGCCTGGATTCAGATCCTGTCTCGCCATGGAGATGGAGGTGCCCATGTCCCTGAATCCCTGTTTTACTGTCCCATTGACTAGCATAGGGTGCATATGCTTGCTGAAGTTTGGTGGCACTACAGTGTGTGCAAAGTTTACCAGCTGTGGTGTACTGTCTTGTTACCCCTTCCCCCAGCTTTTGCTCTTTACTAATGTTTTTAGGGAAGTCATAGGATAGAAGCCCCACTTTCTAGCAAATCCAGAATTCCTTTGCTGCCGGCTCCTAGTTCTCCATAGAACCAGTGGGTTCTGTTTTGGGCTTGGATGCAGGCTGGTTTCTTATACTGCCCTCCCTGGGTCCCCATGAAACCATGTGCTGCCCACCCCATATTTATAATGCTGCAAATGTGGTCTACTGGCCACATACAAATCAGCACTTTCTGCTGCCTCCTTTGCAGACTTGCATGTCCCGCCCAGTAGCCGAATGTAGGTCATCAGGTACAATTTTAAGAAGCTGTTCCCTTTACAATTAAATATTTAATTTGTTTCACAGTCCTTGCCTTAGCCCCATCTACCCAATGGTCTAAATTACCACACATTTGGACATGCAGTTCTACATTGCTGTCTCCTGGGCCTTTGCTTAACTCTCCAAATTTCCATCTATAAGCCTCAGGAGTCAGTTCAAAACATTTCAATAACATTCTTGTAAATTTATTATAGTCCATGCAATCATTATCATCCATTCGAGTAAATGCATGCAAAGCATGGCCAGTAAGCAATAGGGTCAGGTGGATCATCCAAGAAATCTTGTCTAGTTTAAATTGCCCACAAATACTCTCAAATCATTTTAAAAACAAATTCAGAACATTCCTTTCCCAGTATTGTGGGAACATTTTAGAATGAATCATGGCTTGGTGGGTTGAACCCCTTGCCATTACTTAGTTTTCCACGGTGTTTGCTGGGCAGTTTTTCATCTTGATCTTGTGCTGTCACTCTGTCTTGTTTGCTCTATTCCTTCTCTCATTCCTCGTGATCAGGATCTCATGTTGGTGAAACTTTTATCTTTCCTCTACCTACAGCCTTGCTCTCTCCTCCTGTATCTGTATTTCATGCTGCTGAGTCCTCTCTCTTTCCTCAGCCTCTAGCCTTGCCCTTTGCAGTTCAGCATCCCTCAGTGCAAGCTCTGCCTTTAGGATCTCAAGCCAAGCCAAGATTGATTGAGCTGCACAGGTTCCCCAGTTTATGCTACAAGGTGCTCCTTCCCTTGTTCAGCCACTGGGACCTCAGTCTCGCTGCCTTGGCCACTGTCCTCAGTGACTGCTGGCCAAGTATTGGGCCATGTTCGTTTGAGACTGTCTACCCCTCCTGCAGCCAGTCATACACCAACAGGACTTCCATGAATGCACTGTTTGTCATTCCTTCATGGACAATCCCCCTCCCTGAGCACAGATCTTTAAGCTGGTGTACAAGAAATTTGACACAGCCTGAGGAGCTTATATTCTCTATCTACACTGCACTAAGCTGTCTAGAAATAAAAAAACAGTTATTAACAATGCAACCTTTTGAAATCCTGTTTTGTGACTGTTAAGCTCTATTTCTGCTGGCACTCCATCACCAGTGCTATCTCTCTCTCAGAGTTCCTGCCTTACAGGATAGCACACTGTCTGCTGCTCTGCATGGGACCGTTACCAGTTGCAACACTGATCCCACCATGCTGCCAATCAATGTGACAAAAATCCTGCACCAGGGACTTCAACTCCACTGCCACCACCATGAGTTTTTACCAACAGGACCCAGGGAACCTATTTTTTACCCTCTGCTTTGCACAAGGTCATGAAGGTCAACATAATAACTGTGGACAGAGTGCCTCTTCAGAGACAGACTGCAAACAAAGTCCAGCAGAAATAGTAGAATGATCCTTTTCAATAAAACAAGCAGTCACTGTTTCTATAAAAGTAGAAGGTTTACTAAAATATTACAAGTATTTACAACAGAATTTATGTACAGTCAGAAAAACTGATTGCAGTTTACTAGAAATTAAAATAATGAAGTTGTGCAAGACAGGTTGCAAACAGAAGATGTTATTTTCACTTTAAAACCTATGTCTTGCCAACTGCTGTCTTGAAGAAAACACTGTCCCTAAGCTGTCTTTCTTACCAAACTTATAGCTGCAGGGGTCTGGCATTTTCAGATGTTCCATGTCCAAGAGAAAGAGCGTTCTTACAGTCCTTCAATATATTTCTCTGTTCCTATGGGGAGAGGTCTCGCTCACTTTGAATGATAGTTTCATGTTGTCCCAGACCTCTTTGAGAGGGAGAGAGAGAGAGATTGTGTGTGTGTGTGTGTCCTCACCCTTCAGCACCTCCTTGCTAACATTATGACATGCACCTGGGTCCTTTGTCTAACATGTGCACATCTCCAGGAAGGACTCTCCACTGGGGTTATTGCTTTATTGCCTCCTCCTTAGCCTTCCTGTTAACTTTCACAGGAGAACATCAGTCCCTCCACCCTGGCTGACATAAGCTGTCGTCTACTACTTGACCATGTGATCTGGTAGTCAACTTGGACCTGAAGCAGATGCATATTCAGTAAAGAAAAAATTAATCAAAAGAATGCATGGCTCTGGTCTCCTTTCCCGTTACAAGCCAGGAGACACAAAGGCAATCTAGAGACTCATTTAGTCCTATTTGAAGCTATATATGTATTGTAACCATTATTTCTGCCATCTTATGATATCAGCTTTATGGACCATAGTCAACCCAGAGGGGTAAATTGTCTTAAAAGAGGAAACATCAGTCCAAAGGCATTGGGCTAAGATTTAACATACTTCCTCCTCCCCCCTCCCCTGGAAGTAGTCAAGCTTTAAAAAGAACATAGAATGACCCAAATCACCCTACTGCAGTACATCATAAGCAATAAATTTTTATTTATTTATGATTATTTCGGATAACACCTTTGAGCAAACAGTGCTCTTTTACAAAGGTTACATGTCTTGGACAATGGACAAGAATAGACAAGAACAGGCAGGTAGATAACAGTTAATACACTTACAGTACATGAGCTGCCAGTGGCTTTGTCAAGATAAGACAAAAGTATTAGTAACAGGTAAAACATTACAGAATGCATGAGCTGCCAAAGGCTTTGTCAGGTGATCTAACAAGTGCATGAGAGGGCCAGAGGTGGTTGGTGAGAGGATAAGATAGTAGGGGACAGGCAAGAACCGAGGGGGTGGAGGATTGGAGGGATAAGGTAGGTGTTGAAAGAGAGGAGTAGGTGGTGATGAAGGTGAGGGGAGAAGTGATGGGAGATGTAAGTGAGGGTAACAGGATGGATGGGGGAAGGAGAGAAGAGTTAGTATAGGCATGGAGGAGAAAGGAGAAAGAAATGAGAACTAGAAGGGAGTTAAGAAGGGCTAGGGGAGAAAGGAGAGAGAGAGAGAGAGAGGATATAAAAGCTAAGATGTACAGAGGGTAATAGGTGAGGGGAGGGACAAGGATGTGAGGGAATGGAGAGAGGGAGGAGTGAAATCTGGGGGTGGCAAGGGAGAAGGCTGAGGTGGCTGACGTGAGATATTGGAAGGAGTTAATAAAAGGAGTAGGGTGTGGTGAGAGTGCATAAGTAATGAAGAGGCCAGGAGGGTGAGCAGGAATTTAAGTATAGCAGTCAGTAGGCACTGGGCCACCAAGTGTCATTTTAGTTTGTGCCAAAGGAGCTGAGATTCGTGCATTGGTGATATCCACTGGGAGTGTGTTGAACCTGTTAGAAGCTCTAACTTTGTAGGAGCGCTGCCCTTGAGTGATCTGACAGTGGGGAACTGTGAAGATTAATGTTCCAGAACTCCTGGTTAGGCAGGTGGCACAGTGAGGGGAAAGTATAGACTGAACCACTGCTGGAAGGAGGCCTAGCACTGTCTTCTTAGCAAGTAAGCAGGTCTGATACTTAATTTTGCCTTGAAGTTGTAGCCAGTTAGCCTGTTCATAGAGATCATATGTGTGTGTGTGAGTCTAGAGACTGTGGTGAGGAGCCAGCAGGCCTTCTTTAAGGCTATGACTATATGCCGGAGGGCAGTGTCAGTAGCTGATCCATAAGCCATGAGGACATAGTCAATTAAAGAGGTGATGGAGCTCTGGATGGCAAGTTTTATTGCTACATCTGTCAGACAGTGCCGATGCTCATATAGCAGGCCTATGCATGTATTCACAGCTTTAGCTAGGTTATTTCTCTGCATGGAGTATGAAAGAGTGGAGTCAAGGGTCACTCCCAGGTATTAGAACTGGTCTACCTATTCCAGCACCATGCCACCACTATTATAGATTAGCAGTTTTTATATATATATATATATATATATATATATATATATATATATATATATATATATATAGTTATATAGCATATATGTATATTATCACAAAGCAGTGGATAGAAGACTCAGTGGGGAGGGGATAAGTTGTTGTATCAATTGTCATAGCTGAAACAACAGAGGCCAGACAGCAATGATGGCAACTTTTGTGGCATAGTGAATGCAAAGAGGTACTGTAGTTATTTTAAAGAAAAATTCATTGCAATAGGGATATAGTTTATGGTTAGAAGTGAAGTCTACCAACAGCAGAATTACTGGAAGTTTTAAAAGAAAGCATACAATTATATACTGTACATCACTCAAAAACAATGCATCATATGTAAAGAATTCAAATTATCATGAAGGAAATTGGAATAGAAAGGCTTTTAAACTGGATTACAAAGGTGAAGCAACCTCTACAGACATGTAACTTTGCCAGAGCATTTGCATGACTTTACTTGAAAAAGTACCAGTTCGTCTACTGAAAACTTTGCAAAGTTAGCACTTGGCAAATGTGGGAAACTTCACAAGTTAATTCATAAAGCACAGTCTGCCATCTTTGGGCATCTATAGCCATGAGTAGAGCGGCACCACCCAGCAAAATGATTATGTTTTCTGAAAATCCAGTGAACGTTGTTTGAGCAAGACACCCATACAGTAAGCATAGGTCGCATGCTGATGTAAGATAATATTTATGCAATATTGTAAGAAATCTATGGTAGCATGAATGTGTGACTCAGAAAGGTCTTTGGAAGACAAGATTGTTGCTGTCTAGCTAAAGTCAATTGTTTTGCTTTCTGCAGCATCATTTCTACTTGACAGCTAACTCAGTGACTCAGTTCAGCATAATTTTTACTTGATTGCTGATTCAGTGACTCATGCCAGCATCATTTCTACTTGACTGCTAACTCAGTGACTCATGCCAGGGTCAGCAACTTTGGTTCCATTACTAGCCAGTCATACAGACTAGCATTATTTAATTTTAAAACATAGTCCTTTGCCTGGATGAAACAATTGGTTCATAGTAGCAAAGCACATACAGACAGGTAGGTTGGGACAGTCATGAAACAGTATGCATCTAAATCTGAGAGGAAACGAACACCATGTGTTTGGATTTAGATTTAGAGATCAAAGCACCCATATGCCTAGACCCACTGCTGATGCAATATACAATGTAAGCAATACTGAAAAGAATGTATTTGCCTTACATGGAAGTAGCATGAATGTGTGGCACAGAAAGGTCAGTAGAAGACAAAGATCGCTGTTCTGTGGCTACAGACAATTGTTTGCCTTCTGTGACATCATTGCTACTTGACAGCTAACTTCAGTGACTCATGCCAGGGTCAGTGACTTAGGTTCCATAAATAGCCAATAATACAGACTAGCATTATTTAATTTTAAACATGGTACTTTACCAAGGTGCACAATATGGTTCATAGTAGCAAAGCATGTAAAGGCAGGTAGGACAAAGCACACATACCATTAAATCTGAAATGGACTGAACACTGCATGATTGGATTTAGGGTTAAAGATCCAAACTACAAACCACAGCCAAAATGGTCATTGAACCCTAATGAGCTTTTTATGTGTTTATGAAAATTTTGTTGACATTTCTCAGATAATGCTGTTTTATTCCTTTAGAAGTAGCATGTCATACTTAGTTATATGTTAAAACATCTGAGTGGATTGATCTGTCTAGCATGTGCTGCTCTTGCACCAAGAGGAACTGAGTTATGGGTCAGGAGAATTGATCAGGCAAACAAGTAGAATTTAAACTAGAGGATGGGGCTAGTGAATGGGGACCAAGGGCTGAAGGCAGATGCAGGGAAACAGAGGGAAGAGCAGCAGAACATGGGTATGTCAAGAGAGGCAACTGCATGGGGCACTGAGGAAGCATGAAAGGGTAAACTATCTTTACTTGCATTGAGGCTAATATGAGGAGCCCTTCCTGCAAAATGGGTGAGCTTGAGAGTCTAATGCACTTTGAAGGCCTGGACTATGCCACTCACAGACACCCAGTGGGAGAAGAATATGACTAGGACACCAGAACAGAGGGATACAAACTGTTCTGCTGGGATAGGCCTAATAGGAAAGGGGTAGAGTGACTTCTTCAGGAGGAAGGGTGTCACTGTGAAGGATAAGAAGGACATCAGTTGGGCAAAGAGTTTTACAGAGTCCATCTGGGTTAAGTTACTTGAAACTGAGGATAGAAAAATCATCCTGAGGGTGTACTAGAGGCCCCCAAACTGCTCAAAGTAGCATGATGACCAATTAGTCAGGCAAATTATGAGATCAGTTAAATCACATGCATTTGCAGTCCTTGAGGACTTCGGTCTCCCAGACAAGGACTGGCATCTCAACAGGATTAATGGGAGATCTGAGAAATAGTTCCTGCCCACCTTCAAGGACTACTTCCTAGATTAGCTTCACAGCATGTCCAACAGGGGACTAGGTTTGAAGCCACTCTTGGTCTTGTTCTTAGCAGTGGAGATAGGGTTATCTTGAGCTAATCCACAAGACAGCTACCATTCTGGGTGTGCTGTAATAAAAAAAAATAAACTGTTTCATGCTTTAGTTTATTTGTTTGTTTTTAACAGGAATTTAAAGTGGTTATTTGTAGAGAATTAAGTTCAATAACTTGTAGTATCAGGCAAGGCCTTTCAGTGAGATAGACATAAATGTTAGGCTTTTTCACACATTTTAGTGGATGTGAGAGGTGTTCCCCAACTTGTCTATCTGCAGTTTTGATTTGCTACCAATGATGGCATTCCAATCTGAGTAAGCCCAGTGGTGGCTATTTTTGGTGGTGTTGGCTATCCCTGGTGATGCCTACTGCACTCATTGCCTATTTGCTAGAAACTGGTTCATTCTTCCATAAACTGAAAAGATGTGGGAGGTGCCAGCTTTGTTAGAGCAGGCTGTGGATGTAGCTCCTGTGATGATTGAAGCTAGTGAGATTAACCTGGGGAGGTGTGGCTTTCCCCCTCTGTGCTGTGCTTGGGGGAATCTTTCTGTCTCTGGGAAGGGCTGTTGTTCTGAGATTCCAGTGATGACTCTATTGAAAAGTACTACTGCCTGTACTCGGTGATAGTGGTTGGTTACAGCAAAGGGGCCTGGTGAGAGGGCAAGTAGTGTTAAGGGGTCAATCCCAGCATCTTGAGACCAGGCAGCTGCTAAGCTAACACTGCTCAGGGACCCAGTGTTGTTGGCAGAAAGATATTGTGTACTTGCACAAACTGGTTCATGATCAGTTTCTGATAAACTTAACTTTTGGTAAAACTGACCAACTATTTACTTCTGGAAATATTCAACCTCTAAACAAACTCACTTGAGTACACTGCTGTACTAGACTGATAGACTTATGACTTGCTGACTTTAAATATAACACTCTGAGACCTATTTGCCATTTTACTGTCATTAATAATTATTGGTGTGTCTGATGCTTATAGCTTGATTGGGTGGGATATTAAACTAGTAGTGTAACCGGTGTATGTGAGGGGAGAAACGGAGTGGGGTTTCAACAGGAGTTAGTTACGGGAACTATTTTTTAACTTTTGGGGGGAATTTACCTGATTAATTTGTTTAGGATTTGGGTGGGTGGTCTGATTTATTTAATGTTATTATTGGGGGGAGGGTGGAGAGTTTTCTAGGGGTCAGGCACAAAACTTGTTTTTTGTTTAAGGTAGGAAGGGAGTGAGGTGGGTTTCCCGATGGGTGTTCACTCCATAGTCAGACACGTACATTTTTTTTTCTGCCAGCTAGAACTTTGCATGCCTACTCCACTTGACCAACTACACCAGCTGTGCCATTTCATAGGCCATGGCTACCTAAACCAATGTTTCATTTCTATAGGAATGTGAGGAATTCCGAAGAGGTATAGCAGAGGGGCTGTTTTCGTCTAGGAGTAAGTTCAAGGGAGCATTGCCATGTGAGGGATTGTGAGGGTGGAGGACAGAGTATGCCGTGGAAGGGCACACAAATGGATAGTGGTGTCCCCATTCTGCACCCATCCTTAGAGGGCCCATACCTAAGAATGGGGCATAGCAATACGGCAATCATCTGCAATACCAGGTCACTAATAAACAAAACCATGGTGGCTGCATATTTCATCATAGCCTTCTTGGCTGACCTACAGTAGTGTATCATCAAAACCTGGCTGGGGGATGCCTCTGGACCTGTGTTGGAGGCTGTGATTCGGGCAGGGTTTTCTATGGTGCAATTTCCAAGATGGGAGTGCAGGAGTGAAGGTGTGATCATCTGTTTTAGATCTGTTTTCCTCTGAAGAAAGCCAGGTTACTTGATTCATGACATTTGAGAGTAATTCAGGCATGAGGATGAGGTTTATAGTTATCCTTGTATATCAGTTCCTGAGGGAATGATGGCAATTTTGTTCAAGACTTTGCAGACTTTGCTACTGACCTGGTATTGGATGGTTATGGGCTGTTAGTATTGGGGACTTCAATACTTGGTTAGTTGATGAATCCACATTTTCTCAAGCATTTCTCTAGATGATGTCATGACTGGATCTCATACAGGCTGTTTCTACTGCCACCTATGAGTGGACCACACCTTGAAACTGTTTTTTAGTTGAGGCTTGGCATCACTTATGTTAGGGTAAATCCAATAGCTTGGTCAGACCATACCCTGGTGTTAGTTTAGTTCAGTGCCCCTGGCTTATTCCACCTTTGTCAGATATGATTCAGTATTGTCCCATGCACAGCGGTGAGCCAGAGATGCTCAAGATGACACTGGACATCTCTGGCATGGGGGAACTACCTTTGGGAGGCTGGATCCACTGTGAAGAGTTATAATAAAACTCTCAGCTGCATATGACACCCTTGTACCATTTATTGTCATCCATTGACTGCCAGGCAAAGATTGACATGGTATAATAGTGATCTGAGGTGGCTGAAGCCACAAGAGCTAAGACTGGAGCATGCCTGTTTAAGGTCACAGTTGAAGGAGGACAGATTGACTCTGAGGACCCACTATGGTTCATACCAATGGACAATCACCCTGAAAAAGGTAGAGCTGCTGTCATAAGTGATTGTAGGCAGTACCTCAACTCTTTGCACTGTAGCCTGACTTTTACCTCCTACCTATAAGAAGTCCATGGTAGTAGTTTATGTCAATAAGTGAGAAGAAATTGGTTCTTTCTTTCTCAACATGGTGCCTTCCTTTCAGACCAGAATCTCACAGAGTGGTCAAAACATGGCCCATAGTAGTCAGAGAAGTGCAACCAAAGTTGCTGTAATGCTTTAGACTAAATTTCAACCAGCCTTGCTCAATGAGATATCCCAAATGATGGCCGAACTACAACAACCCTACTGTATCCTGTACTCAAAACTGACCCAACTGCCTGTTGAATTCCAGTATGCCATGAATCTTGTGATGGCTAGTATTGCCCAGTATTCCTTGAAAATGACATACTTCTGTCTTGAAAATAGCTGTGGTAAAGACCTTCCTGAAGATATCATCTTTGGACCTGGAAATACTAGCTTATTATAGATTTGTCTCAAACCTTCCCTTTCTCAGGAAGGTACTTAAGGAGGTAGTGGTATCACAGCTGGAAACCCATTTGGAATGATATGACACATATAAGCTTATACAGTAAGGTTTCGACCTTGACACAGCACAGAGCTGCCCTTGTGATGATGCCTTATGATCACCCAATGATGAGAGCTATAGGGGAATAAACTCTATTTCAATCGGTATGCTGACCGGACAATGACTCCTGGACAGCAAAATCCCTTACAGAGACAATCTTGACAGGTTTCGAGATTGTCACTGTGAGGGACCTGAGGGTGAAATTTCACCCTTTTGCTGTCTGTCATCCATCCCCCATTTGAAATAACTCTGACTCAGAGTTAGATATCTAAATATGGAAAGTTACAGACCCTCGCATGGGGGTTGGAAGTGCAGCACCCCGATATGAAACACACAATGTCTGACAGGTGAAATTTTGCTTGTCAACATTGGGGATCTTGAAATGTTGAACTTCCACAACACTGTTATCGTTTTGGCGTGGTAGAACCATTTTTATCCCCCTCCATCTCTCCTGAACAGTTAGCACCATGGATCATCAAGTTTTGACAGATTGCTTGAAGTTATTTTGACAACTCAGTGAAATAGTTTTGCACCAGTTTGAATCCTTCCTCAAGAGAAAAGCTGGTGGTGTTGGGATATGTTTTTTTTTTCTCAGCTGACTATAGTTAGTTGCAGAGTGCCTCATGTTAGCTGTGTAGAGCCTCATGGCTCATTATTGTCTCAAATGCTATTTATGGTGTATATGCTGCTGTTAGGGAATGGTAAAACTTGGAGTTTCACTGCTATGCAGATGATACTCAGTTGTACCTGTCATGTTTTCTAGATCTGGCAGACTCTGTGTTTTTGTTTTTATATAATTTGTTTCTCCCGACTGGCGCCCATGTTCAAGTGGGCACGGCAGACTCTGTGTTACTATTTGATTGATGTCTGTCAAAAATTACTGACTGGATGACCACCAGCTAGCTGAGCCTCAACTCCAGCCAAACAAAGCTGCTGCTGATAAAACCTTGTCCTTATTAGTCAGCAATGATGACAGTGTCTGTCAGCTTGATATCTTTAAATGCAGCTACTCTCAGAGCTGGGGATAGAACTAATAATGCAGGAATAATTGTGAACACCAGTCTGTCACTTGAATTTAATTTTTATTGTTTGACTACACAGTCATTACAATTTCAAAAGACAGAGTAAAAAAAAACATGTTAAACATTAAAAAAAACATGCCATACATATATTTGTCATCAACGTATATTGTTAACATTTATACTTCTATAAAAGCAAGTACATTCACATTGATGCCTGTACCAGTCCCTGTGTCCTTTTCGACGTCTTTATATCTGAATCTGTGGGTCTTACAGAATGACCAACATTATATATAAATAATTTTGGTTCTAGAAAAAAGTCCTCTGTTATTGCCTTGATTTAGTACATACCAATCTTGTATTTTTGCAGGGTGTTCTGTAGCCACTCTCCCTTTACAGGGTTAAAGTTAGTTTTCACTAAACCCTTACTTTGTTTCTTATTTTTGAGACTGCGAAAAAGTAATTTGCCAAGGCTTTAATTGTAAATTCTTACTCTGAAAATATTAAAATTATATTTAATGTTTCTTTATCAAGGCCAAATTGGTCAATACTACTCTTGCTGAATAAAGCTTTCAATAAGTGGCTACAAGCATTCATGTACCAACTACAGTGCCATAGGACATTTATTTATTTATTTATTTTTTGTTTACTGTGTAAGTGTACTGGACAACAAACATCGTCCATTTTCAGGCACGACCCAGGAGAGTTACAGACAAGATCAGCACATCATATCAGGAGAAGTTACAGTCAACATACAACACAACAAAATCAGTAGGTTTACAGGATTATCGCACTGTGTACAGTGGGAAGACCAGTGAATAAGGTTTACATAGAGAGTACAAAGATGCAAAACAGGCAATCATCACAGAAAAGAAAATCTATACCATGTAATTACTGTGGGCATGTAAGGGGTAAAAGGAGGGAGAACATCCCCCAGAGGGCTAAAGGGGAGAGGGAGGCAAACACCCCAACATTTTGGATCTTAGGGCAGTGAGCTGAGGTGGGAGAGCCCTAGAAGTGCTAAAGCAACAAACATAGAAACATAGAATGTGATGGCAGATAAGGACCGCTTGGCCCAACTAGTCTGCCCATTTTCCTACCTAAAAGATAAGCTGCAGATCCTAGTTAATCAACAGCTTACTTCCTCCTACCCCCCACTAGGACTACTTTATGTCTGTCCCATGCATTCTTGAATTCCCCAGTGTTTTGACTCCACAACCTCCTCAGGGAGGCTGTTCCATGCATCCACAACCCTCTCTGTGAAACAATACTTCCTCACATTACCTCTGAGCCATCCCCCCTCTATCTTCAAATTGTGCCCCCTTGTTCTTGCACATCTCTTTTTCTGAAAGATGCTACCCTCTTGGACTTTGTTGATTCCCTTGAGGTACTTGAAAGTTTCTATCATGTCCCTCTCTCCTTCTTTCCTCAAGGGTATACATATTAAGCTCCTTTAGTCTTTCTTCATATGTCTTCTGGTGCAGACCCTGCACCATTTTGTTGCCCTCCTCTGGACAGCCTCCACTCTGTCTATGTCTTTGCAGAGATGGGGTCTCCAGAACTGCACACAGTACTCCAGATGGGGTCTCACCAACTGTCTGTACAGAAGGATAACAACTTCCTGTTTTCTACAATTAATGCCTCTCTCTATGCATCCCAGTATCTCCCCAGCCTTCCTTACTGCCTTCTCACATTGCTTGCCCACCTTTAGGTCATCTGATATAATTACCCCCAGGTCCCTTTCCATTTTTACTCTTGTCATTATCTCACCCCCCATTGAGTACTCTTCCCCTGGGTTTTTGTTTCCCAGGTGCATTACCTTGCACTTCTTTGCATTCATTCTGAGCTGCCATACATCTGACCATTCCTCCAACCTTGCCAAGTCCCTTCTCATCCTTTCCACCCCACCTTGTGTATCAACCCTGTTGCAGATCTTTGTGTCGTCTGCAAAGAGACATACATTTCCTTCCAGTTCCTCTGCAATGTTACTTATAAAGACATTAAAAAGGACCGGTCCTAGTACTGAACCCTGCGGTACCCCACTAGTAACCCTCCTTTCTTCACTGTGGACTCCATTTACTACTACCCTTTGTGTCCTGTTGTCTAGCCAATTTTTTATCCAGGCTACCACCTTGGGACCCACTCCAAGGCTGGCTAACTTGTGTATTAATCTTTTGTGTGGGACTGTATCAAATGGGATGGGAGGGCCTCGGCACCCAACTAAGGATCTAAGGTTCGAGCAGACTCGATAGACCGTAAGGCCTAATCTGCTGGCAAATAGTATGTTAGTATGTAAATGCCTTGCTAAAATCTTGGTAGGCCATATCCACAGCCCCTCCCTGGTCTAATACTTTGGTCACCCAGTCAAAGAAATCTATTAGATTCGTCTGACATGACCTTCCCATTGTGAATCCATGCTGCCTTGGGTCCTGTGCCCCACTGGTCTCTAGGTACTCAACAATTCTTTCCTTCAGAAGTGATTCCATCATATTCCCTACCACTGAGGTCAAACTAACTGGTCTGTAGTTTCCTGCCTCTGTCCTGCTCCCACTTTTGTGAAGAGGAATCACATCCACCCTCCTCCAGTCCTCAGGTACCACCCCATCCTCCCATGATTTGTTAAAGACAGTAGTCAGTGGTGTCACTAATTCTACCCTTAGTTCCTTTAGAATTCTCCGGTGAATCCCATCAGGCCCCATTGCTTTGTCCACCTTCAATTTTATTAGTTCTTTCAGAACCCTTTCTTCTGTAAATGAACTGTTATCAACCCCCATCTTCAGAGTGTTTCTCTTGTTTGGTTTAGGTACCACCCCCTCCTCTTCCTTTGTGAATTCTGAGCAGAAATATTCATTCAGTATCCCTGCTTTTTCACTGTCACCCTCTACCCACATTCCCTCCCCTTTATTAAGCCTCAGTATCCCTCCATTGGTCTTTCTTTGCTCCCTAATGTACCTATAAAAGGTCTTATCCCTTTCTTAACAGAGTTAGCTATCCTTTCCACGGTTTGGTCTTTGCTATTCTGACTGCCTTCCCAGCCTCTTTCTGCTTTAACTGATAAAGTTCTCTGTCCTGCTCCTTCTATGTTTCCTTATATTTACTGAATGCTATCCTTTTCTCCTTAACCTTCCCTGCCACCTGTTTTGAGAACCATAGTGGTTTTTTCCTTCATTGTGTTTTGTTGATTTGCTTTACACAAAGGCTTGTTGCCTCTGTGATGGCTGTTTTGATTACTCCCCATTGTTCCTCCACTCCTCTTTCTTGCCTGTTTGCTAGTGCTTTTCTGAGGCACTCTCTCATTTTCCCAAAGTCAGCCCTCCTAAAGTCCAATACTCTTGCTTTTGTATGGCTTGATTGTATGGCTGTGTTTATCGTGAACCACCCTGTTTGGTGGTCACTTGTTCCCAGATGGCTACCCACTTCTAAATCTGAGATTCTTTCTCCATCCCCATTTGAGAGTGCCAGGTCTAAGATTGCTCCCTTCCGAGTTGGTTCCAATACTAGCTGTCTGAGGTATGCCCCCTGTAGGGCATCAAGAATAACCATGCTCTTGCATGTGCCTGCAGCAAAGGTGCTCCAGTCAAAGGGGAGAAACAAGAGCCAGCTTCAGAACTAAGTGTCATTTAGGGACAAGAGCACTTGTTCTTGATCGGTAGATGGCTTTTGAGGCTGTTTTTAAGGATTTGGTGGGACTGAGTGGGTTTCATCTCATTTGGGAAAGAGTTCCAGAGTTTTGGTCCAGATACTTCAAAGGCAGTCTCACCCATTCTTGTACGGCATTCGGGAGTATCAAGTAAAGAGTTGTCTGTTGATTGAAGGGAGTAGGTCTGTGAAGAAGGTTTGAACCAGCAAGCGACAGTTTCGGGGAGGCCCCCTCTAATTATTTTGTTGATGAAGCAGCCCACAACATATGATCAGTAAGGAGAGGGGGAGAGCCAACCAAGGTCAGCAGAGAGCACATAGTGATGTGTACGCTTTGGCCTAGATAGAGCAAAGTGATCGATACTGTTGTAACAGGTCTTCCATTTGCTTAGAGCAGTTTTAGTTGCATTCATGAATGATAGGAGTCCATATGTGAGGCCAGGCCTTAGTACACCCTGAGTGATGGTGAGTCTCGCAGCGGTGGTAAGGTTGTGATGTGTTTTATATGCAATGCCCAGCTTAATAAGGACCAACTTACATACAGTTGCTATATCTATATATATAGTCTGACAAAGCTCCCTGAGTGGCTGCACCTAACCTACTACCAACCACCTCCCATTGCTTTATCAGTCATCACCTCCACTTATCTGAACCCCTCTGCTTGTATGCTCATACCATTGTTTGCCTATGAAATACTAAACATCTGTACCTATCTTTCTCTACTGATCCTGTAACCTTAAAATTTTTGCAACTAATAGATGATAGCTTGATTTACTAATTTGTTGTAATCCACATTGTTGTAACATACTTGTTGTACTGTATTTGTCCTCTTTGTGATGAGGTACCTTTGAAAATGAGCCTCTGGCTCAAAGGTTTGTAAACTGATGTACAAATAAATAACATAAATAAATAAATATGGAGACTGAAATCAAGAGAAGGGTCAAGAGTGATGCCCAGGTACTTGAAGAAGTCCACAAAGTCAAGGGAGGGGCCTCCAGGCCCCCTGATAGAGAACGAGGAAGGGTAGGCTCTGAGTCTGGGTGCTAAGCCAAAAACCATAGAGACTGTTTTTTTGGTGTTGAGGAGGAGCTTGTTGCACAACAACTATGAATGGATGGTAGAAAAATACAAGGTGAGCTTATTGTTGATGTCAGTGATGTCGACTGCACTGGTGTCTAGGACCATATAGTCCACATACAGGAGTGCATTGCATGAGCCAAGAGACTTGGGCAGATTGTTGACAAATAGAGAGAATAAGAGCGGCCCAAGGATGGATCCCTGAGGGACTCTGACCCCTATGGAGGCAAGATCAGATGTGGATCCACTTATTTTGACAAATTGTCATCTTTCAACCAGGTAACTTTTAAACCAAGACAGCAAGAGTGGCAAGAAAC
The DNA here is from genome assembly GCA_016271365.2 of Neoceratodus forsteri. Classification (NCBI taxonomy): domain Eukaryota; kingdom Metazoa; phylum Chordata; order Ceratodontiformes; family Ceratodontidae; genus Neoceratodus; species Neoceratodus forsteri. Next base: position 1,199,027,233 of record CM028131.1, on the reverse strand, counting down.
CAAAGGTGAGCAGATTATCAAGCAGCAGAGAGTGATCAACCAGGTTGAATGCTTTGGTTAAGTCTATGAAAATGCTGGCCCTATATTGGCCTTGGCAACTCCAGCTGGGTTCTCGGTAATACACCGTCCAAGGCTGGATCGTAGGGGCGGAGGTGTGGCCATTATGTTTAAATCTGAACTGGACCTTGTGGATGTTCCATTGGGGAACACCAGATCTTTTGAATATATCCTGGGTGAGGGTGCAGGTTGTGGGATTCTCCTCGTCTACCGTCCACCAGGTGACGGTGGTGAATTCCTACAGGAGATTGCAGACTTCATTGTCGACCTTGTGTTGAGGTTTCCAGATTAATACTTCTAATACTCAACGCCTGGGTCGACGATGAACTCTCCCATTTTGGTCAAAGTCTCTCCAGTTGATGAATACACTGGGCCTGACACAGGTTGTTACCTCCTCTACCCATATAGAAGGTCATTCACTAGATCTGGTCTTTCTCTTGGGTATGGAGATCACTGACTTGGGTGGAACCAGTCAGTTGGTCGGACCATTACACCATAAGGTTCAGTTTCAGGCCCCTCTAATAGGTCTGCCTCTATGGAGATGGTCCAATACTGCCCTTTAAGGGGTATTGGCCCCAGTGACCTAATGGCGGTGCTGGACCTATCGAGTTTGTCGGGTGAATGCATGAGTCCAGATGGTCTTGTACTTGCCTATAATAAGGCTGTGGGGAGATGCTCTGGACAAAATTGCTCCTGTTCATGTTCGGGCCTTCTCACCATCCGGCCCAAGGAGTCCATGGTTCGGATGGCTCCTTGAAGAAATTAAGGCTAGTAGGTCAAGGCTGGAGAGAGTCTGCGGAAATCGGGCCTTGATGTTGACAGGCTTAGATTGTTAGCCCATTATGATGACTCACCAATCAGAAATCACTCAAGAAGGCAGAATTTCTGTCCAGAGAGATTTCTGCTGCAAAAGAATCAGCTGCTCAACTTTTCCGGACTGTGGACAGACTGTGCAATCCAGTCTGTCTTCAGCCTAGAGAAGCTTTTTCTCAACTTAGATGTGAGGAGTTCGCCGCTACTTTGCAGATAAGGTTGCCAGCATCAGGTCCGGCATTGTCCGACCTCTCCTTCAGGGATTATGGTGAACAGCAGGCGGTACTAATCCTCGGCCTATTTGGTTGGATTTCACCACCGAATTGTTGACATTGTGGAGGATCATCCAAACAATGAGTCCAACTAGTTGTAGTTTGGATCCGGGTCCTACACCTCTGTTAGTAGTTTGTGTAGAAGTTATCTACCCAATCCTTGCTGACATTGTCTGGAAATCCTTGGAGAGGGGTTTTTCCTAACCCCCTTAAGGAGGCAGTAGTTCGACCACTCCTAAAGAAATCCTCCTTGGATCCAGACTGTCTAGCTAACTACCGGCCTATTTCTAACCTGCCATTTGTTGGTAAGGTTATTGAAAAGGCAGTTGCACTGCAATTGGATGAACATCTCACCTCCCATAATGTCTATGATGCTCTCCAATCTGGTTTCAGGAAAAGGCATAGTACTGAGACTGCCCTTGTTCGGGTATTGAGTGACCTCCTAATGGCCAGAGATCGAAAGGCTTGTACCATTCTGGTCCTTCTTGATCTTTCTGCCGCATTTGACACTGTAGACCATGAGGTGCTATTCGAGCGACTGTGGGTTTTTCGTGGGCTGTCTGGTACAGTCCACGAATGGTTTCGTTCTTACCTCAGTGGTAGGTCTCAGAGAGTAGTCACTGGAATTTATTCCTCTGACGCCTTCTCCCTACCATGTGGGGTACCACAGGGCTCCATTTTAGCTCCCATGTTGTTTGCAGTGTATATGCTGCCATTAGGAGAAATCATCAGGAGATACATCTTGAGTTTTCACTGCTATGCAGATGATACTCAGCTGTATCTATCCTTTCTCCCTGATCAAAGTGATGCACTCTCCGTACTTAACAACTGCCTGGATGAGATCAGAATTTGGATGAGTTCGAGCAGGTTAAAATTTAATCCGGATAAGACTGAGGTATTGGTTGTGGACCCAGGTCATCCTGGGAGGGGTTTGGGTGTGGGACATCCATCAGGTTTATTGCTTGGTGGTGTACGCTCTAGCTCTCGACAGGTGCTAAATCTGGGTTATTTTGATGAAGGTCTGACCCTGAAATCACAAGTGTCAGCTGTTGTCAAATCCTCTTTTACCATCTGAGGAATATCGCCCGGTGAAACATCTGATTCCCCAGGAGGACCTTTCGACTTTGGTCCGCGCCTTGTTACCACCGCTTGACTACTGTAATTCCTATACCTAGGGCTACCAGGGGTTGATACCACCACCTGCAGCTGGTGCAGAACGCTGCAGCCAGGCTTTTGACTGGGACTTTTAGAACCAGTCATATTACTCCTGTGCTTCGCGAACTGCACTGGCTGCCTGTGCATTGGCGGATCACCTTTAAGGTTGGTTTACTAATCTTTAAAGCCCTACACGACCAGGGACCCGGTTACCTGAAAGATCTTCTGGTTCCCTATTGCCCCCTCCGCCCCCTCCGCTCCGCCAATGAGGGATTGCTAGAGATTCCCAGGGTCCGTTTGAAGTTGTCGGGATCTCGTGCCTTTGCCTTTTCGGCTCCTACCCTGTGGAATTCTCTACCTCATTGGTTAAGAGAATGCCCGACCATTGACAGTTTTAAAATTGCCTTAAAAACATATCTTTTTACTTTGGCTTTTTCTTTATAGTTTTGATTGTTCAATGTTGGATTTTGTTTTATTTATTTTGTACAGCGCCTTGATTTTGAAAGGCGCTTTAAAAATAAACATGAATTGAAATTGAATTGAATGAATATCACTCCTGTAAGCATCCCCCCTGTCCATGGCAGTTCAAATATCATTTGTCAGTTTTATGAGGGCTATACTGGTACTGTGGCCACTCCTGAAACCATGTTGGCATGGGGTAAGCTGTTTGGTTTGTTGAAGAAATTCTGTGATCTGATAGGCAACACTTTTCTCAAGGAGTTTGTTGAGGGTGGAAAGTATTACGATGGGCCAATAATTATCCATAATCTGATGTCACCTTTTTTGTGCATGGGGACAATCTGCACTGTCCTTCAGAGTGCAGGCAATGACCCTGAGGTGAGAGACAGACTGAACAGTATGGTGATGGGGGCCACTATGATGGGGCGTTGGCCAGTTTGAGAAACCTCAGGAGGAGCCCATCCAATTCAACAGAACCATAGTTGGGGATGGATCTGAGAAGCTGAAATACTTCTCTTCTGGTGACCGGCTTAAGGTTAAGGTAAGAGAAGCTTGGGACCCATGGATCCAAGGGAGAGGGTGGATCCTGATCAAACTGGCAGGAGAAATGGGAGAGGTCCGAGAAATGGATATTTAGGACATTAGCAATGGTAGTCAAGTTGTTGCAGTTGGTACCATCCAGGGTCATGTCAGTTACTGATGAGTTATTACCCTGACTCATGCTAGATTTCATATGATTCCAAAAACTGTGGGGCTCACGCGTGGATGAGTGGAGGAGCAATTTGTAATAGGTGCTTTTAGCTTTACAGCTGTCTGCATGCAGCTCAGTGGACAGGAACCTGAGTGTGTTTAGTAAGTAGCAGTAAATAGTAAAAATTTTTATTCATTATGAATAATGAATTGGTAACTCAACTGAGTCAAAACTCATTTCCAGTGAGATCCATTATGAGATTCCATATATAGCAATTACAGTTCTAACACATATTACTAAATAATAAAACCCAACAAAATATGGTTCCACATACAGTATTAAATAAATACAAAATTCAATATACAACAATTCATATCACTCAGACTAAACTACAATAAAGCATATATGGGATGCTATATGGTATTGCACTCTCTCATACTTAACCACACACCAGTTATCCTTCATATGTTTTTTTTTAAATACCTTTAACTTCCTTAATCCCAACTAGTTCTTAATCTGTCTTGTCCTTCTTTGCCATCATAGATTCTAATCTCAACTGGTAATAGATTCCATAAGGATGGAACTTGATGAAAAAATTACCTTTCCCAACTTCATATTGTATTTTGGTGGCAAATATTCTATTTCTCTTGCTGCTCTAAGGCTAGATTTTATTCTTCTTTCTTGCAAACAATCTTTTATATACACCTTGGTATTTTATCAGAAAAACATGTTTCCATATACAGAAGTACATGCAGAGACCTTCTTTCTTCCAATTTATACCATCCTAACTCTCTATATAGGTTCTCCCTGTGTGTCTTTCTTGGGCCATTATAATATATCATGGAATTTTATTATATACTATATCTAATTTTCCTAAAGATGTTAAATTAGCCCCCATATATACCAAGTCTTCATAATCTAGTAGTGGAATTACTGTAGCATTTATTAAATTATTTCTAATTTCCTTTGTTGTGCAAGGTCTGATTCTATATAATGCCCCCATACGTCTATTAATTATTTTTATCAAGTATTCTATATGTTTATCCCATTTTAGGGAACAATCAAAATAAACACCCAAATATCTATAACTGTCTACTTTTTCAAAATTTTGACCATCCATAGTTTTATCTGCATAAGCCCCTCAGACTGATCACTGCTATTTCTTCTCTGTAAATTTTTTTGTTTGAGACATTTTTGGGTTCAGAATAAGTTTCAATGAAGCTAGGAAGTTCTGCAGTTCATCAAATGCTATTTGTAATTTACTTTCAATCTGATCCTGTCTATGTCCAGGTAGATAAATTATTGTATCGTCAGCATATAAGTGAAATTTTATTTCAGAACTGGAAAACTTCATAGCATTAACAAATACATTATACAACAATGGTCCCAATAAGGAACCTTGCGGAACACCTGTGTTTATTGTGTAAATTTGTGATTTCCATTGATCAATTACCACAAACTGTTGTCTATCATTAGCAATGGAACATGCTTCATCCTTCTTCTTCGTTAGTGCTAGAAACATTGTTAATCCACCTGGCCATGGAGCCTCTCATGCACTGCTTTTGATGGGAACAAATGCATCTTGGAGATTAAGAAGGATAGTAGCGTGAGAATAAACATGACGAGAGTGTGGCCTGATAAGCACGCCCTGGTACGTAATGAGTGCCTTTAGCACCTGGGAAGTGCTCTTATCAGGCCATAAACCACACCTCGAGTGTCTTATTCCACATATAAATGGGCCCCCAAAGGAAAAAGTTAATTAGAAATGCACATAAAAGTGCACACTAAAAGAGTAAAAAATTATGATATTATAGGAAAAACAATAAAGTAGTCCTTCATTCATTGTATTAGGCATAATTGAAAATTAAGTAGGGGCTCTTGTGTCTGTCTCCCTTCCCCAAACACACAGAAAATCCTTCAGAGTATTGGTTTCAAAATTCTCCAGAGTATTGGTTTCCTTTTCTGTTTTACCCAGTTTTTTTTATCTACGAGTAAATGGCTAGTGAGTTTTAATCAGGGAGTGAGCGTGTCCCTCCCTAGCCACTGTAGTTCATGCTTGTACCTTTTTGATAGGCTTCCCCAGTCACTGTTTTGGCTGCTCGCTTACCACATACACACACTCCAGAATTTTTCATTTTCTCTCCTGCTTTGTTTGGTTTGCGAGTAAATGGCAAGTATGTTTTTCTCAGAGGAGTGGGTAGCGCTTTCCTGATAGCGCTTCCCCAGTTGCGGTTTCGGCTGCTCGCTCTGGCATAATACTGAAACCAGGAATGTTTTAAGAAGAAAATCCAAGTCTGGAATAGTCGGTGGAGGAGCAGGTGTGGTGAGCTACTGAAGAAGCAGATATGGTGAGCCAATGGAGCTGTATTTAAATCTCGTAGTTTATGGAGATAAACATTGATAGGATGAAGGAGCGGGTTTGATTGTGATTTAAAAGCCATGTGCGGTCTGTGTTTCAAAATGTTAAATATGCTGTATTTATATTTGGTCAGGTTTATGTGAGAGAGCACTCTGTGTTACAAAAGGTAAAAGCTGCTATATTTGTATTTGGTAAGGTTTATTTGAGAGAAACATCTATCGCATAAAGGAACGGACAGAGGAGCAGGTTTCGGTTGTGATTTGAAAATCACGTCTTGGCGGCAGGCACGATGCTCACTGGATTGGGCAGCTTTTTCTACAGAAGCTTCAAAGCAGCAGAGGTCAGAGTTTTACTTTTTGAACTGGGGCAAGATACAATAAATGTTTTAGCCCAGTAATTCTTCTGTAAGAGATGGTGTGAGTGTGTCTGGGGAGGGGGTGCCTCTGAATGACGATGACTGTGCCGGTCAGACTTTTTTTTATCTGTTCAATGATATGGATCTCTCTGGCTGTGCAGCATCCTTGACAGCCTAACTAGGACTGGTTGCAAGATTATGGCTGGTTAAGAGCATACCAAAGTGTGATTCTTATCCAATCAGAAAGCAGGAACATTTCTACCCATTTTATAAAGGAAGTTGAAAGCTTCATCTACATCAGAGGTCTGATAGATTGGGAACCAGTCAGTCTGTTGGGCAATTACAGCCAGCTATCCATAGTCAAGGTTAGAGAAGTCCCAGAACAGGATTTCCTTGGGGGGTGGCTTTTGAGAGCATGCACTCCATGAACAAAAGACTGGCACATGGTCACTGATAGAGTCGGGCAATGATCTGGCATTAGCGAGCCTGTCCTTCCTATTTGTGAGAATCCAGTCAATAAGTGATTGATGGTTATTGTTGTTTGCAACTCTGGTTGGACTTGTTACCATTTGAGAGAGATATAGCTTCCCTAGGACTTCCTTTAATTGACCGGTATTGTGCCCTAGCCAGTCTAGGTTAAAATCCCCAATGGTGAGTAGTTCTGACTTCCCCTTCAGTGATGCTAGGTACTGTGTGATATCCGTTAAACCTTTTAAGTCCATTCTTTAGAGGGTTGTAAACACAGAGGCTGTTCAGTTTCTTGGAGTTTCCCAGAAGAAGCACAGCATGCCACAGTTCACAGCCTTTATGTGGTGAGTCAGGTGCAGGATGGATAGAGAAGTGCTCTTTATAATAGAGCGCTATGCCTCCCCCATGTTTAGATGTAAAGCGATCTGCCCTCAAGAACTTGTACCATCTTAGAGCACACAGGGAGTCAGGTAAGGTCAGTCTGAGCCAGGTCTCTGTAAGGCCTAGTATTTCTGGGGAGTAATAGGCAACCCTAACTTCCAACTCGGCAAAATTGGTGGTGAGGCTGCTACTATTCATATGCAATTTTAAGACCTTTGAGGAGAACCATACGGGGTATTGATGGATGCTACAAACAGAGGACCTGGGTTTGATTCAACATCCCCAGCCTGAGCAATACATAGCAGATGGAGCCAGAGTTCCCTGTACCATTTGAGTTGGGAGTGTCTCCAAGAAGTAAGTCATGGGGTATTGGAGAAATACAGTAGTATGATATGTGACACGATTGATGAAGTGCAGGTACATATGAATGCATGGGAGGTTAGATTTCCCAGTAGAAGGTTTGAGAAAGAAAAGGAGGTCTCCACAGAGTTCACTCTTGATGCACTGCAGTCAACAGGGACCACTAAGAGGTCCACACAGGCCGGTACCAGTGTTAGCCCTAACCCTATAGCAACACAGTAGCCAAGAAGCTTCACTTTAAGAGCCAAGCATCAGTTTCCTATTGGCCTGGTGGAGGCAAATGAAAAGTTTTGGAACTAGGTACAGGCAGGAGGACAGGCCACAGTTCTCTCTTCAACCAGACACAATCTCAGGGGCTCAAAGAGACCCCTCTGCAAAGCCACCTGCTGTATACATCATTTTTACAGTACCCTATAGTTCCATTTACTATACAACACCACACCGATCAGAAAGATGCTGTTAATGCAAGATCCTAGCCTATAACAGAACAACTGCACCACTATTCTTTATAATAAGTGAGCCTAAAGTCATTTGAGTGCATCCTAGTATGAGATCCTATACAGTGATCCTGTGTAACTCATTAGCCATAGACAATTAAATTTTGGCACTTTCTAACTAAAGTATAGCAAGGAAATAAAAACAGTTGATAAAACAAAATTGTGGCTAAGGAAACTACATATTGATCTAGGTTACTACTGGGAAGTACCAACTATTTGCAGAGTTAGGCTATGAGTCTATAAAGCTTAGACTATCCTAACTAGCTGTTGGACAACAACTACCATTATAGTGAACCAAGATGTGGATTGTCATCTAATTTCTCAATAATAGTTCCAATGCAGTGACTCAGCTTGTAAGAACAAGAGTTTAGGAGCCCCTAGAAGAAAGTGACTGTTCTCAGTTTCCTTTTTTTTGTGTCAGTTCAAGGATTGACACATGTCACATGTCATTAAAGCAAACAGGAGGTACCAGGGACTTCTATCACTAGTTTTCGGACAGCAGACACCTCCTCCAATGCTCAGCCTATAAGCTGAGGTTATCCCTAAGTATTTAAAAGATTGTGGGAATGGGGGTGGGTGGGCAGGCATAGGTAAAACCTTCAGGATGTCTGACTTCAGGAGCAGGTCTCCTGTGGCTTAATCTTGTAGAAATGCTTACTTTTAACTTGTGGCACAGATTTTAAGAAAATTCCTTTATGGGGGGGTCTAATTATGAAGTCCGAGCCAGCTGACCCCTGATGCTCCTCCAGTGACTCTTCTTCTAGAACTGGCTGCCAGCCAGTGGAAAACTGAGCTTTTGAGCTCAGTGCAGAGTTTTGAATTTGGGTTTTGGTGCCCAAATTAGTGGGAGCCGATCTGCTGCTGTCCCCAATCTCAGAAAAAATCTCCAGGATGTCTGACTTCAGGAGCAGGTCTCCTGAGGCTTAATCTTGTAGAAAGGCAGTCTGTGATGTGGGTGACCACAATTGAGCGACCCACGAAAGGGCGACTCAGTTGTGGTGCCTGTCACCAGGAGCTACCGATGAGGAGGCGACCGGATGGGGAGATGGGTGACCTGTAGTGACAGGAAGTCGCTACATGTACACATGCATCGGGGCGGGGAGCAAGCATGCATGGCGAGGGTGGGAGGGATCTGAGGAGTTGCACTGTGGTAGGCTGTAAACCCGGCCACATGTGTAACAGGTCAGCTTGTGGCTTCTGTGGTTAGGGTGCTAAGTTCGGGTCAGGGAGCAGGTTTGTTTTGCTGCCCGGCCTGAATTTAATTTTTGTTTATGTTTGCCCCCGACATGCACCCCCTCGAAGTTGAGAATCCTTTAGTAGGGGGTTTTGAGGGTGAAGCCTCTGTGGGGGATGGAGGCACAGCCCCCACATAAATGTAAAATACAAGTCCCTGTACCGCTTTTGTTAGCGCCATGGAGTCAGGGTGCTAAAATTGATTTCGGCACTCTGACTTGCTGTAATGGCAACCCCTATGGCGCACCATTATCACATAGAACCCTTTGTAGAAAAGCTTGCTTAACTTGTGGTACAAATTTGAAGAAAATTCCATTGAGGACTAATTATGAAGTCCGAGCCCCCAATCCCTGATGCTTCTCAGTTGACTCTCCTCCTAGTACTGGCTGCCAGCCAGTAGAAAACTGAGCTTTGAGCTCTGTGCAGAGTTTTGAATTTTGGTTTCTGTGCCCAAATCAGTGGGTGCCGATCTGCTGCTGTCCCTGCCGGTCTCAGGAAAAACCTCTGGGATGTCTGACTTCAGGAGCAGGTCTTCTGAGGCTTAATCTTATAAAAAAACTTGCTTTTAACTTGTGGCACAGATTTTAAGAAAAGTTCTGTTGTGGGGAGAGGGGCTAACTATGAAGTCCAAGCTTTCTGACCCCTGACGCTCCTCTGGTGACTGTCTTCCTTGAACTGGCTGCCAGCCAGTGGAAAACTGAGCTGTTGAGCTCAGTGCAGAATTTTGAATTTGGGTTTTTGTGCCCAAATCAGTGGGAGCTGATCTGCTGCTGTCCTTGGTCTCAGAAAAAACCTCCAGGATGTCTAACTTCAGGAGCAGGTCCCCTGAGGCTTAATCTTGTAGAAAAACTTGCTTTTAACTTGTGGCACAGATTTTAAGAAAAGCTTTGTTGTAAGGGGAGAGCTAATTATGAAGTTCAAGCCCTCTGACCCCCAACACTCCTCCAGCAACTCTAATCCTAGAACTGGATTAATACTCTTTGCCATCACAGCCACAGTCATAGTTTGGGCTGAAATTAGAATGCTTAGTACACCTTGACCTTAATACATTGCTCTCATTTAGTTGAAATTTGTACCTTGTAAAGGTTTCCCTAAGTACCTAATCTGATAGTATTTCTAAGTAGTATTGAAATTCATACTTGAAGTTATTTATAGCAAACCTTTCGGAGTATTTGGAGATAGCAATCTTTTGATGGTCATCCTTTATCCAGAATCTTCTAATTTTCTTTTTTGTGTATCCTTTGTATTGGCTGCTAAGCATAATATTTCTATGGTGGTATTCCATTAGGAGCTTGAGATTGTATTGTTCTAATAGTTTTTGTGTTTTGTTATACCATTTAGATTTATGGCAACCCATGTCTTGCCACTTCTTTTTCTCTACCAAGCAACATCTTGGGAATCTATGTGTGATTAATCTTGTTAAATGCAGCCAGTAGTTAAGTTTTTTACTGTCTGTAATTGTATTCATGTTTTCTGTACCAAGCTCTGCTCTTATATAATAAGATGGAAAAGTATGAACAACTGCCATTATCTTCCTGAGCATTTTATATACAGATATCATAAGATTTTCTTTACTTGTTAGGTCCCATATTTCTGCTCCGTACATCATTTGGGCCAAATATATCACCCTTATGGCTTCTAATAAAGATTTGATGGTTAAACCACCATATACAGTAAGTAATTAAATTTCCCAAGAGCAGATGCAGTTTTATTTGCAGTTTGAAGTTGCTTGTTCACTTGTTTCTTCCAGGATCCTTTAAAGGAAAAAGAAAAGCCAAGATATGTTTATGTATCCACCACATTTAGCCTAGTTGTCCAAGTACCCTTGAGCCTTTATGTTTAGATTCACCAAGGATTAGTATCTGTGTTTTTGCTGTATTTATTTGGAGTTTCCTCTGTTGCTTGATGTAAGAAATTAAATTGTTTTTGCAAGTCTGTCTTGCTTAAGGATAGAAGTACTGCTGTATATCATTTGCAAAAGCTAGTACTGCACAGGTCTGATCCATAATCTTTGGCAACTCTGATATAAGACTTGTTATATCTCTAAGAAATGTATCTATATAAAGACAAAATAGGATGGGGCCAGTACACAGCCCTGTCTGACACCATTAGTTTTTATTTCCTTGAAAGCTGACCATTCATATTGAGTCCTATCTATGCCCAACTATTTTCATATAAGTTATTAATAAATAGGTTTGCCTCCTAAAAGGCAGACTCAATTGTCCCTGGCCCTGAACAATGGGTGGATGTAGGCAAGGGAAAAGAGGCAGGGAAGGGGGGAAGAGGTTGGGGGCTGGGGAGCTGAGCTAAGGACATGCTAATGAAGGAGAGAGATGGGCAAGGGGACTTCCACAAAAGAGGCGGAGCCTCATGACATCATGCAAGGAGAGGGGAAGTTGATTGGGTGAAGGAAGAGAGAGAGGGGTGAGCAAAGGAGGGTTTAAAAGAGGCAAGCAAGGCAGAAGAAGTTCACAATTTTGTTTCTGTAAAATTTCTTTACAGGAAAGCACGTCAGTTGGCAATTACCCTCATATAGCACATCAGTGTGGCAGCTGATTTTAATTTCTTTAGCTTTTGAGCCACTGAGAGATAATTTCGGTAGCTTGCTGATCCAGGCAGGGTTTTTTTGGATACCTACGGTGATTTTGTTGGTGAGTCGGTTTGTTTTGTACGGGGTAAGTAAAAGAGGTATATACAGATAGAAGGATTTATGCTATTGCACGGCAACAGTATCGCTGGTCATATCGCATGAAAGATAATGATTGAAGGATTAAGCAGGTGATGCAGGGCAGTTTTGAAATGTATCAGATTGTTGGAAACAGTATTAAGAAGATTGAACAGGTGATGCCTGGTTTGCAAGTTACAGTCAACATGGTGGATTATTGGTTTTGTCATGCATCCTGTACCAGGCAGCAGATTCGGAGTAAGAAATACCATTGCGGGAACAAGGCCGGGACTGTGAGCCGAGTTTGGTGCTCAAGCTCAGTAACAATGTTGCTTGAGTTTTGGGAATGTAAGCCAAGCTGGTAGGAATTTAAGGCTACGAGGCTGGTAGCAGCACCGTGCTCGTTACCACCGGGAGAGTTTGGTACCTTAGAGTTAGAACAAGAATTATTATGACCCGTGTGAGGTTTATGGGGCAGTGGGATATATAGCTACCTATGAGATGGAGGTTTGGGGGTTGAATCCTAGTTAGGAGCAGTTTTCAGGGGATACGGTCACAATCTTGGGAGCAGATCAGTGGACGAGATATAGCGGAGAGAAGAGACACTCTGGCTGAACTGAAGCTGGCAATTTACTGTTAGAAGTAAAAACATGGTCCCACATGGAGCAGTAAGTTTCAAGTCCCAAAGGGCAAAAGTCAGTCTCTGCAACAGGAGTAACAGATGTTGGTCTAGGGGCACTTTGATCACATTGGGGATTTCCAGGGACAATGGGTTTTCTCTTCCCACTGAGAGCCCAACGGGTGCAACAATTCTGGCAGGTTGTCAGCCCTCCGACCTACCGAGGGAGGGCAGGAGGGTCCCAGATGCCTTGTCCCAGTTCTAAATAGACACATCGCTGCCAGGATGGGGGAGTTGTGTTGGCGGTTTGGTGGACGCCATTTTAGGTAAGGCAGGCGACTATGAGGGGACTGCCATCTTAGATAAGGGAGACCGAGCTCCCAGTGGAGGATTGGAATGGAAAGTCATGAGAGGAACCAATTGCAATATAATGTAAAGCCAATGCCTCAGTGGATGGGTCATTAGACATTGTTGTCAAGGACACAGGGTTCAAGCCTTGTGAGAGCATATTTTCTTTTGGTGTTGCAGTTGATCTTGTTAGTGGAGACTATTGTTAAAGTGCCCATATATCCAGAAAATAGATTGTAGGTCCTGCGATGCTAGCCTATAGGAATGAATGGATGTTGTTAATAGAGACTATTGTTAAAGTGCCCATATATCAGGAAAATAGATGTTAGGTCCTGTGATGCTAACTTATAAGGATGAATGGAACAATTGATGGGGCACCTGAGTAGACAAGTACTTATATGAATTCCAGCCATTCTACGACATGCTCAGAATGCACAGCAGAGTGGGTGGACCATACATAGTCAAGGGCATGGAAGAATAGAGAAAACAAGCATAATACAAAAAAAGGGGGGGCAGAGGAGGGAATGCAAAAAAAAGACAAACATAAAACATTAGATGTTAAAGTTAAGGTGACGGGGGACAGAGCCTGAGGGGGGGAGGCCATGATCCCCTATCCCAACAGCCATTTTAGAGACGTGGTCGGCCACATGGCAGCCACCATTTTAAGAAGGCATACGGCTGGGGGGAGGTTACAGCTGGGATAGAGCAGGCCTAGTGCATAGGAAATATATATAATAATAATAAATAGATTCAATAATACTATAGCAAAACCGCTATAAATTGGGGAGGGAAGCCCAACTGGGTACAGCGATTAAATTGTGTTTCTGGCAGAATTTTGTTACTTGGTAAGAGGGGGAAGACAGGGAGGTACCAAAGGTTAGCGTTTTGTTGAGGTACTTGCTGAAGCACCCGAGTAGGACAGGACCTTTTGCAGCAGACCATCCCCGGGGGTAGGGAAGGTTAAAAGCACATGACAGGACCTGTGGGGCAAAACATAGCAAGGGGTTTCCATCGCAAAAAAAAAGGGAAATAGGATGGAGGGACAGAGGTTTCGGACAATGAACCATGGGGACTGCAGGGGAGTCTTCTTGTGATACTCCAAAAAAAAAAAAAAGTCAAATAAAACAGAAGACAGTTCATTTAAGAGTTTCATTGGGGGACAGGGTAAGCCCACTTAAAGAACCAGGGAAAGGGGTTCTGGGGAGACATTTGAAAGAGAAAGTCTGTCATTTAAAAGTTAACAGTTTCTGCTTAATTTCAGCTTCAAGTGGCAGAGCCGTACAGCATGGCACCCAAGGAATGACCACCATTGAAGAGGAAGATTGCAGAGTCTTTATGGACTATGGTGGTATGGGGGCAACCAAGACCCTGGAGGAGCATGGAGGAATGCCAGAAGGGGCTAGAAAGGAAAGGGGGGCTGGAAAAAAAAAGAAGGGCACATTAGTTGGGGTAGCAGGGGAGTGCTTAAGACTTACACAGCCAGAGGGGCAGCAGGCCAGGGCCACCATCGACAGTGGTCGCAGAACCAGTCCCCTGGTCTACTCCAACACCCCAACCATCCCCCTGACTACACAGGCTTCCAGAGAGGTGGCAGTGCCTTACTGCTCCTACAGCAACTCCCAGTCTGCAGGGCAGTGGCCATCAATGAACTCACTAGCTCAAAGCACGGGTGGGGCTGTCCCCTCAACACAAAAAGGAGGGGCCACACATCAGAGGATACTTCTACATGGTGTGGAATGGTTGGTAAGCACCTGGTGGGAAGAAGCGGGGGTCTCAGATTGCAGGGTATCGGGAGGAAGTTAAGCCAGAAAAGGATAGAGCTAGGAATGAGTGGGTCCTGGGGACTCAGAAGCCTTCATATGTTATGATCTTTCCTTTTACAGTTGTGCTTGAGCTGAAAATTGAAGGTTACCATGCTTCTCACAGGCTGCTGAACCCAAATACAATCACAGGGTCTGCACAGGAAATTTTAATTCAGGTTATGCTACTAAAATAAGATAGGGCAGTCATTACAGAGCATCTTTCCCAGGCAGGTCATTTTGGCGTAAACACTGATAGTTAAAGGCAAATGGAAAAGCAGGAGATTAGTAGCAAGGTTTGCTCCCATGTCTCACTCGCATGGGAATCTGACCCAATTTAGTGAAAAGAGATGGGTATGTGGTGGGTGGGGTGGGGAGACGGAACAGTGAAATGCAAAGGTGTCGGTGGCCTGCAGGCATTAGTTGAAAGGAAAGGTTGAGTCAATGCAACAGAGATGGATGCGAGGACGGTTTGAGACAGTGGGGGGGTTTTGTCAGCCCACATGTCTGGAGAAAACCAGACAGCAAAAAAAAATATATATATATATATATATATATATATAGATATATAACTAATAAATAAATAAGCTAATAAATGGTGATGTTAGCGGGTACCGCGGCACCACTCAGAAACAATTAATAACGGACAATAATCATTTCAATCCGAAGGTGAAGTAGGCAAGTAAGAACGACAAACAACATCCAGGGAGGTGTCAGAAGCTCAGGTTCCTCGGGACTGATGTATAGGTGGGCTGAAGCAACAGATTGAAGTGCAAAAAAAAAAGGGGGGATCATTTATTCACTCATCAGACAGAACTGCCAGGGGCTGATGGGACAATCAAATGAGAGCAACTAGCCTGGGATTTTTTCAGTGGATAAGAACATTGCAAAAACTATCCAGGGCATCTGGTAGATTAGCGGAACGATGTTAGTACCCTTTCTGTGCCCAGGCTAGACCAGTTCAAGTTATCAAGTAACGAATAGTGGCGGGGGCCACTGCGTGGTGTGTCGTAGCCACTAAGTCTCACTCACATGGGACATGGTGGTCAGTGAAGGCTTTGCTGAAGTTTCATTGCCTCCCACTCACCCAGCAAGAAGGAGAAGGGGGAGAGGCTTGTTTGGGGGGGACTTGGATGGTCTGTCAAAGGTGCATGACAGTAGGCATCCGGTATGGACATTGGTGGACTGCCAGAGGTGGATGGTAGATGAAAAAAAAAAGGGGGGGGAGGAGGGAGGGAGGGAATGATAAAGGAATATGTGGACAAGAAGACACAACTGATGGAGAGAAAAGTGGTATCGGTCCACACCATTACCTACAGGAAACAGAGGAGAAGATGGCACCCAGGTTTTCACTGAAGAAAACATGATGAAGAGGAAGAAGGGGGGTGACTGGATAACTTGCCCCTGTGGTGTTTGGCCCAGTGGCCACCTTTAGACATCTACCCAGTGTTAGCCACATGCCCTTACAGTCTAAGGGAAACAGAGTGCCATGCACTATGTGCCCCATATAATGGGCTGGGTGCAAGCTGCAGGAGGTATAAAAGAAGGAAAAGCCTAAACTTTGGGCGGGGGGCAGGTCAATCATTTACAGTTGGGTTTCACGGCATAGGAAAAGGAAACAGGATTCAGACTGTTAGCAGAGCATAATTACTGTAATAGTCAGTTGACAACGTACAATGAGTAAGGGGATGTAGGAGTAACACAAGAACCGACAGCCCTTCCAGGGTGGATCATATGGTTCCCATGTTTGGAGTTAAGGAAATCAGTTGGATGCAGAAAATAAGAATGGGGCAGCACCGCCGCATATAAATCATGTGTCTGTCCAGGCACAGCAGCGTATGATCAAAGGGTTTCTCCTGGGCAACAGGGGAATAGGAGCTCTGTCTATGTAGCCTTGGGAGAAGGGCAAGCAGGTAAAAGGGCAAGTGGGTATACAGCAGCCAGCTGGTTCCTACAGTGAAGAATGGTGGGGGAACCCAGTGGTCCTTCCTCCCAGCCTTTTCCGTCAAGTTCAGAAGCTGTGGTTTCATCATGGGGACCAGTTCAACAAGGAACAGCTAGGGACATGGGGCATGGCTAGGTCACGGGCTCCTGGCAACCATAGTGAAAGAAGGATTTTGTATCCCAGGGAAGGTTAGACAGTAACTCCTCTCTCCCCATATGGAGGAGGCAATGACAGAGGTTGCTGAAGAAAGGGGGAGAGCAGGAGAGGAAGGCTTTAGCTGGGGCTCAGGGCTGCTACTCCTAGCTAGCCCTTCACCCACACTAGCCACTTCATCAGCTGCTGAGGTATGGGTCTCACAGGCTGTGTCACACCCTACTCCCTCTCAGATGATTGCCCTTTAGCTGGCTATGGGTAGTAACTCATACTAGGTTTTTGCTGTGGTCAGAATCATTCCCGTGATCACATCCGCAGGGAGATCAGGTAAAATTCCCACCTCCTATACCCCATGGCTGCCCTCCCAGCTCAGAAAACCTGAGCCATTGGCACTTGGACCACTGGACCTGTGACTTCCCGAATCATGGAGAACTGCCCTGGCAGAATCTGCTCTGCCTGGATTCAGATCCTGTCTCGCCATGGAGATGGAGGTGCCCATGTCCCTGAATCCCTGTTTTACTGTCCCATTGACTAGCATAGGGTGCATATGCTTGCTGAAGTTTGGTGGCACTACAGTGTGTGCAAGTTTACCAGCTGTGGTGTACTGTCTGTTACCCCTCCCCAGCTTTTGCTCTTTACTAATGTTTTAGGGAAGTCATGGGATAGAAGCCCCACTTTCTAGCAAATCCAGAATTCCTTTGCTGCCGGCTCCTAGTTCTCCATAGAACCAGTGGGTTCTGTTTTGGGCTTGGATGCAGGCTGGTTTCTTTATACTGCCCTCCCTGGGTCCCCATAAAACCATGTGCTGCCCCACCCCATATTTATAATGCTGCAAATGTGGTCTACTGGCCACATACAAATCAGCACTTTCTGCTGCCTCCTTTGCAGACTTGCATGTCCGGCCCAGTAGCCGAATGTAGGTCATCAGGTACAATTTTAAGAAGCTGTTCCCTTTACAATTAAATATTTAATTTGCTCTACAGTCCTTGCCTTAGCCCCATCTACCCAATGGTCTAAATTACCACACATTTGGACATGCAGTTCTACATTGCTGTCTCCTGGGCCTTTGCTTAACTCTCCAAATTTCCATCTATAAGCCTCAGGAGTCAGTTCAAAACATTTCAATAACATTCTTGTAAATTTATTATAGTCCATGCAATCATTATCATCCATTCGAGTAAATGCATGCAAAGCATGGCCAGTAAGCAATAGGGTCAGGTGGATCATCCAAGAAATCTTGTCTAGTTTAAATTGCCCACAAATACTCTCAAATCATTTTAAAACAAATTCAGAACATTCCTTTCCCAGTATTGTGGGAACATTTTAGAATGAATCATGGCTTGGTGGGTTGAACCCCTTGCCATTACTTAGTTTTCCACGGTGTTTGCTGGGCAGTTTTTCATCTTGATCTTGTGCTGTCACTCTGTCTTGTTTGCTCATTCCTTCTCTCATTCCTCTGTATCAGGATCTCATGTTGGTGAAACTTTTATCTTTCCTCTACCTACAGCCTTGCTCTCTCCTCCTGTATCTGTATTTCATGCTGCTGAGTCCTCTCTTTCTCAGCCTCTAGCCTTGCCCCTTGCAGTTCAGCATCCCTCAGTGCAAGCTCTGCCTTTAGGATCTCAAGCCAAGCCAAGATTGATTGAGCTGCACAGGTTCCCCAGTTTATGCTACAAGGTGCTCCTCCCTTGTTCAGCCACTGGGACCTCAGTCGCTGCCTTGGCCACTGTCCCCAGTGACCCTACTGGCCAAGTATTGGGGCCATGTTCGCTTGAGACTGTTCCCCCTCCTGCAGCCAGTCATACACCAACAGGACTTCCATGAATGCACTGTTTGTCATTCCTTCATGGACAATCCCTCCTGAGCACAGATCTTAAGCTGGTGTACAAGAAATTTGACACAGCCTGAGGAGCTTATATTCTCTATCTACACTGCACTAAGCTGTCTAGAAATAAAAAACAGTTATTAACAATGCAACCTTTTGAAATCCTGTTTTGTGACTGTTAAGCTCTATTTCTGCTGGCACTCCATCACCAGTGCTATCTCTCTCTCAGAGTTCCTGCCTTACAGGATAGCACACTGTCTGCTGCTCTGCATGGGACCGCTACCAGTTGCAACACTGATCCCACCATGCTGCCAATCAATGTGACAAAAATCCTGCACCAGGGACTTCAACCCACTGCCACCACCATGAGTTTTACCAACAGGACCCAGGGAACCTATTTTTACCCTCTGCTTTGCACAAGGTCATGAAGGTCAACATAATAACTGTGGACAGAGTGCCTCTTCAGAGACAGACTGCAAACAAAGTCCAGCAGAAATAGTAGAATGATCCTTTTCAATAAAACAAGCAGTCACTGTTTCTATAAAAGTAGAAGGTTTACTAAAATATTACAAGTATTTACAACAGAATTTATGTACAGTCAGAAAAACTGATTGCAGTTTACTAGAAATTAAAATAAATGGAAGTTGTGCAAGACAGGTTGCAAACAGAAGATGTTATTTTCACTTTAAAACCTATGTCTTGCTAACTGCTGTCTTGAAGAAAACACTGTCCCTAAGCTGTCTTTCTTACCAAACTTATAGCTGCAGGGGTCTGGCATTTTCAGATGTTCCATGTCCAAGAGAAAGAGCTTCTACAGTCCTTCAATATATTTCTCTGTTCCTATGGGGAGAGGTCTCGCTACTTTGAATGATAGTTTCATGTTGTCCCAGACCTTTTGAGAGGAGAGAGAGAGATTGTGTGTGTGTGTGTGTCCTCACCCTTCAGCACCTCCTTGCTAACATTATGACATGCACCTGGGTCCGTTAACATGTGCACATCTCCAGGAAGGACTCTCCACTGGGGTTATTGCTTTATTGCCTCCTCCTTAGCCTTCCTGTTAATCTCACAGGAGAACATCAGTCCCTCCACCCTGGCTGACATAAGCTGTCGCTCACTACTTGACCATGTGATCTGGTAGTCAACTTGGACCTGAAGCAGATGCATATTCAGTAAAGAAAAATTAATCAAAGAATGTATGGCTCTGGTCTCCTTTCCTGCTACAAGCCAGGAGACACAAAGGCAATCTAGAGACTCATTTAGTCCTATTTGAAGCTATATATGTATTGTAACCATTATTTCTGCCATCTTATGATATCAGCTTTATGGACCATAGTCAACCCAGAGGGTAAATTGTCTCAAAGAGGAACATCTGTCCAAAGGCATTGGGCTAAGATTTAACATACTTCCTCCTCTCTCCCCTGAAGTAGTCAAGCTTTAAAAAGAACATAGAATGACCCAAATCACCCTTACTGCAGTACATCATAAGCAATAAATTTTTATTTATTTATGATTATTTCGATAACACCTTTGAGCAAACAGTGCTCTTTACAAAGGTTACATGTCTTGGACAATGGACAAGAATAGACAAGAACAGGCAGGTAGATAACAGTTAATCACTTACAGTACATGAGCTGCCAGTGGCTTTGTCAAGATAAGACAAAAGTATTAGTAACAGGTAAAACATTACAGAATGCATGAGCTGCCAAAGGCTTTGTCAGGTGATCTAACAAGTGCATGAGAGGGCCAGAGGTGGTTGGTGAGAGGATAAGATAGTAGGGGACAGGCAAGAACCGAGGGGTGGAGGATTGGAGGGATAAGGTAGGTGTTGAAAGAGAGGAGTAGGTGGTGATGAAGGTGAGGGAGAAGTGATGGGAGATGTAAGTGAGGTAACAGGATGGATGGGGAAGGAGAGAAGAGTTAGTATAGGCATGAGGAGAAAGGAGAAAGAAATGAGAACTAGAAGGGAGTTAAGAAGGGCTAGGGAGAAAGGAGAGAGAGAGAGAGAGGATATAAAAGCTAAGATGTACAGAGGGTAATAGGTGAGGGAGGGACAAGGATGTGAGGGAATGGAGAGAGGGAGGATGAAATCTGGGGTGGCAAGGGAGAAGGCTGAGGTGGCTGACGTGAGATATTGGAAGGAGTTAATAAAAAGGAGTAGGGTGTGGTGAGAGTGCATAAGTAATGAAGAGGCCAGGAGGGTGAGCAGGGAATTTAAGTATAGTAGTCTAGTAGGCACTGGGCCACCAAGTGTCATTTTAGTTTGTGCCAAAGGAGCTGAGATTCGTGCATTGGTGATATCCACTGGGAGTGTGTTGAACCTGTTAGAAGCTCTAATCTTTAGGAGCGCTTGCCCTTGAGTGATCTGACAGTGGGGAACTGTGAAGATTAATGTTCCAGAACTCCTGGTTAGGCAGGTGGCACAGTGAGGGAAAGTAGACTGAACCACTGCTGGAAGGAGGCCTAGCACTGTCTTCTTAGCAAGTAAGCAGGTCTGATACTTAATTTTGCCTTGAAGTTGTAGCCAGTTAGCCTGTTCATAGAGATCATATGTGTGTGTGTGAGTCTAGAGACTGTGGTGAGGAGCCAGCAGGCTTTCTTGGCTATGACTATATGCCGGAGGGCAGTGTCAGTAGCTGATCCATAAGCCATGAGGACATAGTCAATTAAAGAGGTGATGGAGCTCTGGATGGCAAGTTTTATTGCTACATCTGTCAGACAGTGCCGATGCCTATATAGCAGGCCTATGCATGTATTCACAGCTTTAGCTAGGTTATTTCTCTGCATGGAGTATGAAAGAGTGGAGTCAAGGGTCACTCCCAGGTATTAGAACTGGTCTACCTATTCCAGCACCATGCCACCACTATTATAGATTAGCAGTTTATATATATATATATATATATATATATATATATATATATATATATATATATATATAGTTATATAGCATATATGTATATTATCACAAAGCAGTGGATAGAAGACTCAGTGGGGAGGGATAAGTGTTGTATCAATTGTCATAGCTGAACAACAGAGGCCAGACAGCAATGATGGCAACTTTTGTGGCATAGTGAATGCAAAGAGGTACTGTAAGTTATTTTAAAGAAAAATTCATTGCAATAGGGATATAGTTTATGGTTAGAAGTGAAGTCTACCAACAGCAGAATTACTGGAAGTTTTAAAAGAAAGCATACAATTATATACTGTACATCACTCAAAAACAATGCATCATATGTAAAGAATTCAAATTATCATGAAGGAAATTGGAATAGAAAGGCTTTTAAACTGGATTACAAAGGTGAAGCAACCTCTACAGACATGTAACTTTGCAGAGCATTTGCATGACTTTACTTGAAAAAGTACCAGTTAAGTCTACTAGAAACTTTGCAAAGTTAGCACTTGGCAAATGTAGAGGAAACTTCACAAGTTAATTCATAAAGCACAGTCTGCCATCTTTGGGCATCTATAGCCATAGTAGAAGCGGCACCACCCAGCAAAATGATTATGTTTCTGAAAATCCAGTGAACGTTGTTTGAGCAAGACACCCACATAGTAAGCATAGGTCGCATGTTGATGTAAGATAATATTTATGCAATATTGTAAGAAATCTATGGTAGCATGAATGTGTGACTCAGAAAGGTCTTTGGAAGACAAGATTGTTGCTGTCTAGCTAAAGTCAATTGTTTTGCTTTCTGCAGCATCATTTCTACTTGACAGCTAACTCAGTGACTCAGTTCAGCATAATTTTTACTTGATTGCTGATTCAGTGACTCATGCCAGCATCATTTCTACTTGACTGCTAACTCAGTGACTCATGCCAGGGTCAGCAACTTTGGTTCCATTACTAGCCAGTCATACAGACTAGCATTATTTAATTTTAAAACATAGTCCTTTGCCTGGATGAAACAATTGGTTCATAGTAGCAAAGCACATACAGACAGGTAGGTTGGGACAGTCATGAAACAGTATGCATCTAAATCTGAGAGGAAGAGAACACCATGTGTTTGGATTTAGATTTAGAGATCAAAGCACCCATATGCCTAGACCCACTGCTGATGCAATATACAATGTAAGCAATACTGAAAAGAATGTATTTGCCTTACATGGAAGTAGCATGAATGTGTGGCACAGAAAGGTCAGTAGAAGACAAAGATCGCTGTTCTGTGGCTACAGACAATTGTTTTGCCTTCTGTGACATCATTGCTACTTGACAGCTAACTCAGTGACTCATGCCAGGGTCAGTGACTTAGGTTCCATAAATAGCCAATAATACAGACTAGCATTATTTAATTTTAAACATGGTACTTTACCAAGGTGCACAATATGGTTCATAGTAGCAAAGCATGTAAAGGCAGGTAGGGACAAAGCAGCACACATCATTAAATCTGAAATGACTGAACACTGCATGATTGGATTTAGGGTTAAAGATCCAAACTACAAACCACAGCCAAAATGGTCATTGAACCCTAATGAGCTTTTTATGTGTTTATGAAAATTTTGTTGACATTTCTCAGATAATGCTGTTTTATTCCTTTAAGAAGTAGCATGTCATACTTAGTTATATGTTAAAACATCTGAGTGGATTGATCTGTCTAGCATGTGCTGCTCTTGCACCAAGAGGAACTGAGTTATGGGTCAGGAGAATTGATCAGGCAAACAAGTAGAATTTAAACTAGAGGATGGGGCTAGTGAATGGGGACCAAGGGCTGAAGGCAGATGCAGGAAACAGAGGGAAGAGCAGCAGAACATGGTATGTCAAGAGAGGCAACTGCATGGGGCACTGAGGAAGCATGAAAGGGTAAACTATCTTTACTTGCATTGAGGCTAACATGAGGAGCCCTTCCTGCAAAATGGGTGAGCTTGAGAGTCTAATGCACTTTGAAGGCCTGGACTATGCCACTCACAGACACCCAGTGGGAGAAGAATATGACTAGGACACCAGAACAGAGGGATACAAACTGTTCTGCTGGGATAGGCCTAACAGGAAAGGGGTAGAGTGACTTTCTTCAGGAGGAAGGGTGTCACTGTGAAGGATAAGAAGGACATCAGTTGGGCAAAGAGTTTTACAGAGTCCATCTGGGTTAAGTTACTTGAAACTGAGGATAGAAAAATCATCCTGAGGGTGTACTAGAGGCCCCAAACTGCTCAAAGTAGCATGATGACCAATTAGTCAGGCAAATTATGAGATCAGTTAAATCACATGCATTTGCAGTCCTTGAGGACTTCGGTCTCCCAGACAAGGACTGGCATCTCAACAGGATTAATGGGAGATCTGAGAAATAGTTCCTGCCACCTTCAAGGACTACTTCTAGATTAGCTTCACAGCATGTCCAACAGGGGACTAGGTTTGAAGCCACTCTTGGTCTTGTTCTTAGCAGTGGAGATAGGGTTATCTTGAGCTAATCCACAAGACAGCTACCATTCTGGGTGTGCTGTAATAAAAAATAAACTGTTTCATGCTTTAGTTTATTTGTTTGTTTTAACAGGAATTTAAAGTGGTTATTTGTAGAGAATTAAGTTCAATAACTTGTAGTATCAGGCAAGGCCTTTCAGTGAGATAGACATAAATGTTAGGCTTTTTCACACATTTTAGTGGATGTGAGAGGTGTTCCCCAACTTGTCTATCTGCAGTTTTGATTTGCTACCCAATGATGGCATTCAATCTGAGTAAGCCCAGTGGTGGCTATTTTGGTGGTGTTGGCTATCCCTGGTGATGCCTACTGACTCATTGCCTATTTGCTAGAAACTGGTTCATTCTTCCATAAACTGAAAAGATGTGGGAGGTGCCAGCTTTGTTAGAGCAGGCTGTGGATGTAGCTCCTGTGATGATTGAAGCTAGTGAGATTAACCTGGGGAGGTGTGGCTTTCCCCTGTGTACTGTGCTTGGGGAATCTTTCTGTCTCTAGGAGCTGTTGTTCTGATTTCAGTGATGACTCATTGAAAAGTACTACTGCCTGTACTCGGTGATAGTGGTTGGTTACAACAAAGGGGCCTGGTGAGAGGGCAAGTAGTGTTAAGGGTCAATCCCAGCATCTTGAGAACCAGGCAGCTGCTAAGCTAACACTGCTCAGGGACCCAGTGTTGTTGGCAGAAAGATATTGTGTACTTGCACAAACTGGTTCATGATCAGTTTCTGATAAACTTAACTTTTGGTAAAACTGACCAACTATTTACTTCTGAAATATTCAACCTCTAAACAAACTCACTTGAGTACACTGCTGTACTAGACTGATAGACTTATGACTTGCTGACTTTAAATATAACACTCTGAGACCTATTTGCCATTTTTACTGTCATTAATAATTATTGGTGTGTCTGATGCTTATAGCTTGATTGGGTGGACATTAAACTAGTAGTGTAACCGTGTATGTGAGGGAGAACGGAGGGGTTTTAAAGCAGGAGTTAGTTACGGAACTATTTTTTAACTTTTGGGGAATTTACCTGATTAATTTGTTTAGGATTTGGGTGGGTGGTCTGATTTATTTAATGTTATTATTGGGGAGGGTGAGAGTTTTCTAGGGTCAGGCACAAAACTTGTTTTTGTTTAAGGTAGGAAGGAGTGAGGTGGGTTTCCCGATGGGTGTTCACTCCATAGTCAGACACGTACATTTTTTTTTCTGCCAGCTAGAACTTTGCATGCCTACTCCACTTGACCAACTACACCAGCTGTGCCATTTCATAGGCCATGGCTACCTAAACCAATGTTTCATTTCTATAGGAATGTGAGGAATTCGAAGAGGTATAGCAGAGGGCTGTTTTCGTCTAGGAGTAAGTTCAAGGGAGCATTGCCATGTGAGGGATTGTGAGGGTGGAGGACAGAGTATGCCGTGGAAGGGCACACAAATGGATAGTGTCCCCATTCTGCACCCATCCTTAGAGGGCCCATACCTAAGAATGGGGCATAGAACACGGCAATCATCTGCAATACCAGGTCACTAATAAACAAAACCATGGTGGCTGTATATTTCATCATAGCCTTCTTGGCTGACCTACAGTAGTGTATCATCAAAACCTGGCTGGGGGATGCCTCTGGACCTGTGTTGGAGGCTGTGATTCGGGCAGGGTTTTCTATGGTGCAATTTCCAAGATGGGAGTGCAGGAGTGAAGGTGTGATCATCTGTTTTAGATCTGTTTTCCTCTGAAGAAAGCCAGGTTACTTGATTCATGACATTTGAGAGTAATTCAGGCATGAGGATGAGGTTTATAGTTATCCTTGTATATCAGTTCCTGAGGGACTGATGGCAATTTTGTTCAAGACTTTGCAGACTTTGCTACTGACCTGGTATTGGATGGTTATGGGCTGTTAGTATTGGGGACTTCAATACTTGGTTAGTTGATGAATCCCACATTTTCTCAAGCATTTCTCTAGATGATGTCATGACTGGATCTCATACAGGCTGTTTCTACTGCCACCTATGAGTGGACCACACCTTGAAACTGTTTTTTAGTTGAGGCTTGGCATCACTTATGTTAGGGTAAATCCAATAGCTTGGTCAGACCATACCCTGGTGTTAGTTTAGTTCAGTGCCCCTGGCTTATTCCACCTTTGTCAGATATGATTCAGTATTGTCCCATGCACAGCGGTGAGCCAGAGATGCTCAAGATGACACTGGACATCTCTGGCATGGGGGAACCACCTTGGGAGGCTGGATCCACTGTGAAGAGTTATAATAAAACTCTCAGCTGCATATGACACCCTTGTACCATTTATTGTCATCCATTGGACTGCCAGGCAAAGATTGACATGGTATAATAGTGATCTGAGGTGGCTGAAGCCACAAGAGCTAAGACTGGAGCATGCCTGTTTAAGGTCACAGTTGAAGGAGGACAGATTGACTCTGAGGACCCACTATGGTTCATACCAATGGACAATCACCCTGAAAAAGGTAGAGCTGCTGTCATAAGTGATTGTAGGGCAGTACCTCAACTCTTTTGCACTGTAGCCTGACTTTTACCTCCTACCTATAAGAAGTCCATGGTAGTAGTTTATGTCAATAAGTGAGAAGAAATTGGTTCTTTCTTTCTCAACATGGTGCCTTCCTTTCAGACCAGAATCTCACAGAGTGGTCAAAACATGGCCCATAGTAGTCAGAGAAGTGCAACCAAAGTTGCTGTAATGCTTTAGACTAAATTTCAACCAGCCTTGCTCAATGAGATATCCCAAATGATGGCCAACTACAACAACCCTACTGTATCCTGTACTCAAACTGACCCAACTGCCTGTTGAATTCCAGTATGCCATGAATCTTGTGATGGCTAGTATTGCCCAGTATTCCTTGAAATGACATACTTCTGTCTTGAAAATAGCTGTGGTAAAGACCTTCCTGAAGATATCATCTTTGGACCTGAAATACTAGCTTATTATAGATTTGTCTCAAACCTTCCCTTTCTCAGGAAGGTACTTAAGGAGTAGTGGTATCACAGCTGGAAACCCATTTGGAATGATATGACATATAAGCTTATACAGTAAGGTTTCGACCTTGACACAGCACAGAGCTGCCCTTGTGATGATGCCTTATGATCACCCAATGATGAGAGCTATAGGGAATAAACTCTATTTCAATCGGTATGCTGACGGACAATGACTCCTGGACAGCAAAATCCCTTACAGAGACAATCTTGACAGTTTTAGATTGTCACTGTGAGGGACCTGAGTGAAATTTCACCCTTTTGCTGTCTGTCATCCATCCCCCATTTGAAATAACTCTGACTCAGAGTTAGATATCTAAATATGAAGCAGGGGTACAGACCCTCGCATTGGGGGTCTGGGAGTGCAGCACCCGATATGAAATACACAATGTCTGACAGGTGAAATTTTGCTTGTCAACATTGGGGATCTTGAAATGTTGAACTTCCACAACACTTTCGTTTTCGCGTGGTAGAACCATTTTATCCCTCCATCTCTCCTGAACAGTTAGCACCATGGATCATCAAGTTTTGACAGATTGCTTGAAGTTATTTTGACAACTCAGTGAAATAGTTTTGCACCAGTTTGAATCCTTCCTCAAGAGAAAAGCTGGTGGTGTTGGATATGTTTTTTTTTCTCAGCTGACTATAGTTAGTTGCAGAGTGCCTCATGTTAGCTGTGTGAGCCTCATGGCTCATTATTGTCTCAAATGCTATTTATGGTGTATATGCTGCTGTTAGGGAATGGTAAAACTTGGAGTTTCACTGCTATGCAGATGATACTCAGTTGTACCTGTCATGTTTTCTAGATCTGGCAGACTCTGTGTTTTTGTTTTTATATAATTTGTTTCTCCCGCACTGGCGGCCCATGTTCAAGTGGGCACGGCAGACTCTGTGTTACTATTTGATTGATGTCTGTCAAAAATTACTGACTGGATGACCACCAGCTAGCTGAGCCTCAACTCCAGCCAAACAAAGCTGCTGCTGATAAAACCTTGTCCTTATTAGTCAGCAATGATGACAGTGTCTGTCAGCTTGATATCTTTAAATGCAGCTACTCTCAGAGCTGGGGATAGAACTAATAATGGAATAATTGAACACCAGTCTGTCACTTGAATTTAATTTTTATTGTTTGACTACACAGTCATTACAATTTCAAAAGACAGAGTAAAAAAACATGTTAAACATTAAAAAACATGCCATACATATATTTGTCATCAACGATATTGTTAACATTTATACTTCTAAAAAAGCAAGTACATTCACATTGATGCCTGTACCAGTCCCTGTGTCCTTTTCGACGCCTTTATATCTGAATCTGTGGGTCTTACAGAATGACCAACATTATATATAAATAATTTTGGTTCTAGAAAAAGTCCTCTGTTATTGCTTGATTTAGTACATACCAATCTTGTATTTTTGCAGGGTGTTCTGTAGCCACTCTCCCTTTACAGGGTTAAAGTTAGTTTTCACTAAACCCTTACTTTGTTTCTTATTTTTGAGATCATGAAAAGTAATTTGCCAAGGCTTTAATTGTAAATTTTACTCTGAAAATATTAAAATTATATTTAATGTTTCTTTATCAAGGCCAAATTGGTCAATACTACTCTTGCTGAATAAAGCTTTCAATAAGTGGCTACAAGCATTCATGTACCAACTACAGTGCCATAGGACATTTATTTATTTATTTATTTTTTGTTTACTGTGTAAGTGTACTGGACAACAAACATAGTCCATTTTCAGAGCACGCACCCAGGAGAGTTACAGACAAGATCAGCACATCATATCAGGAGAAGTTACAGTCAACATACAACACAACAAAATCAGTAGGTTTACAGGATTATCGCACTGTGTACAGTGGGAAGACCAGTGAATAAGGTTTACATAGAGAGTACAAAGATGCAAAACAGGCAATCATCACAGAAAAGAAAATCTATACCATGTAATTACTGTGGGCATGTAAGGGGTAAAAGGAGGAGAACATCCCCAGAGGGCTAAAGGGGAGAGGGAGGCAACACCCCAACATTTTGGATCTTAGGGCAGTGAGCTGAGGTGGGAGAGCCTAGAAGTGCTAAAGCAACAAACATAGAAACATAGAATGTGATGGCAGATAAGGACCGCTTGGCCCAACTAGTCTGCCCATTTTCCTACCTAAAAGATAAGCTGCAGATCCTAGTTAATCAACAGCTTACTTCCTCCTACCCCCACTAGGACTACTTTATGTCTGTCCCATGCATTCTTGAATTCCCCGCTGTTTTGACTCCACAACCTCCTCAGGGAGGCTGTTCCATGCATCCACAACCCTCTCTGTGAAACAATACTTCCTCACATTACCTCTGAGCCATCCCCTCTATCTTCAAATTGTGCCCCCTTGTTCTTGCACATCTCTTTTCTGAAAGATGCTACCTCTTGGACTTTGTTGATTCCTGAGGTACTTGAAAGTTTCTATCATGTCCCTCTCCCTTCTTTCCTCAAGGGTATACATATTAAGCTCCTTTAGTCTTTCTTCATATGTCTTCTGGTGCAGACCCTGCACCATTTTGTTGCCCTCCTCTGGACAGCCTCCACTCTGTCTATGTCTTTTGCAGAGATGGGGTCTCCAGAACTGCACACAGTACTCCAGATGGGGTCTCACCAACTGTCTGTACAGAAGGATAACAACTTCCTGTTTTCTACAATTAATGCCTCTCTATGCATCCCAGTATCTCCCCAGCCTTCCTTACTGCCTTCTCACATTGCTTGCCCACCTTTAGGTCATCTGATATAATTACCCCAGGTCCCTTTCCATTTTACTCTTGTCATTATCTCACCCCCATTGAGTACTCTTCCCTGGGTTTTTGTTTCCCAGGTGCATTACCTGCACTTCTTTGCATTCATTCTGAGCTGCCATACATCTGACCATTCCTCCAACCTTGCCAAGTCCCTTCTCATCCTTTCCACCCCACCTTGTGTATCAACCCTGTTGCAGATCTTTGTGTCGTCTGCAAGAGACATACATTTCCTTCCAGTTCTCTGCAATGTTACTTATAAAGACATTAAAAGGACCGGTCCTAGTACTGAACCCTGCGGTACCCCACCAGTAACCCTCCTTTCTTCACTGTGGACTCCATTTACTACTACCCTTTGTGTCCTGTTGTCTAGCCAATTTTATCCAGGCTACCACCTTGGGACCCACTCCAAGGCTGGCTAACTTGTGTATTAATCTTTTGTGTGGGACTGTATCAAATGGGATGGGAGGCCTCGGCACCCATTTATGATGCACTTTTCATACATCCAAAGCGCTTAAAGCAATGCTAGACTGGTAGTGATGTGACTGTATCAATGCCTTGCTAAAATCTAGGTAGGCCATGTCCACAGCCCCTCCCTGGTCTACTACTTTGGTCACCCAGTCAAAGAAATCTATTAGATTCTGTCTGACATGACCTTCCCATTGTGAATCCATGCTGCCTGGGTCCTGTGCCCCACTGGTCTCTAGGTACTCAACAATTCTTTCCTTCAGAAGTGATTCCATCATATTCCCTACCACTGAGGTCAAACTAACTGGTCTGTAGTTTCCTGCCTCTGTCCTGCTCCCACTTTTGTGAAGAGGAATCACATCCACCCTCCTCCAGTCCTCAGGTACCACCCCATCCTCCCATGATTTGTTAAAGACAGTAGTCAGTGGTGTCACTAATTCTACCCTTAGTTCCTTTAGAATTCTCCGTGAATCCCATCAGGCCCCATTGCTTTGTCCACTTCAATTTTATTAGTTCTTTCAGAACCCTTTTCTGTAAATGAACTGTTATCAACCCCATCTTCAGAGTGTTTTCTTGTTTGGTTTAGGTACCACCCTCCTCTTCCTTTGTGAATTCTGAGCAGAAATATTCATTCAGTATCCCTGCTTTTTCACTGTCACCCTCTACCCACATTCCCTCCCTTTATTAAGCCTCAGTATCCCTCCATTGGTCTTTCTTTGCTCCTAATGTACCTATAAAAGGTCTTATCCCTTTCTTAACAGAGTTAGCTATCCTTTCCACGGTTTGGTCTTTGCTATTCTGACTGCCTTCCCAGCCTCTTTCTGCTTTAACTGATAAAGTTCTCTGTCCTGCTCCTTCTATGTTTCCTTATATTTACTGAATGCTATCCTTTTCTCCTTAACCTTCCCTGCCACCTGTTTTGAGAACCATAGTGGTTTTTCCTTCATTGTGTTTTGTTGATTTGCTTTACACAAAGGCTTGTTGCCTCTGTGATGGCTGTTTTATTACTCCCCATTGTTCCTCCACTCCTCTTTCTTGCCTGTTTGCTAGTGCTTTTCTGAGGCACTCTCTCATTTTCCCAAAGTCAGCCCTCCTAAAGTCCAATACTCTTGCTTTTGTATGGCTTGATTGTATGGCTGTGTTTATCGTGAACCACCCTGTTTGGTGGTCACTTGTTCCCAGATGGCTACCCACTTCTAAATCTGAGATTCTTTCTCCATCCCCATTTGAGAGTGCCAGGTCTAAGATTGCTCCCTTCCGAGTTGGTTCCAATACTAGCTGTCTGAGGTATGCCCCTGTAGGGCATCAAGAATAACCATGTTTGCATGTGCCTGCAGCAAAGGTGCTCCAGTCAAAGGGAGAAACAAGAGCCAGCTTCAGAACTAATGTCATTTAGGGACAAGAGCACTTGTTCTTGATCGGTAGATGGCTTTTGAGGCTGTTTTTAAGGATTTGGTGGGACTGATGGGTTTCATCTCATTTGGGAAAGAGTTCCAGAGTTTTGGTCCAGATACTTCAAAGGCAGTCTCACCCATTCTTATACGGCATTCGGAGTATCAAGTAAAGAGTTGTCTGTTGATTGAAGGGGTAGGTCTGTGAAGAAGGTTTGAACCAGCAAGCGACAGTTTGGAGGCCCCTCTAATTATTTTGTTGATGAAGCAGCCCACAACATATGATCAGTAAGGAGAGGGGAGAGCCAACCAAAGGTCAGCAGAGAGCACATAGTGATGTATGTACGCTTTGGCCTAGATAGAGCAAAGTGATCGATACTGTTGTAACAGGTCTTCCATTTGCTTAGAGCAGTTTTAGTTGCATTCATGAATGATAGGAGTCCATATGTGAGGCCAGGCCTTAGTACACCCTGAGTGATGGTGAGTCTACTTAGCGTGTGTAAGGTTGTGATGTGTTTTATATGCAATGCCCAGCTTAATAAGGACCAACTTACATACAGTTGCTATATCTATATATATAGTCTGACAAAGCTCCCTGAGTGGCTGCACCCAACCTACTACCAACCACCTCCCATTGCTTTATCAGTCATCACCTCCACTTATCTGAACCCTCTGCTTGTATGCTCATACCATTGTTTGCCTATGAAATACTAAACATCTGTACCTATCTTTCTCTACTGATCCTGTAACCTTAAAATTTTTGCAACTAATAGATGATAGCTTGATTTACTAATTTGTTGTAATCCATTGTTGTAACATACTTGTTGTACTGTATTTGTCCTCTTTGTGATGAGGTACTTTGAAATGAGCCTCTGGCTCAAAGGTTTGTAAACTGATGTACAAATAAATAACATAAATAAATAAATATGGAGACTGAAATCAAGAGAAGGGTCAAGAGTGATGCCCAGGTACTTGAAGAAGTCCACAAAGTCAAGGGAGGGGCCTCCAGGCCCTGATAGAGAACGAGGAAGGGTAGGCTCTGAGTCTGGGTGCTAAGCCAAAACCATAGAGACTGTTTTTGGTGTTGAGGAGGAGCTTGTTGCACAACAACTATGAATGGATGGTAGAAAAATACAAGGTGAGCTTATTGTTGATGTCAGTGATGTCGACTGCACTGGTGTCTAGGACCATATAGTCCACATACAGGAGTGCATTGCATGAGCCAAGAGACTTGGGCAGATTGTTGACAAATAGAGAGAATAAGAGCGGCCCAAGGATGGATCCCTGAGGGACTCTGACCCCTATGGAGGCAAGATCAGATGTGGATCCACTTATTTTGACAAATTGTCATCTTTCAACCAGGTAACTTTAAACCAAGACAGCAAGAGTGGCAAGAAACCAAAGGTGAGCAGATTATCAAGCAGCAGAGAGTGATCAACCAGGTTGAATGCTTTGGTTAAGTCTATGAAAATGCTGGCCCTATATTGGCCTTGGCAACTCCAGCTGGGTTCTCGATAATACCGTCCAAGGCTGGATCGTGGGGAGACGGAGGTGTGGCCATTATGTTTAAATCTGAACTGGACCTTGTGGATGTTCCATTGGGAACACCAGATCTTTTGAATATATCCTGGGTGAGGGTGCAGGTTGTGGGATTCTCCTGCTCTACCGTCCCCACCAGGTGGCGGTGGTGAATTCCTACAGGAGATTGCAGACTTCATTGTCGACCTTGTGTTGAGGTTTCCCAGATAATACTTCTGGGCGACTTCTGCGCCTGGGTCGACGATGAACTCTCCCATTTTGGTCAAAGTCTCTCCAGTTGATGAATACACTGGGCCTGACACAGGTTGTTACCTCCTCTACCCATATAGAAGGTCATTCACTAGATCTGGTCTTTCTTGGGTATGGAGATCACTGACTTGGGGTGGAACCAGTCAGTTGGTCGGACCATTACACCATAAGGTTCAGTTTCAGGGCCCCTCTAATAGGTCTGCCTCTATGGAGATGGTCCAATACTGCCCTTTAAGGGGTATTGGCCCCAGTGACCTAATGGCGGTGCTGGACCCTGCTCGAGTTTGTCGGGTGAATGCATGAGTCCAGATGGTCTTGTACTTGCCTATAATAAGGCTGTGGGAGATGCTCTGGACAAAATTGCTCCTGTTCATGTTCGGCCTTTCACCATCCGTCCAAGGAGTCCATGGTTCGCATGGCTCTTTGAAGAAATTAAGGCGTAGTAGGTCAAGGCTGGAGGAGAGTTCATGGAAATCGGGCCTTGATGTTGACAGGCTTAGATTGTTAGCCCATTATGATGACTACCAATCAGAAATCACTCAAGAAGGCAGAATTTCTGTCCAGAGAGATTTCTGCTGCAAAGAATCGAGCTGCTCAACTTTTCCGGACTGTGGACAGACTGTGCAATCCAGTCTGTCTTCAGCCTAGAGAAGCTTTTTCTCAACTTAGATGTGAGGAGTTCGCTCGCTACTTTGCAGATAAGGTTGCCAGCATCAGGTCCGGCATTGGTCCGACCTCTCCTTCGGGGATTATGGTGAACAGCGGGCGGTACTTAATCTCGGCCTATTTGGTTGGATTTTCACCACCGGAATTCGTTGACATTGTGAGGATCATCCAAATAAATGAGTCCAACTAGTTGTAGTTTGGATCCGGGTCCTACACCTCTGTTAGTAGTTTGTGTAGAAGTTATCTACCCAATCCTTGCTGACATTGTCTGGAAATCCTTGAGAGGGGTTTTTCCTAACCCTTAAGGAGGCAGTAGTTATTCGACCACTCCTAAAGAAATCTCTCCTTGGATCCAGACTGTCTAGCTAACTACCGCCTATTTCTAACCTGCCATTTGTTGGTAAGGTTATTGAAAAGGCAGTTGCACTGCAATTGGATGAACATCTCACCTCCATAATGTCTATGATGCTCTCCAATCTGGTTTCAGGAAAAGGCATAGTACTGAGACTGTCCTTGTTCGGTATTGAGTGACCTCCTAATGGCCAGAGATTGAAAGGCTTGTACCATTCTGGTCCTTCTTGATCTTTCTGCCGCATTTGACACTGTAGACCATGAGGTGCTATTCGGCGACTGTGGGTTTTTCGTGGGCTGTCTGGTACAGTCCACGAATGGTTTCGTTCTTACCTCAGTGGTAGGTCTCAGAGAGTAGTCACTGGAATTTATTCCTCTGACGCCTTCTCCTACCATGTGGGGTACCACAGGGCTCCATTTTAGCTCCCATGTTGTTTGCAGGTATATGCTGCCATTAGAGAAATCATCAGGAGATACATCTTGAGTTTTCACTGCTATGCAGATGATACTCAGCTGTATCTATCCTTTCTCCTGATCAAAGTGATGCACTCCGCATTTAACAACTGCCTGGATGAGATCAGAATTTGGATGAGTTCGAGCAGGTTAAAATTTAACCGGATAAGACTGAGGTATTGGTTGTGGACCCAGGTCATCCTGGGAGGGTTTGGGTGTGGGACATCCATCAGGTTTATTGCTTGGTGGTGTACCTCTAGCTCTCGACAGGTGCTAAATCTGCGTTATTTTTGATGAAGGTCTGACCCTGAAATCACAAGTGTCAGCTGTTGTCAAATCCTCTTTTACCATCTGAGGAATATCGCCCGGTGAAACATCTGATTCCCCAGGAGGACCTTTCGACTTTGGTCCGCGCCTTTGTTACCACCCGCTTGACTACTGTAATTCCTATACCTAGGGCTACCAGGGTTGATACCACCACCTGCAGCTGGTGCAGAACGCTGCAGCCAGGCTTTTGACTGGGACTTTTAGAACCAGTCATATTACTCCTGTGCTTCATGAACGCACTGGCTGCCTGTGCATTGGCGGATCACCTTTAAGGTTGGTTTACTAATCTTTAAAGCCCTACCGACCAGGGACCGGTTACCTGAAAGATCTTCTGGTTCCCTATTGCCCCCTCCGCCTCCCCTCCGCTCCGCCAATGAGGGATTGCTAGAGATTCCCAGGGTCCGTCATAGTTGTCGGATCTTGTGCCTTTGCCTTTTCAGCTCCTACCCTGTGGAATTCTCTACCTCATTGGTTAAAGAATGCCCGACCATTGACAGTTTTAAAATTGCCTTAAAACATATCTTTTTACTTTGGCTTTTCTTTATAGTTTTTGATTGTTCAATGTTGATTTTGTTTTATTTATTTTGTACAGCGCCTTGATTTTGAAAGGCGCTTTAAAATAAACATGAATTGAAATTGAATTGAATGAATATCACTCCTGTAAGCATCCCCTGTCCATGGCAGTTCAAATATCATTTGTCAGTTTTATGAGGGCTATACTGGTACTGTGGCCACTCCTGAAACCATGTTGGCATGGGGTAAGCTGTTTGGTTTGTTGAAGAAATTCTGTGATCTGATAGGCAACACTTTTCTCAAGGAGTTTGTTGAGGGTGGAAAGTATTACGATGGCCAATAATTATCCATAATCTGATGTCACTCTTTTTGTGCATGGGGACAATCTGCACTGTCCTTCAGAGTGCAGGCAATGACCCTGAGGTGAGAGACAGACTGAACAGTATGGTGATGGGGGCCACTATGATGGGGCGTTGGCCAGTTTGAGAAACCTCAGGAGGAGCCCATCCAATTCAACAGGAACCATAGTTGGGGATGGATCTGAGAAGCTGAAATACTTCTCTTCTGGTGACCGGCTTAAGGTTAAGGTAAGAGAAGCTTGGGACCCATGGATCCAAGGGAGAGGGTGGATCCTGATCAAACTGGCAGGAGAAATGGGAGAGGTCCGAGAAATGGATATTTAGGACATTAGCAATGGTAGTCAAGTTGTTGCAGTTGGTACCATCCAGGGTCATGTCAGTTACTGATGAGTTATTACCCTGACTCATGCTAGATTTCATATGATTCCAAAAACTGTGGGGCTCCTACGCGTGGATGAGTGGAGGAGCAATTTGTAATAGGTGCTTTTAGCTTTACAGCTGTCTGCATGCAGCTCAGTGGACAGGAACCTGAGTGTGTTTAGTAAGTAGCAGTAAATAGTAAAATTTTTATTCATTATGAATAATGAATTGGTAACTCAACTGAGTCAAAACTCATTTCCAGTGAGATCCATTGTGAGATTCCATATATAGCAATTACAGTTCTAACACATATTACTAAATAATAAAACCCAACAAAATATGGTTCCACATACAGTATTAAATAAATACAAAATTCAATATACAACAATTCATATCACTCAGACTAAACTACAATAAAGCATATATGGGATGCTATATGGTATGTACACTCTCATACTTAACCACACACCAGTTATCCTTCATATGTTTTTTAAATACCTTTAACTTCCTTAATCCCAACTAGTTCTTAATCTGTCTTGTCCTTCTTTTGCCATCATAGATTCTAATCTCAACTGGTAATAGATTCCATAAGGATGGAACTTGATGAAAAAATTACCTTTTCCCAACTTCATATTGTATTTTGGTGGCAAATATTCTATTTCTCTTGCTGCTCTAAGGCTAGATTTTATTCTTCTTTCTTGCAAACAATCTTTTATATACACCTTGGTATTTTATCAGAAAACATGTTTCCATATACAGAAGTACATGCAGAGACCTTCTTTCTTCAATTTATACCATCCTAACTCTCTATATAGGTTCTCCTGTGTGTCTTTCTTGGGCCATTATAATATATCATGGAATTTATTATATACTATATCTAATTTTCCTAAAGATGTTAAATTAGCCCTCATATATACCAAGTCTTCATAATCTAGTAGTGGAATTACTGTAGCATTTATTAAATTATTTCTAATTTCCTTTGTTGTGCAAGGTCTGATTCTATATAATGCCCCATACGCCTATTAATTATTTTTATCAAGTATTCTATATGTTTATCCCATTTTAGGGAACAATCAAAATAAACACCCAAATATCTATAACTGTCTACTTTTTCAAAATTTTGACCATCCATAGTTTTATCTGCATAAGCCCCTCAGACTGATCACTGCTATTTCTTCTCTGTAAATTTTTTTGTTTGAGACATTTTGGGTTCAGAATAAGTTTCAATGAAGCTAGGAAGTTCTGCAGTTCATCAAATGCTATTTGTAATTTACTTTCAATCTGATCCTGTCTATGTCCAGGTAGATAAATTATTGTATCACCAGCATATAAGTGAAATTTTATTTCAGAACTGGAAAACTTCATAGCATTAACAAATACATTATACAACAATGGTCCCAATAAGGAACCTTATGGAACACCTGTGTTTATTGTGTAAATTTGTGATTTCCATTGATCAATTACCACAAACTGTTGTCTATCATTAGCAATGGAACATGCTTCATCCTTCTTCTTCGTTAGTGCTAGAAACATTGTTAATCCACCTGGCCATGGAGCCTCTCATGCACTGCTTTTGATGGGAACAAATGCATCTTGGAGATTAAGAAGGATAGTACGTGTAAGAATAAGAGATGAGAGTGTGGTTTATGGCCTGATAAGACGCCCTGGTACGTAATGAGTGCCTTTAGCACCTGGGAAGTGCTCTTATCAGGCCATAAACCACACCTCGGAGTGTCTTATTCCACATATAAATGGGCCCCCAAAGGAAAAAGTTAATTAGAAATGCCATAAAAAGTGCACACTAAAAGAGTAAAAAATTATGATATTATAGGAAAAACAATAAAGTAGTCCTTGTCATTCATTGTATTAGGCATAATTGAAAATTAAGTAGGGGCTCTTGTGTCTGTCTCCCTTCCCCAAACACACAGAAAATCCTTCAGAGTATTGGTTTCAAAATTCTCCAGAGTATTGGTTTTCTTTCTGTTTTACCCAGTTTTTTATCTACAGTAAATGGCTAGTGAGTTTTAATCAGGGAGTGGCGTGTCCCTCCTAGCCACTGTAGTTCATGCTTGTACCTTTTGATAGACTTCCCCAGTCACTGTTTTGGCTGCTCGCTTCCACATACACACACACTCCAGAATTTTCATTTTCTCTCCTGCTTTGTTTGGTTTGGAGTAAATGGCAAGTATGTTTTTCAGAGGAGTGGGTAGCGCCCTGATAGCTTTCCCAGTTGGGCGTGTAGTTTCGGCTGCTCGCTCTGGCATAATACTGAAACCAGGAATGTTTTAAGAAGAAAATCCAAGTCTGGAATAGTCGGTGGAGGAGCAGGTGTGGTGAGCTACTGGAAGAAGCAGATATGGTGAGCCAATGGAGCTGTATTTAAATCTCGTGAGTTTATGGAGATAAACATTGATAGGATGAAGGAGCGGGTTTCGATTGTGATTTAAAAGCCATGTCGCGGTCTGTGTTTCAAAATGTTAAATATACTGTATTTATATTTGGTCAGGTTTATGTGAGAGAGCACTCTGTGTTACAAAAGGTAAAAGCTGCTATATATTTGTGTTGGTAAGGTTTATTTGAGAGAAACATCTATCGCATAAAGGAGCGGACAGAGGAGCAGGTTCTGCTAGTGATTTGAAAATCACGCCTTGCGGCAGGCACGATGTTCACTGATTGGGCAGCTTTTTCTACAGAAGCTTCAAAGCAGCAGAGGTCAGAGTTTTACTTTTGAACTGGGGCAAGATACAATAAATGTTTTAGCCCAGTAATTCTTCTGTAAGAGATGGTGTGAGTGTGTCTGGGGAGGGTGCCTCTGAATGACGATGACTGTGCCGGTCAGACTTTTTTATCTGTTCAATGATATGGACTCTCTGGCTGTGCAGCATCCTTGACAGCCTAACTAGGACTGGTTGCAAGATTATGGCTGGTTAAGAGCATACCAAAGTGTGATTCTTATCCAATCAGAAAGCAGGAACATTTCTACCCATTTTATAAAGGAAGTTGAAAGCTTCATCTACATCAGAGGTCTGATAGATTGGGAACCAGTCAGTCTGTTGGGCAATTACAGCCAGCTATCCATAGTCAAGGTTAGAGAAGTCCCAGAACAGGATTTCCTTTGGGGTGGCTTTTGAGAGCATGCACTCCATGAACAAAAGACTGGCACATGGTCACTGATAGAGTCGGGCAATGATCTGGCATTAGCGAGCCTGTCCTTCCTATTTGTGAGAATCCAGTCAATAAGTGATTGATGGTTATTGTTGTTTGCAACTCTGGTTGGACTTGTTACCATTTGAGAGAGATATAGCTTCCTAGGACTTCCTTTAATTGACCGTATTGTGCCCTAGCCAGTCTAGGTTAAAACTCCAATGGTGAGTAGTTCTGACTTCCCTTCAGTGATGCTAGGTACTGTGTGATATCCGTTAAACCTTTTAAGTCCATTCTTTAGAGGTTGTAAACACAGAGGCTGTTCAGTTTCTTGAGTTTCCCAGAAGAAGCACAGCATGCCACAGTTCACAGCCTTTATGTGGTGAGTCAGGTGCAGGATGGATAGAGAAGTGCTCTTTATAATAGAAGCTATGCCTCCCCATTTTAGATGTAAGCGATCTGCCCTCAAGAACTTGTACCATCTTAGAGCACACAGGAGTCAGGTAAGGTCAGTCTGAGCCAGGTCTCTGTAAGGCCTAGTATTTCTGGGGAGTAATGGGCACCCTAACTTCCAACTCGGCAAAATTGGTGGTGAGGCTGATACTATTCATATGCTAATTTTAAGACCCTTTGAGGAGAACCATACACGGGGTATGTTGAGGCGAGCTACAAACAGAGGACCTGGGTTTGATTCAACATCCCCAGCCTGAGCAATACATAGCAGATGGAGCCAGAGTTCCTGTACCATTTGAGTTGGGAGTGTCTCCAAGAAGTAAGTCATGGGGTATTGGAGAAATACAGTAGTATGATATGTGAGCACGATTGATGAAGTGCAGGTACATATGAATGCATGGGAGGTTAGATTTTCCAGTAGAAGGTTTGAGAAAGAGAAAGAGTCTCCACAGAGTTCACTCTTGATGCACTGCAGTCAACAGGGACCACTAAGAGGTCCACACAGGCCGGTACCAGTGTTAGCCCTAACCCTATAGCAACACAGTAGCCAAGAAGCTTCACTTTAAGAGCCAAGCATCAGTTTCTATTGGCCTGGTGGAGGCAAATGAAAAGTTTTGGAACTAGGTACAGGCAGGAGGACAGGCCGTTCTCTCTTCAACCAGACACAATCTCAGGGCTCAAAGAGACCCTCTGCAAAGCCACCTGCTGTATACATCATTTTTACAGTACCCTATAGTTCCATTTACTAACAACACCACACCGATCAGAAAGATGCTGTTAATGCAAGATCCTAGCCTATAACAGAACAACTGCACCACTATTCTTTATAATAAGTGAGCCTAAAGTCATTTGAGTGCATCCTAGTATGAGATCCTATACAGTGATCCTGTGTAACTCATTAGCCATAGACAATTAAATTTTGGCACTTTCTAACTAAAGTATAGCAAGGAAATAAAAAACAGTTGATAAAACAAAATTGTGGCTAAGGAAACTACATATTGATCTAGGTTACTACTGGGAAGTACCAACTATTTGCAGAGTTAGGCTATGAGTCTATAAAGCTTAGACTATCCTAACTAGCTGTTGGACAACAACTACCATTATAGTGAACCAAGATGTGGATTGTCATCTAATTTCTCAATAATAGTTCCAATGCAGTGACTCAGCTTGTAAGAACAAGAGTTTAGGAGCCCCTAGAAGAAAGTGACTGTTCTCAGTTTTTTGTGTCAGTTCAAGGATTGACACATGTCACATGTCATTAAAGCAAACAGGAGGACCAGGGACTTCTATCACTAGTTTTCGGACAGCAGACACCTCCTCCAATGCTCAGCCTATAAGCTGAGGTTATCCCTAAGTATTTAAAAGATTGTGGGAATGGGGTGGGTGGCAGGCATAGGTAAAACCTTCAGGATGTCTGACTTCAGGAGCAGGTCTCCTGTGGCTTAATCTTGTAGAAATGCTTACTTTTAACTTGTGGCACAGATTTTAAGAAAATTCCTTTATGGGGTCTAATTATGAAGTCCGAGCCAGCTGACCCCTGATGCTCCTCAGTGACTCTTCTTCTAGAACTGGCTGCCAGCCAGTGGAAAACTGAGCTGAGCTCAGTGCAGAGTTTTGAATTTGGGCTTTGGTGCCCAAATTAGTGGGAGCCGATCTGCTGCTGTCCCAATCTCAGAAAAAATCTCCAGGATGTCTGACTTCAGGAGCAGGTCTCCTGAGGCTTAATCTTGTAGAAAGGCAGTCTGTGATGTGGGTGACCACAGTGGAGCGACCCACGAAGAAGGCGACTCAGTTGTGGTGCCTGTCACCAGGAGCTACCGATGAGGGAGGCGACCGGATGGGGAGATGGGTGACCTGTAGTGACAGGAAGTCGCTACATGTACACATGCATCGGGGCGGGAGCAAGCATGCATGGCGAGGGTGGGAGGGATCTGAGGAGTTGCACTGTGGTAGGCTGCCAAGCCGGCCACATGGTGTAGCAGGTCAGCTTGGCTTCTGTGGTTAGGGTGCTAAGTTCGGGTCAGGGCAGGTTTGTTTTGCTGCCCGGCCTGAATTTAATTTTTGTTTATGTTTGCCCCCGACATGCACCCCTCGAAGTTGAGAATCCTTTAGTAGGGGGTGCAGAGGGTGAAGCCTCTGTGGGGGATGGAGGCACAGCCCCCACATAAATGTAAAATACAAGTCCCCTGTACCGCTTTTGTTGGCGCCATGGAGTCAGGGTGCTAAAATTGATTTCGGCACTCTGACTTTCACTGTAATGGCAACCCCTTTGGCGCACCATTATCACATAGAACCTTTGTAGAAAAGCTTGCTTTTAACTTGTGGTACAAATTTGAAGAAAATTCCATTGAGGACTAATTATGAAGTCCGAGCCCCCAATCCCTGATGCTTCTCAGTTGACTCTCCTCCTAGTACTGGCTGCCAGCCAGTAGAAAACTGAGCTTTTGAGCTCTGTGCAGAGTTTTGAATTTTGGTTTCTGTGCCCAAATCAGTGGGTGCCGATCTGCTGCTGTCCCTGCCCGTCTCAGGAAAAACCTCTGGGATGTCTGACTTCAGGAGCAGGTCTTCTGAGGCTTAATCTTATAAAAAACTTGCTTTTAACTTGTGGCACAGATTTTAAGAAAAGTTCTGTTGTGGGGAAGGGCTAACTATAAGTCCAAGCTTTCTGACCCCTGACGCTCCTCTGGTGACTGTCTTTCTTGAACTGGTTGCCATTAGTGGAAAACTGAGCTGTTGAGCCTAGTGCAGAATTTTGAATTTGGTTTTTGTGCACCAAATCAGTGGGAGCTGATCTGCTGCTGTCCTTGGTCTCAGAAAAACCTCCAGGATGTCTAACTTCAGGAGCAGGTCCCTGAGGCTTAATCTTGTAGAAAAACTTGCTTTTAACTTGTGGCACAGATTTTAAGAAAGCTTTGTTGTAAGGGAGAGCTAATTATGAAGTTCAAGCCCTCTGACCCCCAACACTCCTCCAGCAACTCTAATCCTAGAACTGGATTAATACTCTTTGCCATCACAGCCACAGTCATAGTTTGGGCTGAAATTAGAATGCTTAGTACACCTTGACCTTAATACATTGCTCTCATTTAGTTGAAATTTGTACCTTGTAAAGGTTTCCCTAAGTACCTAATCTGATAGTATTTCTAAGTAGTATTGAAATTCATACTTAGTTATTTATAGCAAACCTTTCGGAGTATTTGGAGATAGCAATCTTTGATGGTCATCCTTTATCCAGAATCTTCTAATTTTTTTTTTGTGTATCCTTTGTATTGGCTGCTAAGCATAATATTTCTATGGTGGTATTCCATTAGGAGCTTGAGATTGTATTGTTCTAATAGTTTTTGTGTTTTGTTATACCATTTAGATTTATGGCAACCCATGTCTTCCTACTTCTTTTTCTCTACCAAGCAACATCTTGGGAATCTATGTGTGATTAATCTTGTTAAATGCAGCCAGTAGTTAAGTTTTTACTGTCTGTAATTGTATTCATGTTTTCTGTACCAAGCTCTGCTCTTATATAATAAGATGGAAAAGTATGAACAACTGCCATTATCTTCCTGAGCATTTTATATACAGATATCATAAGATTTCTTTACTTGTTAGGTCCCATATTTCTGCTCGTACATCATTTGGGCCAAATATATCACCCTTATGGCTTCTAATAAAGATTTGATGGTTAAACCACCATATACAGTAAGTAATTAAATTTCCCAAGAGCAGATGCAGTTTTATTTGCAGTTTGAAGTTGCTTGTTCACTTGTTTCTTCCAGGATCCTTTAAAGGAAAAAGAAAAGCCAAGATATGTTTATGTATCCACCACATTTAGCCTAGTTGTCCAAGTACCCTTGAGCCTTTATGTTTAGATTCACCAAGGATTAGTATCTGTGTTTTGCTGTATTTATTTGGAGTTTCTCTGTTGCTTGATGTAAGAAATTAAATTGTTTTTGCAAGTCTGTCTTGCTTAAGGATAGAAGTACTGCTGTATATCATTTGCAAAAGCTAGTACTGCACAGGTCTGATCCATAATCTGGCAACTCTGATATAAGACTTGTTATATCTCTAAGAAATGTATCTATATAAAGACAAAATAGGATGGGGGCCAGTACACAGCCCTGTCTGACACCATTAGTTTTATTTCCTTTGAAAGCTGACCATTC
The DNA here is from genome assembly GCA_016271365.2 of Neoceratodus forsteri. Taxonomy (NCBI): domain Eukaryota; kingdom Metazoa; phylum Chordata; order Ceratodontiformes; family Ceratodontidae; genus Neoceratodus; species Neoceratodus forsteri. Next base: position 1,198,983,181 of record CM028131.1, on the reverse strand, counting down.
ATATTGAGTCCTATCTATGCCCAACTATTTTCATATAAGTTATTAATAAATAGGTTTGCCTCCTAAAAGGCAGACTCAATTGTCCCTGGCCCTGAACAATGGAGTGGATGTAGGCAAGGGAAAAGAGGCAGGGAAGGGGAAGAGGTTGGGGGCTGGGGAGCTGAGCTAAGGACATGCTAATGAAGGAGAGAGATGGGCAAGGGACTTCCACAAAAGAGGCGGAGCCTCATGACATCATGCAAGGAGAGGGAAGTTGATTGGGTGAAGGAAGAGGGGTGAGCAAAGGAGGGTTTAAAAGAGGCAAGCAAGGCAGAAGAAGTTCACAATTTTGTTTCTGTAAAATTTCTTTACAGGAAAGCACGTCAGTTGGCATTATCTCATATAGCACATCAGTGTGGCAGCTGATTTTAATTTCTTTAGCTTTTGAGCCACTGAGAGATAATTTCGGTAGCTTGCTGATCCAGGCAGGGTTTTTTGATACCTACGGTGATTTTGTTGGTGAGTCGGTTTGTTTTGCTACGGGGTAAGTAAAAGAGGTATATACAGATAGAAGGATTTATGCTATTGCACGGCAACAGTATCGCTGGTCATATCGCATGAAAGATAATGATTGAAGGATTAAGCAGGTGATGCAGGGCAGTTTTGAAATGTATCAGATTGTTGGAAACAGTATTAAGAAGATTGAACAGGTGATGCCTGGTTTGCAAGTTACAGTCAACATGGTGGATTATTGGTTTTGTCATGCATCCTGTACCAGGCAGCAGATTCGGAGTAAGAAATACCATTCATGGGAACAAGGCCGGGACTGTGAGCCGAGTTTGGTGCTCAAGCTCAGTAACAATGTTGCTTGAGTTTTGGGAATGTAAGCCAAGCTGGTAGGAATTTAAGGCTACGAGGCTGGTAGCAGCACGTGCTCGTTACCACCGGGAGAGTTTGGTACCTTAGAGTTAGAACAAAATTATTATGACCCGTGTGAGGTTTATGGGGCAGTGGATATATAGCTACCTATGAGATGGAGGTTTGGGGTTGAATCCTAGTTAGGAGCAGTTTTCAGGGATACGGTCACAATCTTGGGAGCAGATCAGTGGACGAGATATAGCGGAGAGAAGAGACACTCTGGCTGAACTGAAGCTGGCAATTTACTGTTAGAAGTAAAACATGGTCCCACATGGAGCAGTAAGTTTCAAGTCCAAAGGGCAAAAGTCAGTCTCTGCAACAGGAGTAACAGATGTTGGTCTAGGGGCACTTTGATCACATTGGGGATTTCAGGACAATGGGTTTCTCTTCCCACTGAGAGCCCATGGGTGCAACAATTCTGGCAGGTTGTCAGCCCTCCGACCTACCGAGGAGGGGCAGGAGGTCCCAGATGCCTTGTCCCAGTTCTAAATAGACACATCGCTGCCAGGATGGGGAGTTGTGTTGGCGGTTTGGTGGATGCCATTTTAGGTAAGGCAGGCGACTATGAGGGGACTGCCATCTTAGATAAGGGAGACCGAGCTCCCAGTGGAGGATTGGAATGGAAAGTCATGAGAGGAACCAATTGCAATATAATGTAAAGCCAATGGCTCAGTGGATGGGTCATTAGACATTGTTGTCAAGGACACAGGGTTCAAGCCTTGTGGAGACATATTTTCTTTTGGTGTTGCAGTTGATCTTGTTAGTGGAGACTATTGTTAAAGTGCCCATATATCCAGGAAAATAGATTGTAGGTCCCATGATGCTAGCCTATAGGAATGAATGGATGTTGTTAATAGAGACTATTGTTAAAGTGCCTATATATCAGGAAAATAGATGTTAGGTCCTGTGATGCTAACTTATAAGGATGAATGGAACAATTGATGGGGCACCTGAGTAGACAAGTACTTATATGAATTCCAGCCATTTCTACGACATGCTCAGAATGCACAGCAGAGTGGGTGGACCATACATAGTCAAGGGCATGGAAGAATAGAGAAACAAGCATAATACAAAAAAGGGGGGCAGAGGAGGGAATGCAAAAAAGACAAACATAAAACATTAGATGTTAAAGTTAAGGTGACGGGGACAGAGCCTGAGGGGAGGCATGATCCCCTATCCCAACAGCCATTTTAGAGACGTGTCGGCCACATGGCAGCCACCATTTTAAGAAGGCATACGGCTGGGGGAGGTTACAGCTGGGATAGAGCAGGCCTAGTGCATAGGAAATATATATAATAATAATAAATAGATTCAATAATACTATACAAAACCGCTATAAATTGGGGAGGGAAGCCCAACTGGGTACAGTGATTAAATTGTGTTTCTGGCAGAATTTTGTTACTTGGTAAGAGGAAGACAGGGAGGTACCAAGGTTAGCGTTTGTTGAGGTCACTTGCTGGAAGCACCCAGTAGGACAGGACCTTTGCAGCAGACCATCCCCGGGGTAGGGAAGGTTAAAAGCACATGACAGGACCTGTGGGGCCAAAACATAGCAAAGGGTTTCCGCCATAAAAAAAAAAAGGAAATAGGATGGAGGGACAGAGGTTTCGGACAATGAACCATGGGGACTGCAGGGGAGTCTTCTTGTGATACTCCAAAAAAAAAAAAAAGTCAAATAAAACAGAAGACAGTTCATTTAAGAGTTTCATTGGGGGACAGGGTAAGCCCACTTAAAGAACCAGGGAAAGGGGTTCTGGGGAGACATTTGAAAGAGAAAGTCTGTCATTTAAAAGTTACCAGTTTCTGCTTAATTTCAGCTCAGTGGCAGAGCATGACAGCATGGCACCCAAGGAATGACCACCATTGAAGAGGAAGATTGCAGAGTCTTTATGGACTATGGTGGTATGGGGCAACCAAGACCCTGGAGGAGCATGGAGGAATGCCAGAAGGGGCTAGAAAGGAAAGGGGCTGGAAAAAAAGAAGGGCACATTAGTTGGGGTAGCAGGGGAGTGCTTAAGACTTACACAGCCAGAGGGGCAGCAGGCCAGGGCCACCATCGACAGTGGTCGTGAGAACCAGTCCCCTGGTCTACTCCACACCCCAACCATCCCCTGACTACACAGGCTTCCAGAGAGGTGGCAGTGCCTTACTGCTCCTACAGCAACTCCCAGTCTGCAGGGCAGTGGCCATCAATGAACTCACTAGCTCAAAGCACGGGTGGGGCTGTCCCCTCAACACAAAGGAGGGGCCACACATCAGAGGATACTTCTACATGGTGTGGAATGGTTGGTAAGCACCTGGTGGGAAGAAGCGGGGGTCTCAGATTGCAGGGTATCGGGAGGAGAGTTAAGCCAGAGAAAAGGATAGAGCCAGGAATGAGTGGGTCCTGGGGACTCAGAAGCCTTCATATGTTATGATCTTTCCTTTTACAGTTGTGCTTGAGCTGAAAATTGAAGGTTACCATGCTTCTCACGGGCTGCTGAACCCAAATACAATCACAGGGTCTGCACAGGAAATTTTTAATTCAGGTTATGCTACTAAAATAAGATAGGGCAGTCATTACAGAGCATCTTTCCCAGGCAGGTCATTTTGGCAGTAAACACTGATAGTTAAAGGCAAATGGAAAAGCAGGGAGATTAGTGGCAAGGTTTGCTCCCATGTCTCACTGGCATGGGAATCTGACCCAATTTAGTGAAAGAGATGGGTATGTGAGTGGGTGGGGTGGGGAGACGGAACAGTGAAATGCAAAGGTGTCGGTGGCCTGCAGGCATTAGTTGAAAGGAAAGGTTGAGTCAATGCAACAGAAGATGGATGCGAGGCGGTTTGAGACAGTGGGGGGTTTTGTCAGCCCACATGTCTGGAGAAAACCAGACAGCAAAAAAATATATATATATATATATATATATATATATAGATATATAACTAATAAATAAATAAGCTAATAAATGGTGATGTTAGCGGGGTACCGCGGCACCACTCAGGAAACAATTAATAACGGACAATAATCATTTCAATCCGGAAGGTGAAGTAGGCAAGTAAGAACGACAAACAACATCCAGGAGGTGTCAGAAGCTAGGTTCCCGGGACTGGATGTATAGGTGGGCTGAAGCAACAGATTGAAGTGCAAAAAAAAAAGGGGGGATCATTTATTCACTCATCAGACAGAACTGCCAGGGGGCTGATGGGACAATCAAAATGAGAGCAACTAGCCTGGGATTTTTTCAGTGGATAAGAACATTGCAAAAACTATCCAGGCATCTGGTAGATTAGCGAACGATGTTAGTACCCTTTCTGTGCCCAGCTAGACCAGTTCAAGTTATCAAGTAACGAATAGTGGCGGGGCCACTGCGTGGTGTGTCGTAGCCACTAAGTCTCACTCACATGGGACATGGTGGTCAGTGAAGGCTTTGCTGAGTTTCATTGCCTCCCACTCACCCAGCAAGAAGGAGAAGGGGAGAGGCTTGTTTGGGGGACTTGGATGGTCTGTCAAGGTGCATGACAGTAGGCATCCGTATGGACATTGGTGGACTGCCAGAGGTGGATGGTAGATGAAAAAAAAGGGGGAGGAGGGAGGGAGGAATGATAAAGGAATATGTGGACAAGAAGACACAACTGATGGAGAAAAGTGGTATCGGTCCACACCATTACCTACAGAAACAGGAGAAGATGGCACCCAGGTTTCCACTGAAGAAAAAATGGAGAAGAGGAAGAAGGGGGGTGACTGGATAACTTGCCCCTGTGGTGTTTTGGCCCAGTGGCCACCTTTTAGACATCTACCCATGTTAGCCACATGCCCTTACAGTCTAAGGAAACAGAGTGCCATGCACTATGTGCCCATATAATGGGCTGGTGCAAGCTGCAGGAGGTATAAAAGAAGAAAAGCCTAAACTTTGGGCGGGGGCAGGTCAATCATTTACAGTTGGGTTTCACGGCATAGGAAAAGGAAACAGGATTCAGACTGTTAGCAGAGCATAATTACTGTAATAGTCAGTTGACAACGTACAATGAGTAAGGGGATGTAGGGAGTAACACAAGAACCGACAGCCCTTCCAGGAGTGGATCATATGGTTCCCATGTTTGGAGTTAAGGAAATCAGTTGGATGCAGAAAATAAGAATGGGGCAGCACCGCGCATATAAATCATGTGTCTGTCCAGGCACAGCAGCGTATGATCAAAGGGTTTCTCCTGGGCAACAGGGAATAGGAGCTCTGTCTATGTAGCCTTGGGAGAAGGGCAAGCAGGTAAAAGGGCAAGTGGGTATACAGCAGCCAGCTGGTTCTCTCACAGTGAAGAATGGTGGGGAACCCAGTGGTCCTTCCTCCCAGCCTTTTCCGTCAAGTTCAGAAGCTGTGGTTTCATCATGGGGACCAGTTCAAACAAGGAACAGCTAGGGACATGGGGCATGGCTAGGTCACGGGCTCCTGGCAACCATAGTGAAAGAAGGATTTTGTATCCCAGGGAAGGTTGTGACAGTAACTCCTCTCTCCCCATATGGAGGAGGCAATGACAGAGGTTGCTGAAGAAGGGGAGAGCAGGAGAGGGAAGAAAAAATATATATATATAGGCGGGGGCCTGGTAATTCAGAAGAGGTCAGATGAGTGACCTGCAGGGGATTCATTACTATGCAAAGCTGATGGGCAGGATCTCAGTTAAGTCTACCAGGAAGGGAGTATTGGGGATGCCTGTGGGCATGGGGTGGTTTATGCCCTTTCAGGAGGTGAGTTTAAAAAAAATAGAAAGGAAGAGGGCGCACCTACTTGGGGAAGCCCACTGTCCATCACAAGCTAGAGGTGGGCTAGTGGAAAAAGAAAGGTGTGGGTGCGCAGTAGAGGGCAGACTGCTGAAGGTGGACAGCAGGCCTGCCAGGACTGCCGAAGGTAGATGGCAGAGAAGAAGAGGGGCACAGAAAACAGGGAGGGGAGGGAAAGGGGTGGGATAATTTGACTCAGAGGGCCACAGGACAACACCAGACAGATGAGTGGTATGGGTTTACATCCATATCCAACACGAGAGAAGAAAATGAAGAGCGCCCTCCCAGGTGTATGTCTGGGGATCGAGAAGAGGAAACAAGAATGAAAATGTGGTTATGAATATTGTGGCAGCCCCAGCTTTAAGTCAAGGGCAAGATGGGCAAACAATGAAGAAAATGTGGTTTGTGAAATTGTATAGTAATGATAATAAGGAGCGTGAGTTTGTAAAATATGATGCTGGAAATGTTGTGGAAGTGAACTTTTGGAAAAGAATATAATAAATTAATTGCCAACTGAGCATCCACACAATTAGTAGTCTGTGTTTTCATTGGACAGGGCTCTAGGGACAACAAACAATCGCTATTAATACCACTCTCTATCATTAGTTTACACAATATATTTCTGAAGACTGTGTCAAAGGCTGATTTGAAATCTGCAAATACTGCATAGATTTTTTGTTGTCTTAAAACTGTATATTTCTCTATTAAATGTTTTAGTATGAAGCAGTTATCCATTGCATTATGGTCTGCCCTAAAGCCAGCCTGAGCTTCAGTTAGTCTCTCAGTGTGAGTTATCTCCAGTCTATTATTCGAGTATAACTTTGGTGACAATCTTAGAGATCACATCCAATAGGCTAATAGGCCTGTACATTGATGGGTCAGCTAGATTCTCTTTTTGTGAATCGGAAATATTATAGCACCTTTCCATGTTGGAGGTATATAATTTCTTCTATAGATTTGTTAAAGCAAAGAGTAAGCACATCTGCCCATAATTGAGAGTTTGTCATATAGACTTCTGCCAGTATACAGTCAGGACCAGGTGCTTTGTTAAGTTTAATAGTTTTGATAGCAAAATACACTTCTTGGCTGGTTATTTTAATTCTTTCGTTCTGATTCCCTGGAAACAATTCTACCTGTGTTTCTTATAAAAATACCTTTGTAAAAAAATGGAACATTCTGCTTCAGTTATGTATATATCCATCAGTGTCTTGTATCTGTTAACTCCTTTGGCTACAAGTAACCAGGAGGTGTTGTTGTCTTTGTTTCTTATAGCCTGTAACATTTCATTCCATTTATCAAAGTGAAATTGTTGCTTTTTCTGTTTTAGGAAGAGTTTGTACTTTTCCTTTCTAGGTTAAGTTCTGCACATTTGAGTCTATCTTAATCTTTCTGATACTTCTGATTCTAGTTGTGAGGTTAGCCTTTTTATAGCACATTTCCTATCAAACCACGTGTCCCTGTTACTTTTATTGGATGTTTAGTAGCCTGTTGTTTGTAGATTCTGCCCTTAGTCATTTAAAAATATTTAGGATATAATTCCACATTTGCTCTGTGGTTTTACTTGAGCCATCTCTTGCTCAAAATGGTTTAACTTTTTTCTGCTAGACTAACAACCTGCTTGTCTAAATGTGCATCCCATTTTAGTCTTTTATTGTACCTAATTTCAAATGTGAAGTTCCCCTTGTGCTAGATCTTTTTGTTCTTACTAGGTGGGTGTGTTTTAAGAAAGACAGTCATATGATCACTTTCAGGCCTTACTAGTATCTGTAAGGAGGCCCAGAAATGGGTCTCCTGACCATGTTGCAAAGTCTAATACAGATAATCCTAGTCCTTTTACATATGTATATTCCCTTTGATGATCCCCTAGTATTCTTCCATTTAAGGGTACAGTACATATTGTGTGCGTAAGGAGCTTGATTAAATAAGATCCTGCTTTATTGGGTTTTAGATCTTTATTATCTCTGGTGGTATCTATTGATGTATATATTTGGCCAAGAAAGGAATTATCAGTTATGCCATTGTAGTTGCAATTTTGACATTGAGTTCTCCCATAAGGAGAATGTCTGTTCCAAGAAATCTGCCCTGTATGTCAGAGAGCAGTTTGTCAAATAGTTTCCATATTTCTGATCTACAGCATTTTGAACTAATGGGAGGAGTATAAGCATTAATCAGAATAAAATAGTTTCCCTGATTAATGACTAAGAGCAATAAAGTTCTTTCAGTATATACTTCCTCTATTTTTTCAGAGCTTGCAATTTTGATGTACAGTATATTTGCAAGACTCCCAATGGTCTTCCATCTTATGTTTCCTTGTTGCTGTAAATTGTTGTACAGCATATCCATCTATATCAATGGAGTCCTCATTTTCATGCCATGTTTCCTGGGAGCAAAAGATATCTGTCCTTTATATATTCTAACAAACAAAACAGGCACTCACCACCATTAAAATGCTGACACCACAGATAAGTTTAAAAAGATATTTTATTTTAAAAACATAAAATCATGCTAGTGCCTGATGCGTTTCAGGAACAACTACCCTTTCTCAAAAGCTTATGTGATATAAAAGATTCAGACATACATATATACAGATAACAATAACATCAACAATCAATTAATTCAAATTCACCAATCACAAGAACACATACTGATTGCATCATGCTTTTTTTTAATATATATCATAGACATGTCCTGTAATTTGGTCTCCACAAATCACCCCCACCCCTCTTTAAGCATTTTATTATGTGGTTTGTCCTTGCCTGAATGATTTTATGATGCAGTTAGTATGTGTTCTTGTGATTCATGAACTTGAATTAATTGATTGGCAGTGTTATTGTTACCTGTATATATGTATGTCTAAATCTTTTATATCACACAAGCTTTTGAGAAAGGGTAGTTGTACCCAAAATGTGTCAGGCACTAGTATGATTTTATGTTTTTAAATAAAATGTATTTTTAAACTTATCTGCGGTGTCAGCATTTTAATGGTGGTGAGTGCCTGATTTTTGTTAGACTGTATTTGGTATAACCGTGCATCACAACCTTGTGCAAACTCTTTAATGTTCCAACCTTTTTATATATTCTAGCCAATTGCTGTCAGGTAGCTTATTTCCAGTCCAGCCACATTCCATGATATTATCAGAATGCTTGAATCGTTGGCATTTTAGTACTTAGGCTAGTTTTTCCAAACTTTTATTTCTTTCAAGAGTCACTTCTTTTGGTTTTGTGCCATTTGTTGCCTACTTGAGGACTGGGTTTTTCCTATGCCTTCATCAGATTGATGAGCCATATCCAGTGAATAGACTACTAAGGGATCTACAGGTATTAGATATAATCCTAAGGCATCTAGTAAGTTACTTTTGTATAACAGTTGTTGAGCTAGATCTCATTTTTACTGTAATATAAATTTGTGGGCTTTCCTTATGCCTATTAACACATATGATACCTCAATTTTCCAATGAAACCTGTAAAATATTGTTAAATTGATTGCATAAGGTCCCATTAATTTATCATTCTTTTCTTTATACAGTCTATCCATTCTGTACAAACTCAATTGGAGTGTCTTTAGTATCACAATCTACATGTATCTTTTAAAATCAGCTCTGTTAGGAAAGGTTACATTAATACCCTTGCATATAAAGGTTTTCTCTTGTACCAGACATAATTTGCAATTTTGGGTGATTCAAAATAGACTTCAAGTGTATTTATGAACCCATTCTTACTTCTTCTAACTTCTATTATGTCTTGTTTTTGTATGTCCAAAACAGTTCCTGTAATTACATTTGCCATTAAATAGTCTTTAAGTAGGTTTTCTGATATTATAGGCCAGTCTTTGGTATTAGTAAATTGTAAATAGGATACATTTTTACTTTTATTTCCATAAGACTTTGGACATTGTGAAACATTAATTTCAGCTCCAGTATTTACATCAGAGATTTCATCATAACAATCCTTTATCCATCTGTGTCATTTGGTTTGATGTCAAAATCATGCAACCAGAGTAGCGTGAGTCATTATCACATCTACATGATAGCATGTTGCTGTTATAGCACTTAAACAACATAGAGCTTCTCATAATAGCAAGAGATCATACTTATGATAAGTAGCATTGCAGCGCAGCATCAGCATCACAGTATGGATTTTATCGATCTTATGGTTTCACAAAGGTATGCAAACGGGATTTTTGTATTGTGACTACATATTCCAATGTACAATGGTTTCCTACACTGTAATGTTTCCCAACCTAACTGCTACAGACATCAGTTCCTATGTAAACAAAGCGTCAACAGTAGATATGCTGCAGTGCAAGGTAACTTTATGTAGCCATATATTTTATGAAACTACTCATTGTGCACACATTCTGAAATTTGTGGGCCAAAATAACATTTATTATCACAAGTGAAGACACTAGATGTGGCGATGTGAGTTCACTTTATGTAGGCTTATATTTTCAGGAAGTACTCATTGGGCACACATTTCAACATTTGTGGGGCCAACTAAAACTCATAATCTTTATTGAAAGAGAGTTAAAACATTTGTGGTGGGGCCAACATAAAACTCATTTATTGAATTGAATATGTGTTTCTGTTGACTGTTGCATTTTCTTAATGCAAGCTTTTCTCAGCATCAGGAATCAGATATTCTGACAATTTTGCCTGCAGTTTAAAATTGTAGACAATACCATGGAGATACTACTCCTTCAGATGCACTTGGTACTCTGCTGTAATAGCTGCTATTCACTTTGCTGTGTCTTTGTATTTTTCCTTGTTCCAGCAACCACAGTACCAGCAATCAGCTGCTCCATCAGCACATTACTGTAGTGCTGTTCTTCTTTCAGGAAGTGAAGAAATCTCCATATTGAGGGATGGTGAGCACTGATAAAATGGTTGAACATACGTGCCATGCCTCCATGGAATTTGTGCACGGTAAATCTAGTTGCACAGCATCTAAACAATTCCATAATGGTATTCTGAACATGGGCCATCTACAGCCTCCCTGCCCAAGGGATGACCCAACCAGGTGTCTTCAAAATAGTCCACCAGTTTGAGAGCATGTCACCATTTGCTTGATAGAAATCAGAACTCATTAGCTCCTCAAAGGCAGGGATAACATCATTTACTGGGATGTACACCAGGGCTGATAATAGGTGCATATGTAAAGCAAAGTTTGGATCAGAAATGTACTGAGAACACATATCAGGCAGCTCCTGTATCATGCCATAATGCCTGACATGTGTGGAAAAACAACCACAAATTTGAGCAAATGGAAAGGCTAGCTTAAAGCTTTTATGGCAGCCAATTCAAAGTCAATCATTATTGTCTCCGGCAGCAGAGTGTTTCAAAGGTTATGCAGCTCACTGAACACTTTAGCATATGTTACAGTAGTTCTGTTAGCCATCAGTAAATAAACTAGAGGAGCCATAGTATTGCTGCATATGGCATGAATGATATAGAGCTGCTGGAATATAGTGGGACAACACTTGAATGTGCCATTAGCAAGCCAGTGCTTACTACTTTTTAGGTGCTCTAAGTCCTGTGTTGTTGAAAAATCAGGACACAGTCTTGACAATGCCCAGAATCATAAAGAGAAAATCTCTCCTTTTTGCTGTAGCACTTGCAAGGCAGCATCTGCTGGCTTGGAGGGGAGTCAAGCAGCAGCCCTGATTATGACGCACAGGGCACTTCAGCAGTGACATTACAGGAGCTGAGATGACACTGAGGGGCACAGTTTACAACACCACCAGCTACTGTCTGGTGAATAGTTTCACAACTGCTGACTGCCCATTCTTTCATCCTTGCCATCACTTCTTTAACTGCAACTACTGATGAATCGGGACATAGTTGTGGTCTACTGATTTCTTCAGCACGGTCTCCACTGAGATGTACTTGAGCTGTGCAATGCCCTTTATCATACTCTAGGCATTCATAGTATGATTTTGTGGCAGTCACTCTTTCCCTTTGGTACAGAAACCCATCAAAAACAGCAAGTTCTCCTCCTTCTGGCTCTTCACAGACCTTACAGCTATTGCAAATGAATACAAACAAAAATGGATGGTTTAAGTAATGTTGGCAATTACAGAATTAATCAATTAGAGGCAGTTTGCAGGGTATATGACCACCATATAACCACTAGATGTCATTGGTGTGGTATTGAAATTGACACTGTGCTGTGCTATTTTGCATCTACATGATTGTTAACCATACTAGGATGTATGCATTATTTTACTTGTGCTATTCTGGTTGCACTATTATGACCGGATACTGTGTCATTCCTAATGACTTACTTGGCATCAGCTCCTTCATTAATTCTTATTATGATGCCTGCTTGACATTGCTTGTTTAATGTTAATATTTCTTGTTCAAGTAGGATTAACTATTTTTCCATTCCCTATTACACCAGTTTGTATTGCTATGAAGATCTATACAATTGGTACTTTTGTCAGCTAGGGGCTTTTCTGGTTGAGGTAAATTCATCGGAGATAATTAGACACAGTCTTGTTAGTAATACCAATTTCTTTCTGCTCTTTCTTTTTCCCCTTTTACTTTTAGTATACAATCTGACCTCGATTATCTGGACCTCTCCAGAGCAACGAAATAGTCTAATAGTCTGGATAATCAAATGTCCGGATATCAGAAATGATAAAAAATGCACAGACTGTCCTTCATTAAATTAAGCAATCTTTATTTGTGCAATGGCTAATATGCCTAAAAGCATGCTTATAAATTAATTTCATTTGTACTGTACAGAGCTCAGTCCTGTACAGTAAGTACTACTGAATTTTGCTTTCTCGGTTTTAAAAAATCATTTATTTTCATCTGCTTCACCCCACTGTATTTTTTTTGGATGCTAGAGAGCAGGCAGTTTTAGAGTGAGAAGATGAATCAAGTCAGCATGCGGCTGTCATTCAAGCCATGCAATTGCTTTATTAAAATGTTCCGTGGCCTGACAGTTACTCATGACCTCTTCCTCATTCAAATCCTCATCTTCATCCTCATCAGACTCTGTATCCATGTCTTTCAATTCTGTGACAATTAAGAGTATGTCACAGTGTGTGAGACTCTGGGGCTGTCAGTAGTTTGAGATCTTGAGCATTTAGCTCTGTTATGTCAGCTTCTAGTGCACTGTCAGCCTCAAGTGCACTGTCCAAAGCTTGGATCCCTCAGCTGCCCACTCCCCTCCTCAGCAACATCAGCATCTGTGCCTGTCATTGCTTCTGTAATTGATTCTACACTGATTTTGAGTTTGATGCAAAGACTTGGCTATGCTCTTGGTGTTGTCTCAGCCCAGGAGTCACCAATCATCTTTCAGTTTGAGTTTTCAGGTTGAGTTTTTTCAGGCTGTCCACAATCGAGACATCTGGCTCAGTCTCAGTTAGGATATGGTGCAGCAAGCACTTTCTGTATCTTTTTAGTCCTTCCAGGATGCCGTGATCAAAAGGCTGGAGGAGAGAGGTCGTTGGGTGGCAAGAATTCACATTTAATTTTGCCATTCTGAGATTTCAAACCCACAAGTTGTGCTGAGCAATTGTCCACCAAAAATAGAGCTTTCAGCTGCTGTTTAAACAGTCTCATGTGTCTGTGGACCTCAGGCACAAAACATTGGTGGAACCAGTCTGTGAATAGATCACTGCACATCCATGAGCTTTTTGGCTTTCATAAACAGGCAGTGCTGATGTGTTGACATTTTTAAAACATCAGGGATTAGCAAACTGCCCAATCATGAACGATTTTACAGTAACTTGAGACCAGCTGCATTACAGCAGCCCAGAAGAGTTTGCGAGTCATTAATTTATTCTCTCTGCGGCCGCACTTGGGATTCCATCTCGACAGCAAAGGCAGTAGACAGAACAAAAGGATCCTACTCGGACAAAAGGCAGAACGCAGCTCAGAGTGAAGGGAATATAATCAGGTAACTGAATTGTAACACTGCAGCATAGACATAGAATTCATGCAATGCATTTAGATAAGTGACTCGAACTAGAATTCATTGAACTGCTTCCAATTGCTTAAGTGATTAGGGTGTTCACTGTTAACAGTACTGTAACACCTCATTAGCCGACTGGAGTGTGGCTTTGTTGCACATTAACACCTCTGATAGTACCCATAATAAAAGCTGCTTAAGTGCTAAGAGGTTTGCTTAACTGACTTTGAAATACATGCAACACCACTTATAAATTCTGGACCAGATTGGGAGTCTGCTTGAGCGAGTGGTCTGGATAATTGAGGTCCAGATAATCGAGGTCTGACTGTATTTATCCTTTTTGTTTAGTAGTAGACTCTAATTTTGGAAGGTTTCACCCATTTTGTTTGTTTCCTTTTGGGTGTATCAGGGATATAATTGTAGAAATATCTGGCCTTAGCCAATTGAAGGTCTGTGAAGAAATATCTAAGGATGGAATCTGACTCTTCTGATGGATGAATTATCTGAAGTTTTTTATTGATGGTAACCAATTTGGCACTGTTTATTGTTATATTGCATCTTGCACTTTCTAATTCATATTTTAAAACCACCAACTGTTCCATCAGTATAAGATTGGTAGTATATTGATTGCTCATCAACCAGGTCATCACTCAAACAATAGGGAATATACTGAGGTTGATGATCAGATAATTCCTTTCTGCCTGCTGGACTATTTCTTCAGACTCACTATTTGCGATGGCTGTTATGCATGAATGGGGCAGAGATATGTGCAAAGGCGTCCCCATCAATGTAGCTGTGGACCCACGGACAGGTCTGCGAACATGCTGGTATGCATTACCAGTGCCCACCTGTCTGCAGCTCCTTCCCCACTGCACAGGAATCTGCAGGGTGGTTGGGGTGGAGTTGTGGACCCAGGTGGGCATCCAATCAGAAGCCCGTCATGGATTCGGGAGTAGATCACTTGCGCCTGCAGGTGTGGGTCTGGGTCATGAATAGCCCCGTGGTACCCAGTCGCATGCGACCATGCCCAGTGACCCGAACTTCCCCAGTGACAGACCCCTGACACAGTGCGCCTGGTCTGGTGTTCCACTGGCTTACCCCCACCCCATGGCACTGATAACCCCATCCTTGTACATGTGGCCAGTGCCACAGCACTTGCCCAATCAGCTTCCCCTGCCCTCCCTGGGGCAGCACACAGGGTTGAATCCTGTCCCATAGTGACTGTTGGGTGATGTCCATGGGAGTGCACAGTGGGTTATAGCATAACCTGCACCCTACTGCACTCCCTAGCATGCAGCACTTCACAGCTCCATGTATGCCGCTTAGTGCAGGCATGCCTCTGGCATGCCCCTGTCCACACCCAGTACGTTGCTGTCCACACAATCGGGGATCAGGCACCTAACTGATGCATACCCCTTTGTGAATGCTGTGTGGTTCCCCACTGCGGCATTCATGCATATGATGCCAATGTGACAGTTTCCATGGGCACATTGGCATCGGCATACACCCATTGTTTGAAGAAAAATGTTCTATACTCTGTATTGTTTCGTACCTAGCCACTACTTTTTTTCATACCTAGTATTGTTTTCTGTAAATCAGTTGTAACATTTTGAATTTCTGTCCCAGATATCAATATAGCATATTTGTGTATTGATTGACACCTATGTTCATCAGGCAAACTTAAGTAGCTGTTCCTCCATATCTTCATGTTCTATACTAATTGATAGAACATCCAATGACTCATTAGTTACTTCCTTACCCTACATAACACTTATACTATTGTCTCACTAAAAATACGTTTTGAGAATGCTCTAGACTTGAATTTCCAGTCATATTTAGAGATAGTATTGGTAGTGAAGTGCTAATTCTGGTTTTTGGGTAGATGTGTTATTATACTGATAAATGAAGATGTTTTAAATGATCAGTGATCTTGGTTTGCTTAGTTTTGGGATTTTAATTTTTCTATTTCTTTTTTCAAATTCCAGCATGGATTCATTTACTGAAGCAATGGGAACAGACCCTTGTATCTTCCTTTGTAGTCTTGTGCTTACCACATTGACAATTGGTTTGATTTAGAATCACTTTTGTGTTAAATCACAATTTCCCCACAGGACAAAGGTATTTAAAACAATTTTACCAACATTCTACAGTTTATATGCTTTACAGACAAATAAAACTAAGAGGAAGGAATGTAGGACTAGTCTTTCACCCATAGTTCTTATAGATGTTTAGTTTGTTCAATGCCTCAGTCGCTGGGTGTTTAAATTGTTCTGTGATACTTCAGTCCTGCAGACTATTTCTTGGTAAATGTGGTCTCAGGAGGATCCATACACCAGAAGTGAAATGTTCATTAGTCCCATAGTTCAACAGGGATTTAATGGCGAAACATTTCCCAGATGTAAGAGGGATTTTCAGGCAATATCAAAAGTAAGCAGAAATATCTCTTGCCTCAATGGAGAATCTATGGGTGTAAATAAGTAAGCATCAATTTCTGCATATAAAGATCGGCAAATTTAAACAGTGTTATAATCACCTATACAGTCTTCCCAGAAATAAACAGTATTTCCCAGCGGTGAACACTAATGTTCTACTTAGTTCTCAAGATTTGATTTTTGCTGTCTTTGTAGTCTCCATTATTTATCTCTAATCAAAACAAATTTTGATACACCCCACTATACACTGCTCTCATTAGTTTAAAATTGGCATTCAAGAAAAGTAACCAGAACGTACTGTACAATTTAAGTGTCTTCCCGCCTAGTGTTGTACATAGAAACATTTAGATAAGGTCCACTTGGCCCACCAGTCTGCCCATTTCCCTACCTATTGGATAAGCTGCAGATCCTAGTTAACCAACAGCTTACTTCCTCCCACCTCCCACCAGAATTGCTTTTATGTCTGTCCCATCTATTCATGAATTCCCACTGTTTTTGACCCCATGACCTCCTCTGGAAGGCTGTTCCATGCATCCACCACCCAATCTATGAAAAATACTTTCCTCACGTTGCCCCTGAGCCATCCCTCCTCTATCTTCAAATTGTGCCCTTGTTCCTGTACATCTCTTTTCTGAAATATGCTACCCTTTGGACTTTGTTGATTCCCTTGCAATACTTGAAAGTTTCTATCATGTCCCCATCACCCTCCTTTCTTCGAGGATATACATAGTAAGCTCCTTTAGCCTTATTTCATATGGTTTCTGGTGCAGACCCTGTACCATTTTAGTTGCCCTTCCGTGAGACTGCCTCCATCCTGTCTATGTCCCTGTGGAGATGGGGTCTCCAGAACTGCACACAGTACTCCAGATAGGGTCTCACCAACTGTCTGTACAGAGGGATAACAACCTCCTGTTTTCTACTGGCAATGCCTCTCCTATGCATCTCAGTAAGCTCCCAGCCCTACTTATTGCCTTCTCACATTGCTTGCCTATCTTTAGGTCATTTTATATGACTACCCTAGGTCTCATTCCATTTTGTTGTTGTTAGTACCCCCATTGTGTGTACTCTTCCCCTGGGTTTTGTTTTCCAGGTGCATTACTTTGCACTTCTTTGCAATGAATCTAAGCTGCCATACTATTGACCATTCCTCCAACCTTGCCAAGTCCCTTCTCATCCTTTCCACCCCCTTTGTACATCAACCCTGATGCAGATCATTGTGTAGTCTGCAGAGAGGCATACTTTTCCTTCCAGTCCATCCACAATGGATTGGTCCCAGTACTGAACCCTCTGGTGCTCCACTAGTAACTCCCTTTCTTTGGTGGATTCTGTTTACTATTACCCACTGTGTCCTGTTGCCCAGCCAATTTGTTTACCTAGGCTACCACCCTGGGATCCATTCCCAGGCTAGCTAATTGTTTATTGCTCTTTTGTGTGGGACTGTGTGAAATGCCTTTAAAGTCTAGGTAGGCCATGTTCACAGCCCCTCCCTCATCTACTACCTTGGTCACCCAGTCAAAGAAATCGTGAGATTCGTCTGACATGACCTTCCCACTGTGAATCCATGCTGCCTTGGATCCTGTGCCCTCTGGCCTCTAGGTACTCAGCAATAATTTCTTTCAGAACTGTTTCCATAATTTTCCCTACCATTGAGGTCACGCTAACAGGTCTGTAGTTTTCTGCCTCTGCCTTGCTACCACTTTTGTGAAGGGGAATCACATCCACCCACCTCCAGTCCTCTAGGTACCATGCCATCCTCCCATGATTTTCTAAAAGGACAGTCAGTGGTGTCACTAGTTCTCCCTTAGTTCTTTTAGAATTCTGGGGTGAATCCCATCAGGCCCCATTGCTTTGTCCACTTTCAGTTTTAGGAGTTCTTTCAAGAACCTTTCTTTCATGAATAGGCTGGTATTGAGCCCCCTATCTAGAGTGCTTCTATTGATTGGTTTAGGTACCTCCCCACCTCTTCTTTTGTGAATACTGATCAGAAGTATTTGTTCAGTATCCCTGCTATATCACTGTCAACCTTTACCCACCCCTCCTCCCTTTATTAAGCCTCACTATCCCTCCCTTGGTCTTCTTCACTCCTAATGTACCTATAAAGGTTTTATTCCCCTTCTTAACCAAGTTGGCTATCTTTTCTTCTGTTTGGGCCTTTGCTGTTTTGACTGATTCCCCACTTCCTTCTGCTTAACTGGTACAGTTCTTGGTCCTGCTCCTTCTGTTTTCTTATACTTCCTGACTGCTATATTTTTCTGCCTAACCTTCTCTGCTATTTCTTTTGAGAACCATAGTGTTTATTTTCTTCATTTGTTTATTTGCTTCACACAAAGACATGTTGCCTCTGTGATGGTAGTTTTGATTTTTCCCATTGTTCCTCCACCCCTTTGTCTTGTCCATTTGCTAGTGCTTTTCTGAGGCATTCTTCCATTTGCCAAAGTCAGCCCTCCTAAAGTCAAGTACACTTGCTTTTGTATGGCTTGAATCTATGGCTGTGTTTATTTTGACTCATGTTGTTTGGTAGTCACTTGTTCCAAGATAGCTACCCACTTCTAAATCTGAGACTCTCTCTCCATCCTGAGAGTGTTCCAACACTAGTTGTCTGAGGCATGCCCCCAGTAGGAATCGGAGAATGACCTTGCTCTTGGATGTGGCTGCAGCAAAGGTGCTCCAGTTAACATCTGGTATATTCAGGTCCCCATCAACAATAATTCCCTTTTCTGCCATTCTAAGGATGCCTTCTATCATTTCCTTGTCCATTTCCTCCCCTGAGATGGGGGTCTGTATACAACCCCATTCAGGGTTGTGGTGCCATTTCCTGTCTCCGGATGACCCACAGTGCCTCATCTCCTCCTTATTTACCCTTTAGTCCCACTGCTTTGATCCCTTCCCTATGAGAGCTATTCCTCCTTCTCTTTTGCCCTCCCTGTCCTTCCTGTAGATTGTGTACCTGGTGTGTTGACATCCCAGTCACGCTTTCTCTGTGTACCATGTTTCTGTGACTACCATGATATCCAGGCATTCCTCTTCCATCAAGGCCACTAGTTCAGGAGCTTGTTACCCAGACTACAGACATTGGTACTCATCACCCTCCATTTTGATGGCATTACACCTTTTAGCCCTCCCTATTGTTAATGCTTTTTCTCCATTTACCCCTGTCCTGCTCCTTATCAACTTCTCTACATTTTAGTTTACCTCACTAACTAGCCTGTTTTTGGGGGTGGGATTTCCTGCTCCTTTTCAGTGCCTCCCCATTGGCTAGTTTAAATGCTTGTCAATGAAGCATTTAAACCTATCACCTAGGATCCTGGTTCCCCACCCAGACAGATGCAGACCATCATGCCAGTATAGGCCTGCATCCTCCAGGTGGACACTCAGTCCCCAATGAAGCCAAAACCCTGAGCTTTTGAACCAGTTTTCAACCATTCATTGAATTCCATGGTGTGGAGTACCCTAGCCTCACCCATGCCATAGACAGAGCAACACCTCTGAAAAAGTTACTGTGTGTGCTACTTGTCTAACACCCTTCCTGACTCCACAAGCCTCTCCTGCACTGCTCAGATCCCATTCCCAGCCAGGTCATTTGTCCCAGGTGGACAATGATGTCCAGCTCCCTGTCCCATGCAGCTGCTCCTACGATCCTGAGGATTCACTTCCTGTCCTCTCAAGCCATGGCACTAAGCAGGCACCTTTACCTCCTCTCCTCCATCCCCCAGTTCTACCCTCCTAATGATTTGAGTCCCTCACCAGGAGTTGTTCCCTCCCAGTGGGGTCTTGTGCCACTCACCTCTGGGTCTCCTTTGTGAAAGTGCCCATCCTCCTCCTCCTTGTTCTCCACTGCAGGTGTCTCCATAGAGGAACCATGCTTTGCCAGAACAGTGTATGAATTGTGAGAGGTACAGCTGGAGGATGCACCTTGATCCATCACCCTCATCCTCCCTGAGCCCCACTGTGGTCCAACTGCTCCTCTTGATTTGGCAACCTTTGAGGCAGTGACAGTGGCTTGGTGGTCCCTGGCTGGTAGAGGAGGTTTCCTTAATCCTCACCAGGTCAGCCTGAGATGTGCAACCTCCCCTCAGACCAGAAAGGTGCCTACAAATCGGGCAGCATTGCAGCCTCCAGAACATCTGCCTTAAGACTGCTGCCCCACAGCCAGTGCATTGCAACACCCACATGTCTCTCTCTCTCTCTCTCCTTTCCTGTTTTTTTTGTTAGTGTGTGAGACTGTAAGGCGCATTTACCCCTACACAGTGTGCTGGGCTATTAAGGTTATAACAGGTGTATGTATTTTGCCCTTATTGGGAAGTGATGTCAGGAACCCCTAGTATAAAGAAAATTATGCACTTGGGGTGGGGATGAGTGGTAGGGTGGGTGGGACTAAATCTGTGCCCTCCAGAAACAATCAGCTACAGCTCTGGCTGACCACTCTGGTGAGAGTTTTACTTCCTTTCAGCAAGACAACCTGCACAACAATTTAACAGAAAATATACCTTGCAAAAGCACTTTAAATCAGAGAAAATAAAGCAGTAATCTGTAAGCACAAACCTGATCAACCTGTAAGCACACCCTGTAACAATTTAGCAGAAACTATACCCTGCAAAAATCCATTTTAATCAGAGAAAATAAAGCAGTAAACTGTAAGCCTGTAAGCACAACACAGTAACAAAACCTGTAGGCACAACCTGTAACAATTTAACAGAACATATAACCTACAAAGAAACAATTTGAATCAGAGAAAATAAAGCAGTAATATGTAACACAAAACAGTAACAAACCTGTAGGCACATCCTGTAACATTTAGCAGAACATATACCCTGCAAAAAAAAAAAAACAATTTGAATCAGAGGACAATAAAGTAGTAATCTGTGAAGCAAAACAGCAATGTAAAACCTGTAAGTACAACCAAACAAAATAGTAACACAACAGTAAATCTGCTTAGCAAAGAAGCCTTAATATGTCTCCTTGTTCTGATAATGTTAATCCTTGCTCTGTCCTTTCAAGCAAACCTAGAAGAAAAGAGCACAGGTGAAGCTAGGTGCATTTGCCAGCAAACCTAGTCTTCCACCTCAAAACACCAACTAATCTGACCTTTTATGTCTTCCTTCTGTTGGAACTTACTAAGACTTTGTCAGATCTACCTCCAGTTACACTCCTAATCTCCTGGCTTGTAAGCACAAAATAGTAGCACAGCAGTAACTTTGCTTAGCCTAAAAATAGCTCAAACTGTTAAACCTGTAAGCACAAAAGGTAATTAAACCTGTAAGCAAAACCTGTAACAATTTAATAGAAATATACCTTGCAAAAGCACTTTGAATCAGAGAAAAATAAAGCAGTAATCTACAATCAGAAAAAATAACAAAACCTGTAAGCACGACCTGTAACAATTTAACAAAAAGTACCTTGCAAAAACACTTTGAATGAGAGAAAAACAAAGCAGTAACCTGTAAGCGCAAACAGTATCAACCTGTAAGCATACCCTGTAACAATTAAGCAGAAAAATATGTCTTGTAAAAACAATTTCAATCAGAGAAAAATAAAGCAATAAACTGTAAAACCTGCAAGCACAAAAAGTAATAAAACATGTAAGCACAACCTGTAATAATTTAAAGACAATGGTCCAGATATTCAAACTGCGCCATTTTGTGGCGCAAAACCCCCTCAGCAACTCAAATAGTTGCACAGGGGGTGTGGCAAGGCGATATTCAGCGGGTTGTGCTATGGAACAACTGCTTTGAATAATAAGCCCCTGGCCACCCACTGTGCATGGTGCAGTGGAACTGCACCAGCGCAAGTGGTCAGAATGGGCATCGAGATCGGTGGCACAAGTTCTGGCTGGCATCATGCACAGCACCCGTGATATTCGAAGGTGACATGCAAATGGAGCCATAATTTATAAAGGCGCATCGGGGCCATTTGCATCTGATTACAGCCCTATTTGCATGCCATTAGTATGCAGGTGCACCGATCCTTGATGACTTGCACCTGGCGACTGCCAGGCAGCGCCATCTGGGGACAGACGCCCCCTGCAGCCCGATCACTGGATGTCCCATAAGGGACAATGAATATCTCCTATCCCTGGTGGTCCAGTGGACTGCGATTAGCCCGATCATGGGCATAACAGTATTCCCCCATTAGCCCGATCGCGGGCATAACCATAGTCCCCCATTAACCCGATCGTAGGCATAAACCCAACCACCGCAGTAGCCGATCGCGGCGGCATTCCTCACCCCAAAGTATGAAATCCCTGGTAATCTAGTGGACCCCCACACCCACCTCCCACTGAGCCCCACCACCCCACTCCCCCATCAGCCGGCGGGCAGCAGCACCCCACCCACCTGCCACCTGCTCATCGCACTGACAGCTCAGTAGGCTACGCCCATTGGTTCAGAGCACGAGCCATCGGTGTAGCTCCATACCTACTAGTCAGTCCAGATATGTGAAACATATCTGACTAACTAGTATGATGGGTGCATGCCCATTGGCTCATGCTCTGAACCAATGGGCATGCAGCTATACTGAGCTGTCAGTCGGTGGGCGGTGGGCAACAGGCAGGTGGGTGCTGCCACCTGCTGGCTGAGGTGGGGAGGTGGTGGGGCTCAGTGGGCAGGTGGGGTGGGGGTCCACTAGATCACCAGGGATTTCCATACTTGGGGGTGAGGAATGCCACCCGCGATCGGCTCCATTTGGTCCACTGACCACCAGGATATGGGCTTTGGGGGAATCTGATGCCCGCGATCTGGCTAATGGGGCGGGTAAGTTATGCCCATGATCAGGCTACTCAGGGGGTGGGTTAAGTTATGCCGTGACCCGGCTACTGGGGAACACTGTTATGCCTGCCATCGGGCTACTGGGGGACAGTTATGCCCACGATCAGGGCATGGGGGTGCCACCAGGTGCAGCGGGAACAAGTCAGGGCCACCCACAGGTGGCAGCTGCTATGTTGTGCCCTGCAATGTGGCAGCTCACCTGTGGGTGGCCCTCCGACTTGTTCCTTTCTTTTCAGCTCAACTTTGTGCAGGTGCAGGTAGGGGTTGCATCTGCGTAACTCTGCACGCCTGGGCTGAATATCGGGCTGTGCAGTTTATGATGGTTCTCCCCTTGGGTTGTGCAAGCCTTCATTATCATTGTGCTGTTGCTCAGCATGATTTCGGGGCGCAACTGCCTCCTGCTGAATATCACAGAATGGCGCATTTGGGACTTAGCGCAGGCTCAACCCTATTGCGCATGGCTCAACTCTTTTGAATATCTGGGCCAATGTACCTTGCAAAAACACTTTGAATCAGAGAAAAATAAAGCAGTAATCTGTAAGCAAAAACCAGTAACAAAACCTATGCATTACTAAACAAAATAGTAACATGACAGTAAATCTGCTTAGCCAAAGAAGCCTTAAAGTTTCTCCTTACTCAGATAATGTTGCCCTTGTTCTGTCTTTTCAAGCAAACCTAGAAGAAAAGAGCTCAGGTGAAGCTAGGTGCTTTTGCCAGCAAACCTAGTCTTCCACTAACAGTCTATATTGAGGTCTATTATAATTTGTTTTAGTTAAATAGCTAGAATTTAGCTAGGGTTAGCTGGGGTTGTATTCTGTTTTATCTTCAGACATTTACCTTTTGGCTGTACTGGTGAAGTCAAGCAGATCATTTAGTTGTCCTAAGGCAACGTTGATCATTTTATTATGCTTTCCTTGTATAAATCAAATCTGTTAGTGTTAGCACTCAACCTGTGGTTCCCACTGCTGCAGATGTTTTAGTTCTTACCAATCCCTAAGGAATTATAATAGTGACAACATTTTAGGTTCTAGATCAGTCTGTTTCTAAAAGCCCCAGGATACAATTTCTCTAGTAGTAGCTAGCATTTTATGTAGATTTTCTGTTATGATTCCAATTGAATATCAAATTGTTTCTCTTTTGAACTCCCAGAACTGAACTCGGATAAGAAGCTTGCAGATGGGAACCCAAACTCCAAACACCAAATACACGGGTTTCTTACCTAGGGACATCTGGAATCTACCCTTTATTAAGTAGTCCAGCATGAGCTTCCTGTGCTTAACCTACTAAAACTGGCTATAAATTGACAAATTAGCTATCAATGGCCTACCAGGTAAAGGTAATTTAATTGTTTTATTGATCCTAAGTAAATGAGTTCAATTGCCTGATTCCTATGGAGTTACGCTGGTCAGTAGTGATTAAATTATGTTTTCAAAACAAGGGAATAGGTGATAACAATTTAATGGTTTATAAGACTATAAGATCACTTCAGCTACCAGCCTTCATTGTATACCTGTTAATAGTATCAACAGTAAAATTGTTGAAAGATCACTCCCATGACCTTAATTTTGTTATGTTGTTGTGTTATAAAGTTCTAGTATTATAATATAGCTTAATTGCATGTTAGCTCGTAACATTAGAAAATCCAAGGGATCTTAGCAGTTAAGTTTACAAATACAATTAAATATCCTTAAAAGTTTATATTTAAAAATATTAAAATCTTATTCCCAGCACTTTACTGAGTTCCATATTAAAAAGTTGTGAGAGATAGAATGCTTAGTCCACAAAGGACAGTACACAAAGCACTGATCATGCTCGAGGATTTTACAATGAATAAATTGAGTATGGTATAATATAATAGAGTATATTAGAGTAGAGTAAAATGTAAGATACTAGGATAAAAGGGTGAAAAAGGTATTAAAAATCCTATTTTCTAACATATTCAACAGATTTTTAAAGGTACAAGAGGAGTTCTGGGGTGATGGAGTTTTAATGCTTCATGCACCCAAAGTTTCATGTTTCAGAAACTGTAAAGAAGCAATTCAAGCTTTGCCCTTGACACAGCAGCATTCACCCTGTGGGGTTCACCGGGTCTCAGGTAGGGAGTGGCTACTGCCACCAATGTACTCCTAACACTGCACTTGTAAACTTAGAGATGTAGAGACCAGGGCAACAAAACTGGAAGTCACAAGTTGGTCCAGAAAGGCTTGGTCAAAAACAGTTCAATTATGTACATGCAACTGGTGGCATAACTGTTAGAAAACAATATAATGCCTTGACAAAGCCCTGCTTCCACCTCAACTCCTCTGTAATGTAGGATGCAGCCTCCACTCAAATCAAACTCCCAGAATCCTCAGGCAAAACACTCCTCTGCCAAGAAACCACTGTGTGTGCCACATATGTCTATGATCTACTTAGACAAACATCTTACTCATCACTTGAACACCTACTTGACTGTGGTTGTCCAATAGGGCTGGGCAAAATCAGCAAATTCATGTTTTGAAATTTTTTTCTGAAACTCCACAATTTTGCAACATTTTATGAAATATCACAACATTTTGCAGAATTTTCTGAGATGTATTAATTTGTGATAACCTGATCAGTATTATAGTTAGAGCTATGAAATGAAATTTGGCATGCATACTGTTTTGCTAGTGGCCCTAAATGGATACCAAGTTGCATGACATTTGGAAGAGGGATGGTGAAGTTATAGAGGTGCACATTCTGGCAATCTATTATTCACATGAAAATTTCTGAAAATATTTATATACTTACAATTTAGCCACCCTTTGGAGCTAGGTAATTGAAAATACACATGCAAGCTTTCATGGAAGAGTCTTAGAAACAGCTAAATAGGTAGTTGGTTATGTAAATTGTAGTTACAGGAGTTCAGCATTTCACAGTTTATTTGTTAAATGTTTTAATATGTGGATGTTTATAGCTTCAAATCTGCTACTACAGGTATACACTTAAGATTTGGCATGCACACCAAAGTAAATATGTCCTGGAATCTAATTAAACTGGCTAAATGTGGTTTAGTGGGTTTTAATTTATTTGTGGATACAGTACTTTAACAATTACTAATCGACAAAATTGACTCAATAGTTCATTTATAAATAATAGATAATACCACTAGAATTCCATGTGTGAATTTAACTTTGCAAAGCACTTATCACAACTGAATCACCTTACCTGCATTGGCATTATGGCCCTGCAATGCTCCTCCAACATGCCTGCATCATTCAGCATCATCAAAAAATATATCCAGATACTTTTGTCACAATGGCCTACACTGCAACTAGTTCTAAGGCTTGACATTGCTTGGTGCCCCTGTTTTCAAACAGTAAAAATATATATTGATGTTTAAAGGGTTGTTAAAGGGTTAGTAGGTTTCATTGTACAGAAACAATTCTGCAAGTGCATGTAAGCTTCCACAAGTCATTAAATCAGTGCTCTTGTTGTTAGATGGAGTATTGCACTAAGACAGGCTAATGCAAAGTGATGTACATGACTATTCTTCATGGTTCCTAACTCAAGATAGTGACCTGACACTTGGCACTACTATAATCTCTACGATGGCACCTGCTATGAATGCTATCTTATTGCCTCTTTACCCATTATTTACCTTCTCTACAATGGCAACTCAAGCATATGACTGGGCAAAATGTATGGACATGGATTTGGCAAAAGTATCCCAACATTCCATAATTTCATAAAAGCTCATGAAATTCAGCTTTAATTACTGATGTTATTTTGGAATTTTGGCTGCTTTTAACTTGGACATACACTGAGCAAGAGATTAGAGAATTGACACACACACCCTCTTTGTTTCCGTATTGTTTTTCTCCTTGCTGGCAGCTCATCTCTCAGGAATATATCCTGTTCACAGGATATGCCCTGATTAGGCTGAACCTAGCTGTCGCTCAATTGGCTGCCGCCTTTTTGCCAACATTTTTTCCCACACCTTCCCTAGTGTGTGGTGGCAGTGTTAGACTTGTACAGTCACAGTTTCCTGTGGCAGGAACATCCTCCTAGCCCAGCTACAGGGGTTGCTATGTTGGTGGAACCTACTACAACCCTCCCTGACTGAAATGCACTGCTGATCTACAGCTATCTTGGCTATGGCCTGCCTCCCAAAGTAACATCCTGGGCTTGCTTCTGAAACTGGGTGTCAGCATGGCAGTGCAATGTTCTGCTGCAGGATCATGGGGGTAACGTCAAAGCCTAATATTTAGGGTCAATAAACCTAACAAAACTTGTGATATTCCATTCTCTAGTTTTAAATTTATAGGGCTTAAAATTATGCAGTTTACATAATTGCAAAATGTAATTTTTAAATTTCTGAATGTTTGTAGGCTTATAACTCAGTTACCTTTACAGATTGTGATTTGAAGCTTGAAACTTTTGCATGGACCATGATAGAGATGTCATGCAAACTTGGGTGTAATTTGGACACATACTTTTTAAATTAGATGGAAATAATTGAAATCATAATTTTGGCAAAGGTTTGCAGAAATTTAGTGGAAGTAAAATCTTAATTTTGCCAGAATTTTACCAGTGGTGGAAAAATGTCATCCAGTCCTATTGTCCAGTGGTGCTTTTGTCACTTGCAGAATATTGCCCAGTTGAATCCATTGTCCAAAAGATGGTAACATGGTTGCTTTCAGGCATGCCTTTTTGACTTCTTGCTTTGGATATTATATTGCTGTTAATGTTAGCATTTTTGTAGGCTTGGTGCAGTTTTCCTGATAGTGCAGTGTGCTGCAGCCAGGGTGATATCTGGTAAACTCACTTTTAATTATATCAAACCTGTGCTGTATGATCTGCACTGACCACTGGTATGATGGTGCATCCCCACCTGGGATTAGTCCTTGTTACATTAAATATGTCATGTGTCCCTTTTGCAGCATTTTAGTAGTGACTAACATATAACAGAGAATGCCAACAGGCAAACAGTCTCTGGCACTTTGCCCCATAGGGCTTCATTAGTGGGTATGGGAGCCAACATACAAGTGTGCCCTGAATTATGTCTATATTTAAAGTGCAGTGACTAAATATCAAAGATACATGGTGAAAAACAAAGATAGAAATTGAAGGTGCAGTACATATACCTAATTTCAAAACATGGCAACAGCAAGTATAAACTAATATTGAGAGGGCAAGAAATTAATCATTATTAAATGAATAAATGAATACTTTACTTCAGTGTTTACCCCAGGACCCGGGAGATAGTTTGTTTATTTGGAGGGCCCACTACATCAGGGATAGCCATACTGCAGCTTGTGGACATTACTCCTGCATTGGTAGCTGACTACCTTGTGAAGATTAAGCTAGGTAACTCCAAAATGCAGACAGGATACACCTCAGGATCATAGTACAAACATATGGAAGTAGCCAGCAGAAGAAGGATGTGAGGTCTGTTGTGTCTGAGTGATGCAGGCTCCCTGCACAAGTGATTTGCAGTGGATCCCACCCCTCACTAAAAGCCCTGACCCCTTCACCCTGTCATAACCCCTCTTGAACCCAACCAGAGTCTTGTGGCTACCAACCTCAGTTGGGACTTTGTTACACCTTGACACCACATGCACTGTAAAGAAGCCGCCTCTTGATCTCCTTCTTAAACCTTCCCTCCCACCAGTTTGTAAAGTGCCCTTTCTGTTTTGCTTTAACTCAAGCAAAGAGGTTCCCAGTTTCCACCTTGTTTATAACTTTAATATAGTCGAAGGTTTCAGTCATGTCCCTCCTCCTTCTTCTCCTTGAGTGGGTACATACTGAGGTTTCTCAGCCTATCTTCATATGTACTATACTGCTGGCCCTGAATCATCTTCATCCTCCTCCTATGTGCTGCCTCAGCTGTTTAACATCCTTCCCCAAGTAAGGACTCAATACTGTACACAATTATTCTAGGTGCCCCATCAAGGAGCTGTAGAGTGGCAGGATAACCTCCTCCCTTTGCTCGTGAACCCTCTAGCTATACTACCCAGCATCCTGTTAGCTTGGTTGCTGCCTACTTGTACTGCACAGACTATTTTAATGGATCTAAGGGAATAATTAACAGAGCAGCTTGTGGTAATCTTGTATTAGACTTCCAAAAGGGACTGGAAATGGCTAATGTCTCCATCAACAAGAAGAGGATGAGGCTGGACCAGGTCCACTGCAGACTGATCAAACTGACATCACTGCTTTGTAAGTTACTTGAAACCATTACCAAGGACAGAATAGAAGCATTTTGTAAAGACCAAGGTTATTGGTCCTTTAAGCATGACATTATTAGGGTTAGATAGTGCCAAACCAACCTTATCACTTTCTTCTAGATGACATGGGGCAGGCTATAATCATAGTCTAAATGGACTTCAGCAAGGCCTTTGACACTGTGGAGCATGACAAGCTGCTGGGCAAGGTACACCAGTGGGATATACATAAGGCCCACACAAAAGGATTGTTATTCATCTGGGGCAGGAACCAGAGGGTTGTGTGGACTGGCATTACTCTGGGTGGAGAGGGCTATCAAGGGATGCTCCTTAGGGATCTGTGCTGTGACCACTGCTGCTCAACATTTCCATAAATGACCTGGAATCTGGGATTTATTTGCTGGCCACTAAGTTCTCTTATATCACTAATCTGGCCTGGGTGGGGACCTACATGAGAATGGGGACAAATATCAGAGTACCTGAACAAGCCAGGTAATTGGTCAAACCGCTTGACTGTCCAATTCCATATATCACCAAATGCAAGTTGCTACCCTTGGGAGGACAAACTGAAGCATGACTTATGCACTGTATAGGGCTCACCTTGTTATAGGGAGTGGGGAAAATGGACCCAGAATCTCCTGAAGTAATAATAGGTAGAAGCAGAAGCATGATAACCATTTTGCAGCTGTTGTCTGGAGCAACAGCAGATTTCTGGAGGTGTATTAAAGGGATGACCAGCAGGGCTATCCCAATGACCCAGCAGCAGAGCATTACGGTTTACATGCAGGTGACCAGGTTCAGAAGAAAGCTTGGGATGCTGCTTCAGGAGGTAGACCTGACCACATCAGCTGCCACCAGAGGTACGCTGGTCAAGGAGGAATGGCACTGAGCAGCTGGTGCTGCAGTAATCCCTGTGGTGGGCCAAGGAGCCTGTCCCTCCACATTACTTTGCTGTATGCATCTGAGGTACAATGAGCATTGCATACAGTAGGCCAAAGGCAGGAGAAGGAATAAGGAGAAAATTAAGAAGAAAACCCATAATGTCTGTATGACAGCCTGGGTTCCTGGACCTAGTGCCTGCTCAACAATGGATCCTAGTCCACATAGTGGGCTATGTTGGGGCCCTCCCATGACCCCTGCCATGAAGGGAAAATGTCTGCCCTAAATGCCCTGAATCTTAGGGGCAGAACATTCAGTGGTCATATCAGGAGGCACACCTTCTATCAGGAGGTGGAGAGCCAAGGGAAGCACCAAATGCTTGGAGGATGGCATTGGTAGTACAAATCCACAATACAGGGCATGTGAGCTGTTGAAACAAACTACAGACCAGTAAGCCTGGCATCAGTGCTGGGAAAAGTCTTAGAAAGATGTGTATTGATAACTATATCAATAACCAACAATAATGTTGGTGACAGGACACAACACAGATTCATAAAGAGTAGATCCAGCCTTATCAGTGTGATGGAATTTCAAGTGTTGAGCAAGGGTAAGCCTGTCAATCTGGATCTAAGCATGGTGTTTGATACAGTGCCACATGCAGAACTGATTGAAGTATTAATTCAGTACAAAGTTAACACCAACATTATTTCATGGATAATGTTCTGGCTCAGTAATCAAACACAGATAGTAAGGACTAAGGGCTTTGATTCAGATGAGGTGAGAGTGATAAGTGGGATTCCTGGGGTCAACAGTTTTAACATTTAAGTGCAAGGTTGCAGATGAAGGACAGAGGTTTGATATCCAACTTGCAGATAATGCAAAAATTTGATATACAGTTTTGTGGAGAATCGAAAAGAGCACTGGAGTTCCATGCAGAATTAGATGAACTATATGCATGGTCCATTACAATTATGGAAAGTTTAATAAAGAAAAATGTGTGGTCATGCATTTTGGTGCCAACAATGTAGATTATAAATACAATATGGTAGGAACAGAACTGAGAGAATCTTGCAGTTAAAGGACCCCTGAGATCAGGGTGATCAATAATCTTAAACACTGAAGTCACCGTGATGAGGAAGTAGCAAAATACAATAGAATAATATATTGTATCAAGAAAAATATTACCAGTAGGGACAAAGGTAGTTGTGCCTATTTTAGAGCATTGGTGAGACCTCATGTGGAATACTGCGTGCAGTTTTGGTCACTGCAAACCAGGAATAACATACAAAGAGTTGATAGGATTTAGAAAAGAACAACCAAGATGATTAAAGGGTTGGAAGGTATGTCATATGATGAAAGATTAAAATAACTTGGGTTGTCCAGCCTGGGGATGAGAGGTAACATTATAACGGTATACAAGACTATCTACAGCACACATACTATGCACTGTTTGCACTTAGAACATAAAAACCTTGAAAGAATGACAAGATGGCATAATAAGCAGGTAAGGGCTAAGCACTTCAAAATGGAGAGGAGGAGGAGGAGATGATGGTTTTGAGAGAGAGCCTTGGGAGCATGGAACAGTTTACCAAGTATAGTTGTTGATAACAGTTCCGTAAGTATCTTTAAACTGAACCTGAATAAACACTTGTTGGGGGGTCTCAATGGTCTAATCCATTAAACATGGCAAGTGAGCATGACAGGCTTGTGCCTACTCTTGTCTGAAAAGCCTATGTTTCTATGTTCCATTGAAACAGCCAACAGGTGCAGACAGTGAACATGAAGACAATACAGATGTTCAAGATTAGCCATTACAAATTTCTGCTTAGAGTTGTACTCAACAGTTGAGCTCCTAGACTGCTTCAGAAAGGAACTAAAAATGTACCAACTTGAAAGGTGCCTATGCTCCTGCATCCATTGATTGTTCTACATAATATTGGTATAGGTCCTCATGGATTGGGGCAACAAAGTTTATGACCTTGTCCTATGATCTGTTTACATTCCTGAATTATCGTGATCTGTTTTAATCTCAACTGTCTGAACAAGTAAGAATTGATGGCACCTCTCTGATAGTCATCTGGTCTTCACTGGCATCCCTCAGGGATCAATTCTTGGCTCCCTACTATTCAGCCTCTTCATTGAAAAACTCCCATCAGTCTTTAAAGGGAGAATTCTGCTATATGCCGATGAAGTCATCGTCTACTCTAAAAGCCCTGAACCACACCTTTAAGAATCCCAGTTACAACAAGATTTCACTGCAGCAAAAGCTTGGTTCACCAAATACAAAAATCTGCTGAACTACAAAAAAACTTAAGTAATGCTATTTGTTATTTTGTTTGATTGTTTTTAATTTATTTGTATTTTGAAAAAAACTTTGAGCGTAAGCTCTTTACAAAGGTTCCGTCAGAGTTAACAACAGAGATACAATTTGGTGAAAACAGAATTACAACACAGTGAAAGATACAGATTGGTTTCAGTACTAACAGCATCTTCAATAACCTAGGTACAACACATAATACAACCTACTACACCAGTTAGTGCACTAGAGACTGAAGTGGGTTCAGGGATTAGATACTGTAACTGGGAATTAGATTGCAAGCAGTGAGAGATACGGGGAGGGAATGCATCCACAAGGGCCTTGTTGTATAAGATGGTGAAAGTAGGTGATCAGGTAATGGTGGGAGGTGCACGAGAGGGGTAGGGATCGATGGAATAAAGGGTGGGGAAGTAGGATGGAATGGTAATGGCAGAAACAGGGGGTGAGGGGAGGCAGTGTGGTGGAGAAGTGCTTGAATAAGGGTGAGTTATGAGGAGGCTAGGCAAGGTAAGTTGTATTAATGAGGGTCTGTTACGGGACTCACTGAGCTGGGTGTAGGAATGGGAATGGGGAAGGTGGGCAGGTGCTTAATGGTGTATGAGAGAACAGATAGCTGTGGCTAGTCTAGTACTGGGACTGGAGGGAAGGGTACCTAAGGTCTGACAAGAGCTTGCTTGGGGCAGAGAGAGAGAGACGGTGTGGTTGGCCTTAGAGGCAGGTACACTCTGAAAGTGATTTTAGGGTGCTGTTTGAGGCCAGTTTTGAATTGAGCCAGGCGATTGGTGGCCAAGAGGTGCCCAGGAGTTCATTCAACCACAGAGGCCCGGTAGGCAAATGCGCATTGCTCAAGTGAGGTCGATGAAAGGGGATAGACATGGACCTTCTTGTCCTCCCCTGGTGACATGTAAGGAAATGGTCATCTCAAACATGTTACCTACACAGGTGGAGTTTTACCCAATTGTGCCTTCTTCCCTAGGAGGCAGGTTTGGAACGTTATCCTGTTCATAATGTCAGTCAATTTGTGCATTTGTACAGGGCACAGGTGTGCGTGCTGTGATCTGCATCCAGGGTGAGCCTGCAAGCTTTATTGAGCACAGTCTGAACCCTCTTGAGTGCTAGCCCATAGTCAATTGTTGATAAGATGGAGCTGGAGATTGAGAGGTGGAGGGCCTCTGGAGTTAGATATTTCCTGTGCCCATACAGGACAGCAATCTTGGTGTTAACTGCCCTGATAAGAAGTCAATATGGTGTGTGAAGGTGAGGGTATTGTTTAGGGGTGACTCCCAGATACCTGAACAAGTGCACTGCTCCAGCGGATCACTGCACAAGTTGGAGATGACGGGTGGTGCCTGTTTTGTTATGGGGCTGGATATTTGCATGGCCTTGGTCTTCTTGTAGTTTAGAAACAGTTTGTGCCTACAGAACCAACCCTCGAGTTTAGAGAAGGAGTTCTGCAGTTCTGATTGGAGAGCACCATGAGATGTGCTGTTGATCAGAACAGCATCATCCGTGTATAGGATAAGTTTAGTGTTGCAGGCTGAGGGAAGGTCATTTAAGAATAGTCTAAAGAGTAGGGGCTGCCATATTGACCCTTGAGGGACCCCTAAGGATACTATTCTAGTGCTGAATGCTGTTTGCCCAATTTTGAGACATTGGCTTCTTTGTGTCAGGTAGTCCTGGAACCAGCATAAGATGTTGTGTGCTACAGCCATGTTTTGCAGTTGGATCAGTAGTAGAGGGTGGTTAACTGTGTCAAAGGCTTTGGTGAGGTCAATGAAAACAGACCCCACCAGTTTGCCTTCATCCAGGGCATTGTGTGCATAGGCCATGTAGTCCAGCAGGACAGTGGTGGCACTATGATTTTGTCTGAAGCCGTGTTGGTTAGGGAAAAGCAGATTGTACTTGTTGAGGTAGTCGATGAGTTGTCCAGCCATGATCTTTTCAGTGCCTTGGATAGGGAGAGGATCAAGATCAGCCTGTAGTTGCTACCAAAGACTTGTAGCCACTTTAATGCACTGGCATAACTAGTGCCTGCTTCCAGACCTCCAGGAATTGAGCAAGTGCCAGGGACTTATAAACGCATGGTTATGGGCACAATAAGAACTTCCAGGGTGAAGGATAGTAGTTGCATGTCAATCCCATCACTGCCCAGTCTGGTCTTACCTAGTACTTTCTTTACCATAGTTAGAGCCTCCTTCACCAACACCCATTTAAAGTAGAAGTCGGATGAGTACCCTGGGGTGGTTTGCTGTTGGTATGGTTCATGGCAGGATGAAGATAGTCAGGTGGTAGCACTGTGGTCAGGTCAGTGAAGGTCTTATTGAAGGCATCTGCTATGACTAGAGGGTTAGTAGTGGGGAGTTATTGATCTTGAGCAGCTGAAGGTGCTTCTTATCATTCTTACCAAGGATGTTTTGATGTTGTCCCAGAATCTTTTCCATCACCCCAAGAGTTTCTAAGCTGCGTCTATGTTAGTTGGGTTTTGCAAGCCAGACTAGCTTGGTGCAGCAGTTTCTTGCTGTTCTGTAACACTGGTAGTCATGCTTGCTGCCTGTATTTCTGGCCTTCTATCAGAACCTATCTGTTTCTTTCAGGTGGGATAGGAGCTCCAATCAATCCAGTCATTTAGCTCAACCCTGAAGTTTCCTTTTCGTGAGCGGGGCATAGATGTCACAGATGGTGTTAAAACCATCTATAAAGTATCTGAGGGCCTGATCAAGGCTAGGTGCCAGGTTGATAGGGGTCCAGTCATGGAGCTTGAGGGCTGATTTGAGGGAACCAAGTTTGCCCTTCCTCAAACCCTGCTTTCAATTAGAATGGGTGGGCATTTGGTAAATTTATTAGACCACAGGAATGAGATCAGGAGTGGTCACTCAGAGTTTCCGGGAGAACCTTGAGCTCAGAGATCCAGGATGGTGAGCTTGCTAGGACCAATCTAGGAGGGTACTGTTTCCTGACTTGTAGTTCTGCCTGGTGGAGCAGGTGACAAGTTGTGCCAGGTTGAAGGTACAGTAGCTATCAAATCCCTAAAAGGGATGCCTCCTTGCCATCCCAGTTAATATAAAGTCCCTGAAATGATGAACTCCATACCCTTTGGAAGGGTGCTTATAACTTCCATAATTTTAGGAAGGCCTTCTTTGGCTTTCTTGGGGGCAGGTAGATTGTAGCAAGGATGAGGGCTTGCCATGCTGATCATCCTATGCTTTTATCGCAATTATCTCATGATCCTCGGCTGCTCTGGTGACAGGGATGGTGAAGCATTGCAATGAATCCCTGGCATAGATGACACAACCACCACTTCTCTTGCCTATTCTATCATTCTTAAATGCTTGGAAGTCTTTGAGAGCAACTTCACTATCTTTTATCCTACTGATCAACCAGGTCTCCATTAGGCAGAAGATGTTGGGAGCAAGGAGGGCCATCCATGCTTGAGTTGGTCAAATTTTGCAGTTAAGCTGCAAATGTTTAGTGAAGCCTATTTTCAGGCCTCTAACCTTATGAACACCAGGGCCAGTCAAAGTTGGTGGGCCTGGGTTCGAATGTATGTTGCCGAGAGGAGCAGAAGCCAGAGAGGGCAGACTAGGTGGGCCAAGCGGTCCTTATCTGCCATCAAATTCTATGTTTCTATGAAGATTACCTTTCTGGCAGTAATGTTCAAGCTGAATTAGTCTTGTACCTTCCCCGCTGAAGCTTCAGCTGAGTGAGGTGGTTGGACACCGGCTTGAGTTTTAGGATGTTGCTAACCATTAGCACCCCTAAGTTAGGGGTAGGAATGTTATCAACAGTGTTTGTAGGGTAAGGCAAAAGAAACGCCATTTCGACCAAGGGAAGGAGGTAGTTGCCGTGGGTGCATTAGGCAGCCAGGTGGTACAAAGAAGTGGTTCAGAGGGGTGACAGTGGCCCAAATTGGTATATGGTGCCAGCTATACCAAGAGATGTAGTGAGGAGAAGAAGGAGAGCACCCCATGATAGAGGGCATGGCAGCTTATTTCTCAGTCAGCAAGCCTGTCTCTCTGAGTGACAAAGTGTGGCTGTACAGTTTTAACACAATATTTGGTTGGTACTGGACAGGCAGTACAGCTTTTAAGAGGCCACTGACAGCTTGTAATTGAAAGTGGGATGGAGTTGCAAGCATGGGTTTGGCTACCATGTATTTAATAGAGGCCGGGGTCAGGGGCTGGTGGGAGGGACAAAATACAGGTATCAAAATAGCTGCAGGAAGCTAGGAGTGCTGGCAAAGTCTGCCATGGCTGGGCTTGAGCTCTGAGCCAATCGCAGTCTTTGCACTGCGACAGCAGCCAATCAAGGTTACTGGCATCAAGTTCAAGCCCAGTGGGGCTTCTAGCCAAAGGAGCCATACCTGAGTTCAGAATCCTGGGCTGCTGGCTTGCTGGGGATGGCTGAGTTGAAATGCTGGCAGTCTGGGCTTCTGCTTTTGCCCTAGAGCTGGGTGTGCCCGCCGCCTGAGGAAAGAAGTGAGGAAAGGCTGAGAGTTAAAATTAGGTTGAGATCAGTCGGTGGGGAATATTCAGTAGCTAGACAAAAGGATTGAATAATCGCAATGGTGAGAGACACTTGAGGTCTAGGATGGGGTGAGGGTAGATCTAAGCAGCGGCAAAATGGTGGGCAGCTAGGGAGGAGAGTGAGAGAATGAAGCAGTAGGAATTCAAGCAGGCTGAATTACAGAGCCCAATGTCTCAACTCTGGAACCAGAAATTGGTGAACAGAGTAACCCTTGATGAAAACACCGATTCCCTTAGATCAAAACAGAGTTATCACTAAAACAGTAGAAGCACACTTTACAATATTTCCATCACAAGAAATCCCTCTTTGCCTGCAAAATACAGGTCTCAGAGCAGCTGTGGGAGGCGAGGCAAAGTCTGTCCTAGCCAGGCTTGAGCCTGAGCCAATCGCAGTTTTGCACTGTGAGCGGCAGCCAATCAGGGTTACTGGCATCAAATTCAAGCCCAGAGGGTTTCTAGCCAAAAGGAGTCGTACCTGAGTTCAGAATCCTGGGCTGCTGGCTTGCTGGGAGATGGCCAAGTTGAAATGCTGGCAATCCGGGCCTCCGCTTTTGGCCATAGAGCTTTGGGTGTGCCCCACGCCTGAGTTCAGAATCTTGGGTTGTTGGCTTGCTGAGGGATGGCTGAGTTGAAATGCTGGCAGTCCAGGCTTCTGCTTTTGGTCCAAGAGCTTGAGTGTGCCCTGCCACCAGAGTTCAGAATCCTGGGCTGCTGGCTTGTTGGGGATGGCTGAGTTGAAATGCTGGCAGACCGGGCCTCAGCTTTTGGCCCTAGAGTTTCGGTCTGTCCCACTGCCTGTTAACCCCCATAATAAACATAGGATTTCCAAATGACAGTCCTGAATAGCCTACACTCCCCCATTGACCAAGCGCAATCTTTCAAATATATAGGCATCACCCTAGACTGCTCTCTATCCTTTGAGCAGCACGTAGATCATATAGTTAAGGTTGTAAACCCTAGAATTGGCTTGCTTTACAGGTACCATCATTGCATGACCCAAGAGACATTGACACTGGCCATGAAAAGCTCCATCCTCTCCTTTATAGATTATGGCATGGTGATTTATGGAGCAGCCTCTGACTCCACACTCAAAAGAATGGGTGCTGCCCTTAACAGGTTTTGCAGGCTGCTTCTTGGTGCGAATCGCCTAAGTCACACTTGTGACCTCTATGCACATTCCAGTTGGCTCACACTGCAAGAGGAGTGCTGTACCAAGTGTGTCTCTTCGGGAAAAAAAACTGCCTAGGCCTTTTCCCTCCTGCCATCCAGAACCTACTCTCCGTTGCACCCAACACCACTGCACAAGGAGTCTATCTTGGCAATCACTGCTTGTCCCCTTCTTTCAGACATCACAAAGTGCAAAGATCTTTTTCACATACGGCACTGTGATAATTCAATGAACTACCTCTAGATATTACCTGCTAAACAAAGCTAGGCCCATTTAAGAAAAACTTTGCTTATATCTGTCCAACCTGTACAGCTTTGACCGCTAGCCCCTACTCACCCACTTACCACCCTCCTAATACACTGTCTCCATCTGCCCTATCCCTCTCCCCCCTCTTCACTCCCATTGCCCTTCCTCTCCCTCCCCTCCCCTCCCAGCCCTATCCTGGCCCCCCTCTTCAGCCATCTCCTATTCCTCTCTTGGCACTTATTTTCTCTCCAACTATCTCCTCCCAATCTCCCCACACGCCTGACAAAGACATATTAATTCTGCTTCAGCTAGTTTTGTTTTTAATCACCGTGCATTTATTACTATTATTGTAGACTATGTACCCACAGTCCTCTATTGATGTCTTCCTTATTCATCCTGTTTTACCAAACAACAATGCACTCTGCTGTTTTGCTTCACTCCCCAGTTGTACTGAATGCCTCATTTTCTTTGCTGATGCAGAATCGATGTTTAAAATACATTATAACTGTTTCCTTTTCTTGAATTGTATGCCCTTTTGACCTGGAATTTATATAAATTTATATGTTCCTTCTGTGAACTGTATGCCTTGTTCTCCTTGTTTTGACGTGGAACCTTTGTAAAAGAGCTCCCAGTTCAAAGGTGCTATCTAGAAAATGACTTGCACCTGAAACGCATTTATTCAGCTTGTAATTGCCCTGGTGTATTATCCTTCATGTAAAGTGTACCTTATGCTGGGATTGTGGGGATACCTGTCAACTGTGACCAACATTTTGCTGCTCGTTGTATTGTAAATTAACTAGTGTCTGAATTATACTTGTTATCCTTTCAACAGTGCTCTTATTGTATCCCTCCCTATGCCTGATTATGCTGTACTTTTCCCTTTGCTTGTTCTATATGTAATTAATCCAGGGTAACCACTGAAAAGGGACCTCTGGTCTTAGTGGGCTTACCTGGTTATCAAAATGAAATAAACAAATAAACAAGTTCCAGATATTACTTTATTTCAAGGTATTTTGTGATATTTCCAAAGGAAATCTCTGGTGGTCTAACAAAGGTGCTACAGGCTGGCAGGACATTTTTCTAGAGAACTCACAAAAATTTCAGGGCGTATCTGGACATGTTCTCCAAAACTGTATTAGAGGTACCCTAGGTACCTACACACACCTTTGCTCCACTTTTGTAGCTCACCTGTACATTAATTGAAACATTAACAGCAAATTAACAACTAAATCCATTTTGCACTGAACTGAGCAGTTTACACTGACTTTTGTTAATAAAAAGTCACTACTGTAGTAACCCCCACTGGAATTATTCATATTGCTATAATTAAAAATTTATATTGTTTTTACAGTAAACTCATATTCTCAGCCATAGTATATTGCAAAGACAAGCGGTTTTCTGTTTTGGATGCTGTGCCACCTGGGTTTTCAGAAGTCATATGTTACGGCATGGTTGGGACTCTTATTGTACCACAGAAATGCCACAATTGTCACAATTTTGCCTAACAGTAGTACAAAGTCCCATCTCTGGCGCCCATTGACTGCAATGTGGGTTATGATATCTGAGGTTATTCCATGTCAGGGAAACCAGACAATACTGTCTGCATATCAAACTACTTGACAAAAGATGAACAAGTGTTATATTATTGAGTTTGTGACATATTTTATTTTTTTGTAGGTTTCAAGCACACACAACAGTATTGAAAATCTCAAACATTTCCTCAATCCTTCCTAAAAACTCATTTTCTCAGCCATAGAACATCCTTAAAACACAAAGGTTTCTGTTCTGGATACAGTGTCATCGAGCTTGTCAGAAAAATATGTAATGGTATGGTGGGGAATCAACTGTCATACAAAAATTGCACAAACATCCAAATTTGGCTAAATATGTCACAAAATTCCATTTCTAGAGAGGTACAGAAGTGAAATATGATATCTGAGGTTATTCTGGTCAGGGATTCCAGGCAGGTGAAGCTGTCCTAACATCAAAGTACAGGAAAAATAATGAACTTCAGTTACATTATTGAGATTGTAACAGAGTTTCAGCATTTTTGTAGGTTTCAGTATACATGACAACTGAAAATCTCAAAAATATGCCCTGTCCTTACTAAAAACTTGTTTTCTCAGCCATATTACAATACATTGCAGAGACAAAGGTGCTCTGTTAAAGATAGACGGATAGATAGATAGATAGACAGATAGATAGATAGATAGATAGATAGATAGATAGATAGATAGATAGATAGATAGATAGATAGATAGATAAACTTTATTTATAGAGCGCCACTTCCTGGGGGCTTGGAGTGCTGTACAATGCATAAAATCTAGTACAACAGCAAAAACATTTGTCTTAAACATACATAGAATACAGAGCATAAACATAGATTAAAATACAGATCACTACATTAATAAATAAAAGGACAGTCAATATAACATATAAGTATTTATTGTTATAGCAAATTAAACACTTATTCAAATAAAATCGTCTTGAGCCCTCTTAGGGCTTCCACTGAGAGGGCCTCTCTAAGATACCCTGGAAACAAGTTCCACAGGGCAGACGCAGCCACAGAGAAAGCATGATCTCCTGAAAACCCCAGCCTTGACCTGAGAATCACCAAGAGGCCACCCTCAGAGGAAAGAAGAAGGTGAGCCAGGTAGTGCAGAACCAGGAGGTCTTGCAGATGGTCCAGTCCCTGACCATGAGGGCTTTATAGGTCAGTAATCTGACCTTGAAGGCAGTCCTCCACCTTATCGGCAGCCAGAACAGCCCACAGAAAACAGGCGTATATGTTCAGAGCTAGATGCACCCATCAGTAGCCTGGCCACCGTGTCTGCACCAGCTGCAGATGGTGGAGACTGCCTCCCAAAGTCCCAGGTACAAGGCATTACAGTAGTCCAACCTCGACCTGACAAAGGCATGTATCAGGGTGGCAAGGTCATCATGCGGTATCAGGGAATGGATCCAGGCAATGTTCCTTAGGTGATAAAAACCATTTTGGATGATGGCCAACACCTGAGCATCAAGTGTCAGGCCACCGTCAAGCAACACATTGAGATCCCTAACCCATGTGGAGGGGGTCAGAGATGAGCCACCCAGTCTAAGACCCAGGTCACTCCCCAGAACCCCTCCACCCCACTGATGATCCAGCTCCACCACCAATACCTCCGTCTTGTCTGGATTGAGTCGTAATCAGTTTGAGTCATTCAGTCTTGCATCTTGGCCAGGCAAGTGTTAAACACAGAGACCACCATCTGGCTCCCAGGTGCACAGGACAGGTATAGCTGGGTATCATTGGCATAGCAATGAAAACTCAGATCACACTACCTGACAATGTCTCCCAAGGGCATCATGTGAGACGGTGAACAAAAGTGGTGTCAGGATCGAGCTTTGCGGAACTCCACAGTGCAGGGGCATTG
This sequence comes from Neoceratodus forsteri, assembly GCA_016271365.2. NCBI lineage: Eukaryota > Metazoa > Chordata > Ceratodontiformes > Ceratodontidae > Neoceratodus > Neoceratodus forsteri. The sequence goes on along the minus strand of CM028131.1, from coordinate 1,198,941,684 downwards.
GGCTGAACAAGGATAACCCAATCACCATGCTTTGCATTCTGCCCATGAGGTGGGACCTAAACCAGCTGATGACATTGCCAGTAAGGCCACACCATTTCTGCAGGTGGTCCAACAACACCTTATGGTCCACGGTGTCAAGCGTCACAGAGAGAGATCGAGGAGAACAAGAATAGATCGCCTCCTTATCCCTCACTTTAAGGAGATCATTCAACACCTCACCAGGGCAGTCTCCATACTTTACCCAGGTCTTTTTTTAATTAAGTTTATTTTATATTTCAAATACATACAAGAAAGAAAAGAACAATTACAACAATAAACAAAAATAACAAAACACCAGCTCCTGTCAACTATGTACAGTATAGCCAGTGCATAACTTAGGCCAAAAGAAATGTAATAATGGTCATACATGAAATAATGATCTAAAGGTGAGATACATTAAAAGGACAAGGTTTCTTCACCTTAGTAACATATTACACAACAACACAATCTAAATATGGAACTGAAGGAGCAGAGAGTTGTAATACTTAAGACAATGTAAAGCGGTGCAATTTTAGCCAATTTTATGTTGTCTTGCTCATGCACAAGCAACATCTTGTGGTAGTAGGAGAAATGGAGAGGTGTGTCAGTGTTGGCGAATGCAGGGCATGCTTTAGTAGGTTCATCCCTCATTTCCCAATTAGCCTGAATGCTAACACTGACACAATTATTATGTAAAGTGCCACCAACTTGAAAGAAATATGCCACTGCAATCAGAGACATGCTCGTCATGCAGCGGCACAGATGAAACACCTCCGTACATGCCTTTCCTGGTGAAACATTTCAATAAACATGGTGACGGTTCCTGCTTCCACACACAACCCCAAAGAACCGAGAGTGGGGTGCAATCCTCATGTCTGCATGTCTCAGCCCCCAATTGTATGGCACACTGGGAGCCCACCCGGTGTGCCGCCCTCCACCAAAGCCGACCGTGTCAGCATGTTCCTTCCCCCATGCCCATTGTGTGGCACACTGGGAGCCCACCCCAGTGTGGACAACATCCCAAAATCATGGGCACACTGGGAGCCCACTCAGTGTGCCCAACATTTGTTTTATTTCACTGGTAAAGAAAGAAATGGTCCTGTAATGTTCTATTTTTTCTGTACCTGAAAAAGAAAACAGTCCTCGACTTGTCCACGGCACCCCCTCCCCAACCTGCACCCACCCTCTCACACCCCACCTCCCCACACCCCTCACCCCATACTTACCTCTGGAGGTCCAGCACTGTGCTCTTCAGTGGAGTGGAACACATCTGGACTCTTCAAAGTCAAACTGCAAAATGAAGAAATGCCGGTAAGCTGTATAATGGCATCAATGGGGTTTCAACTTAGTGGGATATTTCAGCCATTTTTTTTAATTTTGGCTCCAAATTTTCAACATGGGGTTCTTGGGACCCGCCTTATGAATACATGCCTGTCATCTCATTATTATGTCCCGAAAGGTTATTTCACAGTCACCGTGACGGAATCACCTTTCAGGATGGAGTAATGAAATGAGAGTTCTACTGTTCATGTGGTGGAGTCCCAAAAGCCTATGTTGCAAATTGTGAAACAATTCAAAAATGACTGTGTTATGGTGGTGCATTGCACAGTTTCCACTCACACTCATAACTTCAACAATTTTTAATATTTCACTCCAGATTTTCAACATTGCCATTTTCACACCTCCTTATGAACAGTACAGCTGTTACTTTTCACATTCTGCCCAAAATGTGTTTTCACACATCTGGTGGACAGTGGCATGCTTACTGTGGAAATCAATGTTTGGGACAAATTAACAAAATCACAATGCCACTGTTCATGAACAGAGGTCCCAAAATGCCTATGTTGAAAATGTAGTTAACAAAATCCCCAAAATAATTGTGTTGGTGTCAGTTGTGCAGTTCTCACGCATGCTCATAATTTCACCAATTTTCATATTTTCACTCCAGAATTTCAACATTGCCTTTTGTTTACACCTCCTCATTGAACAGTACAGCTGTCATTTTCCATCCTGCCCAAAATGCGTTTTCACATCTGGCGGACAGTGGCGCCGCTGTTGGGAATCAATGTTTGGGACAGAGTAAATAAAATCACAGTGCCACTGTTCATGAGTGGAGGTCCAAAATGCCTTTGTTTAAAATGTAGTTAACAAAATCCCAAAATAATTGTGTTATGGGTGTGTGTTGCACAGTTTCATGCTCATAACTTCACCAATTTTCATATTTTCACTCAGATTTTCAACATTGCCATTTTTACACCTCCTCATGGACAGTACAGCTGTCATTTTCACATCCTGCCTGAAATGTGTTTCACATCTGTGGCACCAAATGGTGCAGTCGCTGTGCAGTATCACCTTTGGATAACAAACTGATAGTGCCACTGTTCATGAGGTGGGGTCAAAAAAGCCCATGTTGAAAATTTGGAGTGAAAATATCAACAAATGCCAGGGTGGTAGGGTTTACAACCATAACGCCCATACCCTATAGAGACTGGCAGGCGTCAGGGGTGTGACTTGGGATTGTCAGCTATAATGCTCACACCATTCCACCCCACCCCACCCTGCAGCCAATGACAGGCATTGAGGTGTGCCTTGGACTTTTCTGCCTCAAAGTTCATACCATTCTCCTTTACTGCACCCATCTCAGTGTGTTTCCTTATGGAATGAGGTAAAGCGTAAGGCCGAAGATCCCAAGGCACACCTCACTGTCAGTGTCTGCAGGGTAGGGTGAGGTGAAATGGCATGAAAGTTATAGCTGACGACCAAAAGACACACCCAGTGCCTGCTCAGTCTCTGCAGGGTGGGGTGGGGTTGGCATCAGTTCAATACTTTACTGCCATTCCTATTATACATCTCTCTAACTCCTGCACTACCAATGCCAATGCCAGCAAGACAATATTCAGCATTGACAAATGCTTGTTTGTCATATGAACCAAGCCTATTTTGCATGCCAGCAATGAGCTTCTCCATGTGCAAGTTATTCAGTAATTCATTAAGCTACTCTTCTCCATGATTGGAATGAGGACACCTGTCTATCCAGGGTTTTAAATAATTGATTAGCAGTTTTTCTTGGGACAATACTAAAACTATACAGAAAGCATTTATATAGGTTTTCTTGAAGTGTCATGTTTGTTAAACACAGTGAGGAAAGTGATATGCATTTTCACAATGTTTTAGAACTTTTATGAGCAAAACGCTAATCAATTTTAGAGTTATTAAAACCCTGCTATCCTCAAGGAATGACATCATGAAGTCCTCCAAGCTCTGTCAGTAGAGAAACAAATAGCTTCAATCAGGCACTGACTCAATGTATTAACTTCTAGGTGGGAGACCTTATATGCTCTGTTATCCTCTAGTCCCCAGGTGCAGCATGGGGCAGTAATATTATTTACAGGAGCACTCAGTCCAGCAGGGCTTGTTTTACTCCCTCTGTATTGGTCTGTAAACTAATGAGTTACATTTTAACATCCTTCCATTTGATTTTCTTCTTCTTCACACTCTGAGTTGGGAGTGTGGGAGGGTGGTATTTGGGGGTAATTTTATATCAGTAATTGTAATTTAGATGTAACCCCATGCCATTTATAACAAGTTAGCACACACACCCCATTAACATCTGGCTCTGGTATCCACATATGGCATGTCATTTACTTTAGCATAAAGTCAAAGGTTGGTACCACCCTTGGCATTAGGATGTATACTAGGCTCATTTCTAGAGGAAGAGGGTGGAGGTACAAGAACAAAACACATGAACCTTTGTAAAATTACAACCCAGGTCCAGGGTGGAGGCTGTTGAGGCATATGCTAGATCTAAACTGCTGAGGGAGCCACAGTAAATCCAACACCAGAAGCAAGAATCAGAATGTGCAGAACAGGATTTGAGATTGTGCAGTATGGCTTTATTTAACAGGTGGAAAACTAAAGCAAGTAGTGGACCCCATGGGTCGGTCAAGGCAGGACAGGTACACTTCACAAACTCTTCTTGCATGCAGTACAAGAGTGCACATATTGTGAAACAAAGCCACACACTTAGAACTCTTCTTCAAAAATAGGTGCAATTAAATGAAACTCGACTACACACCTAAACCTGCAGCACTGGCATTTGCTCAGGTAAAACTGGTGCCCTTTATGAACCAGTTAGCCCTGCCTTGTAAGCATCCAGTTGGAGTTCCTCCACCCTTTGCCCCAACCAACAGTCTCTGCTATTCCTTCAGGATTACACCATTGAAACCCCAATTGCCCACTACAATGCTGAGGTCCCATGCTTTCCATTTCTGTCACTCACTGGAGTGACCACAATACAACTTCACTCTCCTGGGTGAACTAGTTGCAGAACTTCACTCCTGGGTGAACTAGGGGCACTGACAGGTGTGATCTAGCCTTATCTATGGGCACACACACCCTGAAATGGTTCCCCTAAATGTGTGGAGAACTTGTCTCCCAAAACAGTACTAATGAGCTAGTTATCCCTTCCACTGGGCAAGGAACAATAAAGGCACCTCTCCTGGGTAGCATGTCAGAACAGTCTCTCAAAAATTATTTTCCAAAGGCAGCTGAAACACACAAAGGATCTTCAGGGGATTGCCCCATGGACCAACTGAGAAAAGCAGTTCCTTCCACTTCACTGGGAGTAGAAGTCAGAAATCCTGCTGGAACGATCTCCACCATCTCACTGGAAGCTGGAAATTGTACTCCACACTAGGGTGAGAAGTTCTGGGCCCTCAACTCAGAGCCCACTGGCAGACCTTCTGCCACTCTCAGCTCTCTCAGCTACAACTGAACACTAACTCAAAACACACTGAACATTCTAAGATCCTCAGAGCAGCTGTACACAGAAAAAGGGTTCTGCTGCTGCAAGGTTCAGAATTACATAATCGTTCTTCCCAGGCTAGCTGAGTAACAATGATGTCACTGTGTAAGAAGTCCCTAATGAGTTTCCTACCAGCTGCCTGCTACCTTCCTAACACTAATACTGATAGGATTCTAGTAACCCCAGGGCTGGTGGCTACATAAAGTTGTTGTTTTATTTGTTTTTGGTATTTAGTTGTTCACTTGTTTGTTGTTGCTAGTGTTGTTTTACTGTTTTGTAAAATATAAAAGCTTTTTAAAGTTTACTAAATAAAAAGTCACTCTGCATAAGCAAAGTTATCCCGATCTTTCCAGTGATGTAGAAAAATGTTTTAACTGACATGGCTATCATCAAAATTTGATATATGTGTTCTTCAAAGGAAGCAGCAGTTAGGTCACCTACAAAGCAAATTTCAGGGTAAAATAATCTTGAATGCCTAACAAGGATCTGCCCTAATTTTAATCTCAGTCCAGAGTATGGACAGGAGGGAAGTCCCAAAATATATGTAATAAAGTGCCCTTAGCTGAACCACACCTAGTGCATGTAGTCAAGTCTAGTTTCCCCATTGTGTGCAACTTATAGGGGGTATAATATAAATCATTTAAAATAAAAATTGTGTCAGCCTAAGTCTGTCTTGTGTTATGTGGCCAAATGTGGACTTCCATATCATAGACCAATTAAAATCCAAGCCAAGGAGAGCCTTTTGCCAGTACTTACACTGTATATTACATGTTTTATACAGCTCCACAAGCAGCATATGGTATATTTTAGTGATAACAATCACACAGGTACAGCACACAGTTGTCTCAGTGGCACAACTGGTTAGCACAACCAGAACAGTATTCCGGTGGCCTGGGTTCAAAGTCCCAGCTGAGGTACTACTTATTTCTCCCTTTGTATGTGTTCCATAAATATGCACACCTCACTCCTGTGTGATTGTTACAAGTAAATATTTGTGTTGCCATTGGGTTATGCATTTGAGAAAGAGTAATGCGCTCCAGGAAAGCCCAAGTTCCAGTTGTCTCAGTGGCACAGCTGGTTATACAATCGGAACAGTATTCCGGGTGGCAGGGTTCAAGTCCTAGCTGAGGCACTTACTTCTTTTTCACCTTTGTCTGTATATTTTAGAGATGCCATGTGATAATAAAACCACATATTTTAAAGGGAAAGAAAAGGTTTATAGGTATTCCTTCATGGAGGGAATCCATATTGTGTTTCACAGCATGTTGAAGTTGAAAACATTTAAATGCTGTCTTACCAGCCATTGGAGCTTTTCTTGGGCAGCAGCAAAAGAAATAAAATTGCCTTCTAATAATAGATCAGAGAGAGAGATAGTATCAAGGTTAGGCAACCAACCAGGTATAATAGGTTTGCCTCAATTGTAAAGTTAAGATTCTGAACAAGAGGGTGAAACAGCTGCAAAAGTTGGAGGGAAAAGTTGGCCAAAAACTGTTTCAGTACTGAAAGAGATGTGTCATCCACTGTGCCACATATCTGAATGGGAAGGCAGGAAAATTTAGTATAGATTAGCAAAAGTGGAGAAAGGCCACAGGCACAGATTCGTTCTCTCTTAATAATGAGCCATAATGGAGTATAAGAACATGTGGGGTCAGGTTCTATAGGACAAAGCCACTGAAGAAGGTAATTTAAATGTATGGCCCAATAATACAGCTTAAAATCTGGTGCCTGTAGTCCTCCAAGAGATTTGGGAGCCACTAATTTAAAGTAACCATGATGGACCATTTTCCCAGACCAAATAAATTTAGCGACCAATGAATGTATCGTTTTGAACCAATGCAATGCGAGGTAAAGATTTAACGCTTGAATAGGGTAGAATAGCCTATGAAGAATATTCATCTTCACTATGCTTAGTCGTCCCCACAACATCAGTGGTAAGTGTTGCCACCATTCCAAATCAAATTTGATGGTTGTTATTAGATTGTCCAAATTAAGTTTTTAAACTAAATCAGATCTAAAGAAAGGTCGATCCACAGATATCTCAAAAGTGTGGTGCCCATATAAAACCATAAGGTTCTATATCTTCCCATTTTGTGAACTTAGTAAGAGGCATGGCCACTGTATTATGTTTACAATTAGAAAGTGAACCAAAAGTTTGTGTGACATCCAAAATAAATGTTATACACATTTTAGGGTGTGTAATATGAAACAGAATATCATCTGTGCAAACAGAAAATTTTCATACAGTGTGCCCCACAATAATTCCAGTAATGGACAGAAGGAGCCAAATTTTAAATATAAGTGGTTCCAGGTATAAATTAAATAATAATGGGTAGAGAGGGCAAACATGTCTAGAACTGCTACATAAAACAAAGGATGGCGAGAACACCTCATTATAATATATTTTGGCAGAGGGATGACCATAAAGTGTTTGATCCATTTAATAAAGGTGTTGGGAAAATGGAACCTATTGAGCATGGTGAACAAAAATGGCCAGGCCACCGTATTAAAAGCTTTCTTGGCATCCAGGGATACCAAAGCTGCAGGGCATTGAAGATCCCTGGATGCTGAGAAGATGTGCCCCAATTTCAGAGATGGTCCAAGGCTGATCTGAAAGGCATAAAACATACTTGTTCAGGGCCAATCAACTGGCCTCAAACATGACTAATATGTGTCACAAAATTTTGCACAGTAGTTTCAAATCCTGATTCATTGGGAGATGGGTCGATAATTGGGAACCTGTTCTAAATCTTTGCTAGGTTTATGGAAAAGTACAATTAGTGCCTCCACTAAAGATGCATTAGAGATACCTTTATCCAGGATGTCATTAAACACCTAGGTTAGGACAGGGATCAACTCTTGGGCAAATGTTTTATAAAAATTATAGGTAAATCCACCAGGGCATGGAGCTTTACCTAATGACAATGAGGGTAGCTTAGGCCAATTCCTCTGAAGAAATTGAACAGGTCAAACTATACTGCTGAGCATACGTAAGGGTAGGTAGCAGGATCTGGGCTAGGTAGTCATTAATAGCATCCTGGGAGGTGGAAGATGGAAGGGGTCCTTACAATGTTATGTAGTAAACATAAAATTCATGATCAATGGCCCTAGGATGTGTGTGGAGCAATTGATCTGTTAGAGACATATGTGAAGGATTAATCTAGAGCTTTCTTGTCTCCAAAGTCTAAGGGCCATTAATTTACCTGCTATCTCCCTCTGATCTACCAGTTTAGATTTTATTTTATATATTGCATTTATTGCTCGCTCTCTTAACAGCTCTGCATATTTATCTCTGTAAATTTCTAATTCTTCATGCTGTTCCTCCATAGGCGAGGTAATTCCCTCTGAACTACGGATAGCAGATAAGTAAAAGATAACTGTTCTTGATAGATTTTTCCTGTTGGTAGCAAGTCAAATGAATATCCCACATAGTACAGCTTTGCAAGTTACCCATTCTTTATCACTTCATTCCAAGGTCCCCAATGCTCACTAATGTAACTTTTAAGAGTTTCTTTAATATGTAGAACTACGTGGTCATCTTTCAGTAATTGATTGTTAAGTTTCCATGTGGTATCACAGTACAAAAAAAGATACACACGATTGGGATAGCCAGACCATTGTATTATCTGACAAAACCCTAGGAGTGATATTGCATGAGTGAAGGCCAAACAAAAGAGACTGGCTCATCAAAACACATTTATTTATTCTTTTGAATTTTGGTAACACGTAGGCCCATAGAAGGAATGTCCCTTTTTCAGGGCCGACCCAGGGAAAAGGGTTACAAAGGAGGAACAGATACAATAATTAATAGCGCATGGTAAGTGTATGCAGACACTTTTACAAAAACATACATAATAAACAAAGCAAAACATCATACAGACAGTAAATTAAATTACATCTTCAAAACTGATATAGGGATAAAAGTCAGAGAACAATAACAAAGCAAAGCACATGTACAATTAGGTATAACTGAATACAAAGTATACTAGCACAGTGAGAAATTATTTACAACTGAGACCAACCAGACAATCAAAGCGTGACTTACATAGCACCAGAGCACAGAGTAGTAAATAAAGGGAGGATAAGCAGGATCAGGTAAATAGTCAATTCAAGAAAGGGAACGATGGGCCAACAAGAAAAAGTTATTTTAGAAACATAGAACTTGATGGCAGATAAGGACGGCCACCCAGTCTGCCCATTTCCCTACCTAATGGATAAGCTGCAGATCCTAGTTAACCAACAGCCTACTTCCTCCTACCACCACCCCTAGAATTGCCTTATGTCTGTCCCATGCATTCATGAATTCCCCACTGTTTTTGACTCCACAACCTCCTCAGGAAGGCCGTTCCATGCATCCACCACCCTCTCCTTGAAAAAATACTTCCTCACATTACCTCTGAGCCGTCCCCTCTATCTTCAAATTGTGCCCCTTGTTCTTGCACCCTCTTTTCTAAAAGATGCTACCTTCTTGGACTTTGTTGATTCCCTTAAGGTACTTGAAAGTTTCTATCATGCAACCCCTCCTTTCCTCAAGGGTATGCATATTAAGCTCCTTAAGTCTCTTTTCATATGTCTTCTGGTGCAGACCCTGCACCATTTTAGTTGCCTTCCTCTGACTGCCTCCATCCTGTCTATGTCCTTGCGGAGATTGGGTCTCCAGAACTGCATGCAGTACTCAAATGGGGTCTCACCAGCTGTCTGTACAGAGGAATAACAACTTCCTGTATTCTACTGGTGATGCATCTCCTATACATCCCAGTATCCCCCAGCTCTTCTTACTGCCTCTCACATTGCTCGCCCACCTTTAGGTCATCTGATATGACTACCCTCAGGTCCCATTCTATTTTTGTTATTGTTAGTATCTATCCCCCACTGTGTACTCTTCCTCTGGATTTTGTTTCCCAGGTGCATTAGTTTGCACTTCTTAGCATTGAATCTAAGCTGCCATACATTTGACCATTCCTCCAACCCTGCCAAGTCCCTTCTCATCCTTTCCACCCCACCTTGTGTATCAACCCTGTTGCAGATCTTTGTGTCGTCTGCAAAGAGACATACTTTTCCTTCAGTCCCTCTGCAATGTCACTTATAAAGACATTGAAGAGGACCAGTCTACTACTGAACAATGCGGTACCCCACTAGTAACCCCTCTTTCTTCATAGAAACATAGAAATATAGAATTTGACAGCAGATAAGAACTGCTTGGCCCACCTAGTCTGCCCATTTCCTACTAACAGATAAGCTGCAGATCCTAGTTAACCAACAGCTTACTTCCTACCCCCACTAGGACTGCCTTATGTCTGTCCCATGCATTCTTGAATTCCCCACTGTTCTTGACTCCATGACCTCCTCAGGGAGGCTGTTCCATGCATCCACAACCCTCTCTGTGAAAAAATACTTCCTCACATTACCTCTGAGCCATCTCCTCTATCTTCAAATTGTGTCCCCTTGTTCTTGCACATCTCTTTTCTGAAAGATGCTACCCTCTTGGACTTTGTTGATTCCTTGAGGTACTTGAAAGTTTCTATCATGTCCCCTCTCTCCCTTCTTTCCTCAAGGGTATACATATTAAGCTCCTTTAGTCTTTCTTTGTATGTCTTCTGGTGCAGACCCTGCACCATTTTGGTTCCCTCCTCTGGACAGTCTCCACTCTGTCTATGTCTTTCTGGAGATGGGGTCTCCAGAACTGCACACAGTACTCCAGATGTGGTCTCACCAACTGTCTGTACAGAGGGATAACAACTTCCTGTTTTCTACTATTGATGCCTCTTCCTATGCATCCCAGTATCCCCCCGCCTTCCTTACGGCCTTCTCACATTGCTTGCCCACCTTTAGGTCATCTGATATAATTACCCCCAGGTCCTTTCCATTTTATGTTTGCTTGCATGCGAAGAAACATAGTGCCTTCATCGGAGATTTCGGAGGTGTGTCACCTCCTCCTCCAATTCAGTCAGTGGGCTGGCAGGCGCGGCCCTGTAAGCCAATGCATTTTGGAGCTGTCTATGACATGCTCCAAAATGCAGTGGCATACAGTTGAAAGGGGAGCTATGCTTGAGTGAGCACCGATAAGATATTGGCTGCTCACGGCGCAGCTCCCATCTCAGACAGGCGTGCGCACCCCATACTGTATAGCCGATAGGGTGCCCAATCCCCATCGGCTGAGCTGCATCCCCAGTTGCTGAGCTGCGTCCCCCACCCCCCAGTTGTAGGTGCCACGCTGGGAGCCCACTGCCGCGTGGCAAGCACTATAGTCCTTTGGCCGGGCGGTGCCCAATCCCCATCGGCTGAACACCCCCTAAGCCTTGCATGCCACACTGGGAGCCCACCCAGCATGGCAAACATCCCACAACGCTCTTTTTTTAACCTGTAAATAAAACTGTCTCCGCAGCTGCCTCCCAACCCCTCCCACAACCCGCACTCCACCCACTGCGCGACCCAGCCTCCCCACACCTCCTCACCCCATACTTACCTCTGGACTCTGGCACACGATCTTCGTGGACCAGGAACACGTCTGCATTCTTCAAAGCCAACCGCGAACTGAGAAATGCCGGTGAAGCTGTATAATGGGTTACATGGGGGTTTCAACTTTATGCATACCTCGGGCAGTTTGGGAATTTTTCCAAATTTTCAACATGGGGTTTTGGGACCCCTTCTCCAAGAATGATGTCACTGTCATGGCGTTATCGGGCGAAGAATGATTTTGCAGTGACTGTGCAGTGACTTCGAAATCACCCTTCCAGGCCTGAATACTGCCATGACAGTGACATCATTCATGAGAAGGGTCCCAAACCCCATGTTAAAATTGGTGCCAAAATTCAAAAAATGACTTTTTTTCTGAGCTGCGTTGTGGTTCTCACGAGGCTCAGTAAGTTCGCGAAATTTCAATATTTTCACTCCAGATTTTCAACATTGCCATTTTACCACCTTCTTATGAGTAGTATAGCTGTCATTTTCACATCTCACCCAAAATGTGTTTCGCCCATGTAGCGCAGAATGGGCTGTGGTTGCAAAATCAATGTACAGGACAAATTAAGAAAATCACAGTGATACCATTCATGAGCAGAGGTCTTAAAATGGCTATGATGAAAATTTGGTGAAAAAATTCCTAAAATGACTGTTTTTCTGAGACGTTGCGCAGTTCCTCGCAGCCTCATAAGGTCGCGAATTTTCAATATTTTCCTCCAGATTTTCAACATTGCCATTTTACCACACTTCTTATGAGTAGTATAGCTGTCATTTTTCACATCTCATCAAAACGTGTTTCTGCCCATGTAGCACAATGGCATAGTCGGTGTCGCGAAATCAATGTCACGGGACAAATTAAGAAAGTCACAGTGACACTGTTCATGAGCAAAGGTCTTAAAATGGCTATGTTGAAAATTTGGTGAAAAATTCCTAAAATGACTGTTTCTGAGGGGTGCATTCGCAGTTCCTCACTTTTACTCGTAAGTTCGTGAATTACTACAGTATTTTCACTCCAGATTTTCAACATTGCCATTTACCACACCTCCTTATGAGCAGTGTAGCTGTCATTTTCACATCTTTCCCAAAATGTGTTTCCGCCCATGTAGTGCACAATGGCGTAGTATGTGCAAAATCAATGTATGGGACACATTAAGAAAATCACAGTGACACTGTTCATGAGCAGAGGTCTTAAAATGGCTATGTTGAAAATTTGGTGAAAAATCCTAAAAATGACTGTTTTCTGACGTCGCGTTGAGCAGTTCCTATGCATGCTTCGTAAGTTTGCAAATTAATATTTTCACTCCAGATTTTCAACATTGCCATTTTATTACCGTCCTTATGAACAGTACAGCTGCCATTTTCATATGTCACCCAAAATGTGTTTTCGCATATGCGCACAATGGTGCTGTTGGTGTGCGAAAGCAATGTTTAGGACAGATTAAGAAAATCACAGTTACACTGTTCATGAGCAGAGGTCTTAAAATTGCTATGTTGAAAATTTGGTGACAAAAGTCCATAAGTGACTGTGTTGCTGAGTGAGCAATGCGCAGTTTCCACGCACCCTCGTAAGTTCATGACTTTGTAATATTTTCAGTCCAGATTTTCACCAGTGGCATTTTTCACACTTCCTTATGAACAGTACAGCTGTCATTTTCACAACATGGCTGAAGTGTGTTTCACACTTTCAGCGCTGAGATGCATGGTCGCTGTGGGAAATCATTGTTCGGCACAGATAAAGAAAATCACAGTGACACTGTTCATGATCGGAGGCACCAAAATGCCTGAGTTGACAATCTGCTGTAAAATATCCCAACCTAATTATATTGCAGTTGTGCGTTGCACACGTTTCTATGTCAGCTCATGACTTCACCATTTTTTAAATATTTTTACTGCAGATTTGCAACATTGCCATTTTTACACCTCCCATGAACAGTACAGCTGTCATTTTACATCCTGTTGAATGTTTTGCACCTGTGGTGCTAAATGTCGTAGTCGCTGTGCATAAGCAGCTTCGCTAACAAACTGATATTCCCCTGTTCATGAGGTGGGGTCACAAAAAACATGTTGAAAATTTGGGAGAAAACACCAATGAATGCCTGTGGTATTAGGGTTTCCAACCATAATGCCCAACCCTGTAGAGAATGACAGGCATCAGGGGTGTGACTTGGGATTCTTGCCTGTAATGCTCATACCATTCCACACCCTGCAGCCAGTGAGAGGCATCGAGGTATGCCTTGGACTCTTCAGCCCCAAAGTTCACCCCATTCTCCTATATCGCACCCATCTCACTGCATTTCCTAATGAAGTAGGGGTGCGCATAGACCAAAGACCCCAAGGAACACGTGACACTTGTCAGTGTCTGCAGGGGTGGGGTGTGGTGTCATGAGCCATATGCCTGACGACCAAATGCACACCCCAATGCCCTGTCACTCTCTGCAGGGGTGGTGGTGGGGTTGGCTTCAGTTCAGTACTTCACTGCCATTCCTATTACGCAGCTCTGTAACTTCTCCATTACCACTCGCCAATGCCAGCAAGCAAACATTCGGCATTGACAAATGCTTGTTACTGTTGTCAGTATCTCACCCCCATTGTGTACTCTTCCTCTGGGTTTTTGTTTCCCATGTGCATTACCTTGCACTTCTTTGCATTGAATCTGAGCTGCCATACATTTGACCATCAGAGTGGACTCTGTTTACTATTACCCTCTGTGTCCTGTTCTCCACCAATTTTTACCCAGGCTACCATCTTGGGACCCACTCCAAGGCTGGCTAACTTGTATATTAATCTTTTGTGTGAGACTGTGTCAAATGTCTTGCTAAAGTCTAGGTAGGCTGTGTCCACAGCCCTCCCTGATCTACTACTTTGGTCACCCAGTCAAAGAAATCTATTAGATTCATCTGACATGACCTTTCTTGCTGTGAATCCATGCTGCCTAGGGTCCTGTGCCCCTCTGGCCTCTAGGTACTCAACAATTCTTTCCTTCAGAGTGATTCCATCATTTTCCCTATCACTGAGGTCAAACTAACAGGTCTGTAGTTTTCTGCCTCTGCCCTGCTCCCACTTTGGTGAAGTGGAATAACATCTGCCCTCCTCTAGTCCTCAGGTACCACCCATCCTCCCATGATTTGTTAAAGAGGGTAGTCAGTGGTGTCACTTGTTCTACCCTTAGTTCTTTTTAGAATTCTGGGATGAATCCCATCAGGCCCCATTGCTTTGTTCACCTTCAGTTTTAAGGGTTCTTTCAGAACTCTTTCTTCTGTGAATGGGCTGGCATCAACCCCTATCCAGAGTGTTTCTATTGTTTGGTTTAGGTGCCTCCCCTCTTCATTTGTGAATGCTGAGCAAAAATATTTGTTTAGTATCTCTGCCTTTTCACAGTCACCCTCTGCCCACTCCTCCCTTTATTAAGCCTCACTATCCCTCCCTTGGTCTTCCTTCACTCCTGATGCACCTATAAAAGGTTTTATCCCCTTCTTAACTGAGTTGGCTATCTTTTCCTCAATTTGGGCAGTTGCTGTTCTGACTGCCTTCCTTGCATCCTTCTGCTTTTACTGATACAGTTCTCTGTCCTGCTCCTTCTGTGATTCCTTGTACTTCCTGAATGATATCTTTGATTATTTCCCATTGTTCTTCCTCCTCCTTCCTGCCCATTTGCTAGTGCATTCCTTAGGCACTCACCCATTTTAGCAAAGCCAGCCCTCCTAAAGTCCAGGACCTTTGCCTTTGTATGGTTGACTCTACTGCTGTGTTTATCATGAACCATGCTGTTCAATGGTCACTAGTTCCCAGATGGCTACCACTTCTAAATCTGTGATCCTCTCTCCATCTCCATTTGAGAGTACAAGGTCTAGATTGCTCCCTTCCAAGTGGGTTCCAATACTAGTTGTCTAAGGCATGCCCCTGCAGAGGCATCTAGAATGACCCGCTCTTTGATGTGGCTGTAGCAATGCACTCCAGTTAACATCTGGCATATTCAGATCCCCCATCAACAATATCTCCCTTTTCTGCCATTCTAAGGATGCCTTCTATCATTTCCTTGCCCATTTCCTCCCTGAGATGGGGTCTATATACAACCCCTGTGCAGATTGTGGTGCCATTGCCTGTCTCCAAGTTGACCCACAGTGCTTCCTCTCCTCCCTGTTTACCCTTTTGTTCTATTGCTTTAATTCCTTCCCTTATGTGAGCTACTCCTCCTCCTCTTTTACCCTCCCTGTCCCTCCTGTAGATAGTGCACCCTGGTATGTTTATATCCCAGTCATGGTTCTGTGTGTACCAGGTTTCTGTGACTGCCACGATATCCAGATGTTCCTCTTCCATCAAGGCCACTAGTTCAGGAAGCTTGTTACCCAGACTATGGGCATTGGTACTCATCACTCTCCATTTTAGATGGCTTTACCTCTTGTAGCCCCATCCCTGCCCTTACTGACTTTGCTTTCTCCATTTACCCCAGTCCTGCTCCCTACTGACCTTTTACCTTGGTCTTTACCTCATTTAGTACCCTGTTTTGTAGGGGAAGGCTGAGAATTCCTGCTGCTTATCAATTCTTAAACAGGGATTCAAAGTAAGCCACAGGTTGCACAGCCCAAGGAGTCCATCATCTCAAGTAATGAATGCTGTGCTGGTGAAAGACTTATGGAAGATTTAGAGGTACAGTAAGTTCTTGGGTCAAAGTAATATTCCAATCGCCTCCCAATAGTATAGGCAAATGTGAAAGAGGGCCAGGGCCATAGAAAGATCCACAAAAAACAATGGTGTGTCCACATTGGGGCCATAAATTGCCCCTAAAGGATCTCTGCTTGACCTAAATGTCCATGTACCAGGACATATTGACCTGCCTGTTCATTGACCACAACAGTATAAGTAAAGGGCACTGACCACGCTACAAGAACAATGCGCCTTTTTCCTGGTACTGTCTCCCGCTCTGTAAGTGTATCCTGTATACTCTCTACAAAACAGTAGACACTCAGATGCTAGCAAATGAGTCTCCTGCAAGAAGGCAATATGTATCCCAGAGTGGGCCACATGTTTAATAATTTGGTATGTCTTAACTTTTAAACATGCTCCTTTAACATTCCAAGTTGTGAATTTAATCTATTTAACATCTAATCTAAGACAAGTAAAATTATTCTCACCCATACCAGGAGCAAAGACCAATAAAAGATACTGATATAGCAAGCACTCACTATTCCTCCTCCCCTCCCCATACTCAACAATTTAAGTGCAACCAAACAGAAAAACCAGAAGGAACTATTTACAATGGTAACCCACTGGGGTACCATAACTATCCCTGGTCCTCCAACCTGCGCTTCATGATCGGTCTCGCGAGTTCCAGGAAACACTGCAATGGCTCCTGAAGGTTATATAGAGAACAAAATCATGTGGAGGTTAGCAGCATCCCTGCTTTCCCTATTGACTTACTAAGTGAATATAAACATGTTATATGGAGCATGCTTTAATATATAGCACAGACAGAAGCTAAATGGCATCATAGCTAGTTCTGATAAATCTCTCAGATGACGCCAAGGACAAAATAAGTGTTAGAGATCTGCTGAGTCTGGTGAGCTAATATAAAACCATAAGGAAAATATATAGAATGGAAAGCCCATTGAAAAAAGAAAAAAAGATTGCAGCAAGTAATAAAGCATGAAACAAAGCATAATGCGGTAATAATAAATAAAGGGGATGAATAAGCACAGTTAGTAGTGGAATACCTAAACAGGAAATCAGGCCATTTATAAAGGTTATATAAAAACAGCATAAGAGTATAAAAAGGAAAAGGTGAAAAATTCAAAGGAAATCAAATGTAGGGATCATCAAACAGCGTGATGGCATAAAGAAATGAGCAAAAAAGTACTCATATACATAGAAGAAAATAGAAATGCTTGGCACAGAGATAAGTAATTATGCAGCTCCTGAAACAGTAAGAATGTATAACAAGCAGCCCACCTCTCTAGGGAGGCACTTCTGTCTCTACCAATGACTGGAATCAGCGATCCTGAGAAAGATATAACAAGCAGCCTACCACACCAGAAGGTGCTTCTGTGTGTGCATTGATGGCTGTGTTAGTTGATCCTGGGAAAAAAAAAAAAAAGGTGTCCATGGTTAGTTTTGCCATTTGTGCTCAAGGCTCCTATAACAGAAAAACTCAAGTCCAACACATAGAATAACCCTGAGATTCGATATAGTGTCCACCAAGCCCATGCTCATTAAAACAAGTCTTAAAATGCTGCACAGCCTGAGACCAAGTAAAGTCAGAATCATCTGTCCAAGGCAAAGCAAAGTTCAGAGAATGAACAGGCATTAATAGTGGTCTGGAAGTAATAATTTACACAACACCATTTGTGTCACAGACTGAAAAAATCAATACAAAATGCCAGTAGTGCCACTTTACCAATACTTCACTGTCAGAAGATGCAGATCTAGTGCACTTGCCATTATTGTTGCTCAGTGAGGAGGGGGTGCGCACAGCTGGGAAGAGGTTGGGAAAGTGCTTGGGAAGTTCTGCCCATGCCTTCACTGCTGACTTAAAGCAAAGCTCACCTATGTTGGTATGCACATGAAGTATGGCAGGATATCAATAAAAGTGAATTACTGCAGTGAAGAGCTTACTCTTGACATCCTTATATGCCTGCAGTTGGGTCCTAATGCCTGGGCTCAGATCACTAAATATGAAATCCTTGACCTTTCTCACCATAATTGCTTTTTCATGCACCTTAGAAAGGATATGGAGTTTATCTCTAAAGTTGAGAAGGCAAAAATGAAGATCCCAGGTTGTCTCCTGGAGGGTACAGGCTTTAGAGAACGGTGCCCTCTTTTGATTATATAGCAGGGTCCATACAGTGAGGACTGGCCAGATTTTCAAAAGCTGCTGGATATACAGAATTGGACTGGTACTCTCCACATGATCCAGGATGCCAGAAATAATCAGATTATTCCTCCAGGCTCTGAGACACTTGGTTTCCAGGCACTCCTCAATGGGATAATCTCCTCTGCATTTCAAACAGCTCCAGTTCAATCTTATTTGATCAGTCTTCCAGTGAAGAACTTTGGGTCTCAGTGTCTGTAATGCGATGGCTCAAAGATTCAAGAGTTGGCTTTACTGTGTGAAAGTCTGCAACTAATTCGAACAACACTTCTTTTGTGCAATGTCATTCACAAAGAATCAACAGTGTGCGGTTCATGTGGCTCCGGAGACCCTGGCAAGCACATATTTTCTTTATGGCATTTCAAGGGAGGTGAATGGGCCCCAACTTCTTCGATCAGTCATGCACTCTCCATTTCCTGCAGGTTAGTGGCCATCAGTTTAAAATACAAGCACCAGTCAGTAGCTGACACAGTGGAGAGCCAGAGAAATAGTCTTAAAACAGTTTAAATAGGGGTAGCTGACAAAAATATGATGTTTATTTGCCCATTACAGAGAGCCAGAAGAAACACATCCTGCCACTAGCCTACCATTACGTGACCTCTTGTATTATGCCCAGGTCTAAATCCAGACTGGAATGACTCGAAAATGGCAGAGGAAGTGAGACTGGTCTCAAGCTGTCCGACCACCACTTTCTCAAAACCTTCCCTAAAACAGGAGGTTTGAGACCAGCCTGTAGTTGGTGAGGCAGTCCAGGTCAATGAGGTTTCTTCAAGAGGGATCTCACAAGGGCATCTTTCAAGGCTGATGGAAGACCCCACTCCCCTGGGAACACTGTACAATCTCAGCAACCACAGGTCCAATCAGGCCAATACAACTGACCAAAAGTCAGGTTGGACCTTAGTCTAGTTCACAATTGGTTGACTGTAACTTTAACACTATCTCACTCACCTTATCCACTTCAACTGGGTTGAACTCACCCCACACAAGAGGGTGCCCCTCCATGCCACTGGTTTGACCCTCCAAGCGATTGAGTGACCCTGGAGAAGATATCTGATCTGATAGAGGACACCTTGTCAGCAAAGAACAGAGCAAACTCTTCACAACAAGTGGTTGATCTAGCTCCCCCAGATGGAGACAGACTGAGTGTAACAACCTGTATACTATGCAGAAGAGCTGAGCTGGTCTGTTCCCTGCAGCAGCAGCAATCTCCCTAGACAGAAAATCCACCTTTTTTCTGTGAGATTTCCTTTGATAGTCACTATAATGTGACTTCAAAGCCAATTTGTCCTCCATCAACTTGGGCCTTGCCAGCAATGCTCCAACCTCTGGCCTTAATCTTCTACTCCTGGGCTCCCCCATCAAACCATGGGGTATCAGGCAAGTAGATAAGGACCATACACAGATGGGCACAATAGAGTCGAAGACAACAATAGCTGCCCTATTATAGGCTGCCACCACTTCCTCTGCACTCTCCGGCACACAGTTTCCACACTCAATAGGTCCAGCACCATCTGTGGTCCTAATGGTGACAATCCTGTAAAGGGCAGTATCGGACCATCTTCACAGTGGAGGGACCCTCAGGGGGGCTCCAAATGAGAACCTCATGGTGCTATGATCTGAGCAAGCCACCAGATCAATCCTGAGATCGAACGACCTCAATACCCAGTGTGAACACTAGGTCCAACATGTGCCCATGCAAGTGGGTCACTGAGGCAATAACCTGTGACAGACCCAAAGCTTCCATACCTTTGAGGAGGTCCGTCCAAATGATAAGAGTTCATTGTCAACCAGGCATAGATGAAGTATTACTATGGCTTTCAGACACAATGCTGTATGGCCTGGTAGGGAATCCACTGGCAAACAGCAGATTTACAAACATCACAATATTGACTAAAAGGTCAATGAATCTCATTTCTGACATCCTTGAAATCAGCGACATATGACATCTGAGGTTGTTCTTAGTCAAGGATGCCAGGTTAATCTGCCCCAGCATCAAAGTTTATGAAAATGAAGAGTGTATGTGATATCATTGAGTTTGTGAAGCATTTTCATCTTTTTGTAGGCTTCCAGCATACACAACAATCTTGGGAAGTCTAAAATGTTCTCTGTTATAGAAACATAGGGCCCAATTCTCAAAACTGCCATAGAGTGATGCAGACTGCAGCAAACAGCAGTTTGCATCCAATATCCAATGCGCCAGGAACCTGCATCCAATTCTCGACCAGGTGGGGTCCGGTGCTAAACCCCTGCAGGTTGCTGCAACCTCTCCTGTGTGTCAAATGAAAGGTACATGGTAGGGGATTGATGGGGATTGCTGCAGACTGTGAGAGGAGTGTGTGCAGTCCTACTGGGCTAATGTGGTGGTGTGGAAGTGATTCCAAGCCATATTCCAGCAGCACCTCAGGTGTAGTGCCCTGCATCAGAACATTGAACTGTGCTGCAGTTATCTGTAGCTCTGAAAATGGAGCCAAAATAACTATGGAACTGATACAGGTTGGTATTCTGCCACAGTGTCAGCCTAGTGCATTGGAACAGCTGTGCAGCATACAGGAGTATAATGCACATTCTCAAATACTGTTAGCCATTCACAGCAATGCGTCCCAAAACACAGTTTCAGGGTACAGCTCTTGCATGACTGCTAGCCAGTTGATCCACGATGCACTAGGCTGCTCTGCAGCTGTCGTTGGAAGGACAACAGTATCCCATGACTTTACAGATGGCAGTGCCAATCTCTCATACAAGACCAGCACAGCTACAGCAATAACTAAAGTACCACCATATGACCTAATCCCTCGACAGGCTGCAGCCTTGAAAAAGGACAATAGTACTGTCGGGTCATATCTTCAATAGCAACCCTTGACTAGCACATGATACCAGTAGGGCATGTTGGTGATACCCAGGCCTCATATGGTACTGTTCTCCTGGACCTGGGTCAGGGTGGCACATGAGCTGTTATACCATCTCTAGGCTGGTTTAAACCCTGGTGAGACCTTAGCCCATTTTGGCACTTTGAAATCCCAAATAAGGGGATATGGCGGCACCTCCATGGCACAAGCCTATTTGCCAGAGCACAGCCAAGCATCTGCCACAAGGTGACACAAGCCTGGCTGGTGCAGATGGCTCCCCATATGGTGCAGGCTGCTCAGTGATTCGGGAATGGCACACGGTGTGGCATTGTTACCCAATGTGCCATTCCTGGTGGCACAAGCACCATGTGCCATTCCTCACCACTTGGCTCATAGAATTTGTTGGCAGAAAAGAGATGCTTGGCCCAACCAGTCTGCCCAGATGGTCCCTCCCTAGTCTGTCTTAGCAGACCCTTAATGGCCTCTGGTGACCCTTCCTCATCCCCTATGTCTACCTAAGCATACATTAAGTCCTCTACTGCTTTTGGCTCCACCACTTCCACTGGCAGTCTGTTCCAGGCATCTCTACGACTCTGTCAGTGAAGTAGTAATTCCTCACAGTCCTCTTAAACTCCCCACTCTAACAGCTTCATTGCACGCCTGTGGTCCTGGTGCTGTTTCTCATTAAATCTCCAGACACCCAGATAAGGTGGTGGTGGGGGGTGGGAGGATGTGAGTAGACAGGGTTGGGGTGGGGTCTTTTCAGAGGGAGGGACACTGGACCACATTGAAGGGCATATTATTGATAAAGAACAAATTCAGTAGGGCTTGTTGAGCAATGGATATCATTATCGATTAACCCAACTAATAGCCATTTCTTTTCAGATACTAAATAATGCATATCAGCCATATTCCATTTTATTTATATTTTGATCACAATAAATCAAATATAGAACAAAAACACATGTCAAGTGGGGTACATTTTGAGGGTGGGGGCACTGGATGATCAAAGCATAGGTCAATATTGGAAAGGAAGACTGGGGTGGGGAAACCACAGGACCACCAGGACATAAGTCAATATCAGAAAGGGAGACCAGTGGATGGGGAACCACTGGACCACAAGGGCTCTCCTGCCATGGTTTTACATGGAATAATGGGCTAATGCGGCCCATTCAAATGAGCCATTATGGACATGCAAATGGCCCTTAGTGCCTTTCATGCCCAATTTACTCAAATGACTGCTCAGGCTGAATATACCCCACAGGGGGTCTTAGCAGTATCCCATTTGGGCAGCACTGTTCCCTTTGGGCCATATACAGCACATGTCTGTGTCAGGCAGCACAGACTCACTTAACACCTAAATGCACCGATATTCAGATGGATAGTGCTACTCACAGCAGCTGGTGGGGTGCTGTGGCAAGCACAGTGTGAACATTTGTGCTGCACTTGCACTGTTTTCTGAATATGGTGCCCCTGGTCCCTTGCAACCATAAATTATTATGTTCTGTGTTAAACCCAACCTACAGTTGTTTAATGTATGGAGTTTGTGTTAATAATCCAAGTAAAAATGAGGGTTAACAATTCTCATCACTGCATGCTCAATCATTTTAACTTCCACGCTAATCCTATTTGATTCCCTTTCATAATGCCTTTCTTTTAGCCTGGATGGAATATAAATGCAGACAATATCCTTTTCTGCAGAGCTAGCTGTAGAAATCTGCTCCTAATAATTGAGATAGGGAATAAGCATTTTGAGATTAAAAAGCAGTCAACTTAAACAGAAATTACACAGCTGACATTTGCCACAAAAGGAACAGACATTTATCTGCTGATAGAAAGAGACATTGGAAAGTGGTTCAAAGTGTGTTATTGTTCTCCAGCAAATAATGCTGCTGCAAGGAGCTCTTCTTTAATTAAAATGTAACAGTACCATATTTTCTATACTTTCTACAACTAATCAACTTGTAATATCATGTAAACCTTTTCTATCACCTTTGCTGCAATATATTTGAGGGCTGGGTTGTATTTAGCATATTTGTAGCTGCTCTCTGCCTTCCTGTAACTTTACAGAGTAAATCTTTATCTGAGTAGTACCACTACCATATGGTGGGCTGAGGCGTACAGCACAGTTGTAAATATTGGATGATTTTCTGCAAGTTATGCAGTGTGAATCTTTCTTGAGTGTCACTGTCACCTTACAGTTGGCTGAGTGGCCACAGTACAGTTGTAGCTGCTGTGTCCATTTCTGCAAGTTTTATAATGTGTCTTTTTGAGTGGCGCCTGCCACCATTTAGTAGGTGAAATGGTGCATAACACATTGGTAGTTGCTGTGCCTTTTTCTGCAAGTGATATATTGCGTCATTTTCTGTGATTCATTGTCACCATACAGTGGGGTGAGTGGAACATAGCACAGCTGCAGCTGTTGTGCCCTTTTCTGCAAGTTTTATAATGTTAATCTTTTTTTTTTTGAGTGGTACTGTCACTATTTAGCAAGTTGTTGTTGTTATTTATTTAGAATAACCATTGAACTTGTGCTCAATCACAATGGTAATCTTTTTCACACAATAAAGCATACTTACACATTACATAAAACAGTATTACAATAGGAACCGTATTCACACAATTAGCCATTCAAATGGGTGCTCAGCATGGGTGTAGCTGATGTGCATTTTTCTGCAAGTTTTATAATGTGAATCTTGTTTGGTGTGACACAGTCATCATATAGTAGATTAAATGGAGCACAAACACAATTGTATCTGTTGTCTCTTTTCCCATCAAGTTATATAGTGTGTCTTTTTCTGATGACACTAATTTGGCAAGGGTGGTGGACTGAATAGAGGATGGGGACACATTTCAGGAGGACTTGAACAAGCTGTGTGATTGGTTAGACTCCTGAACTCTCATATTCAAAATAGACAAATGCATGGTGCTACTTTTGGGAGGACAAACAAGGCATGACCCACAATACAGGGCTGTGTAGGCCTCTCCTTGTAGTGGAGTCAAAAAAGAAAAGTTTTGAGTTACTGTCACCATTTTTTGGCTGTGTAATGCAGCACAGTTTTTAAGTGCTTGGTATTTTGCTGCATGTTAAGTTGCATAAATCCTTATCTTAGTAGCATCACACCCATATTGAGGGCTGAGTGGCTTGCAATGCAGTTGTAGCTGCTGTACATTTTTAGAAAGTGTCAAAGTGTGAATCTTTTCATGAGTGTCACCACCATTATATACAGCAGCAAGACAAGAGGTGCATAACACAACTGTATTTGCAGTGTCTTTCCTAGCAAGTTTATTAGTGAATCATTTTGTGATTCACTCAGCCCTAACATAGTGGGCTGAGTACTATACAGTACATTTGTAGTTGCTATGCCTTTTCTGAAAACTCTAGACCCTCAAAAATTAATGAACACAGCTGAAAAATTCTGATAAAAGTGGTAGAGATTTATTTACCAAATACAATGTATAAAAAAAATGTACATGCATACAAAGCTGCAGGTGATCAGTTTCTCCCATGTAGTGCAGTTCACTACCACTTCAGCAGAAGTTGCAGTTGATCGGTAGTAGGGTTGTTTGGAGTGCTGTAAACCTTTTCTTTGCTTTTTCCAATGAAAGCATGCTGTCAATGCAGTAAATCAAATTAATTTGGCATCATGATCAATTAAATTAATTGAACAATTAATCATGTTCATCACATTAATTAATTAAATTAATAGTACCTTAATTAATAATTAAATTAACAATTAATCCTTTTATTTTAACTATTTTAATATATTTCTTATTATATATGTATTTTTAAATGAGAAATAAAGATTTTAAAGAAAACACACCAACGTCTTTTGAATAACTGCTATCAACAATTTTATTGTGCAAATGGTACACATTTGTTTTTATTAACTTAATTTATTAAAATAGAACAGTACATAACTGTACTGCGATAATGTGCTTTTGGTTAGCACTGACTCAGTAACAGTTGGCTTTGATGCATTTCACAAATGTGAGGCCATCAAATGTATCATCCAGCATGCAGTTCCATTCAGGTGACAAAATGTTGCCTCCAACACTGAAAACCTGCTCAACAGGAGCTGAAGAAGCCATTAGGCAAGGGCGTTCCCTTGTTACATGGGCCAACAGTGGAACAGTGTTGGTTTGCTCCTTCAGAATGTTAATGGGGCGAGAGTTTTTCAGGAGCAAGATCTTCACCCAAGTATCAGTCAAGCTCCATGCATATGTTAGCAAAGTTATCTAAAGAAGGCTTTCGCTCTTTATTTGCCAAGCTGCCACTTCTCTTGAAAAAAACAGTTTTGATTTCTTTGTTGGAGAACATTGCTTACCTTAAAATGAGTAATAAAGTTTGAGGTAACTCCTTTTGAGCCTGATATCTTTTCTGTTTTACAAAGTTTACGTTCAGCTTTAAATGTATCCGTCTTACATAAGTTGTCTCGGTAACACAGTCTATGTTGTAGAACTGCTTTATTATCACAGGTACCAACTTCTTGCTATTGTTCTTTTGTGTTTCATTCTTTAGGTCTTTTGATCCTCCATCTCAGACAATAAGCACATTTGATGCACGCGCTTCACTTTACAAACTGCATTCAGGACCCAGATAGCTTCTGGTATTATACTGCATTCTGTGAGGCATTTCATTCAACCATTGGCTCCATCTTAGAAAACTAACACATTTGAATCAGCTGCTTCAGCCACATCACTACACAAACTGCCTTCATGACTCAGGTAGCTTTGGTATTATATGGTATTCACTGGGGTTTTCATTCAACCATTGGCTCTGTCTTTGAAAACTAACACATTTGAATCAGCCACTTAAGCCACATCACTATGCATACTGCCTTCAGGACTCAGGTAGCTTTAGGCAGATTCTGGTATTATATTATATTTAGTGAGGTATTTTCATTCATAAATTTGCTTGTGTGCTGGGACTTGTGCATGACAGTCAGCAGTGTGCAGAGAGAGTGTAGGCAGCTGGCTGTGATATGCCAGACTTCTGAACTGTATTTTATTCACTTAGGAAATATTATGCAATTTAATGTATTCCATAGTATTCTTTGAACAAACAGTTTTGATGAATACAACAGATCATATTAATGCATTATTAATGCATTAATATCAATGCATTCAATCATAAAAAGTATATTAACAGGGGTGTAATTAACAATTAATTCACAATTAATGGGGCATATTAATTAATGAAATTAACATTAACAGAAACCGGTATCAATTAAATTAAGCATTAAATTAACAATTAATAACCCTGATTGGTAGCCCACTGCTCTGATTCATCTTTTAATACACTGATGTTATTACACCTAATCTTATATATATATATATATATATATATATATAGCCCTAATGCTCACCACATTCTTCTATACTGTATCCATGTCAGCTTATTTACTTATGGAATGGGGTGAGCATTAGGATTGATGACCCAAGTCACCCCCACACCTGTCAGTGTTTGCAGGGTGGGTGTGGGGTGTTCTGGTTGAAACCCTAACACCATATTTCTCTGCTTTTGTCACTTTAGTAGCAACCCTAACTGATGCATTAATGAGATTTTGCAATGAATTTCCTTATTTTTTCAGCTAGTATAATCATATCCTGGAGGGCCACATGCTCCCATCCCTCCATAGATGTGTATATGTATGTATGTAGCTGTGGAAGTGTGACACCACATTTCCTGCTTTTGTCCCTTTAGTAACAACCTTAATTGATGCATTAATAAAGTTTTTTGCAATGAATAGATAGATAGATAAATAGATATAGATATATTCTTTGAAAAAATGTGTGTTAATGCACCATTTAGGGTTAAGACTAAAGCAACAAAAGTGAGAATGTCAGTTTAAGTTTCAACCTAACCCCGACACCTGAAGCAAATCAGAGTAGAGTCTTCCTTGGGATTGTCAACCCTAAAGCTCACCCACTGCAGCAGCAAGAAA
Source organism: Neoceratodus forsteri (assembly GCA_016271365.2). Lineage (NCBI taxonomy): Eukaryota > Metazoa > Chordata > Ceratodontiformes > Ceratodontidae > Neoceratodus > Neoceratodus forsteri. The sequence goes on along the minus strand of CM028131.1, from coordinate 1,198,914,744 downwards.
GCTCAGAAGTGATAGACACAGGTGTGTATGTTTCAGGAGTGTATACAATGGAGTGAGCTTTAGGGTTGACAACCCCAAGAAGACTCCACCTCTGATTTGCTTCAATGTGGGGGTTAAGGTTGAAACCCTAAAACTACATTTCCCACTTTTGTCACTTTAGTGTTAACCCTAAATGGTACATTAGCACAGATTTTGCAAAGAATTTCCTTACTTTTGGAGTTAGTATAATCATATCCTCATTTGCTTTTGGCAGTGCAAGGCCCTCTGGGCCTTTCACTCCCGATCCCTCCATAGATGCATATGTTTTGAGATAGTATAATAGTATCCTCATTGCCTCAGGAAATTTATACCACTTTTTACATGAAGTGGGTGGGTGGAAGGGAGAACAGAGGGCAGTAGGAGCAGTAAAGGGGCACCACAAGTGTTTCTGCAGTGGCACTCCATTAGGTCAAAACCATTCCTGGACACACCTATGTAGTCAAAGACCTGACCATGCAGACTGACCAGCACCAAGACCAAGAAAGGTCCAATCACAGTCATAGAGACTTCAGTTCACTTCTGGAAGGAAGAATAAGCAAGCTCACAAGACAGTCCTGAAACAGCCAACAACTAATAAAAGTTGCCAAAATGATATAGAGAAGTACCAATATAAGAGGAAACAGCTGGCCCTGCTTTGGGTCATGATGGTAGAATGAAACAAACGAGAGAGAGGGAACCTGAAAAACTTCCCAAATCCTCTGAAAGTGTACTCTGTGAAATAAGAAAGGAAACCAAACTAGTGATATTTTGGGAGTGGCAGGGGAATGGAAAAGTATTGGGAACCTGAACAAAAGTTTAGAATTCCTGTTGTGCTGTGTTGGGTTATATGTGAGGAACACATTGTACACTGCATATGTAGTTTGTGCACTACATAGTAGATTTTGAGTTAAAATGATCTACTGTCCTTCCTGCTGAACTATGGAATGTATGAACAGAGGTGTTATGAGTGAGGAAAGAGTAATGTCCAATGTAATGTGGCAAGTACAGCAGTGTAGAGATATTTCCATGTCAGTCCATGATGACCTTGACATTGGTCCCCATTGAAGGCCGACTGTGACTCGAGACAAAATAGACTGATGTCCCATATAATGATTTTTGTAACATGTCTGTGCCTCAGTCTGTTCTAACTGCTGGTGCAACCATTGGTTTAGAGGAATCCTTCCCAAACATGTGAGGCAGGCATAATCATTGTACAAATGTGTGTGTATTTTTGAAGTATTTGTCCTATGCCATAGACCTTTTCAGAAAGGTTATCATTCTAATTTGAAATTATAAATATGAATGGAGAATATGTCACTGTTGTCATTGTAATGGTTAATGGTTAGTTGGCTCTTACAGTTTAATTTAGATGTCTCTTATGAAGGGCAAGGAATTAAGTATGTAACCTATTTCAGATTTGGAGGTGGCAGCAATTGGTAAGTGCGTACAAAACCAAATTTTCAGATCCACTCCTGCTCCACCCTGCCATTTCTGTGGCCAGCGACAATGTGTATGGCTCTGGCTCAAAATTATGGTGATGGATCAGAGGCTTTTTCCATTGCTATTGCATTGCAGCACTTTGGGAATCTGCATCAGGCCCCTGATATTGGATGAATAAACTTCAGTGTTCTGTAAAGCTTGTATAGCTGAAGTTTCTCTTGCCTTAAATATATACAGTCACAGCCAAAGATATGGTCAGATATTTCCTGAAATTTCTGTGATATTTCTTGAAAATCTCTTGCTTTCTGCATTTCCACAGCAGGGGCAGCAGAGAGAAACTTTTAGAAATGTCATGAAATATCTGAAATATCTGACCATGACTGTGGCTACTACTGTAATACAATATCAATAACAATACCAAAATGTATGTCACTAGACAGATATAGCTCAAAATGTACATGGAAATAAACAGGTATGAAACTCCATGTAAAATAGTTTTCAAGCAAATCCTCCTTGTCAGCCACTCAGTGGAGCCCGTGCTGTTCCTTGATCCTCCTCCTCAGTGTCCCTCCTCACCAGTATACTTATACTTGGCTTTTAACGTGCTGTGTTCATGATATGTTATCAGCTGAATCATTATCCATTTTAATTAAGTCAAAGCGGCTGTATATGTATTTGCCCAGGACATGAGATGGTTAACCAACAGTGCCTATTGTAGTGTGACTGGATTACAGGCAGGGCAAGCATTTCAAACAAGGATTATCTGGTCTCAGCCGAACAAATTTGCCAAGCATAATGACTGGAAACCTGCTAAAAGCCAAGCAAATGGACTCTTTGTGAAGATGCCACCATTGGAAAAAGTCTGATTAAGACCTAGGATTCCTGTCTGTTTGATCTCTCCTCATCAAATCCAGTCTTAAACAAGCCTCATTTTGCAGGACTCTGAGCTTGGGCTGTGATATAGAAACAAAGCCAGAGACACTAAAGAATGGCAGTAAAGCTGTGAATTCCCAGGCAGGGAGGGAGCTTTAATCAAGTCTCACCATTGTTTGGTCAGTTCTATCGAGTTGTAATTTACCACAGGTTCTCTTTAATAATTTTCAAGAACAATTGTCCTGCTCCAGATGTTGGTTGGTTTTATAAATCTCTTTTAAAATGTGTCCACCAAGAATGGGAATTTAGAGAAGGGGGGTGGGGTGGGGTGGGGAGGCTCAGTGTTACATCAACCACCACCACCACCCAAAGCACCTGATCAGTTGCAGCACTGCACCTTTCCCACCCAAAAATCACTGATAAAAAATGGAATATGGTGTGATGAATAGATTTCAGAGTTCTGTAAAGCTTGTATAGCTGAACTATCTTTTGGTCTTGTAATATATAATACAATATCAATAACAATAACCAAAAGTAGGCGCATTAGGTAGAAGAGGCGTTAGGTCCTGGGATCTGAGAAGGTCCAAGGAACACATGGGCTGACTAGATGGACCCTTGGTCTCCTTCTGCTGTCTTATTTTTCTATGTTTCTGTGTTACAAGATGGTGTGTAAAAGCATAATAATGTCCCAACCAATGCTTGCTCTCTGCCTAGAAATCTTCTGAATGCACGTATTGCTAGCAATAGAATGTAAAGTATCTAACAGCTATTATTGTAGCAGTGTGAAATTTGACTGTCTGTGGCTAGTATTTCACAACAGGTGGGGTTGTTCTTTGTGAACTTAGTAATAATAAATACTACTACAACTAATAATAATAATAATAATAATTGTGTGAACCTGCAAAGGGATATACAAAGAAAATCTCAAGTGTCTGACCACTCCAGTAAAGTCCTAAGCGTGAGGCATCAGTAAGTAATTACCCGTTCACATGCAGATTTAGAATTAATTACATAGTAATCATTTACTTCAGAATTAATTCTAACCTTGCATATAAATGGAGCTAGAGAAGGATCTCACAAGAGAATGTAGAAAAGAAAATATGAGTATTAGAAACACAACATAAATACTCTCGAACAGCACAGCTTAGTGAGGAGCTACAACAAACAAGGGCAGCATTGCTTGAAATATTAGCAAAAGATTGAAAGCAAGTTAAAACACATTACCAATGGAAGTTTCTGTGATTCTCACCTCAGCTAGGATCATATTTCAGGTAATTGTGTTTAAATTCTTGTGTGTTCTTTCACCAAGCAGAAATTGCTGAAGTTGTTTGGCTCAGTCTGCTTGGGCTTTCTGTTGCTAGTAACCTTCTGGAAGTTTCTGGTGCTCCTATTACATTTCCTCCTTGGGACAGGAAGTAGGTTAGAGAGGGAAAAGGAGTGTCCTCAGAATTAGGGACACTGGGGTACTGCATTTAAAAGCAAGACTTACACTGGACCTAAGGGTCGCTACAGGATATAGCATATGTAAAAAACAACTACATTTCTTTTTCGTCCACTCCACCACTACATAGAAATGAGCATGGACATTGTAAATTGTTCAGGTTGTGGAGCACTATTCTATGGACAGCACATCAGGACTCTCAGACACTGCCCCATATGCTGGACTCTCAATGGACTTGAAACTCAGCTATGGGAAGCTAGAAATAAATCTTCAATTGCAGCACTAAATCTATGCTAGCAAATGTACTCACCCCTCCCTCCACTCCTGCATAACCACCACTGACAGGAAGCTCCTCATCCACAAAGGAAGACTTGTTCAGGTGGTTGACAGGTAGTAAGGAAAAGGAAACAAAAATAGCAAATCAGTGCAAGAACATGACTTTCACCGTCAATGGCCAACCGTTATGCACCTCAGGGGAGGCAACTGGCGAAAAGCCCTCTGCAAAAAAAGCAAACCAGACCAATGGCATCTGGACTCAGAAAAGCACGCAAAGCAACCGATGGCAAGGACAGTGCAAGGAAACAGAAATCGATTATTATCGGTGGCTCCATGATAAGGGGCATGGTTGTAATTCTGATTTCCTAAATAAATAAATAAATAGGAACCATATAAAATAGCATGGCAAAACAGAGGTAGCCATCAGGTGTCTCCCAAGAGCCTCTGCCAAGAGGACACAGACTGTATCTTGTGGATGCTATGAGGGGTAGGGAAGGGTTCGAGGGTATTGGTACATATCAGGACCAATGACCTGGTGAACAACACATTGGAGGAAGTCAAACAGCACCTTATGCAGCTATATGACAGACTGGCCACCCTTGAACTCCTCATCATCTCAGAGGTCCTCCTGGTATGGGAAAAGGCAGCACCCAGAGAATCAGGATGGCGACATTGCAGAATTCAATACATGGCTGCAGACAAGGTGCCAGGATAAGGGTACCTCTTCATCATAGACTGGAAAAGTTTTTGGGAAAGGTAGTTCTTAGCATTCAATGGGCTGCGTAAACAGGGAGGAAAAGAGCTCTGGGGCAAAAATCTGATGTCTACATTGTTAGTTTAAACTAATGAAGGGGGTCAGAGTATGGGCTCCCTGAAACTGGTAGAAACCTCACCGTAGCTCCCTCAAAAACCATATAGTCAAGTGACAAAAGTAAGACAGATAAGGACTTAGCAAAAAGGGTCATATCCAGCACAAAAATATGGGGAAGGATAAAATTCAGAGTTCATACGGAAGCCCTGAATATGGGCTGCCTTGTACATAAATGCATACAGCCTGGCAAACAAGTTGCCAGATCTCACTGCCACGCTGGTATCAGCCAGCATTGACTGGAGTAATAGTATCATATACCTGGTTCAGCAAATATCATACCTAGGACACAACAATCCCAGGGTGCAACCTCTATCAAGAAATATAGGGAAGGAAATAATGGAGGAGGGGTTGCTATATATATCAAGGAGGACATAGAAGGAACAGAAATCAAAGGAAATTAGAATAAGATGGAAGACATGTGGATCATGCTAAAATCTGAAAAGGAGAACCCATATGTCTCAGAGTGATCTACAGGCTCCAGTACAAGACAAGGAGTTAGACGAGAGAACTATTAAATCCATTCAGAGGATGGTAGAAAAGGAAGTACTGTAGAGGACATATATTTTGCAACCTAAAATGTTGCGATGTCAGACATGCATCATGGTTACGCTGATCATAATTTTGGCAAAGTGCAATTGTCAGCACCTGGCATAACACGCTACTAAACTGGTACTCAGTTAAGTGCCATTGATGGGACCAGGGTGTGTTTGATACCCGTGTCCGAGTGGACAATAGCCACAACTGGCTCCATCTAGTTTCTGTGGCAGGACTAGGTGGCAAGCAGTGGGTTTCAATGATGTTAGGTTGCACCCTCTCAGAATCATTTTACCACCACTGGTTATCTATAAAGGTAAAACCCCTGCTTGTCACGCTACACACAAATTCCCCACAGGCTGGAGCATTACCCACTCAATGAACCACTGGGCGACGAAACAACAATGATGCTGTATATTAAGGATGTCTATTTCAAGAATATTAAAGAACAGCAGGATCTGCCCTCCAAACAAAAAGCTGTTCTAATCATGGACCTCTTCAGAGCACATACCACGGCAGTTGTCCTAAACTGCCTGGAGGAGGCTAGTATTGTGGCAAGTTTATACCCTCCCTCCTGCACTGACCTCCTCCAATCACTTGATATTACAATAAACAAGCTGTACAAGGACAATCAAGGCACTGTTTTACAAACTGGTATACTGGTTTGGTAGCTGAAAATGTTGCCAGGGGGCCAAGAGTTCTAAATATATTTTAAGCTCCACCAGCTGAAAAAGGCATACCCTTGGTTACTTCAGAGTTTTGTGGCGCTATCAACTCGGGTGGATGACTGTATTCTGGGATTTGCAGAAGCTGGTATTCTAAATGCACACTCTAGCTGTTTGAATTGGGTAAGGCTTTCATTAGCTTACTTCAGTGTTGTGTTGGCTCTCAGTTCTGTCTGCTTTGTAATTCACAGCTTTTCTCCTTTGTTTGCAGGGTGAATCAATTGAAGCGAATGGTGCTGTGACATCAGGCGACAGCCCAACCCCGTGGCTGATTAAAAGGACAACGAGGTGACCGACTAAAGCGAATGGAATTCAGATCGCATTCAAACCTGAAGCTAAAGGGACTGTTTCTGTTTTTGTTACCCAGTATTTGTTTTCATGAAATAAATGTTTGAAGCAACATTTAAATCTCAATCTGTGTCTCATTTTCGGTCGAGCAAAAAATGTGGTGTTGTCGCGACTGCGGCCTGAGACTACCGACTTGCGACTAATGATTGACGTCTGGTAAGTGTTTAAAGAGCCAGAAAGTTAAACAATTTACACCACACATGCTCAAGAGGAATACTTTAAGAGCATGTTGCAGTGTGAGCTCTCTAATCAGTTGCCCATTTTACTTATCTGCTGTGTCATGTTAATGTGGACATATATTTCACTGAGACAAAATTTTAGCTAACTTTTGATCAGAGAACATAGCGAAAATTCTGTCTCAGTGAAATATATTCTCTACTAGTAATTCTGATGGGAACTTTAACTACCAGACATCAACTGGGAAAGCCTCACAGCTGCGTCATCCAGGAGTAAGGAAATGCTAGTGGGTCTAAAAAGCTCGGGACAGATACAGCTTGTATCAGGGCCCACCAGAAATAGAGAACTCCTGGACCTAATCCTCAAAAGGAGACAGGATTACAGTATGTTGTGGTGGGAAACTACAAGAAACAGTGACCACTGCTCAATATATTTCAAGGCTGCTACAGGAAAAGGAACAAGTCATACAAAGACAAATGTTATGGACTTTAGGGTGGGGACTTCATGAAGATGAAGATCTGTTTAGCAGCAAGTCTCAGGAATATGCCAGATAAGATGGACATTAAAGCGAGGTGCGCCAGGTTAAAAGAAGACATAAATGACACAGCTAGTCAATGTTTGAAATGGTAAACAAGTCTAAAAGAAAGAAAACCACTGTGGTTTACAAAAGAAGTTGTGAAATTGCAAGAGAAAAATGACGGCATTTAAAAAATACAAGAGAAAAAATGAAGAAAAGAAGGAAAACTATAAAAACATACAAAGGGAATCAGTGATAGTAGTCATGAAGGCAAAAGCACTCACAGAAGAGAATATATCACAACAGGGTGGTAGCAGGGCAAAACATTTTCAGATACATCAGAGAGCTGGAAAAGGTAAAAGGAGGATCACCAAGCTGACAAGGACACTGGAGGGCACACTGAGGAAGACCAGGAAAAGACAGAAATAATGAACATATATCTCTGCTCAATCTTCACTAAAGAGGATGAGGAATGGGCCAGAGGAAGCAAGGAAACAAACTCAGCCATAGAAATGGATACCAGCTCTTTCACCAAGGAAAGGGTCCTTGGGGAACTGGATAAATTGAAGATGGACAAGGTGATGGGCCCAGATGGACTCCATTCCAGGATCTTAAAAGTAATGAGAGAAGGCCTGGCTGCACCTCTGGCAGCACTATTCAGTGAGTCACTGGAACAGGGAGTAGTACTAGTAGACTGGAAAAGGGCAAATGTAATGCCACTTCATAAAAGCAGGAGCAGAGAGCATGGAAAACTACAGACCAGTCAGTCTCACTTCCATAGTGGGAAAACTGATGGAAACCCTACTAAAGAAAAGGCTAATAGAGTTTCTTGAGTCAAATGGGTTACAGTATCCAAAACAACATGGATTCATAGCAGGTAGATCCTGCCAGACTATTCTGATAGACTTCTTCAACTGAGTGACAAGGGTTGTCGACCAAGGAGGAGCAGTGGATGTGTCCTATTTCAACTTTAGCGAGGTCTTTGATGCCATCCAACATAGGATGCTCTTAAATAAACTCAGTAATGATGAGGTAGGGATCAAAGTTTTTAGATGGGTAGGATATTGGCTACATGGAGGAACCAGAGAACAGGGGTGAATGGAAATCTCTCGCGGTGAAGTTACCAGTGGTGTGCCAAAGGATGGTGTACTGGGTCCAGCCCTCTTCAAAAACACAGAGTGGTGCTGCTCAGAACCAGGAAGGCACAAGTACAGGGTGGTGGACCATTTAGATATAAAACAAAATGAACTTACTTGCACACAGAGCCAGGAGCTTTGTAGCTCCAGTGAAGTCTAGAACATAATTGTTAAAGAAAATGAAGATTTATTGCTGTGAATAGCCAGTACCTGGAGTAGAATGCTACAAAAGCAAGAAGTCTCTGTTAGACCAGGTGCCCAAGCGCTTCACCACGTAAGGCTTCGCCAGTGGGATACCTTGACCAAGCATAAGACTTTATATCTCAGGTTGCTATGACATCATCAAATTAGCATTAAAATTCAAATAATAATTAATGCATACAAAAAACTATTAAATGCTGTCTTCACCAGATAAAATAACATCTACTCCTGTCATCTTCCGACCCCTGCGTGACATGGTTGCCCTAGGCCCTCTACTCCAAAAGGATCTCACTTCACTGGAGACTTGGCTATGTAAGAACAGAATGGTACTAAATGCTGACAAGACCAAGGCAATGCTATTCGGGCCAAGATCCCTGGGGTTTGACAGGTCCTCATCCCTCTCCTTAACCTCACTCTCTGGTAAAGCCATTAACGTAGTCCCTCCCTTAAATACTTAGGCCTCGTGGATCAGAATATCACATACAAGGAACACGTGTACCAGGTCACCAGGACCCTACATCAGAAACTTGGCACCCTGTACCGACTCAGGGACCAACTCATCCCTGAAGCCAGGATCTCCATAGCTACCGCGTCCTTCTCCTAACCTGACCTTGCGGCCCCTATTATACAGGGCATGGCTAAACAAGAGATTACCAGGATGCAAACCCTGTATAATAAAATAGCTGATTTTGCAACCTCAGACCACCCAAAGGCGTCACCACTGTGACCACGTTGGCCAATCTTCGTTGGCCCACATTGGTCGCCGCCTCCAACATCCCTTGCTTGTCAGGCCTACAAGCTTCTCAAACCCAGCGCTCTGCCAAAGCCAGCAAGGAACCTAAGCACCTCAGATAGAACTCTATTAGAAGTCCCTAGGGTAAGGACAAATGCTGGCGGAAGATCCTTTTCCTCCCAAGCAGCCTGCCAATGGAACAAGCTCCCTCCTCAGGTCCAGGCCTTCTCCTCACTCATGAACTTCCGCACCAGGCTTAAGTCCCATCTGCTGACCTCAAGTGCATGCCACTGTCATGGCATAAAGCTCCTAAGGTATTCCTCCTCTCCAACTCCAGTCTCTAGCTTAACCTTCCTACTACCTGCCTTATACAGACTGCTTGCCAGAGGCCACATGTAACCCTGAATAAATTATATGCAATGTACTACCAATTGCTTACATGTCATGATGATAACCATGCCTGTACCCATGCCTGCATCCACTGCTTTTCTTTTACCATGCCTGTATCCACTATTTTTCTTTACTGTAATCACCTCATGATGTAACTCACAATGCCTCAAATGTTCCTTATGTCCTTGTTCATTCTTATAACTTGTATTGTTATCCGGGTCGCCCTGAAAAAGGGACCTTCGGGGCTCAGTGGGCCTACCCAGTCACCAAAATGTAATAAATAAATAAATAAATAAAGATTGTATATTTCAAACATTGATGCCTAAAAGAAAAACATAAGAATATTTTTACATAACAATGGTTACTTGATAACACCATACACAGACAGCATAAGCAGATTCAAACACATCACCCTATACTCTCATCCCATCTACCAGTGATGCCCTACCCAACCAATAGCAAGGAAAATGAGTAAGAATAGGAAGACAGCCATGTCCTCTCTCCAACAGTCCTAGACAGCAAGGCTGCTGCACCAAAGCAGACATCATGGATCAAAGGTGTCTGTGGGAGCTCTTCAATGCATCATGACTTGAATGGACCACTCCTTCTATTAAAGACAGCTACAACAGTTTACAGGCAGTGCCATCCTCCACCAAGAACTTCAGCACTGGTACTCCAGGTCCTGTGATCCTGGTAGGATATGGCCCAACTATCTACTGAGCGCTGGGTGGAATCATAGCCACAGAGACCACCTCTTTCCCAGTTTTTAATACCATAAGACTATATAAGACTGCTATGTTTTACGTTTTGCCTGAACTCAACAGCAGCACACATGACACCTACAGGATATATATGTGAGCCCTCCTAGAACTGTTAGATGAACTTTTATGGACATAAAGTCCTCCCATGCCTTTCTGCAGTGGTCTGATGTAACTCAGTATCCTTTTCCTTCTCCTTTTTCTCTAGCCCTCCCCCATGAGTTGCACAGACTTCTTCATCACAGGGCCAGTGTTGGATGTTTAATGTGAATTATGTATGCTGGCCTCTTACTTTGATGATGCTTTGTTACTGAGGCTGATGACTGACTATCTTGTCACTGATTCTAGGTAATGGATCACCAACTCCATTCAAGTTTACAAGAAGGGCAACAATCAATGGTTCCACCATGCAGCATCACACAGAAATTGTCAATGTCTGCGGCTTTGTGAGCGTCGCAATGTGAACAGGTGAAACTTAGCCTGTCAGACATTGTGTTTTTCTCCAGGGCTGTGCCTACCCCCTCTTAATATAACTAACTCTGAGTCAGAGTTATTTCAAAGGGGGCTAAGGATAGCGATATGACAAAATGTCACCCACAGGTCCTTACAGCAACAATCTGAAACCTGTTGAGATTGTTGCTGTAAAGGATTTTGCAGTGTTTTGTTCACTGTGCTAATGGTACACTGCAATCAATGCACCTAGAAGAGAATGGGTTTACATGTAGAGTAGTATTCAATTACAAGGTAATTGATTACCATGTGTTTGATTTTACTCTGCATGTAAACGGGATAAATATGAACATATTTCTCCTGGGTACACAGTCCCTTTCACTTCAGTTTGGACCATTTCTGAAATCATTTGCATTACTACAACATAATAAATTAATTAATCTAGAATGGATTGTGCACTAAGAAAGCTTTAGTATATGGTTTTAATTGACTGACCTTCACTCATTTACTTCTAATTGTTGAGTTATTGTAAAGGAAAACTTAATTTTCACATCAAAAGCTGCAGTAATCAGGCTTTGGTGGGCAGGGACCAACACTATATTCCAATGAACAATATAATCCAAAGGAGAAAATACTGCAAAGATTAGGTTGGGGATGAGGATGATATAGACTATCAATGTATCCCAATGTGATTTATAATCCAGTGGAAGAAATTCTACAGCCATTAGGGTGGGGATCAGCACATTATCTCAATGTACCTTATAATCCAAGAAAGAATATTGCAGCCATTAGGTTGGGACAGGGGATGAAGAACAACACTGTATCCCATTGTACCTTATAATACAGAGGATAAAATACTGCAACCATTAGGTAAGACAGGGTGGGGACCAACACTGTATCCCAATATTCCTTATAATCCAGTGGAGGAAATATTGCAATCATTAGGTCAGTGGGGGGCAATCAGTATCCCAGTGTACCATATAGTCAGTGGAGAAAATACTGCAGCCATTATTGTAGGGTCAAGGGTGATAGGGACCAACACTGTCTCCCTATACACAATACAATCCTGGAAAGAAAATACTGCAAACTTTAGGTCAGGGAGAGGGACAGGGATCTACACTATATCCCAATGTCTCTTATAATCCAGTGGAAAAAGTACTGCAGCCATTCGGTCTGGGGATGGTATGAACCTGAATCCCTATGTATCTTATAATTCAAGTGAGAGACTTCTGCAGCCATTAGGCTGAAGGGATGTAAACAGGGACCAGCACTATATCCCAGCATACTTTATAATCCAGGGAAAGAATAGTTCCGTTATTACTGTAGGTTGTGGGAGGGTGGAAACCCATACTGTATTCCATGGTAGCTTCTAATCTAGGAAAGAAAACTGCAGCCATTAGAACAGGGGCAGGAAACTGACCAGCACCATGTCCAAAAGCACTGTACACTTCATGAGATATGTGTGTGTGTGTGTGTGTGTGTGTGTGTGTGCATGTGTGTGTGCCTGCACACGTGCGTGCATGTATGTGTGTGTATATACATGCATATGCACGTGTGTGGTGATTGGAACCAATGCTATGTTCTAGAATGATCTATAATCCAGGTGATGGAGGGGCATAGAAAAATAAATGAAGAAGCTGAAGAGATTAAAGAAAACATGAAGCAAGGGTTGGAAAGGTCACAGCTATTTATTCAAACTACTGAGACTGACAAGAGTGAGTGAAACAAGCAAGTCAAAAATGAGAAGAAATAAATCACACTAACACAGCATATTTTTTGATGTTGTAATATGTTTATGTAGCTCCTGCACAACAATATTGGATTAGATTGATTTTTATTGGCATACTGTAGTACACCATGCAGCGTCAGGGTGACAGAGTTCAGTTTAGTGGGTCTCTAACTGGACTATCACATTTTGCTGTTCTACTCATTTTCTATATAAATTATGATGTAAAGCATTCCTTTTCTCCCCAGTGTTAAATAAAGCAGATTTGGCTTTTATTCAGCATCTTTGATATTTCACAAGTTTGTAAATAGTCTAAAATAAGAACCAATCAGAACTCTCATGTGTTGTGGTTCTTTATTACATAGTGGTGTGTGTGTGTGTGTGTGTGTGTGTGTGTGTGTGTGTGTGTGATGTAGTGTTGTGTGTGTGTTTTGCTGTGTGTGTCTACAGTACATGTATGTCTCTGTCACGTAGTGCTGTATTGTGGGCACATCTGTGGAGTACAGTAGTTCTGTGTTTGTTTTCATCTGCATCTGTGGTACTGTGTGTGCATGTCTGTATATATGTAGTGTGTATGTGTATGTGCATCTGTGTATGTAATGCCGTGTATTTGTATGTTTCTGAATGTGTATCTGTGTATGATCTGCCAATTATGCACTGTAATTGTTTTGGTGGATGGCGAAACAATAGACTGTTTAATCAGGTGGTTCTGTAAATCCTGAGACCCTGGTTCTAATACCACAAGCAGCACTTACTGTGGGACCTTGGGGGAGGCATAATACTAAGCAGGCTGCATATTTTTAAACTACTGTTATTATTGTGATGTAAGTGTGGCATTATCACATCACGTAGTATGGCAAATAAAACTACAACTGAAGTCACACATTTGTTCTATATCCTTATTATACCATGGACATAAGTGAACAGCCAATGAAATCGTCAGACTGGCAGTTTACCACGGTGTAAATCCTCTGATAACCAACGGCTGTTGATGAGTATATAATCTATAATATCTGCAGCACAGGAATAAATACAATAAAAATAAAAAAACACAGCAACCTCTTTAATATTTGTATTTTATTATAGGAAAAAATGAACCTTGGTATAATTGCAATAAGCCACTCGGAGGATGTGGGTTATCGGAAGATTACCACGGCTGGTGAGGATTACCACTCGGAAACTCCAGCCATGATAAATCCCCTGATAACCCACACCTCCTTGTGGCTTATTGCTTAAATATCAACAATGTTCACTGATCTACTGACATGTCTTTCTGAAATGCCCTTTCTACAACAGTGGCTAAGTATCCTCTATGTCATTTTTATTTTCTTCAGCCTGTTTAATGTATCTTAAATTGGAGATCTTGCATCTTATGTGGAAGAATTGTCCATAAGGGATACTGTCCACCAGATTTCTGGGGTCGGGGGTACTGTCAGTTCTAAGCAGGAGTTGCAGCCATTGATTTTTAAGAATAATGTACTCTATAAACAACATGTCTCATCTACAAAATTCTGTCTTCAAGGCATTCAGTTTCTTTATCAGTGTGACAGGTTAATGATAAACTGAGGGATTGTTATGAATACTTTCCATGACACTGGTGATATCTGATTTGTTCAATTACCATGTACACAGATGCTATCATTAATATATTGATGCCATCTTACAATATTATCGAGAATTAATTACAATCTGTGCTGATGATCAGGGTTTCTTCCTCCAGTTGAGGAATATGTTTACTTAGGATGTGGCTGATGTGTCCTACAGCTGGGCAGAATATCTCATCAAATATAAAATAGTTGTGGGTTAACATACAGCACATTCAATGGCTGTAACAGGAAATCAGAGCGTTTATACAATACATGGCATTGGTATACCTACTAAGGTAACGTTTAACTGCTTCAAGACCTGAACTGTAGAAGATGTTACTGCAGAGGCATCTGATCAAGTGAGGCATTCAGGTCCCATTGAGTAAGTGGCTCAGAGAAGAACTGGAGCATCTGACCTACAATGTCCTGTAGGACATCTGGAGGGTGACCACAGCTCCACTGGAGACTCTGCCCTGAGTGGATCAGGTAAGCCTCAGGTGTTGTAGCCAACAGTCAGAAGAAAACAAAACTCCCTGTCTAGGGTACACCTAAGTATCAACTGATATTCAGCAACTGGGTAAGGTACCTCTAATATATGAGACTGTACTGTAAGAATGTGGTGTTATATTAGAATCCCTGCCCAAATACCTATATAGAGTAGGAGTACAGGGCCTGTGGTAGGATACAGTATTGAGAAACAGTGAACATCAGTAGGTTTGCTTCCTTACCTAAACTATCTACATGTCTGAACAAATTACCTGAAATCCTGCTAGGACTCCCTAAAATTGCCAATTTTTAAGACAGTAGTGAGAAAAGAGCTCTCTGCCAGTTCCAAATGCTCCTGGTACAACAATTCAGTCACCTAATATACTGCTGTCATTAATTGTTATGAAACTAACACTGTGTCATACCAGTACCTAGAGTTTGTATTCCTTATTGATGACTAGGCTCCTTGGAGCCACAGTTACTTGTTTATGATTGTATCTATATTTTCATATCATCTACACTGACTATGCTCCACTGGAACTGCTGGTTGTGCTTTGTCTATAGTTTAAGTCTATGTTAATCCCTTTATTATCCTTGATGTGGAACCCTTGTAAATGAGCATGTGTGCTCAAAGGTGCTTCTGAATGACTAAATAAAATAAACAAATACATAGGAATGGGATATAAGGTAGTAATCTAGGAAGACCAACCAGGTAGCAAAGCAAGACAGGAAGTAACAAGTCTGGCTGTAGTCAAAAGGTACTTTGCAGTTAAGGGAATACAGGTTGTTATCAGTGTTCTATAGTTATTATAGGTTCAGTATGGAGAAGAGGTACAGCAGGGGAGCAAGTCAGTTTTGGCGACTCTGGGGCTCTGTTCTCCAGGGTTACACTCTGGAGAAGGGGATATAGCCCCATATTTTATTTATTTATTGAAAATATCAGAATTACAAACCTTTGAGTCAGAGACTCCTTTACAAAGGCTCCACATCACAGAAGTGCAAGACAAATAAGGGTGCATACATTCAATAACGAGGATCCAAATAATACAGTGTATCAACAAACAATAAGCTATTGACACACACAGTGAGACAGTTGGTACAGATTAAATAAAATAGTCCATTCCGCTGAAGTATTTAGGCAAAATCAGATCACTCCAAGACCTGGTACAAAACTTTCAGAACTATAGTATTCAGCAATATGCCTAACTTAAGGGTAGAGGAAGGGGTGGATAGGTATGGGATGCAGAGAGGGATGGCTTGGGCTGATGCAGTCAGAGAAGACCTTGTTAAAACCTGAACAGAAGGGGTGGGGGAGGCTACAAGTAGTCACATTGACTGGAGGAAAGTTCAAGTTTATTGTTCAAGTTCAAGTTTATTGCAGGAAAGACTCCGCTGAGCAAGCTCATTCACAAGGAGGTCCTGAGGCACATAAACATACAGCTAGCAATTACATAGACAGGAAATATAAAATGTAGAACAACAAAGAAAAATATATAATACAAGAGATATACACAATAGAAGTCCTTATGCTATATATGCAGTACATTCCAGCTTTAACCTTGCCCTAAATTATGCAACACATTTCAGCTTAATAAGTAGAGGGCCAGTTGGTAACTAGGAAGTTGACTTGACGTTGGGGCCTAGTAGCACCTACATATGTCTTTTAATTTAGAGATACCTAGTGTTTTGTAGAAGTTAGTTGATACAATGCTGGTTAGCTCAGCATGGCTTGTAGTTGGCTCAAAATGTTTGGGAGGGCATATGAGACAGCTCTTTGGCCAGCTGTGATGCGTGTCCTGGGAACATCTAGTAGGATAAGGTTGGATTTCCTTAGGGAGTAGGCACTATGTGAGATGTGTATGAGAGACATTAAATAGACAGGCAGTTTCTGGAGTAGTAATTTGAGGGTCAAATGCCAACATGCAGGAGCGTCTGGTGGCAAGAGAGGTCCACCTAACTGCTGCATAAAGATCACAGTGGTGGGTCCTGTATGCAGAGTTAATAATGAAGTGAAAGACACGGTGATAGAGTACGTCCAGTTTAGATAGGCTCATGGTTGGGGAGGAGATAAAGATAATGTCTCAGTAGTCAAGCAAGGGAAGGAATGTTGCTTGGACGAGTCTTCTGTGGGTCATGAGAGAAAAGAGGTCTTATTTCTGAAGAAGAAACCTAAGCGTGCTTTAAGCTTCTTTGATAGATCCCGACGTGGTCATTGAAGGAAAGCTTGTTGTCTATCCACATACCTAGATATTTAAATTTAGCTACAACTTCCAAGGCTTCACCTAGGGAGGTAACTATGAAGTTTTTAGGTGGGGTAGATAGGGCACCAGATAAGGCAAGTCTCGAGAAAATCATTGTCTTGGTTTTTGGCATTTAAGAAGCTTGGCATTGATAAGGCTGCTTTCTAATTGGATAAAGTCAGCTTGGAGTGCTTCCCTGACTTCAGTTAAGGACGAGCCTGATGCGAAGAAAACCGTATTGTCGCAAAGAAACATATGCTAGAGTTCATTATGTGGGAGTCAAGGTTGTTGATGTACAGGAAAAAGGACTGGTCCTAGGATGGAGCCTTGAGGGACTCTCTGACAATTGGAAGGGGGACAGATAGTAGGCCATCAGCTTTGACTTTCTGTATCCTTCCCGTGAGATAACTGTTAAACCACTGTAAGGTAAGTGGAGTGGCACCTATATAGGCAAGACAGGTGATTAGGAGATGATGGTCTACAGTGTTGAAGGCCTTACTGAGGTCTAGAAAGACTGCACCAGTAACCTTCTTGGTGTCCATAGCATGGATCCAGTCATTAGAGACTTTAGTCAAGGCTGAGATGGTACTGTGCTTCGACCTGAAGCCAGATTGGGCTGAGCTTAGGAGGAGTGCACTTCAAGGTGATGTTTTAGTTGGTTGCATATAAGTTTCTCCAGCACTTTGGAGAGAATGGGCAAGATAGAGATAGGATAGTAGTTGTTTAAGTCACAAGGATCTCCTGATTTGAAGAGAGGAAGAACATGGGCAGATTTCAGCAGGATGGAACAGTGGCTGTGGTAATAGGAAAGAAGGTGCTCCTGAGATTTGCTTTGAAAGGGCCAAGTTTCACTTCAGATGAAATACAGGCTTGAAGGCATTCAACCAGAGTGGAGCCCTGTACATAAATGCCCTCTGCCCCAGGGACATCCTACAGTGGGGACTAGGAGGGTGCTTTAGCACAGCTTCTGGTTGCTCAAATTATAGGGAAGGAGTAATAAGGTGTTGGAGCCCTGGATGGGTGAGCCCTGAGGTGATTTTCTTGGCTAGAAGACTTGTTTGATATCTCAGCCTGCAATCAAAGTTGAGCCAGCTAGTCAGTCAGTAGAGGTTGCAGGTGTGAGTGCACCTGTCACACCCAGCCACAAGATGACAGGCTTTATTAATAGAAACCTTAATCATAGGGAGAGCTGTGTTAGCAGGCGACCCACAGAAAACAATCCCATAGTCTACTATGGATAGTACAGAGCTTGTTACAGATAAAGGGAGAGCATTGAGGGGCATACAGCATCTATGTCTGTTTAACAGACCAATTCTGACATTTATGTCAGTGCTGACTAGAGTTAATGTCAAGTCAAGTCATTTTTATTTAAAAGTGCGCCCAATCGAAAGAGCTCTGGGCGCCGTACATTGAAAAGAGATAAAGAAATTTTCCAGCATGTCATGCCATTTAAATACATAACAAAAGAAACATTATACATGTGATCTTGGTAAGAGAGTAGGAGTCAGGAGTGACATTGAGGTATTTAAAACTCTTGACTTGTTCCAGGGGAGAGCTGACAATTTAAAATATTTACAGGTATCGTCCTTTGTTTACTTTGGTGATGCGAAAATCATCACCTTTGTTTTTGTAGTTGAGAACAAGTTTGTGAATGGCAAACCAGATTTCAGATTCCATGAATAATCTTTGTAAGTCTTGATGAAGTGAGGAGGGGCCAGGATGGCTACTGAAGATAACAGCATCATCTGCATAAAGGAGCATCCAACTGGAGCAGGCCTTGGGGAAGGTATTTAGAATTAGGTATTTAAGCCATCACGGGACCTTGCAGAGTTCCATGTTCAGCTGCTAGCACCAATGGATGATGTACCTGAGCTGCATCACCAGCTCATCTGGAGCCCATGTGCCACACCCCACACCGCCACTCCCCACAGGGCCAGGGTAACTACAAGAAGATTGACTAGCCCACACCTTCCAGATGCCAAACTGATTTCACCCCTGGAGCAGACTAAGGTGCCTGACTCTGCCGGGGGTCTCTGAGTCAGTCAGAGCTAATTGGTAGGATGACTTGGTGGCACCTGAGGGTACAAGCAGGAGGAAGTCAGCCAGGAGAGTCATAGTGACGGGAGACCCAATGATCAGGGTATAGAAAAAGTGTTTGGAATGGGTTAGATGGGACAAGGATGGTCAGGTTTATTCCTGGTGCATCAGCTATCTGGAATATAGACAAGATAGGGAGGATGATGGAGAGAGGTGGGGGTGTTGGTACACTTGGGTACAATACCAATGATCTGGAGAACCACCTTGTAGAGAGACAGTGAAGCAGAATGTTAACAGGCTGTGGGACAGATTAAAGGCACAGTTGACCTTGCTGCCCTTTCCAGGGTCCTCTCTGTGGGGTAGAGAAGGCAGAAAGGAAAAAATAAGGAGAGATGAGATCAATGAGTTTAATGCCTAGTTACAGGGATGGCATCAGGAGATGGAATACCACTTTGTGGTGGACTGAGGACTTTTGGGACAGGAGGCTCTTCAAGGATGATGGTCTTCACCTGACAAGAGAGGGGTCAGCATGCTGGGGCAGAAGTTTGATGTCTTCACTGGATGCATAAACTGAGTGTAAGAGCCGGGGACTGAGGCTTGAGGAACCACGGTGATAAGAAAGAAAGAATGATAATTAATATACCCTAATCTGGGGGCTTATAGCAGCACAGTGGGCAAAAAAGGTTGAGATTTAAACTGGGCTAGAGAGCTAGGGACTGGAGGGCTCCACAAAGCCTACAGTCAACATGAAACACAGAAGTTAAGGAAACTAGGGTAATAAAGAAAAAGGCAAGTAAAAGCAAAAGGGACATGGAGTACAATGGAAGGGGTTTGTCTTAACACCATGAGTCTGGGTAACAAAATAAGTGAGCTCCAGGAAATGATGGCAGGCACTAAGATGGACCTCACTAGCCATCAGAGAAAGTCTGGCCTCAGAAAATAACCACTGGGACCTCATTGACCCTGGTTTCACAATGTTTTAGGAGGATACAGAAAAGGTAAAATGAGGGCAATCCCTATATTACAGGGAAGGCATCAAGGCTGTGGAAGACTGATACATCAGGGGAAGTAATGGGGAGATATGGTTGCTGTAATTGCAGCTTATGGTAGCCTCAGGCAAGAAACTACAGTTTGGAATGATCTATAGACCACCAGGACATAGTTTTCCTTAACTGGGTGATGAGGTTACAGTATTGGATAGGGATCATGCAGTGAATTTCCTTTACTATGACTTCAGTAAGGCTTTTAACTTGATACTTACAGAAGATTGCAGAAGAAGATTTAAAATCTTGATACAGCAAGGGACATAGTGAGATGGAAAGTATAGATGCTGTAAAGTTTTACTTCAGTGGTCAAGTTCCAGCAAAGTCACAAAATTTGCTTCATGAAATTACTTTGCAAAGATTCCCACTTCACAACTTCACCTAACTTTGCCTAGAAAAGAAGTAAAGTTAAGGCTAAGTTAGGTGGAGTTAGTGAATTTAAGACAATTAACATAGAAAATGGCAATTTTGCCTTCTAAATACTTTCTAAGTCGGCACTGTGCACTGTCAGCAAATTTGGTAAATTTGCAAATTAATTTGTGAATCAAATTTTATCCACTTTGCCCATCTCTAATGCAGAGTAAATTGGTTAAAAAGGGAGGCAGCACAGGGTTGTGATTAATAATGTCAAATCATAAGACAGGGGAAGTCAAGAATAAGGTGCCAGAGGGATTCTTCTAGGGTCCTGTCCTCTTTAATATGTTCATTAGCGATATTCATAAAGGATTCCAGGACAAGTTGTGTCTCTTCACAGATGACACTAAGCTCTGTAGGAGGGTAGGAGTAATAATCAAATTACAGAGCTGAAAATGTCCTGCAAAGGCTAGAGAGATGGCCTAAGGATTGACAGTTGAAATTCATTTATAGAAAGTTGAAGGTGACACACCTATAGAAAAACAGCATCAGGACAGATTACTGGATGAGTGTTATAAGGCTGAGCATTATGGATAAGGAAAGGGAACTAAGGGTAATCATTGCATTCTCTATTAGTACTGTGTAGTATTTTAAATTCCAATGGAACAGAATTACAATGGAATTTCAGAAAATTCTGCCTCGTTCTGTGGAATTTTATTGGTAGCAAAATTCCAAATTTTGAAAACAGACTTTTTGTGGATTAGAAATCTGTGGTTATATAAACTGCAGATTATTTTTCTGCAATCAATGGACAATAATTCAGCAGTATCGTTATCCGTGAGAGGTTAGTCTGTAGTTAACACAGAAATACATTTTGGAATTCTGCAGATTTCAAAAAATAAATTCTGAGATTCATTTAGAAGCTGAATTTCCATTCTGCATGTATTGCACCAACATAATTATGCATTTCTCATAGCTCTATTCCTATTAAAGAGCCTATCATAAAGGCAATTGATGTCCTGGTGGATTCTTTACTGACTTACAGTCATTGGGTATCATGTCAATATAGTTCAGCAATTACAGCAAGAATATTTGAGCAACTGAATTATAGCACTCACAGTTACAGCAACAGTGCAATGATCATGAGTACACAAGAGAGGAAATGGAATGCACATCGAAGCATCAATAAGAGCGGCTGCTGCACAAGATAGCGACTCACTTGTCTGGCGACACAAATAACAACCGACCCTTGATCCAGGAGCAGCGTGGTGTTAGAATATTTAGATAGGGAGCTCAGGGGGCACAGGGGGCAGAGCCCCCGCATGAGATAAGTGGATTTGTAGCACAATCATGCACCTGATACTGCCAACATAGGAGCTCAGAGGGTACTGACCGAGTTGAGGAGAGGGCCAGGAGCAGTACTGGGAGCACAGCACAGGTCATTGTAGAATGTGACTCAGGGGCATCTGAAGCTGTCGCTGGAACACTGACGGATGTGCAATTGTTGTGGCAGATAGTACAGAGGATTGCACGTTCACATCTGAATGTGCATAATGTCATTGAAATTTACAGTTCCGCTCTGATGACTTAGCCCTATAATGTGGTCGCTGGGTGTTGCGGTTGCTGAAACTGACTGTGATATAAAATATTTGCCCAAATGGCATTCACCCAATAATTTGCGCTGTATTGACATGGAACCCAGTCATAGCAATGAAAAAGCTGACTTCTAATGAAGTATTAGGCAAGTAATGGGGGGCAGATATTCAGCTCCCAGAGTTCAGTGGGCAGTTCACTTGCTCCCCAACAGAAAAGAAAAATAAGGACAAATGGGAAGACTAAAAATAGATCTCCTGGGTGAGGCTAGCACAAAACCATTGTAATCAGTACATAAATCTAAATAAAGGACAAACAAAGTCTCAGAAACTTGACCTACACTGAAAAAAATGGAAAAAGGCAGCAATATCAGTAAAAGATTTAAGTGTATCCATAAATCAGTTTGCAAACTCCTTCTCAAATAAAAGCTTGACGCTTAAATCCAACATTAACCAGCTCTCTAGGCATACTCAAAGCATGAATTGCAAAATGTTGCATTGACTGCAAAGATTTTCCTTTGGTTAGTTATTGTCAAAACCTCATCTGAAAAACAATGAAGCAAATAACTGGTATGCTGATATACAAATAATCATAAAGTAATGACTTTTAAGGGACTTGTGTTATTTCAAACAGCACAGTTATTCAAATTGTATAACAAAGAGAATGCTCTACCTTGTCACATCAATGGTTCAAGAGAGTGCTGAAGTGATGCTTGTCATAGTCTGCTTCTGTTATTTTAGATAGCACAGTTAGTCACAATTTGCATGACAGAATCTTCTGCTAATTTAGGTTAATGGCATGTGGCAACCTGTTACAAGAGAACTCGAATGAGTCAGTCACATCATTTCAACTTTTCAGAACGTTCTGAGTAAGCTTGTAGCAATAAGGGACTTGTAGAAACTTAATTCAGTCAGAAATGTAGCGAACCTTGCAAATATGCACATGGTTCAACCCTCTGCATTCATCAAGAAGGTAGAAGTCAGTATGCACCCGTTAAACCATAGGCAAAATAAATAACACTGTTGCAGGAACTGGTGCCTTTCAGTTCATTTATTCCCAGTGAACTCATCAGGCACACAACATAGCAACAGGTAAGAACTTCATAGCTGTTGCTGTGTTGTGCAAGTGATGAGTTCACGGAGAATAAATTAATTGAGAGGCATCGATTCCTATATCAGTGTACTTTCTTTTGGCTATGATTTAAGTGATCAGTGCTGACCTCTACTTTCCTTTAGACTACTACTTACTGGGACTAGGCACCACAACTGCTGTGCTCACCTTTACCTGCTTGACTGTACTTTGCATTCATTTAAATTGATGTCCTAAAGTTTTAAAAGGATCTTTGCGGCATTTGGTAGCCAAAATGGCTTGTGGAGTAAAGTGCTGCAATTGTTTGGGCAAGCAAGCAAATAGTGAAAAAATGGGCAGTGCAAAATAGCAAAGACCTGGTAATAAAGTGCTTAGCTGTGCAGAACAAAGTTGAGAATACATTGCAGTTTTGTGATCTGGTGCAAATATACATGCCTTCGTTTGAAACCTGTGAGTCTGAGAGTAGCCTGAAACTTATAGTGCCAGGGCCAACTCAGACCAAAGGTTTCGTCAATAAAAACTCCACTGAGTGTTGAGAACATGGCTGCCTGCTTTCCAGGTTATGGACAGCAGTAATGGCCTACGTTTTCAAACCAAGATCCTTAGCTGCAATGTTATCAAACAAGAGTGATGTACTTAAGCAATAATGCCCAACAGGGTGTGTTAATAGTGCTAGGATAGCCTCATGCCTCAGGTGGTTGGGCGCGAGGCCGTGGGCCGGAGTCGTCCAACAACTGAGGCGTGACGTTATCCTAAACACCCTGAAGGCATTATTGCTATTATAAATGGCTCATTGTTATATATAAAATAAAAAAATATATTTTAAAGAATGTTTTTATTAGTGAGGAAAAATATTTTTGTTTCTTAAGAGGAAATGCAAAAAGAGGAGATCCATAATGGCCATAATGATGAGACTAGACCCATGATGTTGTGCTGGGACAACATCATGGGTCCAACAAATTGACCAATCAGAGTCCAGGATTTTTCTTGCCATTGTATAATGCTGAATAAAATGGTACTGATACTCTCTCTAGACAAAGCCTGACATGTAGCTGACATGGTGACATTTTGGGTGTGAACCCTTCTTCAGACCTGTCTGTCTAAGGAAGATATATGCCCAAAATGTCAATATGTTCATTGCATGTCATGCTTTTTCTGTCAAGGTTTACATTACTTTGTAGATAACGGTAATGTCAATATATTTAATGCAACATTATTACTAGTGTTCATTGGCACCTCTTCCCTTATCCCCCTCACTTCAAGCAGTGGCTGACATCTGTACTTGATCAATTAAAAATCTACAGGACTTCTTTGACTGTGGCTAATTAAGGGCCTATTGTCCCACCCAACAGTCGCAGTATGTATCAACAATCACTCTTTTCTCCAGTCCACTCCCCTTTCCTCACCCTTATCTGTCTATCCCTAATATTTCCTCTTACTTATTTTCCTCTACCCCATCCCTTTCCCTGCTACTTTACCCTCACCACCCTACCTACCCCAAGTCTGTATCTAACACTGTCACTCCTTCTCCAGTCCTTCCTTCTACTCCACTGCTAGCTATCTATCCCTATATTTTCTATCTCTCTATCTCCTCTCCCCACCATCTCATAGTGCCCTTGTCCTAGCCATCCTAGCCCTCCTACCCTCAGTTCTCTCACCTTCTGCTCCCCTCCTTGTCATCTGCTCCCTCCTATTCTCTGACACCCCTTGTCATCAGCCCTCCTATCCTCTGCCTGTATCCTAAACTATGTCTACACCCCCACTGTGCTCAATATCTTTGCTGCTCCTAGAGTCTCTACTGTTATTACAAGAGTGCTGCCTAGCTTCCCAGTGTTTACCATATATTATCTCCAAGTTCTAGCATGCCTTTGTAAATATGGTGTAAATAATCTTGTTCTCCTTTTATATCCTAAGTATTCTTCTGTATACTGTTTAGCATATTTATTGAATATGTCTGTGAATACTGTCCTTGTTGTTAATCAGGACCTCCTTGTAAATGAGCTGCTCAACGGAGCCTTTTCCTGCCAATAAACTTGAATTTAATTGAAATACAAATGATAAATATTTCACACAGAATATTGACACAACAACAACTTGATGTGTTAAGGAAGGGATTAACTTTTTCACGATGTCCCATGATAATGACTTCATAATTAACTTTGATGTGTTCAGGTGTTTTAGAAAGTTACAACTGACAGAATTTATATGACCCAAACTCAAATTAACAGGGAATATGTAAATGAAGACCTGCCCTTGTCATTCTGGCAAGAAGCTGATACACAGGAACTGGACATGCAGGAATGTATGAATCTTAATACTATGAATGAATTGCATTTCAAGGTAAATGATGTTAATGCTATGACAGCAATGGATACCTTTTAACTAATAGTCCTGAAGAAAATCACATGATAGTTAATTTCATTTACGTAAATATAAAATTGGAAGAGAAACTGGCTGAATGCCTGAATGGGCTATTTTATAGCTCATTACAGATGGTGTAGTTCCAAAGGACTGGAAAGTAGCATAAGTAGTACCACTCCATAAGGGAAGGTGCATGGAGCAAGTGGTAACTATGGATCTGTCAATCTTACCTGTTTTGTTGGTAAACTAATGGAGTCGGTCAAAGAGGACCTTGAGGACTACCGGAGAGCAGCAGTCTCCAGGATAGCATACAGCATGGGTTTATGGCAGGCAGGTCTTTTTACACCAATCTGATATTTTTATCTAACTGGTGATGTGGGTATGGGGTTGGAACCAAGCTGTGGATTTACTCTACTATAGCTTCAGCAAGGCTGACTTCAGCAGGGCTTTGACTTGATGGCTCACAGGAGATTGCTGAAGAAAATGGAAGATCTGGGTGCAGAAGAGGATATAGTAAGATGGGGAGAAATTATTTGAAGGAGAGGTGGCATGGAACTATGATCAATGGTGTCAAATCATAAGATAGGGAAGTCAAGAGTAAGGTGGCAGAAGGATCCATCCTGGGTCCTGTCCTTTTATTATGTTCATCAGCAACATTCATGAAGAAATCCAGGGCAAGCTGTGTCTCTTCACAGATGACACTAAGCTCTGTGGGTGGGTAAATAGTGGTGAAGGAATTAGGGATATGCAAAGTGACCTGAAGAGGCTAAAGAGGTGGTCTAAGGATTGACAGTTGAAATTCAAGGCCAAAAGTGAATGGTGATGCACCTAGGGAAAAGAAGCCCAGGACAGAATACTGGATGAGTTAGGTAAAGCTGAGCACTACGACTAATGTAAAGGACCCGGAGCATCATTACATTCTCTATTAGTACAGTACAGAATTTGTAAATTTCAATCAAACCCAATTCCATGGAATTTTATAAAATTCTGCTTCTATCTATGGAATTTGTTTGCTACCAAAATTCCAAACTTTCAAAAGCAGAATAGTTTTGTGAATTAGTAATCCATGGTTTACAAAAAGCGCTGATTCTTTCTCTGTAAGCAAAGGAAAAATCAGCAGTTAAATGATCTGCAAAAGCAGACTTTTTGTGGATTAGTAATCTGTGGTTACATAAATTGCAGATTATTTTTCTGCAATCAATGGAAAATAATTCAGCAGTATATGTGATCTGCAAAAAGTTAGTTTGCAGTTTACATAGAAATGCATTTTGAATTCTGCAGAATTCAAACATAATTCTGAAAAAGAATTTTGGAAGCAGAATTGCCATTCTGCTTGGATTCCACCAATGGAATTCTACATTTCACACAGCTCTATTTCCAATCAAAAGCCTGTCATAAAGACAATTGGTGTCCTAGTGGAGCCTTAAGGACTTATAGTTGTAGTCATGAAAATGTTGACTTCTACTGAAGCATTAAATAAAGTAGCAGTGCAGTATTTCCAGTTCCCAGGGTACAATGGACTGTGCACTTGCTCCCAAATGGGAAAGAAAGATTGAAAGTTTAATTGGGAGAAATAAAAATGGAACTCTTGGGTGAGGTTAGCACAAAACCATTGTAATTATTTGGTCAATTAAAATTAAGGACAAAAAGTTTCATAAACTGACCTAGACTGAAAAACAACGCAAGGACAGTAATATCAGTAAAAGAATCAAGTGTATCCATCAATACATTTATAAACTCCTTCTCAAATGAAAGTTTGACATTTAAATCCCTTATTAACCAGCACTCTTAGCTTACTCAGAGCATGAATTGCAAAATGCTGCATCAACTGCAAAATTTTCCTTTTGGTTAGTTATTGTAAAAAACCTAATCTGGTAAAAAATAAAGCCAATAACTGGTATGCTGATGTACAAATAAGCATAAAGTAATGACTTGAAAGAGTCACTAGTAGTATTTAATACAGCACATTTATTCCAATTGTATGGCAAAGATATTTTTCTGCTAAGTAGAGGTGGCGAAGTGGCCAAAATTAGCACTGCGAAGAAATTCATGGAGTAATGCAGAATCTGCAAAGTAATCCTCAATTCAAAGCGGAGTGCTTGGCGTCATAATGAGGAATGCAAAGTCCATTGAAAACAATGACTTTACGTTACTCAACCTTCCCAAACCACTTCTGCACCAATTTTAATGCTAAGTACATAGAAATCAATGTACTTGCATCACTTCGCTATTATTGAGCTCAAGGTGAATTTTGCAGTGATTCATGGGATTGCAGACCAAATGGGCTCTAGATTGTTCTGCACAGCCTCAGTTCTGAGTAGTGTGTGTGTAGTGGTAGCTGGAGATGGTTTGCTTTCAGAGCTCTGCAATTTAAACCCTCTAAAGCTGTTAAAAAGCCTTTTTGAGCCATTTTCTTTGCTCAAAATTTAGTACATCAATTGCAGGAAAACCCTCCTGTGCTCATATTATCAGTATTTATTGTTTGTGTGTGGATTTTGAATGTTAATTTAGAACATTCAGTCTGTGTACTGATAAACACTTGAAGTGTGCTTTCGAGGAGGAGCGTATCTGTGGTGGAGGTAGATTAACTGGGAGAAAAAAGCAGTCTTTCTGTTTTGGTTATATTTTTTTGTATAACTGTGTTAATGTACACACAGTAATATTTTCAGTAATTATTAAAATTGTTTTGCTGATTGTTGTGGTGCAGCAGTGCATAATTTCAGTTTATTTAAAATATTTGGTTATATTACTGAAGTTTTCAATTTGCTACACATTACCTGTAGTGTGTGTGTGTGTGTAGTGTGTAGACGACAAGTGCCATCAAATCAGACACCTTTATTGTGCCACAGAGTAATTGCAGCAGTGTGAACCTGCTATCCACAGCACCTGCATGATTTTGTACTGCTTTGTGGTATCTTGGTTTTGGACTGTTACTGCAGTGCTGCTGCCCCCTCCTCCCCAACCACCAAAAGGTATTCTTTTCAAGATTGGATTGTTACTTGTGAGCACTGGTTAAGGTGTGGTTGTGACTTTGCATCTACACCTCTTCTTGATTATACAGTGCAATCTTAATCTGTCTGTGCTTTTGCATCTGTTTAGTGCCCAATCTCCATCTGCAAGTCACAGTTGTTGTTTTTTTGGCTTCACATCCACCAGCCCAGACTGAAAGTTCAGAAATCTAAATTTGTTTAGAATTTTCTTGGTGATCCCAAAATGCCTGCAAAGAGACGTTGCAAGCACATCTGTTTTAGCCATGGCTGTGCTGCCAGTGGCAGGATTGGCCATGGGCATGGTATGATGCAGAAGTGCATAGCTGATGTCAGTAAAGGGATTTCTCCATCAATATGTTTTACAGTTCAGTCTGTACTTCACTCATAGTTGGAGGAGATGATGTTGTCCCAGCTGGTGGTGTTAGTGCAGTTTCTGCTAGCATAAATTTTGATGCCTCACGTTCCACTTCTGACCAGTTAACTGTTTCAAAAATATAGTTGAGTCTAAAGCTGTGACTGGCAGTGTAGATGATTTCGTACTCCCATTAACATCACCATGATAGTTGAACATGATTCTGATCCTAACGATGATAACTCTCAATGTCACATTTCTTCCAGCGCTGTTGAGGTCATTCCTTTGCCATCCAATGATTCAAAGTGTGGCACAAAAATATCGGGTGATGATGATGATGATGTTGTGGTTGGAACGTGTTCTCCTCATGACAGCATCAAGCTGAAAATGGATGCGGATGATGTTGATGAATATGATGATGATGTCAGTGACCCCTGTTGGGAAATGGAGAAAAAGAAAGTTAAGGTGGCTGTGTCTGGGTCTGTTGGTTTTATCCCCCCTCAAAAGTTGTGATTTAGTGATTCATGTTGATGATGATGACCCAGTAATAATCATAGGTAGTCATGGTGATCAGTTAGAGTCCAGGTGTCCAGCCTGAAAAATCATGTAGTACACCTTCCTTTCAGGGGTAAAAATTGTAGTCCAATAAGCAACATCAGGGACATGTTAAAAGTAGGGGATCACAATCCCTTGTTTGGGATTTTTGTCCAAGAAGCAAATGATGAGTCAGTTGCAATCTGCCAGCTTGCCATGCATGTGTGAGTCAAAGTAAAGGGAGTCATCTGGGCATGGGGGCAGGCACACATCTTAAAGCAGGCACATGGCACTGTGGAACCCGGCACCA
Source organism: Neoceratodus forsteri (assembly GCA_016271365.2). NCBI lineage: Eukaryota > Metazoa > Chordata > Ceratodontiformes > Ceratodontidae > Neoceratodus > Neoceratodus forsteri. The sequence continues at coordinate 1,198,885,155 of CM028131.1, read as the reverse complement.
GATGGCAGCTAATATCATAGTGGACATTCACCCTTGTCATCAACCTTACTGAGCATGTTATCCTTTTCCATGAGCATAAGGCCAAGTAGGAATGTCTGCAGTAGCAATGAAATAACACCATAGGATTACTACAGGTATGATGAGGGAAGGATTATGATTTAGAAATCTTGTCAAGTGGTGGCCAGAGTAGCAGTGGTGGTGGTCAATGCAATATGTCTAGTGGAAGTGGTACATCAACCTCTGTATGTAAAATGAGAGAAATAACTTAATTCATGGACTTGTCACCTGTGCACCCCTCTTCATCACACAACCACACCCCATCCCACAGTCCATTCGCAGAGCAGGAGCCATTTGTCACATCCTGTGCAAAGCGTGTAAGTCAGCTCACATTGGAGAGTGTTTTGCCCATAACCTCCTGCCTGCCTGGAGCATGTGACCTACACTGTGTAAGCCATGTGATGTGTGTGGGCTGCCTGTTATTTCTCACTCCACCTTAAAGTGGAATAAGGCAAGTGCACAATGCAAAGTCATAATTACAATGTGATGAGGGCTTAAATTGGGCACTTCACATAGCGGAATACTAACGAAGTGATCACTTCTCATCTGCTTCATGGGTAGAATTTTGCTTTTGCATCTCTACTGCTAGGTCAAATCAAAGGTTGAAGAGACCACTGAAGTGATGCTTGTGAGTCTGCTTCTCTTATTTAAAACAACACAGTTAGTTACAGTTTGTATAGCACAAGCGAAAATTCTGCTTATTCAGATTAATGGATTAAAATAGCACTCAAACAAAGCTCAGGCTCATGGGGTTTACATCATTCTGCTTGATTATATCAACTAAGCATGATAGTATACACATGCAAATAAAGCATTACTTTTGCTATGGGGAATTTTACAGGTACCTAAAGAAAGTACAGGATACCTGTGGCACACTGCAGGTAGAGTGCCAAAAACTAGGGGTGTACCTGCCATTTTGCTTGGATAAACAGTATAGCCAAGCATCACTAGCATGGAGAAAATGAAACCAGGAGAGGAGCTGTTAGTATATATCAGTTATGCAGAAACTATTTTACAAGAAAACTTCATTAGTAGCAGGAAAATAACAATCACCTGATTCAGTCAGTCATACTGTTTGAACTTATCAGATAGTTCTTAGTAAGCTGGTAGCAACAAGATACTTGCAGAAACTTAATTCAACCAGATATGCAGCAGAGCCTTGCACATTTTCAATGGTTCAGCACTTTGCTTTCATGATGGAAGGTAGAGGTCAGCACTCACCATTTTAAACCATGAGCAAAATAAAGAACACTGATGCAGGAATAGGTGCCTCTCAATTCTCTGTATTTCCAATGAACTCATCAGGTGCACAACACAGCAACAGGTAAGATCTTCCTAGCTGTTACTGTGTCGTGCACCTGATGTGTTTACTGGGAATAAATTGAACAGAGAGGCACAAATTTCTGCATCAGTGTGCTTCTATTTTTCCTATGGTTTAGAGTGGTGAGTGCTGACCTCTTCTTCCTTAGATTACTACTCATTAGAGCTAGGCACCACAACTCCTGTGTTCACCTCTACCTTCCTGTCTGCATTTTGCATTCATTTTAAATTGAAGTCCTACAATTTTTAAGTATCTTTGTAGCACTTGGTAGCCAAAAGCAACTTACGGAGTAAAGTGCTGCAATGGTTTGAGCAAACAAGCAAATAGTGGAAAAAGGAGCATTGCAAATGTAGCAAAGACTTTGTAATGAAGTGCTTAGCCATGCAGATCAAAACTGAGAATACTTATCATCTTTATTATCTGGTGCAAATATATACACCTTCTGTTTGAAACCTGTGAGTTACAGAGTAGTCCAAACATATAGCACCAGGACCCTATCAGACCAAAGGTTCCTCTGTCAGTAAACAAATACTCCACCAGTGTTGAGAACATGGCTCCCTGCTTCACAGCTTATAGACAGCAGTAAATTGACTCAATGGCTTTAATTTGCAAATCAAGAACCTCGCTGCAATGTAATGAAACTAAGACTGTAATCATACTGCGAATGCACTGATATTGATACTGTCTCTAGACAAAGCCTGACATGCAGCCAGTGTGATGACATTTTTGGAGTGAACTCCTCCTCAGACCTGTCTGGTAGAGTCTGAGGAAGGGTTCTTGCCTGAAATATCACTACATTGACTGCATGTCAGGCCTTGGTGAGAACATAAATTATTTTGTAGAGGATGGTAGTGTCTATACATTATATGCCACATTGTTCCTAGTGTCCAGTGGCACCCTTTCCTTACTCCACCACAAGTCAAGTATTACCTGGCATATGAACTTGATAAATTACAAATAATAAATGTTTCACACAAAACACTGACACAACAACAGTTTGAAATGCTAAGCAGAGGACTAACTTTTCATGGATACCACAGGTTAATGATTCTACAATTAACTTTGATGTGTTCAAGTTTTAGAAATTTACAACAGAGAGATTTATGCCAACAAAACTCAAAGTAACAGGAACATCTGAATTAAGAACTGCCCTTGTCATTCTGGCAAGTAGCTAATACTCAAGAAATGGACATGCAGGATAGCAGTCTTGATACTTTGAAAGAACTGTATTTGGAGGCAAACAATGTTAGTGTTATGACAGCAGTGGATGCCTTTTAACTAATATTTCTGATAAAATCACATGACAATTAAATTCAGTTATGTAAATAGCAAACAGGAAACAAAACTGGCTGAACCCTGGTGGGGCTGTTCAATAGCTCATTACTGATAGGGTAGTTCCAAAAGACAGGACAGTAGTGGACATAGATCTACTCAATAAGGGAAGGGACATGGAGAAAGTGGGTAACTATAAAACTGACAGTCTTACCTCTTTTATTGGTAAACTGATGGCTTCACTGATCAAAGAGGACCATGGAAACTATCTGGAGTGCAACAAACTCCAGGATAGTATACAGCACAGGTTTGTCGCAGGGAGGTCTTTTCAGACCAACCTGGTAGTTTTCTTGACTGAGTGCTGAGGATGTTGGGTAGGAACCAAGCTGTGGATTTACTTTACAATGATTTCAGCAAGGCTGACTTTGGTAAGGCCTTTGAATTGATGGCTCAGAAGATTGCTGAAGAAAATGGTAGATCTGGGTGCAGCTAAGGATATAGTAGGATGGAGAGTACATTCATTGAAGGAGAGGTAACACAGACTTCTAATTAATGGTGCCAGATCATAAAAGAGGAAGTCATGAGTAAGGTGCCCAAGGGATCCATCCTGGGTCATGTCCTCTTTCATATGTTCATCAGCAATAGTCATGAAGGAATCAGGGAAGATGTGTCTCTTCACAGATGACACTAAGCTCTGTGGGAGGGTAGAAAGTGGTGAGGGAATTACAGAGATGCAAAGTGACCTGCAAAGGCTAGGGAGGTGGTCTTAGGATTGGCAGTTGAAATTCAATGCCAAACAATGCAAGTTGGTGGTATGCCACCTAACAGTGACATTTCTGTGGTGACATGTGTCGATTTCTGCAACAGCACCATGCCACTGTAGAAGTGCTGCTGGAAGAGGACAACCACTTTCCCGACCAGCCCCTCCCTGAACTAACTCTGACCTGGAGTTAGAATCCTTTAGTTCAGGTGGTGCATGGGGTTTGTGAGTGAAGCCCCTGATATAAAAAAATAAGAGAGCCAATGTGTGGCTCCATGCCGACTGCAACTTGCAGTTGACATGGAGCCCATCATTACAATGCCAGTCGTGATCTTTTGTCACACTGGCATGGTAGAGCACAAGTTGGTGCACCTAGCAGAAACAAACCCTAGGATAGAGTACTGGATGTGTGGGGTAAAGCTGAGCATTGACTCAGGAAAGGGACCTAGGACTCATCATTACATTCTTTATTAGATCTATGCAGAATGTTTAAGTTCCCATTTAACAGAATTCTGTAGAATTTTAGAAAATTCTCCTCATTCTGTGGAATTTTTGGGAGCAAAATTCAAAATTTTTGAAAATAGAATATTTATTTGTGGCTTAGTAATCCAAAGTTACATAAACTGCAAATTCTTTTTCTGTAATCAATAGAAAATAATTTAGTGGTCTACATGATCTGCAAAAAGTTAGTCTACAGTTTACATAGGAATGCATTTTGAATTTGCCAGAATTAAAAAAAATTCTGAAAGAATTTTGGAAGCAGAATTATCATTCTCCATAAATTCCACCAACAGAATTTTTGCGTTCTCGTAGCTCCATTCTCTAACAAAGAGCCTATCATAAAGACAGTTGTCCTGGTGGATCCAGTAATGAATTGTAGTCATAGTCATGAAAAGTTAACTTCTACTGAAGTATTAACCAAGAAGTGTGGGGAGGGTACGGCAGGTGGGAGTATTTCCAGCTCCCAGGGTACAAAGTCCTTGCACTTGCTCCCAAATGAGAAAGAAAGATTGAAAGTACAAGTGGAAGAGCTAAAACACAACCCTGAGTGAGGCTAGTATAAAACCATTGTAATCGGTTCATAAATCTAAAGAAGGGAAAAAGTTTCAGAAGTTTAACCTAGACTGAAAACACAGCAATAGGCATCCGTATCAGTAAAAGATTCAAGTATATCCATAAATAATTTACAGACTCCTTCCCAAATGAAAGCTTGACATTTAAATCCCACATTAAGCAAAACTCTTAGCTTACTCAAAGCATGAATTACAAAATGTTGCATCAATTTGTGAAGATTTTCCTGTTGGTTAATTATTGTAAAACTCATCTGGGAAAAAATGAAGCAAATAATTGGTATGCTGATGTACAAATAGCCATAAAGTGATAACTTGTAAGAGTTGCTTGTATTATTTAAAACAGCATGGTTATTCAAATTGTATGGCAAAGAGAATGTTCTGCAATGTCACATCAACAGTTCAAGAGAGTGTTGAAGTGATGCATGTGAGAGTCTGCTTGTTATTTCAAACAGCACAGTTAGTTACAAATTGTATGGCACACACAGAATCTTCTGCTTATTCAGATTAATGGATTGAAATAGTGCTCAGAAAAGGTTCAGGCTAGTTGGATTTATATCCTGTGCTTGAGTATATCAACAAAGCATAATAGATAAATGTCAATGCACAGTATACAAATTCAAAAAGGAGTTTCTCTTGCTGTGGGAGCGTTGCAGGTACCTAAACACAGTACATGATACCCGTGGCAGACTGCAGATAGAGTGCCAAAAAGCTGGGGGTATACCTCCTGGTTTGCTTGGATATATTAAGCCATGCATCACTACCACAGAGAAAATGAAACCAGGAGAGGAGCTGTTAGTATATGTCAATTATGCAGAAACTCTTACAGGAGAACTCAAACTTAATTAGTAGCAGAATAATATAAAGTACCTGATTCAGTCAGTCATACTGTTTGAACTTTTAGAAAGTTTCTAGCAAGCTACCAGCAACAAGATACTTGCCAGAATTTAATTCAACCAGATATGCATCAGAACCTTGCAAATATTCACATGGTTCAACACTTTACATTCATGATCAGTGGTGGAAGTCAGCGCTGACCACTTTAAACCATACTCAAAATAAATAACACTGATGCCAGAAAAGGTGCCTCTCAATTCAGATGCACAATGTAGCAACATTTAAGAGCTATATAGCTATTACTGTGCAACTGATGAGTTATCTGGGAATGAAATTAAATTAACTGAGAGGCATCTATTTCTGCATCAGTGTTCTTCATTTTTCTGTTGTTTAAAGTGGTGAGTGCTGGTCGCTGCCTTCCTTTAGACTACTACTTATTGGGACTAGGCACTGTAACTCATTTGCTAGCCTTTACCTGCTTGACTGGACTTTGCATTCATTTTAAACTTATGTACTAATGTTTTAAAAGTATATTTGTAGCATTTGATAGCCAAAAATGGTTTATGGAGTAAACAGCTGCAATGATTTTTGTAAACAAGCAAATAGTGAAAAAGGGACAGTGCAAATGTAGCAAAGACTTTTGTAATAAAGTGCTTAGATGTGCAGATCAAGCCTGAAAATACATCTCAGCTTTATGATCTGGTGCAAATATATATGCCTTCTGGTTCAAACCTGTACGTCACAGAGTAGCCTGTAATTTATAGCACCAGAACACACTCAAACCAAAGGTTCCTCTGCCAGTAAAAAAAATCCTCAAAATCCACTGAGTGTTGAGAATGTGGCTCCCTGCTTCACAGGTTATGGATAGCAATACATTGGCCCAACAGCCTAAGTTTGCAAACCAAGAACCTCAATTGCAATGTTATGAAACAAAACTGAAGTTGTTCTGATGAATAAAGTGATATTGATAATCTCTGCAGACAATGCCTGATGTGCAGCCAATGAGGTAACATTTCTGGTGTGAACCTGCCCAAAACATCAGCACGTTGGCTACATGTCATGCTTTTTCTAGTGAGAGATTAAATTACTTTGTAGAGTGGTAGTGTCAATATATTTTATGCCACATTATCCCTAGTGTCCATTGGCATACCTTCTTATATCCCACTGCAGTTCAAACAGTGCCTGGCATCTGAACTTGATCAATCACAAATAATAAATATTTCATGCAGAACATTGACACAACAGCAACTTAATGTGTTAAGGAGGAGATTAACATTTTACCAGCATCCCAAGATAATGATTTCTCCATTAACTTTGATGTGCTCAGGTGTTTTAGAAAGTTACAACTGATAGAATGTCGTGAACCAAACTCAAAGTAACATGGAATACTGTAAGTGAATGAAGACCTGCCCTTGTCATTATGTCAAGAAGCTGATACACAAGAAATGGACTTGCAAGATAGTATGAATTGTAATACTTTGAATGAATTGCATTTTGAGGCAAATTATGTTAATGCTATGACAGAAATGGATGCCTTTTAAATAATAGTCCTGATGAAAATCACATCATAGTTGATTTCAGTTATGTAAATAGCAAATTGGAAACATAAACTGCCTGAACCGTGGTAGCACTCTTTAATACTGTAGTTCATTACAGATGGGGATAGTTCAAAGGACTGGACAGTAGCAGCTGTAGTTCCACTCCGTAAGGGAAGGGAAGGAACACTGAGCAAGTGGATAACTACAGTACAGATCTATCAGTCTTACCTCTTTTGTTGGTAAATTGATGGAGTCACTGGTCAAAGAGGACATCGTGGACTACCTGTAGAGCAAATGACTCTAGGATAGTATACAGCATGGGTTTGTGGCAGGAGGTCTTTTCAGACCAATTTGATACTTTTCTTTGACTGGGTGATGTGGATATTGGGTTGGAACAAAGCTGTGTATTTACTCTACTATATCTTCAACAAGGCTAACTTTTGAAAGGCTTTGTCTTGATGGGCAACAGAAGATTGCTGAAGATAATGTAAGATCTTGGTGCAGCAAAGGACATAGTAAGATAGGGAGGAAATTGATTGAAGAAGAGGCAGCATGGGGTTGTGATTAATGGTGTCAATTCATAAGAGAGAATGTCATGAGTAAGGTGCTAGAGGCTCTGTCCTGGGTCCTCCCTCTTTAGTATGTTCATCAGCAACATTCATGAAACAATCCAGGGCAAGTTGTGTCTCTTCACAGATGACATTAAGCTCTGTGGGAGGGTAAATAGTGGTGAGGAATTAGGGAGCTGCAAAGTGACCTGCAAATGCTAGGGAGATGGTGTAAGAATTGGAAGTTGAAATTTATGTCCAAAGAGTGCAAGGTGATGCACCTAGGGAAAAAGGACCTCAGGACCAAGTACTGGTGGAGTATAGCAAAGCTGAGCATTATGACTAAGGAGAGGAACCTAGAATTAATCATTACATTCTTTATTTTGCTATGCCGAATTTTAAATTCGATGGAAGAAAATTCTGTTCAATTTTAGAAAATTAACCTCTTTCTGTAGAATTTTATTGGCACCCAAATTCCAAAATTTTGAAAGAAGAAAGTTTTTGTGGATTAGTAATCCATGGTTACATAAACTGCAGATTCTTTTTCTGTAATCAATGGTAAAGAATTCAGCAGTTAACATGATCTACAGAAGTTAGTTTGTAGTTTACATAGAAATGCATTTTGGATTTTGCAGAATTCAAAAGCATTCTGAAAGCATTTTGGAAATGGAATTGCCATTCTCCATGAACAGAATTCCACATTCTACCTATCAGTATTCCAAATCAAAGTGCCTATTATAAAGAAAATTGGTGTCCTAGTGGATCCTGTAAGGAGTTACAGTTGTAGTCATGGAAAAGTTGACTTCTACCAAGTATTAGAAAGGAAGTGTGTGTATGTTGGGGGGTATCTGCAGCTCCCAGGGTACAATGGTCTGTGTACTTGCCCCAAATAGGAAAGAAGCGATTTAAAATACAAGTGGGAGAATTAAAAGTAGAACTCCTCTTTGAGGCTAGCACATAACCATTGTAATCAGTTCATAAATCTAAACAAGGAAAAAGTTTCAGAAACTTTACTAGACTGAACAAGCATTTGCCAATGCCGAACAATCGCTTGCAGGTATTTGCAGTGGTATTTGGCACTTGGACATGGCTTAAAAAATCAGTGACAAAGAAGTAAAATGAGGGAGACAGTTTCACAAGTGGTTCTATTGCCTGAAGCAGGCAGCATAGCAGTATTGGTGTAAAATACTTTGTCTGCAGAAGAGCAAGTCTGTAACTCTGTTACCCACTGTTCAGTCACAGAAACAAATTGTAGGAGGGACAGAAACATGCTAAGGCAAAGTCTTGGACATCCCTGAATATACATATATATATCCCCCTCCCCTCTCCCCACTCTCCCTCCCACCCCCAAACCTCCTCTTCTACAGGTTCTTTTCAGGCTTGGCGTACTCTGCCACAGGAAAGCTCAGAGTTGAAAGGCAGAGGGTAAGTGCATTAGGGGTTTGGGGAAGTGGAAAACATGGAGGATATTGGCTGCACCAGAGAGGATATTAAAAATATAAGTAAAAACAAGCATTTGTCAATGCCGAATGTTGCTTGCTTCTATGTGCTGTTTAGGTATTTGGAAGTCATTGGAGTGCAAATATTGAAAATTATTGAACTTACAAGCGTGCGTAGGAACTGCGCAATGCACTACAGTAAAACAGTCATTTTAGGAATTTTTTCACCAAATTTTCAACACAGCCATTTTAAGACCTCTGCTCATGAACAGTGTCACTGTGATTTTCTTAATGTGTCCCATACATTGATTTCGCACACCGACTCGCCATTGTATGCTTCATGGTAGGAAACATGTTTTGGGCAGGATGTGAAATGACAGCTGTACTGCTCATAAGGAGGTATGGTAAAATGGCAATGTTGTAAATCTGGAGTGAAAATATTGAAAATTCATGAACTTACAAGCGTGCATAGAAACTGTGCAACACACGCTCGTCAAAGCGGTCATTTTAGGATTTTTCCACCAAATTTTCAAAATAGGCTTTGAGAGCCCACCTTATGAACACTGGCAGTGTCACTTCATTAATCATTCGGAAGGTGATTTCACACAGTGACTGCTGAAATCACCCTTCGGACTCGAATAACGCCATGACAGTGACAGCATTCATGAGAAGGGTCCCAAAAACCCCATGTTGAAAACTTGGTGCAAAAATTCCAAAAAGTGCCTGAGATATGCAATAAAGTTGAAAAACCCTATGTATCCCATTATACAGTTTACGGCATTTCCTCAGTTCGCGATCGGCTTTGAAGAGTGCAGGCGTGTTCCGGTCCACCGATGATCGTCACACCAAGCTCGGAGGTAAGTATGGGGTAAGGGGTTGTGGGTAGGCAGGGTGCACAGTGGGTGGAGTGCGGGTTGTGGGAGGGGTGGGGAGACAGTGATGGAATGTTTTCTTATTTACAGGTTTTTGTTTTTTATTCAGACGACGTTGACATTTGCCACACTGGGTGGGCTCCCAGTGTGGCAGCAGGAAAGCTGTTTAGGGGATGTGGAGCCGATGGAGGATTGGACACCCCTGTCCACTAAAACAAGATTTGCCACGCTGGGGTGGGCTCCCAGAGTGGCACCAAAGCTTTGGGGGCGTGCAGACTTGAAGCGGCGGGGATTGGGGAACCCCGGCCGGCCTATAACATTTCGGCAGCTCATACAGAGGCGTTGCCAGCACTGATTGCAGCGGTGGTTTTCTTTGAAGTGAAGACCACTGCTGTCATACACAACACCCACATCCATTGGTGCAGGATCACCACGCCTGCTCAACGGAGCAGTGGATTGCACAGGAGAGTCACACCTCCAAAGTGTCCTATTCTTCCCAAGACGTCCTGCGCATGCGTGCAAGTGAACGTGAAAACAGCAAGAGGCAGCAGTATCAGTAAAAAGGTTCAAGTGTATTCATACTATAAATCAGTTTCCAAACTCCTTATCAAAATAAAGCTTGACATTTACATCCCAGATTAACCAGCATTTATGGCTCAGTCAATGCATGGATTGCAAAATGTTGCAACAACTGCAAATATTTTTCTTTTGGTTATTGTCAGAACCTCATCTGGGAAACAATGAGGCAAATAATAGGTATGCTGATATATAAGTAACCACAACATGAAGAATTGTAAGAGTCCTTTGTATTATTTAAGACAGCACAGTTATTCAAATTGTATGGCAAAGAGAATATTGTGCTATATCACATCAATGGTTCAAGAGAGTGTTGAAGTGATGCTTGTGAGAGTCTGCTTCTGTTATTTCAAACAGCACAGTTAGTTACAATTTGTATGGCAGAGACAAAACCTTGTGCTTATTCAGATTAATGGATTGAAATAGCATTCAAGCAAGGCTCATGCTGGTGGGAGTTTTACCTGCCTCTAGTTGAGTGTATCGACTAAACGCAAATAAAAAATGTCAGTTCACAATACGTAAATGTAAACATAGCAGTTTCTCTTGTTGTGGAAACTTTGCAGGTACCTAAACAAAGTACAGGATGCCTGTGGAGACTGCAGGTAGTGCATTAAAAATGCTGGGGCGGTTGTACCTACTGTTTTGCCTGGATATACCAAGCTGAGTGTCACTAGTGCAGAGGAAATGAAACCAGCAGAGGAGTTATATTATATGTCAGTTATGCAGAAACTCTATTAAAAGAGAACTCAAACTTTGTTAGTGACAGGCAACTATAAGTCACCTGTTTCAGTCAATCATACTGTTTAAACTTTCTAGAAAGTTTGTAGTAAGCTGGTAGAATTAGATATCTCTCAACTGGGGAATACAGTGGTGTGGGTTTCAACAAAAGTAATACAGCAGGGGTTGCAGGGCTACCCTTGCCATGACATTTAATTGACTCAACTCCCGGAAATCTACTTTATGAGCCAAGAGGAAATCTCCAGGGTCTCTCTCTCTGTGACCCCATCTGACCTCCACATGCTGCCTAGGGTAGCAGTGAGGAAGGTGCACCCTACCCTGATAGGTTTGTGTGCACTGTGCAGTCCGGGTGTGAGGTAAGAGGAGTCCTTTGCCAGTTAACGCTGGCTGGACAAGTCTTTGTAACTATAGTAAGCACCAACTAACACAATAAACACAAACATTTCACAAAAGGTCTGTGTAGTGGTAGCCCTAAAGCTGTACAAACACACTTACTGGGGTGGCCGGTGGAAGTCACAGCTAGATTATCCAATCCAGTGTGATTTACCAAAGAACACACCATGAAGGCTGACATACCTTGTAATGGCACCAGTTATTCACATCAAATTTAAAACCAACATTTGCAATTGCAACACAGCCCAGCAGCTTTCAGGCATGACATCCGTGGGACTCCTCAACTGTCATAGCAGCAGAAAGCCATGCCATCGTGACCCATGCAGCCATATCCCCACCACTAGTCAATTTCCCAGACTTAGACAAGTGACACTCAACTCAAACCACCCCATGCAGCTGTTATCATTTGCACTTCAAACAAAACACAAAACGACAGACACCAAGATGGTTTTGACACAGATCCCAGCTGGCTGGACAGTTTTGACATAGCTTCCAGCTGGTTCCTAGAGGGCAATCTAAGAAGAATAATAGCCTTTCCCGCTGATGCCACCACTTCATTCTCATTGCCTCACTACTCTTCCAAAGAGCCAACTTCAGTTGGGGCTATCCAGCACCAACAGCCCAAGGCCCCACTGAGCCCTACTGGGAAAGTTGCTACTGCCAATGAGACACCAAATTACAGACCAAAAGGACAAGAGTTGCAGCTGCAGCTACCAGAACTCACTGTGCCAATGCCACCCTGTCATGCATCTTCAGTGCAGCTGCCTCCCTATCTGCACTGCTCACAAGCTCCTGCTGCTGCGCCCACAGGGCAGATGGCGATCCTGGCCCAGCTCTGAACACCTCCTGCTGCTATTGTTGCCAGCTTCTTGGAGAAAGGCTTGTCCTCCTCCGCTCCACTCCTCCTCCTATAACTGGGAAAAGCTCTGGTTGCTTATGGCCACATCATTTCAAGGAAAAGTTATATGGTCATGACAGTGGGAGAATAATGGTGGCTACCCTGAATGTTGTTGAGATTTTGCAAATAAAGCTTATCACCGCCTTATGGTTGGTGGTAAAGGAATGTGAGTGACATGGAGGTCAAAACACTCGCTCACTTTCACAGAACACAATCAGTAGGCGATTAAAAAAATGTTTTCATTATTATATTATGTCTATATAAGTGGGAGGTGCTAACTGTGTACCAGGTAGTAGTGGTTTGCCTCTACAGTAGTAGCCATAAACTTCCCTTTTACTGCAGTCAGTACCAATACCATACTGTGTTTCAAACTGAAAGTGGGGATGTGCTGCCCGGTGGCGCTGATGGTTGAGGCGCTGGATGCCACACCTCACGCCACACTGGCTACCCAGGTTCGGGAACAGTCCTGGGCCACTGGGGATCAGCAGGGAGAGAGGATCATGCATCCAGAGGACAGCTCTCTCTCTGGGGTGGGATTCAGGCTTGCCTGGCACTGCAGTGGCCCCTGGTGGAGACCGGAGGTAGTGTCACACTAGGAGGAACACATAGCAGGACGAGAACTGCTGCAGGTTACCTGACACCATTGCACATCCAAGCTCTCAGGGGTGGGATTGAGGGTGTAACTATTAACCAGAAAAACCTCCATGATGGAGGGTCCAGGGTGCGTAACCTACGATGCTCAGTGTCAGGCTCCTCCTCTCACTTCCTCTGCTCTCCTCTGTCCTGGGGCCACCTGACTGGATTCTAGATAGAGCACCAGGTTGTGTAATCTGGTGGTCCCTCCTGGGGACTCAGAGCTGGGGGGCTGGGTGGCTGTAGAGAGATGATGAGAGACCAGCCATGGAGGAGGAAGAGTGAGTTTCAGGTGGGCAGGATCAAGGCGGACACTGTGTGACCACTCCTGAATGAGTTCAGGAAGGTAAGAGAGAGATAAATAAAGTTCTAAAAGAAAAGAAAGTGGGGATGTGAGCCAGACTGATCAGGTCACGATCAGTTGTTTGATGGCTGGCATCATGCTTATCAAAGGAAAGAGACATACTATGATAGGGTCAGCTCTTTCCTTTGAACTACCTCAAGATTTTCACCCAGCAAACTAGAAAAGTGTAATGATCAGCCTGGCTGATCATTGGTGTAACTGAGGAGCCCCTTACAGGCTGCCCTGCATTGAACGACAGTGACATACTGTACCTCTCAAAACCCATCTCACAGCATTATGTTTGCTTTCATGGAAGTACATGCTGAATATGATAAAGGACACAAAAGTCTCAAAAACTTGACCTACTGTAGATTGAAAAAGAAAGCAACAGGCAGCAGCATCAGTAAATGACTTAAGTGTATTCATAAATCCGTTTCAGACTCCTTCTCAAATGAAAGCTTGACATTTAAATCCCACATTAACCAGCACTCTTAGCTTAATCAAAGCATGAATTGCAAAATGCAGTAACGGAAAAACATTAATTTTGGCTAGTTATTGTCAAAACCTCATCTGGGAACAAATGAAGCAAATAACAGGTATGTTAATGTATAAATAACTACAAAGTAATGACACGTAAGAGTATCTTGTATTATTTAAAACAGCACAGTTATTCAAATTGTATGGAAAAGAGAGAATTTTCTGCTAAGCCAATCAATGGTTCAAGAGAGTGCTGAAGTGATGCTTGTGAGAGTGTTTTGATGTTATTTAAAAAACAGCACAATTAGTTACAATTTGTATAGCAGAGATAGAATCTTCACGGTTTTAGATTAATGGATAGAAGTAGTGCACAAACAAGACTCAGGCTGGTGGGGGTTTACCTCCTTCTGCTCAAATATATTGACTAAGCATTATAGATAAATGTCAGTGCACAGTATACAAACACAAAGCTGTTTCTCTTCCTGTGGGAAATTTTGCAGGTACCTAAACAAAGTACAAATTACCCATGGCAGACTACAGGTGGTGCACTTAAAAAGCTAGGGGTGTACCTCCCATTTTGCTTGGATGTTACAAGCTGAGCATCACTACCTGTAGCACAGTAAAAATGAAACCAGGAGATCAGTTGTTAGTGCTGTATATGTCAATTATGCAGAAACTCTGTTACAAGAGAACTCAAACTTCGATAGTAGAAGGCAGGTACTGTATAAAGCACATGATTCAGTTAATCATACTGTTTCAACTGTTCAGAAACTCTTAGTAAGCCTGTAGCAATAAAATGCTTGCAGAAACTTGATTAAACCAGATATGCAGCATTGCCTTGCAAATTTTCATATGGTTCAAAACTGCATTCATGAAGGAAGGTGGAGTCAGTGTACCACTTTAAACCATAGGCAATAAATAACACTAATGAAGGAATAGGTGTGTCTCAGTTCATTTTATTCCTAGTGAATTTATCAGGTGTATAGCACAGCAACAGGTAGAGCTTCACCTGTTGCTGTGTTGTGCAACTGATGAGTTATCTAGAATAAACAAACTGAGCGGCACCAATTCCTGCATCAGTGTGTTTTATTTTGCTTTGGTTTAAAGTGATAAGTAATGACCGCCACCTTCCTTTAAACTAGCAGTAGTAGTAGTAGTTTACCTTATTGTTTGATCATAAAAAGATCATCACAAAGAGTATCAGCTCATATAAAATACAATTAATTTGCATATTATTTACATTTCAATACAGGAACGGATAAC
This sequence comes from Neoceratodus forsteri, assembly GCA_016271365.2. Lineage (NCBI taxonomy): Eukaryota > Metazoa > Chordata > Ceratodontiformes > Ceratodontidae > Neoceratodus > Neoceratodus forsteri. The sequence goes on along the minus strand of CM028131.1, from coordinate 1,198,870,120 downwards.
ATTAGGAATAGACTACTAATTATCAGGGCTAGGTACCACAGCTGCCGTGGTTACCTTTACCTGCTTGCATTCATTTTAAATTGATGTTCTAACATTTTTAAAGGATCTTTGTAGCATTTGGTAGCCAAAAGTAGCTTATGAAGTAAAGTGCTGCGATGGTTTGGGCAAACAAGCAAATAGTGAAAAAGGGAAGTGCAAATGTAGCAAAGACTTTGTAATAAAATGCTTTGCCATGCAGATCAAAACTGTGAACATAGAAACTGACGGGTAGATAAGGGTCGCTGGCCTATCCAGTCTGCCCTGTTTTGTTATATTGCTTTTGCTGCATACCCTTCCAGGTCTACAGCACTTTCTTTCACCCATTACCTACCCCTTATGATTCCCTTTATGCTTATCCCAGGCTTTTTGAATCCCACCACTGTTTTTGCCCCCACTACCTCAACTGGAGGAAGCATAGAAACATAGAATTTGATGGCAGATAAGGACTGCTTGGCCCACCTAGTCTGCCCATTTCCCTACCTAATGGATAAGCTGCAGATCCTAGTCAAACAACAGCCTACTTCCTACTACCCCCACTAGAATTGCTTTTATGTCTGTCCCATGCATTCTTCAGTTCCCCACTGTTTTTGACTTCACTGTCTCTTCAGGAAGGCTGTTCCATGCATCCACAACCCTCTCCATGAAAAATACTTCTTCACATTACCTCTGAGCCATCCCCTCTATCTTCAAATTGTTCCCCTTGTTCTTGCATGTCTCTTTTCTGAAAGATGCTACCCTCTTGGTCTTTGTTGATTCCCTTGAGGATCTTGAAAGTTTCTATCATGTCCCCATCTCCTCCTCTCCTCGTGGGTAAACATATTAAGCTCCTTTAACCTCTTCATATGTCTTCTGATGCAGTCCATGCACCATTTTAGTTGCCCTCCTTGGACAGCCTCCATCCTATGTCCTTGTGGAGATGGGGTCTCCAGAACTGCACGCAGTACTCCAGCTGGGGTCTCAAAACCTGTCTGTACAGAGATATAGCAACTTCCTGTTTTCTACTGGTGGTGCCTCTCCCTATGCATCTCAGTATCCCACCGGTCCTCCTTACTGCCTTCTCACATTGCTTGCCCACCTTAAGGTCATCTGATATGTCTACCCCCAGGTCCCTTTCCATTTTTGTTGTTGTTAGTATCTCACCCCATTGTGTACTCTTCCCCTGGTTTTGTTTCCCAGGTGCATTACTTTGCACTTCTTTGTGTTGAATCTAAGCTGGCATACATTTGACCATTCCTCAAACCTTGCCAAGTCCCTTCGTGTCCTTTCCACCCCACCTTCTGTATCAACCCTGTTGCAGATCTTTGTGTCATCTGCAAAGAGACATACTTTTCCTTCCAGTCCATCTGCAATGTCACTTATAAAGACATTAAAGAGGGTCATACCAGTACTGAACCCTGCAGTACCCCACTAGTAACCCCCTTCTTCAGAGTGGACCTGCTTCCTATTATCCTCTGCATCCTGTTGTCCAGCCAATTTTTACCCAGGCTACCACCATGGGACCCACTCCAAGGCTGATAACTTGTACAGTATATTAATCTTTGTGTGGGACTGTATCAAATGCCTTGCCAAAGTCTAGGTAGGCCATGTCCACAGCCCCTCCCTGGTCTACTACTTTGATCACCCAGTCAAAGAAATCTATTAAATTCATCTGACGTGACCTTCCTGCTGTGAATCCATGCTGCCTTGGGTCCTGTGCCCCACTGGCCTCTAGGAACTCAACATTTTTTCCTTCAGAAGTGATTCCATCATTTTCCTACCACTGAGGTCAAACTAACAGGTCTGTAGTTTCCTGCCTCAAGACTGTTCCAGATGTCCACCACCCATTCTGTGAAGAATTATTTCTCACATCTCTCCTGAACCTACCCTCCAGCTTCATATTGTCACCCCTTGTTCTAGAGCACTCTTTCCTCCAAAAATACCTCCCACTTGTATCTTGTTCACCCTATGAGGTATTTAAAGGTCTCAATCATATCCTCCTTTCCTCCTCTCCTCCAGGGTGTATATGTTTAGTTCAGAGTTTACCCTGTCCTCATAGGACACTTGATATAGACTCTGCACCATCTTGGTAGCCATCATTTGGATGGCCTCCACCCTGTCTATGTCCTTCCTGAGATGCAGTCTCCAAAACTTGAACACAGTACTCTAGGTGGGGTCTTACCAAACACCTACAGTATATAGTGGCAACACAACTTCCCTCTTATTGCTGGAATACCCCTACCTATACACCCAAGCATCCCACTAGCTCTCCTGATCACGCCATCATATTGTCTGGCCAGCTTCAGGTCATCCGATTTGATTACCCCTCAATTCCATTTCTGCTTGGTCATTGCTGGTATCTCTTTCCCATTTTGTACTGCATTTTCAGGTTTCTGTGACCCCAGTGCATTATTTTGCACTTTGCATTAAACCTTAGATGCCAAACATCTGACCACCCTTGGTCATTTTAAATTACTTTCCATCCTTTGTATACACACACACACACACACACACACACACACACACACACACACCCCTCAGAGTTTCCACTCTGTTGCAGAACTTGGTTTTTATCTGCAAAGAGGCAAAATACATAGCAACTTTATGATCTAGTGCAAATATGTAGCCTTCTGGTTCAAACCTCTGAGTCACAGAATAGGCTAAAATGTATTATTCCAGGACTCAATCAGACCAAAGGTTCCTTGGTCAGTAAAAAAAAAATCTACTGAGTGTTGAGAACGTGTTCCTGCTTCATGTTATGAACAGTAGTAGATTCACCCAGCAGCTTGAGTCTAAAACCAAGAACCTCGACTGCAATGTTAAGAAAGAAAGACAATGTTATGAAAGAAAAACGAAGTAGTGCTACTGAATAAACTGATATTGATATTCTCTGACAAGCCTGATGTGTAGCCAATGGTGACATTTCAGGCATGAACCCTTCCTCAGGCTCTCTGTCAAAGTCTGAAGAAAAGTTCTTGCCCAAAACATCACTAGTGTGCTGCATGTAAGGCTTTTTCTGGCTAGATTATAAATTACTTTGTAAATGATGGTACTGGCAATACATTTTATGCAACATTATCCCAGGTGTCCATTGGCACTCTTCTCTTATCCCACCACAATTCAAACAGTGTCTGGCATCTAACCTGATCAACTGCAAATGATAAATATTTTATACACAACACTGACACAACAATAACTTGATGGCTTAAGTAGGGAACTAATTTTTTACAGACACTTCCAGGGAAATGATTTCAAAATACATTTTAATGTTTTCAATTTCTTTGGACAGTTACAAAAGAACATTTACAACACAAACTCAAAGTAACAAAGAACATTTGAATAAAGACTGGCCTTGTCATTCTGGCAAGAAGCTGATACACAGAAATTGGACATGCAGGATACTTATGAATGTTCATACTTTGAATTAATTGTATTTGGAGGCAAATAATGCCTTTTAACTAATACTTTAGTCCTGATGAAAATCACATGATAGTTCATTTGTTCCACTTAATAAGTGAAGGGATATGGGCAAGCAGGTGACTACAGATCTGTCAGTCTTACCTATTTTGTTAGTAAATTGATGGAGTCACTGGCCAACGAGGACCTTGTTGACTACCTGGAGAGCAACCCACTCCAGGCTAGTATACAGCATGGGTTTGTGATAAGGAGTTCCTATCAGACCAACCTGATAGTTTTCTCAGAGTGGACGAGGGTATTGATAGGGACTAGTCTGTGGATTCACTCTACTATGACTTCAGTATGGCTTTCAACTTGATGGCCCATAGAAGATTACTAAAGAAGATGCAAGATCTGGTTGCAGCAAAGAACATAGTAAGATGGGAAGGAAATTGTTTGAAGGAGAGGCAGTATAGGGCTGTGTTTAATAATGTGAAATCATAAGAGGAGGAAGTCATCGGTAAGGTGCCAGAGGGATCCGTCTTTGGGTCCTGTCCTCTGTAAAGGAGTACTATAACCTTATATCTTGTAAATATTATTTGTTTCTTTGTCAACAGACAACTTTTGATGCAGCTGTTGGGGAGATATATGCTTGCTTTTGTTTATTTTCACTGATCATACCGGTCCATGTAACTCTCCTGGGGTCTCCATTTTTGCTTATTGAATTCTCATTGTGCCTGAGACCTACATTAGCATATGAAAACATAATGTTTCAACACCCTTTGGTCTCCACAGTATGCCTGCTTATGTAGACGTCAAAACAAGTTGCAGCAAGGTGAGAAATGCTACATTTACCTTCAAGTAGCTTTGCAATCTGTCTCAGGTGTAATGCAGGATTTTTTTCCTTTAAATTGCATTCAGTCTGTGTGTTTTCCAGTGAGCTTTTTCGGGTAATGTGTACTTTCAGCATAGAGATACATTGTGTAAATGGGTGCTGTGGCATCATGTTCTCATATGATAATGCAGCTCTCAGGGACAATGACATTGCAGCAACTAGAAAATGGAGACCCCCAGGCTAGTTATCGGATCTCTAGTGAACAGTGAACATACAAGAAAGCAAACATATATATCCCCAACAGCTACACGAAAAGATCTGTTTGTTGACAAGAAAACAAATAACATTTACAAGATATGAGGGCATAGTACTACTTTAATATGTTCATCAGCTACATTCGTGAGGGAATCCAGGGCAAATTGTGCTCTTCAGAGATGACACTAGGCTCTGTAGGAGGCTAAATAATGATGAGGGAATTAGGGAGATGCAAAGTGACCTGCAAAATCTACAGAGGCAGTCTAAGGACTGGTAGTTGAAATTCATCGCCCAAAACGTGCAAAGTGATCCACCTAGGGGGAAAAACAGGACAGAATACTGAATGAGTAGGGTAAAGCTGAGTATTACAACTAAGGAATGGGACCAGACTTCATCATTACATTCTCTGTTAGTGCTGTGCAGAATTTGTAAATTCCAATGGAGTAGAATTCCAGAAAATTCTGTGGAATTTACAGGTAGCAAAATTCCAAAATTTCAAAGCAGAATTTTTTTTGTGGATTAATAATTTGTAGTTTACATGAACTGCAGATTATTTTCTGCAATTAACAGAAAATAATTCAGCAGTTTACATGATTTGTGAGAAGTTAGTCTGCAGTGTCAGTGGCTCAGCAGGTAGCACACTCACCTCTGAGGCCGGGAGATCAGAAAGCAGTGGTTCTATCCCACACCAGGCACTTGGGTTAATATTCCAATACTGACACTGTAGTGCAGCTTGAGGGTGGGTGCTGCACTTCATGTGCCGCTCTTTTGGATGAGATGTTAAAACCGAGGTCCCATCTGCCTGTTCTGGTGGTAGTTCAGGTGGATGTTAAAGATACTATGGCACTTCTCAAAAAGAGTAGGGCATTTATTGTTTATTGAAAAATCATACAGGCAGAAAAATACAATACACAAAAAACAATGAAAAGCAAGGAAAGCAAATACAATATAAGGAATAAAATAAGGAAACAAATAAGAAACACAGATGTCATTAGAAAAAAAGAGGTACAAACTTTGTACAGTCAAAACAACAGCAAGGACAATATCAAAAAGAACATTTTATGTGACTGGAGCATCGATCCGTAATCCAAGGAAGATTCTCCAAGACTGGAAAACCCAGGAATGAGACTTAGTCCAAGTTCATGCCTATAAATCAAAGTCAAGTCCCACTCAATTTTTTCCAATAATTCAATAAGTGATACCGCTTTCTGCTGTAAAGTAAACCAACATTGGGAATTCCAAATATACCATTTTACCACAGTAAAAAGAACTTGCAAAGTCGATTGTCCCATGCAGCCCAAGTTGCATCCAAATTCCCATATAATAAAACCTCTAATGTGATATAATTGAAATTGGGCAATTACATCTCAAGGCTGGAGGACCAAAAGGTGGAAATGTAAGAACAAGTGAAAATAAGTGTACTAGGGACTCTATCTGCAAAGAGCAGTGAGGTCTGGAATACATCCATTCAGACAACTGCTTATGCTTTGATGTGCCTTTACGCTCAACTGGGTATGACAACATAGCCAATGAACATCCCACATCTTATCCGAATTCTAGGATTATTCAGGTAATCAAGTAATCCAGGTAGCAAATGTATAGGACAGATGGGAAAAGTAACTGGCTCCAAAAATATGCAGTGAAAATCTCTTTATATAAAAACTTCCTATGCTGAGTTGAGAGCATACTAGAAGTCACACGCCAACTTTTAAGTTTAGAAACACATCAAGCAAATATTGAGGACCAATATTAGACTTGCTAACTAATCTAAGGGAATCATTGGACCACTGGGGAACCATGGGCTACAAGAAACCATATGAAAATACCCATGGACGTCTGATGTGGGTCAATAGGGCCTCAAATTTGTTAACATGTACCTGATATGAAACATGACTACAGGGTTAACCATGCCTAGACCTCCTTGAGGTGTGGGTAAATATAAAATATTATGTTTTAGAGGGTTAAGTCGGCTTCCCATATAGCCTGAAAGAAAATGCTGTATAATGTAACTTCAAAACCTTGGGGGGAGACCAAACTAATATGTAAAATATAGGGAGAAGAAAGGTTTTAAACTAAGTACACCTTTCTTTTACCCATTTGCCACAAATTCCAACATTTTACAAGTTTTTGTGCTGTTCAAGTTTTGTTTCCAATTAAGGACATCTATATTCCTGATCCAAAAGAAATGCCTAAAATAATAATTGGGTCCCTGGTAAGGGTTATACCAGCTACTTCAGGAGGGGGGCTGCGGATTCCCCAACTGTTGACCAATACATTTTTGTAATTCAAAGAGGAACCAGAAATAGTTCCAAACTCCTGACAGGTATGCAACACTTGGGATGCAGAATCTATAGTCTGTACAAGTATGGTAATATCATCTGCATATGCCAGTGCGATATGTGGGACAACATAATCATCTATGTGGATATGGGTCAAACTAGTGGTAGAATTATGCTTCCTTAAGAGGGGTCAATGCTAAAGATATATAATAAGGGGCTAAGGGCAGCCTTGCCACACACCCTTTGATAGGAATCAAGGGGCCTAACCAACCATTGATCAGAGGAGAAACTGTGGCAGGTTTATACATAGTAATAAGCCAAGTAATAAAGGAAGCTGGTACACCTTAGTAAGCAAGCGTGTCCCACAAATATTGATGGTCCACCATGATCAAAGGCTTGCCTCTGATCCAGGCAAAGAAGAAAACCATCCAACCCCTCACAATTGTCTCGTTCTATCAATTCCCTTAAAAGAAGCAAATGATCACATAGTTCCTCTCAGGAATTGAACATGTTTGTGTAGGCTAGACACAATATAACGCCACTTGTAGTAATCTGAATGAAGTATTTTCACAAGAATTTTAAAATCAGTGTTAAGAGACAAATTGGTCTCCAATTGGAAATATCAGTCTTCTCCTTTTTTATATAAAAATATCAGAAGACCATTCGCCATGTCAAGAGGAATGGAATCCTGTTTCAACATATAAGTAAATGCTAAAGCCAGCTCAGTGGAAATTAAAGGGCCCAGCAATTTATAAAGCTCTGGGTCAGGCCATCAGGCCCTGGAGCAGTATTAGGTTTCAAAGATTGAATGCCCAATGTCACTTCAGTAGCAGTTATTGCCTTCGTTAAATCCTGCAGTATAAAAGCTGGACAGGCAGGAAGCTTTCCAGCAGGGAGAAACTCAGGAAGGTGGCCAAGAAAGCTCTCTGCTGAGAAAAGAGGCCAGTGTATGTTGTGTGACAATCTCAAAACATTATCTTTATCAGTAAATAGAAGCCCTGAAGAATCCTGAAGCTAATCAATTTGTTCATGTTTAAGTCTATCATGACAATGCAGGAAGGGCACACAACAAACACCTTGCCCTGAACCCCAAATGTTTGTTGGTGGTGCAGACTGTTCTGTTGACGTAAATGAAAATTTTGCATATCATGCTTTTGAGATTGAATCTGTGAACTAAAATTGTGTGTAGTGTTTCTTGCCAAAGATTGCAATTTTGCAGCTGCTGTCTCTGCTGTAAATAAAACAGATAAGCAGCATCTCTATGGGACCTACTTTCTTGTTTTACTAACTGCCTCAGTTCAATTTAACATCTGCCCACCAGAGGGCAGGGGTGTCAAATATTTCAAACACTGACTTCTTAAAGTTAAAAAATACTGAATATTCTGAGTTATACCAGGATTGATAAAAGGAAGAGTTAAACTTCCAAGTACCGGACTTTGGGGAAACTGAAGGGGCACCCAAACATAATTACAACAGTTTATAGTCGGAAAATTCAACTTCAGATACCCGAATAGAGGAGATATTGAGGGGCTTTGAAATAAAGAAAAATCAGTCCTGGTAGCTAAATTCCCTTTCTGGAAAGTTGATGCACTATCCGATGTACTGACATGTAAGCATCCTTTAACTGTGATGTGGAAATAATAGATTTCAAAACAGCCATATCACAGAAAATTTTGCTCGTAAGTAGTACACTGCCCTCATTCCCTTTGTAGGTATATATATTCAAAACCTATAATATAAATTGACAATTTTCATATCCAAGACTATAGTCTCTACCAGGTACCAGGTTTACTGATTTTATCACATGAACTGGTATGCAGGAATGAAATAAAATCCTAATCCAGAGCAGGTATCCATGCCAATGGACCAGTATGAGGGACCCACATGCCACAACTTGGTGGTAATACTAATCTCTGAAAAGGTAAGAAGCCTGGTATCCCGAAGGAAGAGAATATGAAGGGGGATAGCCAAAAAAGGATAAGGCTATCTGCTTCTTTTTGCTACCTTTGGTACTGTTAACATTAGCGAACCAATAGTTAGAGGGGCAAGTGACATATTGGAAAAGTAGAAGTGTTCCTAACAAGAAAAGGAAACTTAGACTTCAAGGAGGTTTCTTTCTTGTTCTCCTGGATCTCTACTGCTGCTCCTTTGGTTTTTGTTGTGATTCTTCAGGCTCCGAATGCAGGTCCACCTGAGAGGACCACAAAGGAGAACCTTCTGAGTCAGCATCTGAGAGCTCCGAGACAGTCTGAAAGCCTCATAGTAGTTATGTAGAGGTAAATCAGAGGTTTTGGACATCTCGAAGCTGGCTGCTCAACAGCCTGAGTTTGTTTGGTCGATCTTTTCTGAACTTGGGGGGCATATCTAGCAGTCATTTTCAGACTGCTCAGTGTCAGTCACAGAAGGAGCAGTACTTGGCCTGACTGTTCAGCAAGAGGTGGAGTTGGTACACTCCTTGTGGATCTGTAGATACACTAGCGGGGAGGTACTCTAGAGGTCTCCGTGGTCTCCAGTGATGAGGGAAGGACTCACATTGTGCAACAGCAATCAAAAGCCGTTGCTCAACATCCAAGGAGTCAGATTAGTTGTGGCTGCCCACTTACAACTTTGATAAGTATGCCCCATAGAGTCACATAAATAGTATTTAGGTTCATTCAGGCAATTCCCACTACTATGGCCTACCTGTAACTCTTGACATAACGCACTTCGCCTCGATCACAATGCTACTAAGGTGGGCCGTGGACCCACACATTGTAGCAGACCTTAGGCTGTGCTGCACAGAAAATAACCTCAGTCCCTGCCTATAAAAACTGTTTGGAAGATGTTTCTGGCCAGTATCTGAAGAGTGTAAAATAACTGTTATCTTCCACCCTCAGTCCAGATATGCTCGAATCAAAAAGCTTCCGGAGACCCTAGAACAGAGCAATGCTGCTTTAACCAGTAGGTAAGGTCAGTTACACTGACACCCCATTCCTAAACAAAACAGTAATGGTCTTATATGCAGGCCTAGTAAGGGGATAGCCTTAAACGGGCTCATAAGGAGTCTGTTGTAACACATGATACTGTGCCCAAAATCTTTGTAACCCAGAATTAAGTTTAAAGCTTACATCATATGTGGTCTCACCAGAGACATGAATGTGCGCATAAATCTTGTTAGCAAAAATTTCATGGATTCCTTGAGTAAACATTTCGCAATAAACACTTGTCTGGTTTTGTGTCCATACCACCTTTATAAAGCAGTCTGACGGCATTATGCCATTTTGTAAGGTAAATTGGCTGGTTGAACAAGGATGCATATGGTCTGTGTGGAGTGGTATGCAACAAATTTAAAGGTGTTTCAGGAGGCCCTCTGTTGCAGCTGGTAAGGAAGATAGAATAGGAATAGGCGAAGGTTCTACAACAGTACTAGGCTTGTCAAACCTTAATACAGGAGTCTCAGCAATCACAAGGCAGTCAGCAAATGAAGAGGGAAGCAGTTTCATCAGGCAAAGTTCCTCCCTGTAGTTGTGGAACAGCAGGAGCAGCGGGGGAAGTCCTTAGGAACATCACTACACTGGTGAACTGGCAAAGTGACAATAGGGTAGGTCCAGATACCCAATTGCCTTGTGTATCGTGGAATCATGAATCCATCCTGCCAGCTGAAGCGCACTATTAACAGACCATGGTTGAGTCATAACAGAATCAGAAGAAGGGTGTCTAAGGCCGGACTTGCAGTCCATGAATGCCATTCCTGGCACCCTTCTACTGCACTGATCCCCTGTGAAACCGTAGTGGCACTCTGGGTAGAAGAAGCCTTAGTTCCAGAGTCTGGAGAAGACAAGACAGGGCATGGCGTGCATTGAACAGCAAGCTCAGGCATTGCAACAGGTAAAACATTGGTTTGCTGCATCTCAGGAGGGGGAATGTTCACCAAGAGTGTGATTTTCTAAATTCAATGCAGATTGTAGTAACAGCATTTGCTGAGCATAGCGCTGTTCCTCAGTTCGTAACAAGCATTCTAGACTAACAATATCCATAGAGTCAGTACTTAACCTGGTCATAACAGTAGGCTCGCTCACCAGGAAAGCAGCAGGTACAGAATGAACAAAGTCAGGTTGGCTCTCAAGGCTGTCCTTCATTTGAATTGATTCCTTCAGTGTCAGTTCTTCAGGCAAAGCGGTCTCAGAATTACAAGAGGCAGGGGTTGAGACCAGGTCCCCAGCCTCCTTGCATCTATCAGCTCCTCTGGCTCCTCCACAGCAGCCATCTTGGTCCAGGACCAGGATGTCAGGAGTACTCCTACTGCCAGAGTTGGGGAATTTCCCTGGTGCCTTGGCTAAATTCCCTCATTCACTAAAATACCACCAACACTGCTGGCCCACTGGTGCAGCGGTTGGATTTCGCCAGGATGTCGGCAACCCAGGTTCGGAACAGACTCAGGTGCTGGATGGCTGGCCAGCAGATAAGGCTTGAGCATCGGCTGACGGCTCCCTTCTCTCAGGGGAGGGTGGGATGCCACCCGGTGCTTGCTGACCCCTAACGGAGGCAATGCATGGGGTCCCACTCACTAAGGAGGTGTGGTGAATGTTGGCGTCTGCCTTATGTTGTGGCACACCTGCCCCCAGGGAGCAAATGGGAGCCCGTAGCCAACCGGATGACGATCGCCAGCTCCCGTAGTCGCGAGACCAAGGACAGTGCATGCACCATCCTCAGCAGCATCCCAGAACAGGTTTGGCGCCTGGTCGCCCACCGCGCCCATCCTCTTCAGAGGAGGGGGGACCCACCCGTGAAGGGGTTATGTCTGGGGTCACCTGGGGGCTGCTATATGGGGGTAAAGAAGTGGCTGCTCTGAGGCAGTGTGGCTCGGAGGGCATAAGTGGCCTGATGGAGAGGCCGACCTGGAGCTGGGAGGGAGCATAAAAAAAATACCACCAACAGCTTAATCTGGTTCAAAGTCAGTTGGCACTTATCTGTCAGCCCCTCCCGAGGTTGTGCCTGAAAATAGGCAGAATGTGTCTAGTGCACTTACCCGTCAACAAAAACTAAATAAAATAAAATAAAGTTTACATAGAAATGCATTCTGAATTCAGCAGAATTCAAAAATTCTGAAAGGCATTATGGAAGTGGAATTGCCATTCTACATGAATTTCACCAACAGAAGTCTGCACTTCACATAGCTCTGTTCCTATTAAAGAGTCTGTAATAAAACAGTTGTGTCCTATTGGATACTGTATGGACTTACAGTCATAGTCATGAAAAAGTTGACTTCAACTGAAGTAATGGGGGTATTTCCAGCTCCCAGGGTTCAATGGGCTTTACATGCTTCCTAACAAGAAGGAAAGGTTGAAAGTGCAAGTGGGAGAACTAAAATAGACATCCTGGGTAAGGTTAGACACAAACCATTTTAATTAGTTCATAGATCTAAACAAATTCTGTTCAGAGCCAATGCAGCTGCAAAATGATATTCTACAGGGATTAGGAGACATCTACAGGCAATTATTCCCATAGACTTGCACTGGTTATACAGAAAATACAGCAATTAGACTTCCATAAAAACAATGCAAGCTACAAGAAAACATAGGGAAATTGCCCGGTGTTACAGGGGAATGCCAAATCAATGTGTGAGCACTGTTATAGAGGTAGTGGTAACTCAGAAGGAAAGGGAAAGCAATATAAATTATAAGCTAACACCATATTGCCCATCTTGCAGATTTGATCTAGAACAATGTCTTGAAAACTGTAAACCTGGATGCCCCTTCAAGCATCTAACTATTCTTGATTAATGATTTAGTGAGAGAACATTCGTTTCATCAGCTGCCAAACACGTTATAAAAGGTATTCATTTGCTAATGCTTTTGCTTTAAAGAGCCTGTTTTCCCAAAATACCGATGTTCTGCAGTGTTTTGACGGTAAAACATGACACATCTGACAAAGGTGCTGGCTGCAAGTTAGGTGGTGCATTGATTTCCAGGTTCTGTTAGTTACAGTTAAATCCTTGAATGGACTGGATCTCAATACCTTACTGAGCTTCCAGCTCACCACATTCCATCAAAGGATTCGAGGTCTAAAGGGCAGGGTTTGTTGAGTGTGCCAACATCCCTTTTAAAATGTGCTGGTGATTGGGCTTTTTCAGTGGTAGCCCCTAACCTCTGGAATTCATTACCAGAGTGTAACACACTGTCAGGTCTGTGCAATCGTTTAACAAGAAAAACTACCTGCTACAGTTAGTTTCTGAGTAAATCAGCTTAAGCTAATCCACTTGGCTTCTTATGTACATGTTAGATGAGAATAGCATGCTGAGACAGGTGAGTGTAGTTATGTATGTTATTGATATGTCTGTTTTTATGTTTATTTATTAATGATTGTTCAATTTATGTTTTATTGTGCAAGCACTCTGAGCCATAGAGGGCTGTTTCTAATAAGTTTAATGAACCAGCTATATACTTTGTTATGAAATTTCTTGGTGATGAAGCACTGTGTCCACAGTGGTCCTGTACAGTGGTCACAGAGAACTCACTGCTAGGCCTTGACCTAGTGAAGACCATAGACCACAGACCAGTGTTGACTTTAGACTCTAAAACAAATAACCATTCGGTTAACCCCCATTCTTTAGCCACCTCCTTTTTAACTTTTCAGCCACTTTTTAATGGACACCTGCTATCATGTCACAAAAGTGCAAGCCAAGAATGACTGATTACAAAAAATTAGCAAATGATGATAACATTTCAAATAGCTCAGTGGCTAATACACAGAGCCAACAATGCCTCAGTGTTTGAAAAGTTCCTCCAATATTGAGGTGGAAAGACAGAGTGAGAGCCTTCAAAAAGTTAAGTAGATGACTATAAACTGATGTGGTATCTAGAGTTCAGCTTGGAACAGGCAAGAAAAAGAAGAGAATTTGATGGAGTGAAACAGACATCATGTGTGAGAAATATCTCCTTTGCTATTTTATATCCCATTGAGCTTGTGGCAAAAATGGTGACACTATGACCTCTCTCATATCTCAAAGAAATATCTTGCAGAGATTAGCTTTGCTAAAGTTCTGCAGTTAACATTGTAGGGATGGGAAAAGTGTGGTTTTCTGCCCTGTGGAACTTCCACAGAAATCAGTGAACTTTCATGGAAGTTTCTAAACTTCTGCCTGTGATGGAGTGGAAAATGTCCACAAAAGATATGGGTGAAATTTGCACTTTTGCTCATCCCTAGTCCTGGTGGTTAGTGGCCCCTCCCCCACCCACCCCACAAGTACATATGTATAACCTATCCTGGTGGCTAACAGTCTATCCCCACCACCAAATCACCAGCCCATGGCCTGACCTAAAAAATACCCCACCCCAGGACTGAGAATCTGATCCCTCCCCACCCCATCCCTGCTCAAATAAATGTGCCCTGGTAGCCAGTGGTGCCTTCCAGTCCACCTCAGCAGCCCAAACTAATTGTTCATAGATAATCACTTAAGTGAGTAACACCCACCCATCCCCATTTCTGTCCGGAGCCATACTTTAAAAATTCTGGTGGTCTAGAGGTTCCCTCCCCATCACCGATCCCCAGTCCCATAGTATTTATCTGGAGATGAATGGCATTGATTGAAAGATGAGAAAAATAAAATGATCTAAGAGACACAAGTACTGAAAGTTCGCAGCAGTCAGAATGCATTTTGCCCCTTGACACACCATAGGAATTAGTCTAGTATTGCTGCATCTTGTTAGTTCGCATCTGCAGCTATCATTCACTGCAGCAAACTGCCTCTCCTACATGAAGACACAGTCCTGGGAGAGGATGTACATGCAATATCCACCTGCACCACACCATCCAGAGTTATGTATCAGTTCTGAGTCACAAAAACTAAAACTTAGGAGAAGTGATAGTACAGTATATGCAACCTGCATATTGTTTGGAGTTAATAGAAGGCATACTTCTTTAGGATTTTACCTCACAAAATGTCATTTGTCTCTCCCAAAATTGACATTCCTGTCACTGATTGAAGATTAGGAATTTAATGCAAGACTTCATTACTACAGTACAGTTACATTCCTCCATTGCAAAATGCTTTTACATCGAGCCACATAGTGTAGGCAGATTATTGAGCTGACACTACCATTTTTAAGACTTCCTTGATTTGATAATTTGTCACTGAGCATTTAAGCCCAGTCCCTGGTCTGTAAGGCAGGAGGTTAATAAGTATGCCTTGTAGTAACCCAATTGTGCAGGTTACATATATTGTACTGTCACCTCTCCCAAGTATTAGTCCTTTGTGATCCCCAGAACTGATATATAACCCTGGTGGTGTGTTGTGGGTGGATAGTGCAGGTACATCTCCCCAGGATTGTGTCTACATGTAGGAGAAACAACTTGCAGTGAGTGGTAGCTTCAGATGCAAATTAACAAGTTGCAGGAATACCAGACTAATTCCTATGGTGTCAAGGGGAAAAATTACATTTTGTACTGCTTTGAACCTTCAGCACTTGTGCCTTTTAGATTGTTTTATTTTTTTCCTCCCTTACCGGCAATGCTGGTCATCTTGGTGTCTTGACCTTTACTTCCACCTCAAGCCATAGCAGGTCAGGATCTGCTTCAACACCTGGATTCCTACTACTCCTGGGCCTCCTCTTCATTGAGGAAGAACAGCAGGACAGAATACTGCTACTATGAAGATGAAATCAAAATAGCAAAACAGCTCCTCCACACTCAGAGTGTGCACAGGCAGAATCCTCATATATGTATCCAGTCCACAAATGCCAGCACTGCTCAGGAACTTCAAATTTAAGGCCTTTAATAAATAAAATAACACAAGGATGCCACAGACATATTATAGCAATGGACACCCTTGACCAGTTTCAGCTACATGAGCATCATCATGCTTCCGAGCCCCTTCTGAACTATATAATAGCAATACATCAACATTCCTCTCGCTATGCAGCCGTAATAAAGGACACAAAAGTCTCAGGAACTTGACCTAGACTAAAAAAAATACAAGAGACAGCAGTATCAGTAATAAGATTCTAGTATATTCATAAATCAGTTTACAAATTCCTCAAATAAAATCTTGACATTTAAATCCCACATTAACTAGCACTTTAGTGTAATCAAAGCATGAATTGCAAAATGTTGTATCAACTGCAAAAATGTTCTGTTTTGTTAGTTATTGTCAAAACCACATCTAGGAAAATGAAGCAAACAATTGGTATGCTGATGTATAAATAACCATAAAGTGATGATTTGTAAGAGTCTCTTGTATTATTTCAAACAGCACTGTTATTCAAATTGTATGGCAAAATGAGAATTTTCTGCTGTCACATCATTTGTTCAAGAGAGTGTTTAAGCAATGCTTGTGAGAGCCTGCTTCTGTTATTTCAAACCGCACAGTCAGTTACAATTTGTATAGCAGAGACAGAACCTTCTGCTTATTCAGATTAATGGAACTAGTGCTGAAATAAGGCTCAGGCTGGTGGGGGTTTACCTCACTCTGGAAGAATATATTGACTAAGCACTAGAGACATGTCAATGCACAGTACACAAATGTAAAGAAAGCAATTTCTCTTGTGGGGAATCTTGTAGGTACAGTACCTTAACAAATTACAGGACACCTGTGGCAGGCTGCAAGTAGCACACTAAAAAGCCAGGGGTGTTCCTCTTGCTTTGCTTGAATGTACCAAGCTGAGTGTCATTAGTGCAGGGTAAATGAAACCAGCAGAGGAGTTGTTAGTATATGTCAATTATTCAGAAACTTTGTTACAAGAAATCTCAGACTTCATTCAGAGGTGATAGCTATAAAGCACCTGCTTCAGTCAATCATACTGTTTCAAATTTTCAGAAAGCTATAGTAAGCTGGTAGCAATAAGATACTTGTAGAAACTTACAGTAATTCAACAGGATATTCATCAGAGCCTTGCAAATATTCACATGGTTCAACACTTTGCATTCATGCAGGAAGGTAGAGACAACACTCACCACTTTGAACTATAGGCAAAATAAATATCACTGATGCAGGAATAGGTGACTCTCAATTCATTTGATTCCCATCATCAGGTGAGCAGCAACATGTAAGAGCTTACCTGTTGCTGTGTTGTGCAATTCTGATGAGTTTACTGGGAGCAAAATGAATTGAGAGGCCCTTATTCCTGCATCCGTGTGCTTTATTTTGCCTATGGTTTAAAATGGTGATTGCTGACCTCTGCCTTCCTTTAGACTACCACTTATTAGCTTGGCAGCACAACTCCTGTGCTCACCTATACCTGCCTGTCTGGAATTTACAATGATTTTAAATTGATGTCCTAAAGTTTTCAAAGTATCTTGTAGCATTTTGGTTGCCAAAAATGGCTTGTGGAGTAAAGTGCTGCAATGGTTTGTGCAAACAAACAAATAGTAAAAAGGGCAGCACAAATGTATCAAAGACTTTGTAATAAAGTACTTAGCCATGCAGCTCAGCTCAAAACTGAGAATAAATAGCAGCTTTATGATCCGGTGCAAAATATACACCAACGCGGTGACATTTTTGGGTGTGAACCCTTCTTCATACTGGTCTGTCAGAGTCTAAGGAAGGGTTCATTTTGAAATGTCAATGCATTGGCTGCATGTAAGGCTTTTTCCAGTAAAAGCATAAATTACTTTGTAGAGGATGGGTCTATGTGACAACAGCGAACGCCTAAAGGCGATCACCGTATCACTCCAGTTAGAGTGCCGAACACATTTTCGTCACTCTGACAAACCCGACACACCAGCACAACGATACCAGGACATATTTTATTGCTTTCTGTGTGGGGCTGTGCCCACCCACACACCCCCCGCGACCACCGTATTTTAAGTATTCTCAACTCAGGGGAGTAAAAGCAGAAAATAAAAAGGTTTGGGCCTGGCGCACAAAATCACACCAGCCTGACCCAACCTGGTACCTCCGCCACCCCAGTCACTAGCCAATCCCTGACATCATGATGCAGCTCGATTGGCAACTGCAGTACCACCCCATACAGACTCTCCACCCCTCCCAGCCCACGCTGCCATGCTCGGCCCCATCCCCCACGGCGACGTATAGCGACATCCTGTCGCCTAGTTCGTCCACCCCCTCATCCGGTCACCCTACCTTCCGCCGCTGTGAGTGGATTGTGCCAGGAAGGTGTTGCTGTAATGGATGGTGCCCTTTCCTCATGTGCCCACTTCACAGGTTACCGTAGAGGAAGGCACTGTCAATGCATGTTATGCCACATTATCCCAAGTGTTCATTGGCACCTCTTGTCTCATCCCACCCCAGATCAAGCAGTGCCTGACATATGAACTTGATCAGTTACAAATAATCAATATTTCATGCTGAACATTGACATGACAACAGCTTGATATGTTAAGCAGGGGAATAATCTTACACCAACACCCCAGGTTAATGGTTTCACAATTAATGATGGTGTGTTCAAGTTTTTTAAAGAACTATGACTGACAGAATTTTATGTGATCAAACTCAGAGTATTGGAGAACATTTGAAAGAAGACCTACCCTTGTAATTCTGGCAAGAAGCTAATACACAGGGATTGGAAACAGAATAGTAGGAATCTTAATATTTTGAATGAATTGAATTTGGAGACCAATAGTGTTAGTTTAGTATACATTAAGGAGACTGAAACTCAGAATCCTGACACTCCTGAGACTGAGTTCAATCTCCCAACACATACATGCACGATAGCTTCACTGTTCTGATACATGCACGCCTGACATACAGGAAGCAGATGTAATGGGGGTAAGGTAGGATGTGACAAACCACTACCCTACCCCTTGTCAGGCATCACAAGGTACCGGAGGATGCAGAAGCTGGCTGAGCTGCTCCTGTATGGAGGGCTGTTACTAGCAGCTTGGCCAGCATAGCCTTGTAGACCTGGGTTCTGTTCCCAGTGGCAGGTACCTTTTACATCCCGCTATTTCACCCCCCATAACTTGTTTTTTACTCTGGGTCTGCTCTCCCTCGGAGTTGGTTCTTTTAGTTATGTGGTGTGCAGGGGTAAAGCCCCCTGCATTAAATGCAACTGGATCATGCACAGGCATCTGTGTGAACCCTGAATGGAGACCTGCACAGCACTCCCAGAATAGCCATACCCTGATGGTGGAGGTGAAGGTGACTTCTGCCATGTGTTGTTCTGGCAACAGGCACCTCCCAGACCCCATTGGGATACCACCAGAGTAGTTACAGCTGTCCATCCTGCACCTGTTGTTCAAATTGTGCAGTTTGGACCAGAACTGGTGGATAGGGTGTCAGTGCTGCAGTACTGTGTCAGTGTTGCTTCCCAGGCCTTGTTCCCTGGGCAAGGGCATTGTACTTGTAACACTAAACCTATGAGCCCTTTTTCAGGGGAAAGCACCCGCTGGGGAGATGAGTGCAGAGTGTGGTGAATCCCGTAAAATTTTGGCCACTGGACCATAGCCACAGTGTAGACATGCCAAAGCTCTGGCAAAGCAAAATGATGCATGACCCACTCCTAATACGGCCAAAGTGGCCACCCCAGTTACCCACGGCATGCAATCACCTGATCTGGCTAAGCTCCATGACCCACCATGCCAATGCACTGCTACAGCACTGATGACCCACAACACTTGTGAAAGATGCCTTTCCATTCTAGAGGTGTGTCTGCAACAGCCGCTGCCATATTATCCTGCCACAAACCCCCAGTGGTATGTTAATGCATACCATACATTGCAGCAGATGACATCAGTCATGGTGCAAGGAGGAACATACATGGCCTGAATGGCTACCCAAGCTGCTGGTGAATGGTGCACCACGAACTGCCTGTGGGATGTTGGGGCCAGCGGGACACCAAACTCACATAAGGACCCCATATGTGATGCATACAGATGGCCCACCATAGCTGGGGAAAACATATGTTGTGCACAGAGCCCTGTGGCATGGTAACAGATGTCGGTGTCATAGTGAGTGACCAGCATATCATGCATTGCCAGGGAGTGAAGACAACACAGTGTCATGTGTCTGTCACTGTTATGGACTAGGCAGCCATGTAACACTGTGGACAGGCCCCTGTAGGTTGGCTACATGTACTGGAAGGTGAACTGCTGATGCAAGCATTGTCACATGACATGTGTCCACATGACAGGCAAGCATACCCGTACAGACATGGGACACTTCGTCGGTTGGTGGGGACTGTATGACAGTATGTGTGCCCAAGCCATTGTGCTCTGTATCCACTGTGCCCAACACATGGACAGGACTCCCACAGTGGCTGCTATATAGGCAGAACTCCCACAGTGGCCACTATCCTCCTGGCGTGTGCACGGTATCTGCCCAATGTGACCTTCTAAAGCACAGTACATACTATGGTGAATGGATTGGTCTGGCATCCCACATATGCTATTCAGGTATCTAGACACACTTTCCCTGTTGACGGTTCCAACCCCTTTACAATATGGAACAACCTGTAGAAATGGGGTACCTGCATGTGCCCTGCCACCATAGGTTGTGGTACTACTGAGGAATGCAGCTAGACAGAGAGTCAGAGGCATAGCATGGTGTGTTATCATATGGTGAGTGTAGGGTAATATGGTACTGGACAGCTGGGACAGAAGTGTTTCACAGGAATATTCAGTACAGCAAAGTTCAGCACTGAAAACCTTAACAGATGGAATTTTGGTCCATGCCACCATGAATCACCACTCCAGTGAAATGTGTGACCAAATATCTGGCTGTTCAATTTCTCTGTGCAAAACTGTCCTGCACTGCACTTTTCTGTGTCAAACATTCCTGTTACGTACATTCCAGTGTCATATATTCCATGTCCAGGTATGATGTGGGAAAATATTTGTCATATGAACAGGAAACTCAATTGAGCAAAGCTCATTCACAATGAGGTCCTTTCTATAATGGATACAGTTGCTTAGAATTTAAAATCAAGAAAATAACATATTTCAGGAGGAACACGTACCATGCACAGTGTAACATTACCAGTTGCTAAACATGTCACCTACAATAATCATAAAGACACATTAACCAGACTCCCAAGTAAAGCAACATGCCATAGATTGCAAATGAGTGGCATACATAATCGATGACTGTTATGTGGCAAGGTAAGCTGCACAGTCCTTACATTGCAATGAGCTGGTATGTAGACATTTCAGTCTGCAAATTTACATATACCTTTGCTGGCCAGAATGTTCCACAAGGCTGGCTCCAGGTGCTGTCTCTGCTGTCTCCATGGCTTGAAATTCCATAGCCATCTACAGGTGGTGCAGTTGTCCCCATACATAGTGATGGAGCAGAGCTGTAAATGCATAGCCAGGACACCAGGAAACTCCCCTGCTCTGCCTGCAGGGGCCTTGCTTCCTGTGAGCAGCTGTTCACCTGTGAGATGGCTAGTCCGCCAGGGAGTTGAAGGAGATGGATGTCGAGGAGGCTAGGGTGTGGTCTCTACCTCCAGCCTCTGTTCTAAATGAGACCAAAGTCTTTTTGCTGCAGCAGATCCAATGGATATTTCTTTAGTAAATACTGAGCAATCACCAAGTGAAACAGAAAAAGAAAAAGGTAAAGAACAGTCTACAGAAAACAATCTTCAGGAATCCTTTACAGAAAAATTGGCAGTAGAACTATAGCAATTAATCAATGAAGCATGTGTACAGTACCAGGAAAGACAGATTAAACTTCAGCAAGCATTAGCAAAATTCAAGGATGGCACCTCAGTACCACACCAGTCTGCAGGCTAGCTGAATAACATTGCAATACATTGCACTGACACCATGACTACAGTTCCCACCAATCCAACAGAGGTAAATCATTTTCCCATTATTTACCAAACTACATCTGGTACACACGACAATGCTACTGTATTTACTTTTTCAAGCACACAGCAATCTACTAAGGTTGCCACTGGTAAAGAGCTCACTCATAAATCTACCTGGTGTCTCTTTCATTGTCACATCATAGGCGATGGGAACAACTCCACAAGACATGTCAAAGCTCATAACTAGTGCTGCTTCTTCTTCAAGCTTTGTATTGCAGAAAAGTTGGTACATGATAATCACCAGGCAGGGTATCAAACTGACTTGGTAAACAAATCCACCGAGGGTACCCTGAACAGGCAACACAACCCCGAATCTGGATACTGAACACAGAAACCAAGTGGGCAATAAGTTGGGAATGACACAAACAGGGAGTTCTTCCCTGGCCTAAGACTTACCCACAATGCAAGCAACTCCAGTGGAAGTCAATTACCATCTACCCCCAATCAGGAAGGTGCTTCAACAGGCTTGGAACATGAACTATCTGAGAAAAAACTACCCTACTGAAAATTTTGGCAGATGAAGAAAATGGACAAAAGTGTAAACTTGATGAGGTAAAGGAAAAAAGAGACATTGTGATCTTACAGCATAGAAACATTGTTACATTAGGTCCTCTACTAAGACCTGCAAGTAATCAACAGGAACAGTGTCCATTTGAGTTTTACAACCTACATCCACAGTATCAGCTCTTAAACAAGCTTTTGGTTAGCAATGGATACTGAAGGAGAGAAATCTGGACAGACTCTGCTCTCAAGGGAGCCAGTTGGATGCAGGACTGTATAGGCAAGTAGGTTCCTGATCCATAATGGGATATTACCTCCATCTCACAATCTTCCACAAGTCTTGAATGGCAACCCCATTGGATGGAAGTGGGTCAGACTCTGCTCCAAACCATAGCAATATTCCTTGGACAAAGACTCCACATGTAACAACAAGAGGTTCTGGAGTATCGCCACATCCTGTGGAACAACCTATAGAACCCTCAAGCCAGATAAAATTACAGTCACTCCAATTATACAACCTCAGCATACATAGCAGTTATCCGACCAGGGGAGAATGAGCATGCTCTATCTCAAACAACTGCAACAGTCCCTTTGATACCAGAGGATACAGAATCGCGACAGCAACCTCCACCTAAGCACAACTCCCAGCCGGATCAACCACAAAGACCGTTGCTCTCAGAATTGTTTAAATTAAATACAGCAGAACCACTACCCAGAAGACATGCTGTGGCTGAAATACAGGCAGGATTGGACTCTCACCGGACCGACATTATGTGGGAAAACATTAATTAAAGATTCTTTGTGGTTCTAGCCAGCAGATGTTTTCACTTTATTCATATCTCCAGGGAGGATATATTTGATATCAGTTTCCACTCGCCACACTCCTGGAAGCTTTTTGGTCAGGCTACAACCAGTTAAAACTTCCCCTTATGAACTTCCTTTATGGCTATTCCATTGACAAAACCATTGACAAAGTCAGTTACAATCATGTTCCGTAATGAAAATGTCCCGGTGGAAGATATCTTTACTGGCTTCAGCAAAAGTGTCAAGAGTTAAGTACCCCAGAAGCTAGCCTGGATGATGACCAAATCAGGATGGGAGGTTGGAAATTCAAGTAAAAGTGCATCAGATGGATGATGGAATAATGCACATCCCCAACTGTTTTTCTGGGACATGACCAAGGGTCTGCTTTTACCCTGGTCAACCCAGGGCTTGCTACCGTTTGGATTGCAGACACATTTATCAAGTGTCTGTGTCAAGCTTTGATGTAGTCTCTGCAATGAAGTAGGTCACATTAGCTCTCACTGTACAAACCATTTCCACTGCAGCCTTTGTGAAGAAAAGGGCCATTTATACAAAGACTGCCCATTCACAGCAGCCAGTAAGTCACAGTTCCTAGACCCAGAAGATCTGATTAACAAAGCTCAAGCGGATGTTACTTATGATCCTGTCTTCCCCAGCCCACTCCTCACAGTGAGGAACAACCATCTAACAGGGGTCTACATCCAGAAGTAGGGAGGCAGAGGCAGGTTCTGGGAAAGAAATCAATTTCCAAACAGACGAAGGACATAGTAATAACACCTGTGACCAGTCTGCTACACTGAACTTCTAGAACAGAAACCATAGAGGAAAAGACAGAACCACTACCCTCTTCAAAAGACCCCAACCCATTATCACAAAGAAGATCATCCAGAAGATTGACTAAGGAGGACCCAATTCAGCAGGTGGAATCTAGGAATCCTTATGAAGTTCTGGCTAATTCTGCATGGGTGGGACTCGGAGCAGGATGAGGATCATAAGGACATGGTGGAAGTTGCTGATACTCTTCCTCAACCCATGAAGAAACGTTATACTGGGAGAAGAAGAAAGAAGACAATGTTAATCCACCTGCTTAACTGATGAATATTGGTAACACAGTGCTGGCAACACGTAATTGCCACAGCCTCATTAATACTAACAAATGTCAGGCTGTATTTCGGTTAATTTGTGACTTAAAACTTGATATTATTTTTCTTCAGGAAACATGGATAGCGTCAGTGACTCAACTCCTGACCTTCAAGTTAGAATGGCGATGGGGTCCATTCTATTGGTCATTTGGGGAGATAGGGCAGACGGCGAGTTTCTTTTACAGGTAGCTGGTTTCTCTATTTCAAATTCTGAATCTTATCCCAGGAGGGTTTTAATTTTAGATGGTTATTGGGATGGAGAACCTTGTCTGTTGATCAACATTTATGGTCCCCAATCTAAGGCAGATTGAACAAGTCTCTTCTCTCAAACTCAGCCCTACCTATCCACAGCAAAAATTATCATTATCAGTGGTGATTTTAATTGCAGTTTGAATTTCCATAAAGGTCCACACCCTTCATCCAAGGTGCACCGTGACTCCTAGCTTTTCAGAAATGCATTTCAGTGGCTGATTTACTAAATTGTAACAACCATATCACAACTCCCAAATACTTTACTTACAAAATGGCCCAATATACTACAATTACTGACTATCTCTTTACTTCCAAACATTTACTGGTTAGTTCAACTACACTATGCTCAAGTGATTTTTGGATCATCAGATGATCATTTCCTCCCTGGGCTTAGTCTCAAATAATTCCATCACAAAAACTCGATGGAAATTGAACATTCAAACTCTTACAGATTCTAGCATGCAGCTAGCTATTAAACAATTGTTAGCGACACGAGCCTCAGTCTTCAATTTGTACGATCACATGGGTGAATGGTGGCTCCATACTAAACAATATAGATGTCAATATTTTCAACAATACAGGAAGAAAAATCTAGATCACAATACTGTAAGTATTTAACACTAAGGAAGCAATTCAATATTTATTGTCACTGACACCTTCGTAGGTAACAACCTCACCTCCAGATTAATAAAATAAAACTGAAATGCAGGCATTACAATATGACTGTGCTAGCTCCATCAGGGCAGAATTGTCTTATGGGATTCAGAAATCCAAATATTGGACCTTGTGATGCCTGTAAAGCAAGGCGACAAGCAGCCACAATTTCTAGTTTAAAGAGAAAAGATGGAACTTTGGTTTCCTTGGTCCAAGACCTCTTTGAGGTAGTCATGGATACAGGAACAGCCAAGAAACCCTCCCTCTAGATATGGTGAACTTCCTTTATGGTATTACACAGTACCCACTCTCTTCTCAGAAGTCTAGTTCCTCACACAGCACATAACACTCCAGGAAATAACGGGGTCATTTGAACTTGAAAACTGGAGGCGGCCCCAGGTTTGGATGGATTACCATTTGAGTTCTATAAAACCTTTGCTTCTGAGTTAGCACTTTGACTAGAATGAGTATTTATTTTTCTTTTTACAGAATTCGGTCCCCAAATACTTCTCAAAAAGCTTGACTATTTTTTATAGATCATTGCTCAAAATTGGAGATTGATTAGTTTATTAAATGGCTATTTTAAAATTCTCTCACAAATCCTATATCTTAGACTAAGAAAATTAGCAGAAAAAATAATACACCCATTTCAATATTGCGGATTGCCCAAAAGATCAATTCATCATCCTCTTATAATTTTATGAAACATGGGAATTTTACCAGAAACGGCAGCTTCCAGGATGAGTTATATCCCTTGACCAGAAGAAGGCATTTGATGAAGTTAATCATAACTTTCTTTTCCATACATTAGCAGCCTACAGCATCCTCTCTCTTTTATTAACAAAATAAAATGTTATACCATAATGCCAGATGGAGTCCATATATTAAAGGGGTCTTTGGCCCAGAATGTGTTATATGGGAAGGGGTATGGCAGGGATGTCCCTGAGCCCCCTGCTTTACATTTTTCTCTCTTAATCCACTTTTACAGAATATCACAGATAATCCTCCAGTACAAGGTTTGAAGGAGAATCTTTGAGTGATGAAGTTAAAATCTTGGCCTATGTGGACAACACCTGCTTGCTACTAAAGGACACTGATAGTGTTCGGGAAGCCAGCAAGGAATTACAGCACTTCTCAGTAGTATCAGGGCACAGTTAAACTTAATAAAATGCAAGGCAGTTCTGCTGGGATGCAAAATGTTTATCCCCTGTTGTGGGAACTTCCCAGTATCAGATGACCCAATTAAAATTCTGGGGATCACATTTGGAGTACACAGTCTAGCCCATTCAAATTGGAAAAAACCTGAAAAGTTGTGAGGCAAAGGTTAATACTTGGAAAGGATGGAAATTGTCCAGACTGAAACAAATTCATATAGTAAAGAAAGTCTTGATCCCAAGTTTGACCTATATAGGAACACATTTTCCATTACCAGTATCTTTGGAGACATGGCTATGTAGTATATTTCTCAATATGCTAAGGAGTCATCTTATCCTGTAAAAGAGGATATACATACCTGCCATGGGGTAAAGGAGGATTGGGAAAGATAGATCCCATAGTTTTTTCACTCACTGTTTTGGTTTTATTCACTTAAAACACCATGGAACATGACAGACTCGTAGTTAATAAATGGTTTCTGAATAATTAGTAACATTTTTTTCTAAATGGGTGGAGCCCCCAAATTCTATAAATTTCTGCTGATACCTGTGTCAATGAAATCTTCAGCTCAGAAGTTATATAAGTGGAATGTTTCTAAATCCCTTTTTGGCTTCTTCTAGGACACAACTGTACCAACACATACTTGATATGGATTGCCCTTCAAAGCCAGAATTAAAAATTGCCTGCCTCAGAAACAGGATAAAGTATTAACTTTATTAAATGAAAAACAAATTCCTGAACATATGTGGGAAATAATTTGGTTAAGCACATATGGGAGACTATATGTTTGTGGCAATAATAAACATGAACCATTGGAAAACGGTCATGTCCCTACATGGGGTGTGGTGCCTCTGAGGAATCAATGGAACATTTTCTCTTACATTGTATTTATTCTCACAATATTTGGCTTTTTTGCCACAATGTGGAATTTACCTTGGCTTCAAAACCTTACGTATGAGGCATTTATTTTGGGGACTATACCAACAGATTGCTTAAGTACAATGCTAGTATCTTATCTGTTTTCTTTGCAGTATTAAAGTTTTATTTATGGAGCCAAGTTCAATGGGTGCTCTATCAACAACGTATGTCCTTTACAGTTTTAGGGTGTTATGTGAGACTGCATTACAGACTATTTGGTATAAGTAGGAAAAATATGGCCCATGGGTAACCAAATCATGGTGGAGAGGCCTCTCCTTTTATCAAATTCAAATGAATTTCTTGCCTTTGAAAACAAAAGAAATGAAATGGAACACTAAGATCCTGTAGTAGTTATTAATGAATGCATGACTAGTATTCACAGTGATGTGTTTTTATAATTTAAGTTTACTCTTTCAGTTTTGTATATACATAGTTGGTAATTTGGTTACATCATTTTTTTTCTGTACATGGTATTGTATCCTTCAATAAAAACACCCTACTCTTTTGATAAGTGCCATGGGATCTTTAACAGCCACCTGAACTACCACCAGAACAGGCAGATGGGACCTCAGTTTAATGTCTCATCTGAAAGACAGCACCTCAGAAGTGCAGCACCCCTCATGCTGCACTACAGTGTCAGTACTGGGATAGTAACCTAAGTGCCAGGTGTAGGAATTGAACCCACAGTCCTCTGACAACTCTCTTCCACTTGTGGGAATTGAACCCACAGCCCTCTGACAGCCCTCTGATTTCCCAGTCTCAGAGGCGAGTGCTACCTACTGAGCGACTGACATTGATACTGACACTGTTTTCCTGATACTGTTTCTATTTCCATGTTCTGTTGGAAGTCTTGGTGGTTTGTGGGATTTGTAACATCACACCATGATTCTGTATTTCTCACAGTGCCTACGCTTACTGCTTGGAGCACGTGCTCTGCCTTGCCCCTTATTGGGAGGTCTTGGATTGTCCTCTGCAGTGATACACCACTGCAGTGGCAACATGTGTGTTCTCCATGCTGCCCATTCCTATTGCATGTCTCCTGGTGGCACTGTCAGTCATGCCCCATGTTACTGCTATGGTGCAGCATCACACATATGCAGCCATCTGCTGGTATCCATGGATACGTCTACCCGTTGTGATCCTCTGTCTTGAAGCACTGTGTATTGAGTGATTGTGCATTTCTTTTCACAGCAATGCTATTCACAAACCTGTGCATGTCTTTGAGGAGCATGATACTGTCCCATTGCGCAGCTTGCTTTGCATGCTATTCACAATGTGTTTAGAGCCAGTGCTAACCCTTTGTGGATGGGGCTGTTTTGCTGTTGCACAATCACATTCTATTGCACAGCACAAACTTTGCTATGGCTGAAATTCTTTGTGACTAGCCCCTGGTCTATCTGCAACAGTGTCATTTGATGACAGTACTGCAGTTAATTGCTATGACAATTCTGCAATGCGGGTGTCCCTGTATAAGCCTGAATTTGTTGTCACAATAGCTGCTTCCAATATGACCGTTTGTAAGAATCACTGAAGCAAGCTGTGTATCAGTCAACATCAAAGTTACACTTTGCAGTCACTGACACCTCTATGTCGAGCTCTGGCAGCTTATGATTACTATTGGACATTTGCTGACAATGTTCAGCAAAATGTATCAGTTTCGGATGGTGATTATCAACTCATTAGAGGATGAAGAATTTCCAAAAGGTGATACTTTACAGTTAAATTTGTCTGCAGATATGTTTGTCTGTCCTGTGGAAATGTTAGCAGAGAAGTGACTGAAGGCATGATTTGATTTCTCTGTACATCCCACATGAATCATCTGTGAAATTAAGACAGTAGTTCAGCGATGATACATCTGGCTGGAAGTGCAGAAGGTGTGGCAGGAACAGTACTTGATCGCTGTGAGTGAGCTGTTCTACAAAGTACCTCATGCCTATACTACAACAATTTGACTCACAGGTAGTCAAAGTTGTGACACTAGCAATTGACTTTATTGCAGGTAGAGTCATGTTTGGATGTATGCATTTTGACACTCGCACAATAATTTTCCACCATGGAGCTTCTGTGCATTTTGGTCATTATGTAACTTGACTCAGATACAGTGGTGGTTGGATAGAGTGCAATGATGTTACATGCACCTATAAGGTAAGTCTTCCAAAGAATCTAAAGGATGCATATGTGATTGTGCTTCAAAATAAGCAGTTTGCAGCAGCTGCAGAGGAATAGTTTCCAACAATAAGCATCTTAATTAATTATTAGGGTACAAACAGATACACATCACACATACATCAGTGACATTGTTTCCATTTCCATTTCATCACTGACTGACTCATGAATTTATTTATTTCAAAACTGGTAACTGGGAAAGGCACACTGAGCCAAGGCATGTTTCAAGGTGTGACCCAGGTGAGGGGAAAGGGAGTACAAAAACTATAACATTTCAGAACATTAAAGTTTAGATGCCTGGACAACATTACTGGTGTAAGAGCAATATGATGACCAAGTAGGTGAAACAGCAGCTTGGTTCATCTCATTGTATGAAGACAATGAGCAGAGTACAAACGTATTTATTGCAAGTGGAGGACCCTCATATGTCTATACCCGCAGCCTTAAGTGAAATAGAGGCTTTAGTACTATATTGACCAAAAACTCAATTAAGGAAACAATTATGGAAAATACCTCCTTTAAATTCATTTATAGTTAAAAGTGATATAACACAATTGGGCCTTCAGTTCAAACCTTCAACAGCTAATTGTTTAGGCATTAAACTATCTAGACATTTATTGGAACTTAAAAAACAATTTAGACTCTCTTTGATCATCCTTCTGCAAGATTTGAAGAGATGGCAAGCTCTCCGTCTGATCTTATTAGGCACAGTGACTATAGTTAGAATGAATGTACCATCATGTGTATTTTACAGCATCGTGTCAATATGGGAACAGTAAAACTGCATGGTTGAAAACCGCATGGTGTGGTCCTTGTAATCTAAGTGCGGTCCAAAACTGTGCTGGATTATATATACAAACTCCGGACTGTGCACGCTTTTATGCCTGTGCAGTTTTGACAGCACCAATGTGCTTTCACCATATTAACCAGGTATGATACTTTACCACATGAACATGCTAAATATATATGTCTTCCTCAATGCTGGATTATACAGCTGCACAGACTGTTAACTGATTTTCTGTTGAGGGCAAAACAGCTGGATGAACATATTTTAAACTTCCACTTGCCAAAATGGGGTGCGGTCATAGACTTCCCAATTTTTGGTTGTATTTTAGGCCCTACGTAGACAAAATATTTTAGGCGGGGTCAGCTCACCAGCAGTTTGTGAATGGGGATATAGTCTGCATTGGCTTTTTATAGAACAGGATTTGCGTTGACAGTGAGGATTTTCTACTCATAGTTTACTTTTTGTTACCCCTATAAAACTGCAACAGGCCCTTCATTGACCCTACTGTATTGGTCTGCCTGAGCATATAGGCAGTTGGGAACATACAGCACTTAATGAAAATTTCTTCCTCTCCTTTCCCAACCTGTTTGTGAAAATCTCAGTTTATTTTCTTATTGGTTAATGACCCTCCTGCCATTTTTTTGGTAAGAAATTCCAGATTTCACATAGACCACCTACTCCAGAATGGTAGAGTATGCTCCTTCCCTATCTTCCAAGACAAATTTAGTGCCCCCATGAACAAACATCTTATTTACTATCAAACTGCTAGTGCAGTTGGAACTCATATGGCCCCCATCCTTGGCTGGAAGATGTCAGACACGGTTTATACAGGCTGCTTTGCAGCTTCATAGTAATTCTCAGATATATACAAGTACAATGCTTATACCCTAATGGACAGGCAGGCACTAACTATAATTGATAAGGGTACTACAGTTAGGTTAGTCCCCACAGAATGGCAAAAGGTCTTGAAAAACCTATATAAATATATTAAAAAGCTAGTGAACTAACTAGAATTAACAGTAACTTTCAGATGTAGTCAGCTATCACTGCTTATATGGATTTTCCACTTGGCAGTACTTGGGTGATGTGTGAAGAAGCACTCAGTCTGAAGGCTAAAACAAGTCAGTTCTGTTCCTTCCACTACATTATTAACACTGAGACCACACTGACTGTGACATCACTAGTACCAATGAGAACCATTTCTCACTACCAGATTATTCTCTTTCACATGATGCAGCAGGGATTGGCTTTTCCTGGTCACTAGTGATGTCGCAGTTTTCTGTATTTGATTGATATCTTGTGAATGTCACTGCTTAGGTCTCAGGGTTGTGGTGCCTCATTGTGTTTGGTATCATTTCTGATGCTGTAGTGGGAGGAAGAGAACTGACTTTTTGTCTCCATTGGGCTTGCAGTGCATACTGTAATAGTCGGTCTCAAATATGTGAATGAAATCATTCATTCACATATTTGTGAATCACTATTACAGCGCTGTACTTCACTGTTCCACAGTGTGGACCAATGGGCATACAACTATACTGTGTAAGTTTTCATTCATTGGGCAGCTGCAGAGGTGTGTGGGTGGGTTTGCTGCTGCCTGCCAATGACGGGGACTGGCTGGGCAGGAGGCCTTGTGTGGGTGGGGATGCCACTGACCACCAGGGAAATATTTACATTGCTTTTATGGGTGACCAAGGATACAGATGGGATGGGGTTACCACTAGACTACCAGAGATTTTAAATATTATTTTACAGTGATTGCAGCTACGGGAGGGTTGGGGGTTCCACTAGACTACATGGAAATTTGTACACATTACTGTTTTGGCAATTGGAACTATGGGTGGGGGACCACTAAACTACCAGTGAATAATGAAAATGTTATTGTACTGCAATCTGGCTTTGGGGAGGGAGGGGTACTACTAGACTATCAGGGAATATTTAACATGTCATTTTACAGCGATTGGGCTACAGGGGGAGGGTACCACTGGACTACTAGGGAAGTAGTACACATTTCTTGTCTAGCAATCAGAGCTACAGGAGGTGGGGTGCCACTGGAGCCCCTCTGGTCAGCACCACATGCTGGCATGAGGCGCCATGTGCATTTTGCTGACCAGCCCTGCACAACTCATGCAAACAGGGCCATAATGACATGCAAATGGCCCCATTTGTGTCTTGCATACATTATGGCCCCATTTGCATACTGACAGCTGAATATCAGGAATTTGCACACAGCATAACTCTGTTGCAGTGGTGCAGTTCCCATTCCTGGTATTCAGCCCTATCTGGAGGGATGTGCCAGCGCATCCTATTTGTGCAGTGCACATTTGCTGATATATATTCAGAGGAGATGTCCCATTGCTCATCTCTTTAAATATATCCCTGAGTTGCACCAGTGCATCACAGTTGCGCTGTTGCCACCACATCTCATTGTCAGGCGCAATTCTGAATATTAGGGCCAGAGTGTTTTACACTTAGAGATTATGTATGATGTGGAAGCCAACAAACAGCCAGTGTATTAGGTGTGGAAAGTAAGAAGGGCCCTTCTATCATATGCTTTTGACTTGTGAAAAGGCAAACCCTTTGGGATGCAATCAAACATGGTCTACCTCCTCTGTTGGAGTTAGACAAATCTGTTACACTGGATATCTTTCTAACTGGGAGGTATCTAGATGAATTATGGAATAAGTCGATATATTGCTTTGATTTCTGTTGCTGTGAAATTAGTTATCCTCGACAATAGCTGGATGATCAGATTCCTCAGACTGGAATGACAGTATGATTTTGCTAACATTAAATGCTGAAAATCAAATTGTTAAACTACATCATAGGCCTCAAAAATATCATAAAAGATGGGACCTTTGCATACTCTACTTCTTGCAGTATGACAAGATCCTCTGGACTTGATTGTAGAGCTATATGTTTTCATAATTGAGTGTCTCCAAATATCAACTAGTCTGGTCTTGAGAGAGGTGGGAGGATGGTGGGGTAGTGGGGGATGAGGGAGTATTTTTATCTGTTTTGTTTTTTGTCTGAATTGTGTTTTGCTGTTATCGTTGTTGAACCGTTTTCAATAAAGTTTACTCAAAGAAAAAAGAATACAAAGTACAATAAAGTGCACAGTACCTGTTGTGAAAGGTGACAATGCTTAGGGTACAACTAAGACTGGTGTCATATTCAGAAATCGCTTAATATTGAGGGGTCCTACTCTAGGTAGAAATGGGAGTTAGGAGAAGCAGAAGAAGAGTGAAGAGGACAATTGAATCATTATTTTTGGTATACTGTTTCTACATGTAATGGCTGGATAGTTGTACTCAAGATACTGATGCAGTTTCAGTACCAATGGGCTCTTACTAGGCTGCCAGACTGTGTGTATAATCAGTATTTATAACATAGTCTATTGCATATAGATCTTTGCTTCTCCCTCCCCAAAATACAGACAGCACTTGAAATACATCCATACATCACTTCATCATGTAAAACAGTGTGAGACATAGCATTGCTGAAACTGTACCATATAAGTATTGCTTCATCGCTATCAAAGAAGAACTCAGATGTAAATATGTCATGTATGCTGAAAACCTCTTGAGGTATAAACATGTTGCATTACTATGTTAAAGTAGTTATAGTTAAATGTAATGCAATTTCTGTACATATATATGCATGATTGTACAACGTTCTTTGACAGGACTCACACATCTGTACAAAAACAAAAAGGTGACAGTGGTTTAGTACTGTCTAATTAAACTCAATTTCTTATACAGAAATGTTACAGCTTTTAAAGAAATATTGTACAAAGAAAATTGATTAACATGTAAATGCTTTACATAGCCTGCCGATTATGCACTGTTCTGCTTTTTCAAAGGATTGCCTTTTATTAAGGGGTCATGTGAGGAATTTTCCAAGTATGTCCTTGTAAATAGTTATGCCTTTCTTATTACATTTATACTATAGTAAGCAGTCATCTATGTTTTACATGTATTAGATGACTTACACTTTTACTGAAGTTATTGTTTCATATCTGTTTTTTGTTTTTTTAAGTACTTGGTTTCTTGCATTCTTCAAGAACACTGCAACAAATTTTGTATCATGTTCAGATGATATTTGCTAAACTGATGTAACAACAGTTGGAAATCAATAAAAGAGAATTTCAAAAAAAAAGAACACTGCAACAATTTGGCATTAATTCAATTGCCATTTTTCTCTAACAATGTTAAAACTTATCTTCTGTGCTGTGAGTATTTCTTTATAAATTGTAAGAACATGTTTATGAATTGTGTGGTAAATATTAAGTTAAGAAATGCCATGGGTCACTAATGGTATTCAATGAACAGCACATAAACATCGGGGTTGATTTTCCAACAGACGAGAATGCCTGAAGATATAGCACACCAGGCTTGACGCCATTCTTCTGGCTAGAAAGCAAGATTTTCAACCCTATGCACCAGTTGCTGCAAGTTAGACCAACTTTTTGCGGTCTAGTTTGTAACAATCCCAAGGGCCTTTTAATGGAGCTTGCACTAGATACTTGGCACAAGCTGCCATAAAGCATGGAGAATACTGCAACTGCACTCGAGATTGTAAATTGGGTGCAGTTGTAGCAAAGGCACTGCCAGAAACTAGTGTCACGGCACAGGCTTATCGCAAACCCTGTGCCATGCTTAGAAAATCAGACTCATCACATTTATAATTTAACAAAAAGGTGACTTCTTGGTTTAAAACAATTACTCCATTTTGCAAATGTGAAACGTAAAAACATTGGACATGAGCACAACTGATGCTGAAGAGGAAGCTGCATGACATGTCAACATCCAAACACCTAATAACTGACAACATTGGTTATAACATCTATGACTTGTGTGGTGTAAAAACAGAAAGAAAGATAGACATTTCTATATACTATCTTAAAAGAAAGGACATTCTTTAAAAAAAAAAACCTGTGTTAATGCACCAGTTAGGGTTCAACTAAAAGCAGCAAAAGTAGGAAATGTGCTGTTAGGGTTTCTAAGCCTAACTCCCAACCCCCACCCACAAGCAGCCACAGGGACAAGACAACATAAGCAACTACAGACAGCCATCATCTGTAAAACAAACAACATACAACTCTTTCCAGATAAAAGAAACACCCATCATTGTGGTCCAGCACTTTTGTAGCCATGGACATAATTGCAGACTTCAATACATAACCTCTCAACTTCAGGCTGCAGAACCACAGCACCTTAGGAAAAATGTATATTTGCATGAAATTTTGATCTCAATGCAACTGTGATAATAATTGCTATTTATGAATGCAGTATTATCATTGTCTGTCATTTTAAGCATTGAGATTATCATACTATCATGATTATAGACAAATATAAAACAGTTTATGAACTTTGCATGAAATTGTGATCCCAATGTAGTAATTTTAACAATCTATATCTGCAAATAGAATGTTATTGTTGGGTATGATTAGTTACTATTGAAATTACTATGTAGTGATGACTGTGTGTTACTTTTGAACTCAGACCAAATATGTTGACATTTACATTAAATTCAGCCCCACTGCAGGCGTTTTAAAGAGCTAGTGGAGCCAAACCGACAGACAGGAAAGTAATACAAAGTTTAGAAGTAGTCAGTTGTAACTTTTATTTCTAAGTAGTTTTCATTTTACTCTTGCTCATTAAAAAGTCTTCTATGTGATAATAGTGTACTGGAACAGCTCTTAGCCTGGCAGCTGACATATCTCTCTCTCTCTATATGTATATGTATATGTATATGTATATATATTTATATATTATATATATATATATATATGTGTGTATATATATATATATATATATATATATATATATATATATATATATATATATATATGCCCCTAGCTGCCATCCTCTGCCTAAATGCCTCATCGCATTTCAACCAACCATAACCTAGTTTTGCCTTATATGCGTCCAGTAATGGCTAAGTAGGTAAGCAATGGAATGGCTAACTCTGTTTCTTCTCTAAGAGGATGGCACTAAATAGCTTGAAACCTGCTTGACATATGTCAGTGTTCTTCCCCTTATATGTGGTTTCCTCTAACTTCTTCCCTTTATTGCTAGCACCACTGCCATTTCTGATCTACCCACCATCTCTTTCTGCTTGTGCTCTTCACTGTCTCCTTGTCCATTAATGAGAAAATATCCATATAAACCCCTTCCATATCTCATCCTGGATGGTTTGGGGTACACGATCCCCAAAATCATGCATAGCACTCCATCGTTACCGACTCTAATATCCTTGCTGCCTCCCTATCCCCTGTCCCTCCCTTTGTAACTCCTTTTAACTCCTCAAATGCCTTTTCCATCCTCTCTAAATCTTTCTCTCACATATCGCCTAGCATACCTGCCAAATACTCTGTCAAATCACCTTCTTGAGGCTGATCACCCCTTACCATTCCTGCCCTCTGCATCCTCCATTTCTGTCACTAGTTCTTGCTCCATAACCTCCTGTACTGGCTGCTTCCCACCAGATTCTTCCCCACACCACCTGCTGGCATCATTCTCTTCCCAGCAGCTTCCCTGCTTCCTTTCACCTTGCTGCTTCCCATAGCTCGTTCACCTTGTCCATCAGTCCCTTTGCCAGTGCCTTCCTTGCCTTTGATTGCACTGCTTCCTCCTCTGCCTCCTTTTTCTTCACCATCTCCAGCATCTTGTTCACCTTTAACATCAGTTCCCCGCCTGCTCCAACATTTGAGCACTTGTAACCTCACTGCTGGTTGCCATCCAGCTAATTAAACTTGTAGGAAAACAAAACACAATCTGGTAAATTTTATACGACCTTCCATTTTGCCATCCTTAATCCTTAGCCTGTCCTATCACCCGTATTCCATTGACCTGACCTGGTCATCCAGAAAGGCCATAAACTCAACACAGAAATATTGTGCACTGCTGATCATTTGCAGCTACTAATTGGGCTGGCTTGATGTAATCAATTAAGCAATAATACTGAGGGTGATAGGTTGTACTGGGATATCATGCCTTGCATGGTTGGGCAAGGCGCCGAGGCTGAGTGCCACCAATCTGCAAGGCGTGATGTTACCATAAGCACAACCCACACCCTGGAGTGCATTGTTGCTATCATAAATGGCTTAGCTGTAAAAAACTAGATGTAAGTTTAATTTTTTATTTTTAATGTTTTATTTCTAGAAAGTGGTATGTAACCTTGGCTTCAAGAAGTAGTCCATGCAAGAAGTAGTCCATGCATTTTGTCCTGAATATTTTTTCAGCCAGTAGGTGGAGCTGTTGTAACTGTGTAGATCACACCAAACCTTGCTTCCATCCTGTATAAAACACTTGTTCTTTTGTGGTCTCCAACCCCATCTTTATGTTCCCCTGTATATGTTTATTTTAGCTCCCTCCATTGCTTTATTCTGTTTGTGAAGCTGAAAGCCGCCTCGGCTCATTTTGGAGACCGCTTAGTGCAGTTGTAATTTTGATACCTGGAAAACTGAAACAACGGAGATCATCCAAAACTTCCCACTGATGGTAAATGAGAACTGTGATGTGCTTTTTAAGAGGTACTGAGTCTGTTCTGTGAAGGCAGGGACAGCAGAGCCGACCAGTCAGTCTGTTCGGGATGGCCGAGGAGATTAGATTCTCATAGCAATGGGTAGCGTAGCACTGAAGGTGATGGGACTGAGACTTTATAAATTACTTTTTTTTTTTAATTGAAGCAGTATTGCATGAAACACACATTTAGTTTCTGTTTGGGGACCGCTTAGTGTGTTTGGGATGGGCGGGAGGGCAGAAGTTGCTGAACTGAGCAACTGGCAGTTGCATTGACTCAAGCAGTTCACGGAAGAAATGGGCACAGGAAGTCTATCTTTTTTTACTTTTTCTGCTGGGAGAGTAAAGAGTGACATAGTGGGAGGGCAGTGAACACTACACTTTAGACAGCTTCAGAGTGAGAATGATTGAAGTGGACTGGCCAGCGGCAATGATGACTGAAGAAGGGTGCAGTGGAGTAATTTCAGTAACAATTTATGAGGTTCATCTGTGTGCTGGGACTAGACCTGTGATGTTGTACTGGGATAACATCACGGGTCCAGTCCCAGACTGACCAATCAGACTCCATGGATTTTCTTGTCATTTTATAATGATAATTAAGGCTGCATAGACTTGCTCCTTTGCAAACTATCTGAACCCTGAATTTGAGAATCCCTATCTAGCGAGGCCCCTATCGTTGTGAATTTTCCACTGTGCTTTTCTTTTTAATATATATATATATCTATATATTATTTTTATTATTATTAGCCATGCTGTTCCCAATGCTTTGTTGCTGCTCAAGCGTGTGATGTCTGTCTCAGCCACCTTCAGGTTTATATTCTTCTGCAGATGTATTTCTGTAAGTGTTGCAGAAATACTGAATCTGCCCAGTAGACACAACAATAAAGAATCTTATTATAAGGTTAAAGAAGATTAAATCTCAGGCTGATAAGTGACTTGTACAGAGTCACACAGTGGTAAATGGTGTTTGTGGGATTCAAACCCAGAGCTCTGCACTCTAGTTACCAGTTAAATCAACTGTCTCCATGCTGAGATGCTACATTTTATAAGTTGTATCCCTATTTGTGTCAATACAAGACAATAATTAATATAAGCATCAATAAACCACCTATTCAAAATAGGCAACATCCCAATGTTCAATACACACAAAACTACAAAGATGGCGCTGGGTTCTCTCGCCAGACATGCTCATCGCCATGGGTTCCTAGCATGAAAAAATACCAAAATGGAGCTGCAATCCCATACCGCACATGCATATTGCTCACGGCTCCCCATGCAAAACTACAGAAATGGAGCTGAATTTCCATGCCATGCACGCATTGCTCGGATGTTCCCCCATGTATGCACAGCTGCACCAGGTCCCCAACCAGCCTACATGGGATGCAAAAACTCTGCAGCCTGTCCCATACAACCATTGGTTGCATCCTCATTGGCCAACAGCCCACAGACCCTTATTGCTGCTCTGCTTTTCAACCCCATGCCCTCTCTCTTCTCCTGGCCTGTGATCCTTCTCCAGTGGTCTTTGACCTCCTGGGCCCATCCCAGGATGCTCCCAGACCTCCCTCGTCTGCACCAGTACTTTGCTGTCTATCCCCAGTTAAATGAAACTGTCTGCCCAGGCCTAGCTTCCCTATGATCAATTTTGTCCTTTAATAAGGGTCTCAGTCTAATTCTTTGGCTCAAGATGCTCCCTGACCTCCCACTTTTGCACCAGTACCCCACTGTCTGTCTCCCATTAAAAGAAACTGACCACATGGGCTCTAGCTTCTCTCACAATCAACTTGCCCTGTCCTGTGAGGCTCATACACCCTCAACCTCGCACAATCCTCAGCCACCACCCCAGTGATCTCCCAGGGTGATCTATGCCTCATTTCCTGCATGGATGCCTGTGAGGATCCCCCAGTCTGTAGCCTACTCACCGGCCTCTGCTGCAGCTCTTCTGGACCCACACCGACAACCAAGCCTTCAGACACAGATACCATACTCAGTTTTGTCTCTTGCTATACAAGTTTTTTTTTTAATGCTGCAATCTTAGATGACTAATTTGATTCCCCAGCTTGACTAAAACAAAATGGCCACTGAGCCTTTACTGAGGTGCCTGCTGGCCCCTGGGCCCCAAGCCTGGCCCACCCATGTGGCCTGCCCAGGGCTTCCAGTCTTTCCCCAACTGCCCTCTTTATCACTAACAAACAACTTATCCTTGTAACAAACCTTAAATTACTTGCATAACCTTATACTCCAATCATTATATTTGCTTCCTGGCCCCTTCTGCCCACTCTAACCACCTCTACCTTACCTTTCAATTTCTCCTCTAAACCTTGCCAGTTGAATGTGCTGAGATCCTACAATTTCAGAATTCCCAGCAAAAGAAGGGTGAACCTAACCTTATGTCCCTTCATATACCCCCTTGCAAGGACTCCTCAGCTCCTCCCCAACCAACTCTTCTTGCCCTTATCTTGTCGTTTTACCCACCTGATGACCTCATAACCCCTTCCCCTTCCTACACCTTTGCTTGGCTAATCTGGCCCCTCTCCACCCCCCTCCAGTCTAACCCACTTTGTCCTTTCCAAGGGAACTCTATGATAATTTAGGTTGCCTTTCAGAGGCAACCGCTTTGTTCAAATTTGGGGTCAAAATACTAAAAAACAATGACGTTATGAATGTACATAGTCTTTTTCAACACTCGCTCATAACTTCAATAATTTTTAATATTTTGTCTCCAAATTTTTAACATAGACCTTTGTTCACACCACCTCATTAATGTGACGGGTATTGTTTTTTAAATCCTGGCCAAACATGTTTTGCATTTGTGGTATGACATTATATTTTGCAAGTATTTTATAAATGACACCTGTCACGCTTTATAAGGGAGTTATACAATTACTAGGTTGAAAATTTGCAGTCAAAATGTCAGGAATAATTTATAATGAAAGGGCCAGCAGGTAGTGTGTTGTGATCCCATACCCATGAACTGAGTTTGGGAGCAAGCTCAGTGAGGCAGATAGATGGGCAGAGGCTAGGGGGTGGGGCTGCTTTTGGTACCACTTCCAGCCTGGGGATGGATGGTAATGTTGGCCACATGGGCAAGAAGTAACCATATAGTCATGACAAGTCTTCTCTGATATAGAGTATAGCAGGTCCAGCCTGTGCACCTGAAGCAGTATGGATGCACAGGGCCCAGAAGGTCATGCACTTTCACAGCTAGATTGACTTTGGCTCTGTGCATCTCTATTTGTAGTTACATGGAAGTGCAAGACCCATACAGCCCTGTGCTTCTGCAGCCCCCACCCCATATAGTCTCACAAATTCTTTGCATTGACAGGCAGAAGGATTTTTCCTTGCATGTCTATATACAAACATACAATGAAGCCAGAAGAATAAGGCCATTAGGTCTATTGAGTTTGCTTATAATGCAGGGTCCTCAACATCTGCTACTAATCCTGTTTCCAATCAGCCCTTCCCTCCATCCACCCACCTCTTGACCCTTAATATCTCCTTAACTCTGTACCAGCATCTCTTAAAGCCATCTACTGTTTTCAACAAAACCATCTCCTCAGGAAGCCCATTCCAACTCATCAACAGCCTCTCTGTGAAGAAGTGCCTCCAAGTCTCCCTCCTACATCTTCACCCCAACTTGAGACTATGTCCCTCATGTTTAGATTTTCCACTGAACTTGCAGAGACCCTCCTTGACCACCCTGTTTATTCTTTTCAAATACTTGAAGGTCTCAATCATGTCCCCCCTCCTTCTCCCTCTCGCTCTCATTTCCTCCAGGGAGTACATATTCAGGGTATCCAACCTTTACTTATACATCCTACCCCACCGACCCATGATCATCTTAATTGCCCTCATTTGGACTGTCCCATCTCGTTTGTGTCCTTTTTAAGGTATAGTCACCAGTACTGTATGCTGTACTCAGATGTGGCCTCATCGATGATCTGTGCAATGGCATTACTACCTCACACCTATTGCTCCTCCCTCTGGCAATACAGCCAAATATTTTATTTGACTTTGCTGCAGCTTTCCTACATTAGTGGATTGCTTGATGTCACCACTAAACATCACCTACACATTGTTCTCTCTTCATGGGTCACAGATACCTGGACCACACCCAGGCTGTACTCAGTCCCTCAGTTCTTGGCTGCAATGTGCATAACCTTGCATTTTTTGAACTGAAGCCACATTGACATATTCTGACCTGACTGCCTCTCTAGCTCTTCTGGATCATCCGTCAGGTCTTGTATCCCTTCTGCTATGTCTACTCTCCCACAGAGCTTGGTATTATCTGTAAATACAGGAAATTTTGCCTGTAATGACATCCACAATATGTATGTATTTGAAGAGTTTCACCAGGAAAGACATCATGAGCTGTAAACAGCTTGTTTCAGATGCACCTTGGTGGAAGGGGAATACAGGAGGGAGAAGAGCTGCATAGCAACAGAATTAAAATACAAATAATAGATTATGCTACATTACAATACAAAGAATACAGTTGATGATAGGCATGTATGAGTGATGACATGACATACAATGAGATTGAGGAACAATGCAGTTGAGGATTAAGTACAGGGTAGTTACAAGAAGCAATCACTTGAGATTCTCACAGGAAGCAGGATATGCATTGTCAGATACACCTTACAGAGTGAGCTAGATAACAAGATATGCTATGAAATGAAATGCAAGACTGAAATCTTATCTACTAAGTGCTAGATTTCCATATAAAATGGAGTTATGGTCAGCACATGGATGTGGCCATCACCTAGATGTGGAAGGGTAAGGCAAAAGAACTAGGATGAAGGGGGAGGAGAGCGAGGATGAAGTGGGAAAGAGATGACTGCTAAGGGCAACTTCCTTCAGGACATTAAGAACCTGACAAGGGACAGGGAAATTAACAAAACAGGGAGGAGGGAATTTAGAGTGCCGTGGATTAAAAATAAAGAGTGACAGTGTTTGGAAAGGTGGAGGAACAAAAAGGGATGATTTTATAGTGCCAGTAGCCAAAGTGAGCTGTGTGTTTGCAGTGTAGGAGCAGCCAAAGGCCTTGTTCACTTTCTGAATGTTGAGAACCTCACAAAGGGACCAGGAATTAGGCATACAGGAGGGAGTGAATAGAGAGGCTGTGCTTAGTATGGGGGAAGATAGAGTAATGGGGAGGCATGGCAGAGATTAAGTGCAGTTGCAAGAATGAGTTGTGTGTTGCATAAGGAGGAACGATAGGGAGTGGCTGGACTGAGAGGAGTGGATTTCATGAGGGAGGGAGTTCCAGATACCTTTTCTTGAGAATTGGTATGAGTAGGCATCACGGCCTGAGGTTGTGTGCCAGGAGAGTGAGCATTCTATAGGAGGCATTCTGGAGGGTGCAGAGGGGGTAGGTGGGACTGAGATGAGGGACAGCAAGTAGGGTGGCAAAGAGCTAAGTCAGTACTTCCCAACCAAAGTAGCACTATGGGCAAGGTGTCTGGCACTAAGGGAAGGAGAGAGAGGTGTAGAGATCACAGTGGTAAGGTACACAGAGGGCAACCGAGAACAAAGTGGCAGAAAAAGTTGAGGAGAGTATTCAGTCTGGATAGGGTGGACTTAGGGCCAGAGTTGTAGACTATATCACCAAAAGTTGAATATAGGGAGAATCATACTTGGATGATCTGTCTCCTGGCCTGCACTGGCTGGAAGCTGCAGTGTCTGTACAGAGCACCAAGTTTGGGAGGAGCGTTTGTGGATGGCATCCACGCGCACTGCAAAGTCAAGGTTCTTGTTGATCCAGAGCCTGAGGTATTTGAATGAAGAGACATCATCCAGTATTGACCCATTAAGGATATGGAAGGTAGGGTGACATCTAGTCTGGTTAGCTTTTGCCTGGTGCCAAAGGTCATGGAGATATTTTTTGGCATTGAGGGAAAGTTGATTAGTGTGATACCAGTGTTGGACATTGCTGAAATCCAACTGAAAGTTGGTTGCCACCTTCAAGGGAACTACAGGAGGTAATAATATGGTATCATCTGCATACATGTGGATTTTGGCAGATATGCAGGCATCAGGTAGGTCATTTAAGAAAATAGAAAATAGTATAGGACCGAGAACAGAGCCTCAAGGTATG
The DNA here is from genome assembly GCA_016271365.2 of Neoceratodus forsteri. NCBI lineage: Eukaryota > Metazoa > Chordata > Ceratodontiformes > Ceratodontidae > Neoceratodus > Neoceratodus forsteri. The sequence goes on along the minus strand of CM028131.1, from coordinate 1,198,826,600 downwards.
ATAAGTGTTCATACTACTAAGGCAGAAGGTGCTAGGGGCTGAGAGCCCATAGTTGCACCTGTAAATGCTAATTATTTATAATAATGAAAATCAAACCCAGAGAGTGTAAGGTTGTCTAAGCGCTTTTTAAATCCTGCTTTTATTTTACTAGCAATAATTTCAATAAGGAGAGAATTCCAGGGGTTTAATATTCTTTGAGTAAAAAATGTTTGTGAGGAGAAATTAAACCTTTTCTACAGAACTGTAAGGGATGTCCTGTTGATTGGGAGAGGAAATGGAGTTGCCAACCCTGACAGACTGGGACTGGCCTATAAGGTAGGACCAGAACCAACTGGTGGTGGATTCGGAGAGGCTGGCCCAGTCAGCTTGCAGAAGGTAGTGAGCAACAGCGCCAAAGACTTTGGCCAGATTGACAAAGATGGCAGAAGTGATGCTCCTGTGATCCATGCCTGAGAGTATAGAGTCAGTGAGCTGAAGTAGGGAGGTGGTGGTGAAGTGGGCCTTACAGAATCCAGACTGCAAGGATGTGAAAAGGAGGCAGATTCCAAGAAGGAGGATAGCTACTCAAGAGTCAGGTGTTCTTGAAGTTTAGCCAGAATAGGAAGTAGCGATATGGGAAGATGGTTGCCAGGATTGAGGTGTCCCTCCTTAGAAAGGAGAACAATGGTGGCAGATTTCCAGGCATCTGGTATGGCAGCGAGTGTGAAACAGAAGTTCAGAAGGGTGGACAAAGGTTGAGCGATAGGAAGGCTGAAAGGTGAAGTAGTTTAGGGTGAGTCCATTAGGCTATTGCCCTTATGTGGATTTAGAGCAACTAATACATGCAGTGTGTCATCAGGAGAGATAGGGTTTGAAGGAAAAGTGTTGGGAGGAAAGGAACAGATGGAGGATGCTTGCTGGGGTGCAGTAGGGGAAAGAGGTGAGGAGGTACATGTGGTGAAAAAGTTGTTAAAATCCACTGCCATGACGGGTGGATCAGTAACTGTGCATGCACAGACCTTTAGCACCAGAGGAGGAATGTGGGCAGGGGAGAGAATAAGGTATTACAACTTTCCAGAAATTAGATGGATTGTAATGTTTTTGGGAATGAGGAGCTGAAGTACAATATCATGGATGAAGACACTGAAAACCAATGGTCCACTCACCAAGCCTTGTGGTGCCCAGCTGGTGACCTCCCTGGTGCTGGAGAGGTCCCTCCCACCATCATGATCTGGGTCCTGCCCTCTGCAATTTTTCACCAACCTGATCAACTTCTCATCCACCCTAGATCAGTCAACTTTCTGATCAACCTCTTGTGGGGTACAGAGTCAAAGGCCTTGCTAATGTCCAGGTAAAGGATGTCCACTGCTTGGCCCTTGTCCACTGTTTTAGTGACCTAGTCAAAAAGTCAATCAGATTTGTTTGACACGATCTCCTCCCTCCTATAAACCCATTTTGCCACTCATCCTGGAGACCATTCTCTTCCAGATACTCTACTAACCTTTCCTTAAGTATGGTCTATATCAGCTAGCACACAGTTGAGGTCAGACTGACTGGTCTGTAGTTCCCCAGGTCATTCTTAGGTACCTCTCTTATGGAGGGGCACTACATGTGCCATTCTCCTGTCCTGCAGTACCACACCCAACTCCAGTGAACTATTAAACAGGTCAGCCAAGGGACCTGCAGGCTTCTCCACCAGTTCCCTCAGCACCACTGGGTGTATATTGTCTGGGCCTGAAGATTTATCTACCTTTAATGCTCATAGCCCTTTACTCAAGCTATACACCTCTATCAAAGCATCCATGCACCTCCCCATCTCCTCTCCTTCCCTTAGCAGCACTGGTCCATCTCTCTCCCTGTTGAAGGACGAACATTAGTATTCATTAAATACTTCTGTTTTGCCTTCATTCTTTCCACCCTCATCCCTCTGTGTCCCATCCCTTCCTGCTTCTGCATCTGCTGTGAATGAGGATATAATTATACTATTTCTAAAAGAAAGGGAATTCATTGAAAACAACTGCATTAATGCACCTGTTTGGGGTCAACTTAACATATGAGCATACTAACATATGAAATTGCCGCCTGGTGGCACTGAGGGTTGAGGCGCTGGATGCCACACTTTGTGCCATGCAGGTGACCCAGGTTCGAGAATGGACTTAGGTCACCTGGGGTTGGTAGGGATGAGGAAGGATTGAGAATCGAGACAGTTCTCCTTCCTTGGGGAGGGGGGACAGTGTGGTGTGCTGTAGACTGACACCTTGTGGTGGATGGGTGTTGACACAGGCACATTGCCAACAGAGGAGGACTCATGCCCAGGGCATATTGCTGCTTCCATGGAGATGGGGGCTGGTGCATGGGTCAGGAGAAAACAGAAAATGCCCAGGCAGATGGTGTCTATGATGACCTGACACATTCCTCCACAAGGCTGACCCTGACTTCTGGATTTGTGATCCGGTGGGGGAGTAAGCCGGCACTTCTCTCCTTGGCCTCACCGTGGGGTGAACCATGGGTAATTAGGTGTCTGGCTATGGGGACGGTCGGTCAGAGAAACAAGCCCCACTGAGGAAGAGCCGAGCTAACCATCAGCTCATGGAGGAACAGAAAAACTTAAAAAAGAAAAACATATAAAATTGCTAGCAGATACAGGCCTACGGTCTATCTAGTCTGCACAAGTGTGCAGCACTTCAGCCTTTTAGACTGCAGCTGCCCTCCTTTCCTCCCCCAACTGTTTTTGTCCATGTTTCCTTCACACTTACCCCCACCCCTCACAGTTTGAACTCTCCTTTGATCCGTCCCACTCCTCTTAAAGCTGCCCACTGTCCACAGTGATACAACCGCCCAGCATTGTGTTCTACCCTCTAACCACCCTTTCAGTGAAATAGTGCTTCCTTGTTTCCTCCTGAATCTGCCTCCTTCCAATTTCAGACTGTGACCCTTGGTTTCCTTCCACCTTTTAATTTGAAAATATTCCTGATGCTTACTCTGCTCATACCCTTCAGGTACTTGAAAGTCTCAATCACATCCCGCTCTCCCTTCTGTCCTTCAGGGAATACATATTGAGCTCTCTCAGTCTCTCCTCATAAGGTTTATCTCCCCATCCCAGGATCATTTTATTGCCTTGCATTGTACCCTCCAGGACCTTAATGTCCTTTTTAAGTAGGGCACCAGTACTGCACTCAGCACTCCAAGTGTGGCCTCACAGGGACCTGTACAGGGGCAGGATGAGTTCCTGTCTCCTAGAAGTAATTCCCTTGTGATGCACCCCAGCATTCTGTTGGCCTTGCTGCTGCCTTCCTGCACTGGGCTGAGTAGTTCATGTCCCCGATATCAACACACCCAGATCCTTCTCCTCCATTGATGTGGATAACTGAACTCCCTCCAATCAGTAACTATTTCCAGGGTTTCTGGATGCTGTGGAATGACCATTGTACAAGTTTTGTCTGGTGTGGTGGGGCAAAACCACTGTAGGCACAGGGTGACTGGACACAGTGGGTGTGGCCATGTTGCCCGCATCACAGTAATGCAGTCACTTGATGTGGCATTCCACAGTCCCAACCCCACACCCTTGTAGCTGCTTCACAGTCAGTGCCCGACACGACCCTTGTCATGTGTACCACTTTCAACTCACAGGTGGCACACACCATGGTGGTGCACAGGTGGACAGCCCTTGATACCGGGTGCTGTTGATGGCAATGAGGAGGCAGAAGAAGCAGGATGCCTGTACATATGTGCAACGCACAAGTGCATGTCTATGAAGGGCCAGGCAACTACCATCTGAAACAAGTGAGGAGGACAGTGATGAACAGCATCCCACAGCATCTGTCAGCCAGGAGGACACTGCTGACAATGAGGAGGCTATACAGGTACACAGCCACCAAACCACACCTGCCAGCCAGGAAGGAACCACCGCAATGCTGAGGCACAGCACCACCACAGCCACGCAGCATCACCTGCCAGCCTGGATGACACCGCTGGCATAAGGAGGCTGAGCCAGAACACAGCCAGCCAACATCACCTGCCAGCCAGGGTGGGACTGCTGGATTTGTCGAGGTTGAGTTGGACCACAGAACAGTAGACAGTGGGAGTGTGCAGCTGTTGATGCAACAGCACTGACCCTGAGACAGAGTGGCCACACGGGAGTGGACAGTTTGACTGTGGCTACTGATGAGGGGGACATACAAAATTTGTCACGCATGGGACAGCTCCAGGATGTGGAGGGTGTATAAGCTCAAGATGTGGAGCAGGCTTTGTAGACAACAGCCGATCCACAAGTGCAGGATGCAGGGGCTAGACGGGACATGGACATGGTGGGAGAGGAGCATGACACTGGTGCTGACAACCCTGTAGATGGAAGGGACTGGGCAGCAGGGCATGGATGCAGGAACCTGGCATAAGCACCTGCAACACAGCCAATGAGGTACCAGCGGTAGGCTGACATGGTGCAGGACATACTAACAGACATGGTGCAGTTGCAGGGTTCATCGCAGGTTCATGAATGCGTTCCAGGGCCATGAAGATACCTGTTGGGTGGGTTGTGCCCAACAGGTGTGTACCAGTCATTCTGCACTGGTGGATTTTATATTGTTCCTATTGCTGTTTGTTGTACTTTATATAGCTGTTGTAACTGTTGGGGTGGGTTAAGCGATGGGTGTTGTTGATGGCACATGTTGTTGTATGTTTTACTTGTTATTGCTGTTTTAACTGCTTTGTGGGGTGGGTGGGATGAATTTAGGTTTGAAACTACATGTTGTTTGTATTAGTTGTTATAACTGTTTACGTGTTTTACCAGATGGGTGGGGTGGTTGTGGGTTTCATAGCACACATTGTTGGGTGTATTGATTGTTATAGCTGTTTTACCTGTTGTGGTGGGGTGGGTGAGGTGGCTGTGGGTTTTGTTTGTACCTATTGTTGTTTGTATTGGTTGATATACCTGTTTTAACTGTTGGGTTGGGGTGAGTGGCTCAGTGATTATTACCTGTCAGTGTTACTTTGCTTTCCATTAAACATGTCTGCTGTTGATATGTACACTTGTGTCACTGTGTGTTCTGTGCAATGATGGTACAATAGTCCAGTACTGGCAGGTCACATGTTATGCCACAGAGTGTACAATTGGCACTATTGCACTCTGCTGTGTTTACACACACAAGTCACGGGACATATGCAGCACATTGCTGCCATGGGGCGATGTACCGCCACTGTGCCATAGCACATCTGAACAGCAGCAATATGGTCCCATCCACAACTGCAACAACAGCATGTGCATGCAGATGCAGCGACTGCAGGACACCACACACTGTTCAGGCCTGCCCATTGTGCTGAATGTGGGCTCATAGCCCTCACACCACCTGTGGTGCAAACAATCCACAGGTGCCACCGTGTAGTAGCACATGGCCAACACTCACACCTCCCTATGTTGGTGACATGCTGCCTGGTGCTGCTCACCTGTCACAGCATCACTGTCTGTAGAACCTGGTGGCAATATCTGGTGGGTGGGACCTAGTGGCCAGTACAGTCAGCAGGGGCAGTACATGGTTGGACACTGCAGCTACAGGGGGACTCATGTGGGAGGTGTGGCATGCCATAGGTGGACGGGTGCTGTACATGTCTGTTGAACTGCAGTGTGGGACTACGGTGACTGGCATGCCCTCCAACACAATGGCTGGACAGCCCAAGTGGCACGGCATGTTGCACTCAATGTCCTGCATGGCACTGTGTTACTCACCTGCAGGGCATGCACGGCAATGCATCACTCCTAGTACAGTACTGCACAGCATTACTGCTGGCGGTGTTCTTACATATCTGTAGTGCACCATGCACATCATGTGCCCAGGACACTGGACACCACTTGTACCCATGGTGTGTTATGCAGTGTTGTGTGGTCACCTGCCCCATACCTAGACATGCAGAGGTATACAGACACAGACAGACAGACACACACACACACACACACACACACACACGCACACACAAACACACAAACACACATGCGCGCCCCTGTGTGGCTGCGTGTTGCACTGACGCATGCACCTGCATGGCATCTATGTGCTTCAGTGCGTGTCAGCACTGCCAGCACAGTGTGGGTGCCTTGCCAAGCAGCCGGTGCACCTGTGCACCCCCACCCTTGGTCCTTTGCCCACCACTGTCTGACTGCATATACGTATGCACATGACACCTCCTAACTGGCTCACAACATTCCAAGGATATACACTCAGACAACAAGATGTGTGTTGGTAACTGTTTACTGAGCAACAAAGCCAGTGTCACTACATGCTGGTCTTGGTCTGAAGTTCTCTGCCCCACTTCCTGGACCGTTTGTCACTCTGGTGCCATCCGTTGCTCCCACAGGTGCTGGCTTCCTGCTCACTTGTCCCAGGCACCATTGCTGTGTCTGTTGGCTGTTTTGTCCCGATGGATGCAGTCTGTTCCAGAGTTTGCTGTGGCCTTGGATGGGGCCTGCACTGGTGGTGGTGGGGCTGTGGTGGAAGGTGTGGCAGCACTGGTTGAAGTGGCTTGACTGGGGGTGGCCTGATTTCTCTCTGTGACTGGCATTGTGGTGTCACTCCCTTGCACAAGTGTGCCTTGTGAGTGCGTGGTGCTCCTGTGGTGAGCCACTGTGGTGTGCCAGCATGGCTGGTACCTCAAACCTCTTTTGGATATGTGTGCAGGTTGGGCATGCCTGAGGATGTTGGGGTCACTGTGTAGCCAGCATCAGCCATGGTGGCATGGCATCCTGTTGCTGTTGCACCTGTAACGCTGCTGGCGATGGCATGCAATGCTGTTGTTACAGCCTCTGTGCACTGTTGTTGGAGCACTAGGGAATGCTCCATCATGGTGGTGCACTGCAGCATTGCGCCCATCTGCCTGTGGAATTGGTTGATGAGGCAATGCAGGCCATCGCGGCATCTGCCAGGGCTGTGTTGCTGTCCCATGTCCCTGCTTGTATGGCATTCACAATGTATACCATATGCCCTCAATGCATTGGTGGTGTGCCTAAGCTCCACCTGCCTGTGTACCACTGAGTCACAGTACTCCCGAAATATTGTGTTGTGGTGACACCTTGCTGCAGTGTCCTTTGGCTCCTCCATGCGTGCTCTAGGTCATCCATAGTGAGGGGGCTCAGTTCATTGGCAATGTTTCCATGTATGCTTGGGGAGTGCACTGTTTCACCTATGCTGTGCTGCTCCTGTTGCCCATCCTCACTGGTGGCCATGTGGCTGGTTTCCCCATCACTCTTTTGGGTGGCCACTTGTGTCTCCATATTCCTGATCCTCATTCACCTCCTCCTCCTTCCTCTCTGCATCACCCTCCTCTTCCTCTACACCTCATCACTTCCTCCATTGTGGTCTCTGGCTTCTCTGCAGTGGCATCAGTATCTTCCTTGTTTTTTGGTTCTGGGACTGCTGGTCATGCTGCTTTCACCATCCCCATCAGTGTCTTCTTCCTCTATTTCCTGTTGTACACTGGTTCCTTCCTGGCTTGTGGTACCTGTGGGTGCAATGCGGATCATTAGTTGTATGGCCTTGCATCAGTTTTGCCCTGCCTAGCTAGACACTGTGCAGCATTGTACAGCATTATGGTCTCCCAGCTTGGTGGTCCATGCCTACCTTGTGTTGTGGCACAGTTATGGTGCCGCAACCTGTGCTATGCATACTGCCTCCTTGTGGATGACTGATGGGGGGCTCCCATTCCATGATGGATGCAGTCCTATCGCTGGTCTGGTTGCCCTCATTTACATTGTCACCCACCACCTTTCAGGGCCATTTGTTCAGCCACATGCACATGCATCCCAGTCACCACTGTGTTGTGCAGGCATCCGATTAGAAATGCTCTTACCATGCCCATGCCTGTGTGGGGTGGCACTCTGGTATGGTGGCTTTTCCCTGTGGCCCTGGTACATATGCCTGTGTGACATTGGCTAGTGCTGGTTTACCAGCACCTGTGTCTGGTGGCACATTCCCTGCATCCCTGCCAGTTCCTGTGGTGGTCACATACTCACATGCACACACCCATGTCCATGCTCACAGTTGCTGTCTGTGCTGTCCCCACCCTGTTCTGGTACCTGTGCTGCTTTGTGTCCAGGTTGGTGTCACCACTGATGCTGTGCTGATTCAGAAGGGAGGCTACTGTCTTCTCCATGGCTGTCAGGGTCTCGTTTGGATAGGCCCAGCCCAAGAGGCCTGGGCACAATGCTTACTGTGTGCCAGCTTCTGCTTGACCAGTCTTTTGATGTCATTATATATTTTTTGCAGGTCCTTGACTGTTCAGCTTCTTGGTGGCCACTGCATTAACTTTCCTGGCCACCCTGTCCTAGGTCTGCTTTCTGTTGTTCCTGGCCTTCTTGTCACCACCCCTGCCAAACTTCCCTAAGGGAAGCAGGGAAGGCAGGCAGGCAAAGGTCCAAACTGAGGAAACACTAGCACAAACAGTAAAGAAGATGACAAGACTTTCTATAGATACATTAGTGAAAGGAGAAAGTCCAGAGGGGTATTGCTAAGATCAAAGGAGATGAGTGTGTGTGTGAGGAGGAGGACCATGTAAAAGCATCTATCCTAAATAGATACTTCTTCTCAGTATTTACTGAAGAGAAGGTAGGCAGGGCCCACAGCTCAGCACCATGGACACGGGGGAGAGGTGAGCACCAGTCTCTTCACAAAAGAAAGGTTCCTACAAGAGCTTGATTAGCTCAGGTGTAAAGGCAGGGACCTGATGGCATACATCCCAGGGTACTAAAGGAGCTAAGGGTGAAACTAGCAGAGCCATTATCAGAACTGTTTAGTGAGTCTCTACACAGCAGAGTTCCCAGAAGACTGGAAAAGGGCTCATGTGATCCCGCTCCACAAGAGTGGTAGCAGGGAGGAGGCAGAGAACTACAGACCAGTCAGTCTTATCTCAGTAGTGGGCAAGATTATGGAGGCACTCCTTAAGGAAAGGATAGTGCAACACCTGGAATCCATAGGAGCACAGGATCCAAGACAGCATGGGTTTACAAAGGAAGGTCCTGTCAAATTAATCTCATAGATTTCTTTGACTGGGTAACCAGAGTGGTGGACCAAGGGAGCAGTTGATGTCGCCCACCTTGACTTCAGCAAAGCTTCTATACTGTTCCACATAGAAGATTGACTAATAAGCTGGGTTGGCTCAGGATGGGTCAGAAGTTGGTCAACTGGGTGGCAAACTGGTTGACGGGCAGAAAACAGAGAGTGGTGGTAAATGGTATACAGTCAGAAGAGATGCAAGTCACAAGTGGGTACCTCAGGGATCAGTCCTGAGGCCAGTCCTCTTCCATATCTTCATCAGTGACATTGCAGGTACACTGAAGGGCAGGTTTGTCTGTTTGCAGATGACACTAAGATCTGCAACAGAGTAGATGATCCAGATGGGGTGGGCAGAATGAGAAGAGACCTGATAAATTAGCAAAATGGTCGGAAGAGTGGCAACTGAGGTTTAATGCAAAGAAGTGCAAGATCATGCATATAGGGAAGAGAAACCCTGAAGCCACCTATAGGCTGGGAAGGGAGTTGCGCAGTCACAAGGAAGAAAGAGACTTGGGCATCATCATCACCGATGACCTAAAATCATCCAAGCAGACCACTAAAGCAGTAGATAAGGCTAGGGGATGTTAGGGTGTATAGTAGGGGTATCATAAGTTGGAAGAGGGATGTAATAGTCCTCTTTACAAGACACTAGTTAGACTCTCATCTGGAGTACTCGTGCAGTACTGGAGGCCACACCTTCACAAAGACATGAACCAAATTGAGGCAGTCCAGAGAAGGGCAACAAAATGGTGCAGGGACTGCATCAGAAAACATATGAGGACAGATTAACGGAGCTCAGTATGTGTACCCTAGAGCAAATGAGGGAGAGAGGTGATGATCGAAACATTCAAACACCTTATGGGCATTAACAAGGTGAAAGAGTCTAACATGTTTCAATATAAGAAAATAGCGGACAAGAGACACAGCATGAGATTAGAGGGAGGCCGATTAAGGGGTAATGTGAGGAAGTTCTTTTCATGGAAAGGTTGGTGGATGCAAGACTGGCCTACCTCAGGAAGTGGTGGATATGAATACAGTGCAGGGCTTCAAACAGGCATGGATAGGCATAAGGGTGCAATACAGATGAGTATGAATAGATAGGCCATTGACAGAGCAAAGGCGATGGCACATTTATAAGGTAGAAAAGAAATGGGCAGACTGGATGGGCCTTGCAGTCCTTATCTGCCATCAACTTCTATGTTTCTATGTTTCTGAGCAGTAGGGTGGCTTTGACATGCACCTTTTGATGAGAATGTTTGTTTTGTCATGTGAAAAGTTTTCTGCTCTCTCTGCTGCCCTGCAGCTGGTTGCGACATGTTTTGCCTCCATCTTTGCACTCCTCCTTCTGCCATAGTATTTGCTTTTCTATGTCTGTCTTTCCCATGACTTTTATATGATGCAAGTCATGATGCTGGACATGCTATTTGTGCTTTATTTCAACTTCACATATGTTCTAGAATATGGATCTGCATGTTGTAACCAGTGTGGAGTATGTTACATATTTGTGTACTTTCCACGGGTATATTTTCTTCTAGAATTGGGCCATCATATATAATAAGTATATATAGTTACAGTATATATTACTTATAGTATAATATTCATTGCAAAAAACTATGCTGATGCAGACATTAGGGATGAGGAATGCAAAGTGCACAAAGTAGTGAAATGGAAAACATTAGGATTTCAGGCCTCCAGAGTCTTGGTGAATCAGTGATGGGGTGTTCCATTGGGTTGTCAACCCTAAAGCCCTCCCTCCCCAACAGCCCAGAGCATCCTGTCCAAAGCACACGTACAGCTCCAAGACACGGCCTCATAGTGATACAGTCTTCAAAGGTAGAGAAGAATGGCTCACCACATGTTGCCAACAGAATCAGTCATAGCTTTCTTCATGCAAGACCCTGCAGACTATGCACGAGGAAAGGAGATCACATCTGCCCTTGTTTGTTTAGGGATGCGGCGGGTATCAGGCTGACAACCCCAATGAACACCCCACCACTGATTTTCCAAGACATGAGACCCTAAACTAGTGATGTGCAAAGTTGGAAAACTCCGCACAACTGATTAATTTGTGAGTTTGCCTTATTATATGAAGTTAATCTACTGTGCAAATTCCAAATTTGTGGAAGACTGATATTTCCACAAAATACAAAGTTGGCAAATCCACTTGTGGAGTTTGGCACGAGCAAAGTTTGCAAAGTGTGAGGTTGATAACATTGCCAGCTAAGTTTGGCACAGAGGTGAAGTTTTCAATGAACTATAGGACTGGAGGTTACATGTTGCTGAATAGAGATGTTGCACAGTTTAAATTCACCACAGACATTCTGAAAAGTCGGCAAATTTGTCTCCATGTAGCAATCCATGAATTTCTGCTTCTAGGCTCAAAATTCACTTATGTGACTTCACTGGGGTTTTGTTGTGGAATTTCACCACGAAGTGCTAAATTTCACCCTCGAAATTCCACCATTCACATGTGCAATTGCATACTTCATGTGTGAAATTCCACACAGGTTGGAACTCGCACTTTGAATTCGCAAATTAATCTGCAAATTACCCTAAATTCACAGATTAATTCAAAGAGTGACATTTCCCAACTTCACTCATCTCTATTGCTGAAACAAGCTGCAGTCTTCAGTGCACTGTTCTGCAGACAGAGTCGGACAGAAGTCTATGTGTGCTACTCTGAGGAAAGAAACTTGTAAAATACACTCAAAACCAAGCTTTTTGAATCCAAATTGCTCACAAATTGTTCTAGAGGGCTTTGTGCTGCTAGATTTGTGTTTTTGTTTATTTTTTTGGTGATTATTCGCTTAAAAATAATGGTTTCTGCTTTTCCGTATGTGAAGTAGTGGGATGGGGAATGGTAGCTGCATTGGTAGGGTAATACTTCAGACAAATAGGGTTAACTCAGGCAAAGCCAGAGATAAGGGGGTGAGGTCATGTTCTGACACTTGTATTGCTTAAATGTTTTTCTTGAACCATTAGTCTTATGTTGGATGCAGTTGTACCAGTCTGAAATAAAGGTTGCTTAAGATCATAACGAACCCTTTGTTTTGATTACTATAAACAAGACAGTAGGTGTACTCTAAAGCAAGACAGGCCAGAAAGATCTGGAGCTTTTAGTCTAAGCAGGAGATTTGTGTTATATTTTGGTTTTCTCACTCTTTCTTGTTCATCATTTTGATCTGTTGTGAGTAATTTCTCATTTTGTTTATGTAGTTTACTTTGGTTGTATTTAAGTAAAGTATTTTGTTAGTGTCTTTCTGTACCATTTTTGGTGATCATTTAGTTATATTTTTCTTAAAGTGATGGTGTTCTGTCACTTTTGTTATACTTAATATTAAATTACTCCTGTTACCCCTATTGTTTTAATCCCTGTTCTGATAAAAAAAATTGTGTTTTTAGTACTGTAGTAGTTTTTCAGATCACACTGCTGATCTTTGATTCTTTAGGGAGGTGTTGTCTGCTGCTTAAAGTTAATAACATGTTTAACCCTTTTACCCCGTTGTGTGTGCTGTTAATCCCTGTGGTGTGTTACTTTTTTTCAGATCACACTGCTGATCCCGACTCTAGGGAAGGTGTTATCTGCTCCTATACTTATTTGTGCTGCAGGCCTAGATTTTGTAATTTTTCATCCCAAATCAGTTACAATTAGCATATAAGAATGACCAGGAAGAGGCACTCTACTAAAGGGAGAGGTGCTGGGGAGGCAGTAAAGAAGTGTTCAAAATCTGTGGGCAAAATAGTGCTGCAGTTAAAAACTGTGTCTGCAGCCGTAGTGTGTTCTGTGGGCTCCAGGGCTGGTAATAGCGAATGAGTCATTGGCAGTGGTGACATTAGTGTAGCCAATTTTTCTCTGCTACATCTGTGGCAGCCATGCTGGTGGGGGATGTGGGAGGTGATAGAGAAGCAGTAGTTAACAACCCGAGATATATTTATAGCATAAGTTGCAAGTAACCACACTAACTCTAATGTCTTTGGACTTAAGAGACTCCATACATCCAAACAAGGGTCTCAATGTACATATTAACAATATACTCCTGAAAAATTCTTGGAGTGTACAACACCCCAAACCACCTCCAAAGTTGACCATGGTGCCAAATCCCCAACCTATTTTCGATAATCATCAAAAATGCACTACATATGCATAGAGTTGTGTGAAATGTGGAAATTATGATACGAGAAACATTTTACGTAATTCCTGCATTACATTAAATTTTTCAGATAGGTGAAATTTAATTTCGCAGCTGGTAGCAGTTTTGTATAACTAGAAAATTTCACCCATTCTGCCAATTTCGTTGCTGTTTTTAATTTCACCCCAATAGACCCCCTTCCATAGTATGTTTTTTTTACCTTACCTGGTGGTCTAGTGGCCCCTCCCTGTCAGCCAGTGTCCCACCCCGCCTTCCCCCAATCCCAGAACAGAGCTGGCCACCGCACAGCCCTCTGCTCTTCTCCACGGCCAGCAGCTCACTGACATATGAATGAATGAGTGCGTGTGCTGTACATGTGCTCATTCATGCATAGAAAAAAGAACTAAACGCTGGTGGCTATCTGTCCCTCCCTCCAACCCCATGACCCATCTGCCTGGGTTTTTATTCCCTGGTGGTCTAGTGGCCCACCTTTCCTCCAACCAACCCCATAAGTAATGTCCCACCCTACTCCCCATCTCGAACAGAGCGAGCCACTGGCTGAACCTCCACTCTCCTCCACAGCCAGCAGCTCATTGACATATGAATGAATGAGTGCATGCCATGCATGAGATCATTCATTCATAAAAAAAGAAAGAAATTAACCCTGTGGCTAGCGGTCCCTCCCTCCAACCCCATCACCCGCTCACCTGTAGTTTTAAAAAATATTATTCCCAATACCTGGTGGTCTAGTGGCCCACCCAACTCAGCAAGTACTGTCCCACCCTGCTCCCCATCCAAAAACAGAGCGGCTACTGACTCAGCCTCCACTCATCTCCATGCCCAGCAGTTTCACTGACATATGAATGAATGAGCGTGTGCTATGCTATGCATGAGCCTTCATTCATATTATGAAAAAAAGAAATAAATTAACCCTGGTGGCTAGTGGTCCTGACCCCATCACATGTCCACCTGTAGTTTTAAAAAAAATATTATTCCCAATCTCTGGTGGTCTAGTTGCCCAAACCAACATAGCAAGTACTTTCCTACCCTGCTCCCCATCCCGAAACAGAGCAGGCCACCAGCTCAGCCCTCCATGGCTGGCAGCCAGCTGACATAAGAATGAATGAGCATGAGCTGTGCTGTGCTGTGCACAAGCTCATTCATTCATTCATATAAAAAAATTTGTTAATTAACCCCTGGTAGCTAACGGTCCCTCCCCCGACCCCATCACCCATCCAGCCATAGTTTTTTTTTTAAATATTATTCCCAAACCCTGGTGATCTAGTTGCCCACCCCAACCCAGCAAGTATTGTCCCACCCTGGTCCCCATCCTGAAACAGAGCAGGCCACCAGCTCAGCCCTCCACTTTCCTCCACATCCGGCAGCCCACTTAGATGTGAATGAATGAATGCGTGTGCATGTGCTCATTCATTCATTCATTCATTCACATCTCAGTGGGCTGCCAGCCGTGAAGAGAGAGAGGGCTGAGCCAGTGACTGCTTTGTTTCATCGGGATGAGGGAGCATGGTAGAATAGTACTTGCTGAGTTGTGGGGTGGGTGGGCCACTAGACCACCAGGGATTGGGAATAATATTTAAAAAAAAAACTACAAAAGGATGGGTGATGAGGTTGGGGTGGTACTGCTAGCCACCAGGGTTAATGTATTTCTTTTTATATGAATGAAATGAGCGTGTGCACAACACAACACACACTATTCATTCGCATGTCAGTGGGCTGTCCAAGGCGGAGGACAGTGGGAGCTTTGCCAGTGGCCACTCTGTTTCAGGATGTGGGAGGGAAGGGGTGGGTCACTAGCTGCTGGGGTGTGGGGCCACTAGACTACAGGTAATATTAAAAACATACTGGGAAATGGCTCTATTGGGGATAGGGAGGGAGGGGTTCATTAGACCACCAGGGATAATATATATGTGGGAAATTAATGTGGGGATCAGGCATTATTGGGGGTTGTTTGAGTGGGGAGGGACCATAAGCATAATGTTATTTTTTATTAACTATGGGGTGAGTGATGGCAGGGGGACCACTAGCCACCAGGCACTCAGGGAGGGACATGGTTAACATGTTTTTAATTATTTGGGGTAGAATTTCCTGAGGAATTGCAGCATTTCGCTCCCACAAAATATTTTGTGGAATGCTCTAATTTCATGAAATATTTTGTGCAGCAAAATTGCCGATTTTGAGGGAATGTCACCATAAAATTTTTCATTGGGCCATCTCTACATATGCACCTCCTTTTGACTACAACCATACATTTCAGACAAATTTCAGACAATTTGTCGAGTCCACCTAAAAAACCAAAGGGGCAGTTGGTGGAAGCTATTTTGACTCAACTTAGCTTTGTGTACCCAAGGAGAAGTTACTGGCAAAGTTGCAAGTTGCAGTTACCAATGGCAAATGTCCTATTAAATAGAACAACTTTGTGTAATAATGATCTGCAGAGGTGAAATTGGCGACTTTGTTGGCGAATTAAAACTTTGCAACATCTCCACCCATTACCCTAATTCTTTTTCATTCCTCTTCTTTGAGTGTTTTGCAGCCTTTAACATTATTGTCTGCATTAGCACAGTTTTTGCAATGAATTTCACTTCTTTTGTGATAGTGGAATTGTATCCTCAGTCAGTCAGGTCCCTTTGGGTCCTGCATGAAATGAAATAAACAGAATAGTGGAGATATTTTCAGCCCTGCCTCACCAACCATCTAACAAGTGAAAGAAAACAGTTTCTTAATACTTGTAGTTGCACCTTATCACCCTAGCTTGGATAGAATACAAATAATAAAGATTTCATACCTGGGTCCTGGGGATTGTGGGATGGGCGTTTGGTGGTTTGAGGAAACATCCAGTTGTACTGTACCTGTAAAATAAGAATAGCAATGGTCACAAAGGATCTGCAGCTCTTTAATAACTTCCTTGGACAAATAATATGCTCTAACATAAAAAAATACTTACCTGATACATTTGGTCAATGTCCTCCAGTGCAGTGGCTGGTGTCCCATTGTGCTGTCCTCATCATCCACTGAGCCTAGAGACATAAAGTGGAAAATGGGTTAATACAAACAATAAAAATACCATTAACCTTTGTTGGATGCTAAGGAACTGTAGCTTTTTAGAGGTTTAAAGTTGGATGGTTGGGAGGATAGATAGCAGTACCACAGCATCAACATGGGTTTGTAAACTGACTTAGGTTGCTTGTGGGCCAGCATGGAAGGTATGGATGGGATTCAGTATCCTTGGGCCCACTTTCTTTTTAGGGGCAAGTTTTCTGCTCATCGACTACCACCAGGGCAGTATGAAGCCACCACCTTTCTCATGCCGTGCAATTCTGACAGGGTGATGGACTGCCAAAGTGGCTGACAGTTAAGAGGCAATGCCCCTCCCCTTCGATCTCCATCATGGTGGGACTCTGTGGGGAGGTACCAAAGGTACAAGGTAAGTTTCTGTGATGCAGGTGATGGGAATGGGTGGCTGACAGCAGTAGGGGCCTGTCGGTGGTGTGTAGCCTGCACCAACCAAACCATTATCCTGCCAAGTACACATTTCCCAATTTTTCTTACCATTCAACATGTTCTAAGGCAGTGCATTGGCACGTCAGGCCTTGACATGCATGTCAACTCTCTGAGGGAGGTCACCGGTCCCTGGTCCACCAAAAGGCATCATCTGTGCCCCAGAACACTGCTCTGTCCTTCCTGAGTCTGGGGCCAGTGTTGCATGCTGCAGTGCCTTCTCCCTATCCTCAGCCCATTAAGTTGTCTCACTGGAGCATACAACAGAACTCAGGTCACCAGCACAGGAAGGTGACGTGGTCTCCACTGAGCCAATGGCCATCCCTGCAAACAACATTTCTTCATAAACTTTTTTGTTACATATTGACCCCAGACTTTCAACATACTCTTTTATCACCCACCTTCAGAACATGACAAATGTCAGTTATAAAATACTGTCAAAGCATCATTTCATGCCACAAGTGCAAAAACTCATTTGGCCTAGATTTTAAAAATTACACCTGTCACGTTCATGAGGAGGTATGAAAAAATGGCAATGCTGAAAATGTGGGTTTGAAATACTGAAAATTACCAGTTATGAGTGAGCACTGAAACATTTCAGCATACCTTCATAACTTTGTTTTTAATATTTTGACTCCAAATTTCCAAAATAGTCTTCTTATGACCCCACCTCATGAACTAGGTAAAGTAGGTGAAAATGTTCAAATCCCACCCAAAGGTGATATTGCAGTGCAACTGTAAAATCAACTGTTTGACCAGATTTGAGAAATTTCACCTACCCTGTTTATGAGGTGGGATCCCAAAGAAGGCCATGCAAAACATTTGGGGAAAATATTAAAAAGTGACCAAGTTATGAGTAAAATTTGAAACACATTGATCTAAATTAACCACACTTACCTTGTTTCATTAGTTCCGGTCCAGCATTGAAGGAGGAGGATGTGTCTGCAGTCCAGAGAGGATTACGGCATTGGACCCAGGTAGATAAGTAAGAGGAATGTGTGTGAGGTGCTGGGTGCTGAGAGGGGGTCGGGTAGGTTCTGTGGGGAGGAGAACAGAGGCCGACATAGCAATGGACATTGATGGACAGTTTTCTTTATTATGGGTAAAACAAAAAAATAAAGACGATGAGGGACTGTTTTCTTTTAAAAGTACCAACACAGAGGATTGGACATCCCAGTGTCAGCTTATGTTTTACAGCACTGTGAGTAGGCATCCAGGTGTCAAACTCTGTTGGGTCAGGGAGGAGGTAGTCTGTTCCAGCATCACTGATTTGACTCCATGGTATTGGGATTAGAGATGCAGCGAAATTTTGGCAAATTGCCAATTTCACCCAACAAAACATTTCACATAATTACAGCCTTTCTGTGAATTTCTGTTGCCTTATTTCACCTAATTTGCCTTTGCAGTTCAATAAAGCAAAATTAGGTGAAATTGGGCTTTTCTCTGCTGGTGCTCACATGGTTGAGTCTAAACAGACAAGAAGTAAGTGGTTAATTTCCTGTGCTACATATCTTGAGGAAGCAGGCAGCATCTAAACTCAGAGTCTGAGTCCTGAGACTGCAGAGTACATTTGCAGCAAAGTTTAAATTTGCCTGCGGAGTTAATGCAAAGTGGGCAACTTTGAATTCATACGAAATTCCCATTAAAAGTCAAAATTACCAATGGCATCGCATTTGTGCACTTCATGTTCACTTTGCATTACATTTTGAGAAGGTGAAGTTGGCAAGAAATAAACCACAGATCACATCTGACAGTCTGCAGGTCACATGATGCAGGCAGGAAGTTAATCAGGCAAGACAGTGAACTAGTTTAACTTTCCTTGTCTTGTGCTAGAGAAGGAGCTTTTGAGAGTGTCTGCATAGTGCTAGTTTGATATTTACTCAGTGTTTCTATTTACTGCCATATTTCTTCTTTTGCATTTTGCCCTTTTGTTGTCATATTCCTGAGTTTTAGACTGCACCCGACTGGTCTGCTTCGCCTTTATTATTCAGCACAACCATCATCATGACTGGGTACAAACATAGATGTGATTGTCCTGCTTTGTATGTTGTACAAAAAAAGTTGAAGTGCTGTGATTCATGATCATAAAGATGAAGAATGCGATTTGTCTCGTGACTTGTGAATACATGATTGTGACATAACAATGAGTGCAACATTCGAACTGAGATATGCACCACTGGTACTCTAAACACTACTTGAACATTCAAAGTCATCCCCTCATGCCTGTGGTAACCGCTAGTGTTAATTGCAGCTTTTGCCTACATGGCTACTTGCTGTTACTTGAGAACTGGCTGGCAGATTTTATTTCAGACACACACACAGAATTTATTTCACACCACCTATGTTAAGGTCTTGTGACCAGTGATTGTGACATGACGTGACTCAGTCATGATGAACTACCAGAACTGTACAATGTTCATGCCTAGATAACATCTACAGGATTAAATAGGTTTGATTTCTTGTGAGGACAAAGATTCGAGTAGGGCATTCTACAGAACATTATCACAAACAGAAGCATTGTACTAGGCCCAGGATCTTGAGTGACATGACATGATAACTGGGTGTCCCATCCTGATTTGTGATGAAACCAAACATTTAAAAAAAAGGGTTGGACCAGAAAAGTTAAAGTTGTGTAATTCATGATCATGAAGATGAAGAACATGATTTGTCTAGTGACTTGTGAATATATGATCATGATATGACAATGAGTACAATGTTTGAACTGAGATATGCACCACACTGGTACTCTGAACACTACTTGAACATTCAAAGTCATCCTCCTAATGCCTGTGGTAAACCTCCGGTGTTAATTTGCAACTTATACCTGTGTGGCTACTTGCTGTTACCTGAGGACTGACTAGCAGATTTTATTTCAGACACACACACATGCAAACTTTATTTCACACCACCTATGCTAAGGGTGATGCTGCAGGCACTGCTGCTATCCACATAGATTCAAGGACCTTGCCTGGCCTAACCTCTCTGACACAGTACTTTTTCCTTCAAGGATTTTTTTCTTTTTGAGTTATTCCACGTGATGGACGGAATGCCCTGACCACAAAGCCAAAGCTTATATCCCACTGATTTAGGTGGCTCACACGCCCACAGTCAGAAACACTTTGCCTGACCTGTCTTTGTAGGCGTGTTTTAGATTACACAGAGTCACCAAGAAATGAAACACGTTTCTTGCAAATAGTGATTTTTTCTAATTTTGTGGGTTACTAACAAATTCAAGAGAATTCACGAGACAGCACAATGCCAAAAATACTGCAATATGTACATATTATTATGTATTTTTCTTTCAGGTTAAATGCTATAATATGCAATGAGAGACAGTATTCAATCACGGTACTATGGGAAACACACAATAGTGGTACAGTGACAACAATTTAAACAGACTGAACACAGACAATTAATAACAACATTATATTTATTAAGTTTTTGTTGGATGGGAAGACAAAAACTACAACAGTGACTTCCAAATAGAAATTGAGCACTAAACAGATGTAGCCACACAGGCACAACAAGACCTTAACCAGTCTTCAGAAATCCTACAGTGGAACAACAAAATACATTATTTTGTTGGGGGTTACAGCAGGCGCTAGATAAAAGCAAGAAAAATACTGCATATGGGCTAAGAAATTAAGAGTACTACTATTACGCTGGTGTAATAAAATGCATCTGACTTGTTGGCATGCACACAGACAAAATGTAATGTGCAGAAACTTTAACAGTTCAGTAAACTGCAACACAGTCTTTTAAACAGACTGAAAAATTACACAGCAGCACAGCAAACAGCAGAAACTGATAAGAACTTAATCAAGTATTACTGTGTACCTGAACACAAAAATTCAAAATACTAGCCAATAACAGTTGGAAAAGCTGCCTTTCTCACTGCGAATCTCCTTGCACAATCTACATCACAGATCCACCCCAAGCCCACTTCTACAGTGTCTGTCAGCAGAGACTGAATGTACCAAATTAACATTCAATATTCACACAAAATCAATAAATGTTCAATGATATAAACACACAAGGGTTTACTACAAACAATGTACTAACTTCTGACACAATATTTTGTGGCAAAATGTGTTTTAAAGGTTTTTGATGGTTTGATTCTCAGGCTGAGAGCAAACTGTCTCCAACATTCCACTACTCTTACTACACTGGACTGAGGCTGTGCAAGACAATGTAGAGCCCATGTGAACTTACATCCCATGAATCACTGCAAAATTTGCCTTAAAGAGCAAAAAAAAAGAAACTAACGCAAAGTCCATAGAGAATAATGGAAAACTGCTTACTTCAAGATGCTAAATTAGTCACTTTGCTTTTCAGAATATTATGAAACCTCGATTCTATGCAAATACTGCACG
Organism: Neoceratodus forsteri; assembly: GCA_016271365.2. NCBI lineage: Eukaryota > Metazoa > Chordata > Ceratodontiformes > Ceratodontidae > Neoceratodus > Neoceratodus forsteri. Next base: position 1,198,805,564 of record CM028131.1, on the reverse strand, counting down.
TGGCGTAATTTTAGGCACTTCGCCCATCACTACTCCAGAGTGCACTTTGATGCATAAACTACTTAACGTGTGCTATTTTTTTCTAACTTTTCTCATTTGCCTTTGTCCTATTTCATATTTTAGTACCTTTGGATTGTGTGTGCATGTGTGTGTGTGTGTGTGTGTATGTGTGATTACCCCGCTCTCTCTCTCTCTCTCTCTCTCAGAGTCTCTATCTCTGTTTCTTTTTCTTTTCTATTTGGTTTTGTTTGAATTGGCGCTGGTGGTGGGCATAATGGAAAAGAGTAGAGGCAGTGGGGCACCTGTACGCCACCTTGACAGGCATATTTTCAGATATCCATCAAAAATGAAATGCCACAGTGGTAGGAGCCTGTTGGCCCCAACACCTGCACCCAGCAGCAAACTACTGTGCCCCTCCCAGAAGCAGGAGGCAACCGAGGCCCCTCCACTGCAGCAGCAGCAGCAGGAGACAGTGCCCCTCCCCAGCACCAGGAAGCAACTGTGGCCCCTCCACTGCAGCAGCAGCAGCAGGAGACAGTGCCCCCTCCCCAGCACTAGGAGGCAACTGTGGCCTCCACTGCAGCAGCAGCAGCAGGAGACAGTGCCCCTCCCCAGCACTAGGGAGGCAACTGTGGCCTCCACTGCAGCAGCAGCAGCAGGAGACAGTGCCCCTCCCAGCACTAGAAGCAACTGTGGCCCTCCACTGCAGCAGCAGCAGCAGGAGACAGTGCCCCTCCCAGCACTAGGAGGCAACTGTGGCCTCCACTGCAGCAGCAGCAGCAGGAGACAGTGCCCCTCCCCAGCACTAGGAGGCAACTGTGGCCCTCCACTGCAGCAGCAGCAGCAGGAGACAGTGCCCCTCCCCAGCACTAGGAGGCAACTGTGGCCCTCCACTGCAGCAGCAGCAGCAGGAGACAGTGCCCCTCCCCAGCACTAGGAGGCAACTGTGGCTCCTCCACTGCAGCAGCAGCAGCAGGAGACAGTGCCCCTCCCAGCACTAGGAGGCAACTGAGGCCCCTCCACTGCAGCAGCAGCAGGAGACAGTTCCCTCCCAGTACCAGGATACAGTTCCTGTGCCCTGGCAGCAGGATACTGTGCCCCTACTGAGCAGCAGGAGGAGTCAGTGCCTGGGACATTATCTTCTGCCCCCCATGGCCCCATCACCCCAAAGTTCTCCTGCCTGGGAGTTTTTATGCAAGTTCAGCAGGTGACCTAGTGATCACCTGCAGTCTGTGCAGGCAGGAGTGCATTGTGGTAGGTACGGGTTCCCACTTAGGGGCAAGCAGGCAGCGGAGCCACATGCTGCACTACCACCCACTTCAGTGGGACCTCAGACTGCAGGAGGTAGTGGCAGCATCAACTGCAGCTGTGGGAGCAGTGCCATGTGAGCACTGAAGGGGTGAGCAGGAGGAGGCATGGCTGGACCTGTTAAGCATCCTCACTGGGCTCACCAGACCAGACAACAACAGCAGTCTGCAGTAGCATCAAGACCCACCAGGACCCTCCCATCCGGAGCCAGCAGCAACAGCACAGGAAGCCCCCACCCACTAGCAGTGACACATGCTGACTTATCAGCTGTCCTGTCTGAAGTCCACCAGCTTCAAGCAGGAGTTAAATGATTTCAGACAGGAATTTAATGATGCCTGGGGAGGGGAGATTGCTAAACTCCAGGGTGATGTCGACAAAATCATGGGCATCCTGTCTGAACTGCGTGGCAGCCCCACTGGCAGTTAATGGGCAGCACAAATTAATTTGTCTTTTTGTTTTCATTTTCTACCCTCTATTCTGTTGTTTGTATGTTCCCCCAAAGAAAAATAAAAACAACAAAAATATCTGTTCTGTCCTCTTTAATCTACATCCTTAAGTTCTGTAGCACAAGGAGACAACCACAAACTCCACAGCTGCAACACTCAACTCTGGGTATGATAAAAATATTTATTAAATTTAAAGAGTAGCACCTCTACCTCATGTCACGCATGTTTCACACCTAACAGGCACTTTTATCAAGGCCTTGATAAAGCACTGTAGGGTGTGCAACGGTGTTGACATGAGGGATGCTACTTTTGAATTTAATAAATATTTTTTAATGCACCCTAGAGCTGGTGTTGCAGCTGTGGAGTTTGTGTCGCCTTATGCTACTGGCTTCATTTTTGTTGATTTGGCACCTCCATTTGGTCACATGGAGCCTCCTGCTTGTGTTTTTGGCACATCCTTAAATCCTCTTGTTTCTTTATTTTGTATGTAAAATAATTTGTTTGACCATTGCTGTTGCATTTGTTACTGTCTTATGCTCCTATATAATTCAGTCCTTTTCTTGTTCTCTCTCTATTATTTCTCCCTGCTCATTGTTGTATTATCCTTGTCCTCCTGATCCTGCCTGTCATTTGTCATACTTATTCTGTACCATGTCCATGTACCTCTCCCATAATAAACACCTTATTCCCTTATTATCTGTGGTGTGTGCTACTTCTAGAGTTGGTTACACCTACAAGATTACTTTTAACAATATGATCGTAATGCAGTTGCATTCCATATATATGGAGCTTGCAAATGAAAGGCCAGCACCTGCTGAAGGCTGTTAGCTATCTGGCCTTGTGCACAGAGTGCATATTTTAATTAAAAATACCTCATAGAGTTGCTTCAACTGAAACTTAGAGTACTCACCACAGCACATGGCCATAAAATGCTTTCTTTATTCAAGTGTGGCAAGGAAACAGTGTAAAAAGTGTTTCCATATAACTAAGATAAAATGCCCTCTCACCGAGATACCATCATTCCTTATATGTTACGGTTTATGTCACACCTGAGACAGCGTTTTCACATGTGTGCTTTGTATGTGTGAGAAAGCACGCATGTGTGAAATAAGTCAGGTGTGACGTACTTTTGATGTATCATGAAGCACGGTGCCATGAGGGAGCAAGCGCTTATCTTAGTTATATGGGAGCATTGTTTACTTGCCACACTGAATAAAGAAAGAGCACTTTATGGATATGTGCTGTGGTGAGTAATTTTACTTTGAGTTGAAGCATTCACACGAGGTAATTGAATTAAAAATACAGACTCTGTGTACAGGGCCCTGATGGCCGACAGCCTTCAACAGGTGCTGCTACTTCTCTTTGCAACCCATATATGTGGAATGCAACTGTCATGTTATGTTTTATGAAAGTCATGTTGAAGGCATCACCTGCTCTTTAACATGTTTCCTCCTCCTATCCACAAATGTCGAGTATTGTGCCTATTAAAAGAATTGTTTCACAATGGTATGTGATGTTACGTCAGTTGTTGTGTGCAACATTCGAAGATGTAACACATCTGGTGCTGCCACAGCTGAACATGCCCCAGAAGCTCAGAAATGTTTCCTAAAAATATTAAAGTAAATTGAGACAGAAATTTGGTGTCAGTCATGCTGTTATATTGTTCACATCTACCACCAGGACCAAAATCTGCTGTTTTCTGCACCATTTACAACAGTTTTCAGGCCTAAACTTGGTGCTGCCACTGCCTAACATGCCCCAGAAGTCCAGAAATGTTTCCCCAAAAGTATTACAGTAAACTGAGACAGAAATCTGGTGTCAGCCATGCTGGTAGATGGTTTACATCCACCACCAGGACAGAAATCTGCTGTTTTCTACCCGTTTACAACTGTTTTCATGCCTAATCTTGGTGTTGCCACTGCTGAATATGCCAGAAGCCCAGAAATGTTTCCCAAAAATGTTACAGTAAATTGAGACAGAAATCTGGTGTCAATCATGCTGTTATATGGTTCATATCAACCACCAGGACTGAAATCTGCTGTTTTTCTGCCCCATTTGCAACGGTTTTCAGGCCTAAACTTGATGCTGCCACTGCCGAACATGCTCCAGAAGTCCAGAAATGTTTCCCAAAAATGTTACAATAAATTGAGACAGAAATCGGTGTCAGTCATGCTGTTAGATGGTTCACATCCACCACCAGGACCAAAATCTGCTATTTTCTGCACCATTTACAACAATTTTCAGGCCTAATCTTGGTGCTTCCACTGCCTAACATGCCCCAGAAGTCCAGAAATGTTTCTCTAAAGATGTTACAGTAAATTGAGACAAAATCTGGTGTCAGTCATGCTGTTAGATGATTTACATCCACCACCAGGACCAAAATCTGCTGTTTTCTGTGCCATTTTAAGATTTCCAATACAAAATAAAGCAGAAAAGTGATTAAACAAAGGAAACAGGAACAGAACTACTCAGAATGAGTAACTGCTCAGATAAAGTTACCCAAAAAGGGTCAATATGTAAAAAATTACAAATAAGTAGCACACCAACAAAATATTAAGACTTAAAAGAAATAACAGAAACTCACTCACAACTTGTGAGAAATCTGTCATATATTAGTAATTAGCCTGCTCTGCTTTTACACACACACACACACACACCACATGGTGACCCTCCCCCACTAAACTCCCTCACAGTCACAAACACAGAGAAAACTGAAAACACTACCTAAGTTTAACTAAGTATTATCCAAAGATAAGAAAACAAAAAATGTTCACTAGCAGCAGTAAGAACAAAATTTAGATTTTGGGAGCAATTAGCTCACACAAATAACAAATAAAGAGGTTTTTGAAGGGTTTATTGACTGTGATGCACCACACAGAACTGCTCTCTGACTCAACAGACAATATACTGTGCAGGAAACAGCCTGCATGTGAGATTTCAGTTATTTACCCACAATGCATTGCAAATTTGCAGGCAAGATTGAAAAACATTGGCAAAATTGGTGAAATTTGGCAACATTTAGCATTACAGCAAAATCGCCATCCAAGGTGAAATTACATTTGCCTAGGCAAAACAATTTGCTTAATGTGTATACATGAAATATTTCGCTAGGTAAAATTTTCCAGTTTTGCAGAACTCTAATTGGGATGTTGGTGTGGTGGGTAGTGAGGAGGAATAAATGATTGCAGAAAGAGTGACTGAACTGGTACGAGGGGTGGGCACCCAGGTGTTGGAATATAGCAGAATACTGCTAGCACTTGGGATTGGGCAGCCAGTTTTCAGTTTAAACAAATTAGGCCACTGGCTAATGGCTGCCAAGGCTTCATTCAGTGGGGCAGGGCTATGCACTGACTAATAGCCCCATCCCGACTGAACGAACACTGTTAAAAATGGAAATGGACACTGTATACAGCATCAAGTTATCCCTGCACCCACAGACTCACATGCATTTTAGCAAGACTTCATTTCTAGCTTGAAACAAGGACAAGATGACTATTTAATAAATAAATGGTTTCATTAATTCCTCCACTTGGAGTGGAGGCAGTCTAGATGGGCCAACTGGCACCTTTTACTGTACCTGTTCTTACCATGTAACCAAATAAATGACTGCATTATGAAATGCAGCCATAAAAATCATTTATCTTTAGAATGCTGTTTTAAAACTGAGCATGCTTGCAGTTTTGTTTAATTTCTCAGAAATGGGGCAAGTTAGAGACATAAAAGCATAAAGCACACACTGTAGTGCAAACTCTGTGAAACCTGAAAGTTTCAGGTTTGAAATCATCCTAGTTTTTAGTTTTAGGTGATCAAAAGGTCCTAATTTTGGCCAGTTTTACATTACTTGCACCTCTATAACTTTGTCTTCAGTGAACCAAGTGTCACAAAAGTTTCAGGATCCAGAGATCCTGGCACCTATTGTATACCTGCTAAATTGCAAGTAAATCAGTTGAACAGTTCTTAAGGTGCAACAACTGGGGTTTAATATTAAAGTGCAAACTGAACCCTAATATATATAATTATAATAAGCCTGTATACTGTAATAGGGTGTTTTGGGTTCCTTTAAAAATACCATTTTCAAATGCTTATAACTTGGCTTTCTTAGACCATTGGACTATACAATTTGGCATGCATCATCTCAGTCATCTTTGGGTCTATAAATGTGGAAAGTTCTATAGAGATCTGTTTGTCTAAGGATAAGCTTGTAAAACCTGTGAAAGAAAAAAAGTATTCCTTAACATAGTGACCAGCCTCCTTGTTCACTGGCTACTCATCACTGAATGAATCAATCATTGAAGATTCTAGCTACATCTTATAGTAACTTGTAGAGCTAATACTTACTACAGCACTAACTCTACTTTAAATCAAGAGTTGTGCAGCTGTTTACCTATTGGATTCTCTTAAGGGGCTGGAAGGGTAAGGAAGCAGTTCATTTCAGGAAGTGACTGTTGATTTTGCTGATTTTATTGTTGTTATTATTGTTTCTTTTGCAGCTTATTGCTGCTTTCAATTAGTACCAGGTTGCTTTCTGGATTCATTTGGAAAGTTACCTGTTCAGAGAGGTTGTAGGTGTAGCTGAGTGTTTTCTGTGGGGGTTTGCTGGTGTGGCTGATTGTCTCTGGTGGTCAAGAGGGTCTATCCTCTACCCCACCCCAGCACATCACTTCCTTTTACCGTTAACCTGTGACATCATACGGTACCAGCTGACTGCATACACACACTGTTGGCCATCTTATTTCAGTACACAACATAGCCACACCACCCTGACATAAATCTACATTCCTTGATACATCATACCACTAAAAAGTATTGACAGTACAAATATATATATAGCTGGTTACTAGACAAGGTATAGAAGGAAAGAGCAGCATAGGGTACAGGGCAATTGGGGCAGTTAGGGCAACAATAGGAGAAGGAAGATGATGGGTGTGGTTCTTTGTAGTGGATGTAGGGCAGCTGTATTCAGAAAGACCTTCTGGACACTGCGGTGCTGCCCTATCTGCAGGCACCTCTCTGTGTTGAGGGAGGAGGTAGCTGGACTCCGAACAGAGTTGGCGAGACACAGGTGACCTTTCCCCAATACAGAGACCACCATGTCCACCACCTGTCCCTCAGAGGTTGCCAAGAAGGAGGAAGGATGGACTATGGTGGGCTAGGGAGGGTGAGGGAGGCAACATGGAGGCCAATCCCCAACAGGTGGCACTTCACAACTCATATGCCATCCTGTCAGAGCATAGAGATTGCACAGCATCTCCAGAAGTGAACACCATGGGGGTTCAGGGGTCATCAAAGATAGAACCCTAAGGGCAGATGCAAGGAGAAAACACAGGAGGAGGAGGAAGCAAATCCTGGTTGGGGACTCCATTGTCTGGGGATTGAGCTGGGGTCAGGTAGCAATGATGAGAGGGAGGTAATGTGCCACCTGGAGGCACAGTTCAGAAGGAGGGCAAGTGAATCCTTAGGATTGTAAGGGCAGTTGCATGGAAGGGGAGCTGGATGTCATTATTTACTTGAGGACTAATGACCAGGCTATAGAGGGTTATATGTAAGAAGAGTACAGGAAGACTTCAGGGAACTGGGGAGGAGTCTTGGGCAAGTAGCACACTGTGTTACCTTCTTGGAGGTGCTGCCTGTCTATGGCAAGGGGAGGGAGGGACATCCACATCATTGAATTCAACAAATGGCTGATGAAATGGTGCAGAGGGTGGGTATGGCTTCATTGGTGACTGGAACCTCACCTGGTGGGATAAAGGACTATATCCTCCAGATTGCCTGCATCTATCCAGTGGAGGCAAAGGTATCTTCTCTGAGAAGTTTAATGCATCCTTAGTGATCATTTAAACTTGCCAAGGGGGCAGGCATAGACAGTCAAGGGAGTATCATAGCCCCCAACACAGGACATAAAGGAAAGCAGTGAGGCCCCAATAACTAGCATAATATCTAACCGTAAAACTACCATGGTTACAATGGGGAGAGAACAGGGAGGTAGATCACTAATGCAGTGCAGGGCACAGACCAATAAACAAGGAACATTAAGGGGTACACAGAGTGGAAGGTCATGTGCAAAATGCCCAAAGTCTGGAAACAAAATCCGAGACCTAACGACACTGATGGCAGACACAAACCTGGACATTGTGGCTATTACGGAGACATGGTATGCAGGGAACCATGACTGGAATGCAGCCATACCAGGGTATACACTTTTTAGAAAGGATAGGGAGGAAGAGGGAGATGGGGTTTCTATGTATGTGAATGAAGGGATTAAAGCTCACGGGCTCAGGGATCCAGGGAAGAAGCAGAGGCATTGTGCGTCACTCTGGAGTTGGGGAACAAAACAACCATTCTTGCTGGAGTAGTTTACAGGCCTCCCAATGCAGAGGGAGGATATAGATCTAGTATTAGTGGAAGCCATCCATAATATGGCAGCCAAAGGGAAGTACTACTAATGGGTGACCTCAACATGCCGGATGCAGATTGTAATACCCAGACTGCAGTACATCAAGGAGCAGGGACCTCATGTCTGTCAGGTATTGGGCAAACTGAAGGCAGCTTGTGGTTGAGCCCACCAGGGAGGGGGCTGTACTGGACTTAGTGCTGACAAACGGGGACAGAATCATGGATGTTGTGGTGGGCAGTCACCTTGGTACCAGTGACCACAGAACTGTGTGGTTTAGAGTCAACACATTGTCAGAAGAAAGACATTCAAAGATTAAGATCCCAGATGTCCAGAAGGCCAACCGTGGAGATGGAAACAGCTCAAAATTGCCCAGGCAGCAGAAGATATGGGGAGAGGGTAGAAGAACAGTGGCTTAGGCTCAAGAGATCCATAGCAAGAGTGACAAGTCAATGTGTCAGATTGCTTAGCAAAAGCAAAAGAAATAAGCAGCCACTGTGGTTCTCTAAGTCAGTAGCCGAGAAAGTGCAAGAAAAAGTAAGGCATTCAGGAAATAACAAAGAGATACAGAAAGAAGAAGACAGAGCGAAATATCTGGAGAAGCAGAGAGAAGCTGGGAAAGCTGTCGGGGGCTAAGGCAGGAATGGAGGAAGGAACAGCACAGGCTATTAGAAGGAGGCAAGACCTTCTTCTCTTACATTAACGAGAGGAAGAAGATCAGAAGTGGTATTGTTAGGCTAAAGAAGGGAGAGGATAGGTGGGTGGAGGATGACCTTGAAAAAGTTGAGATCCTGAACAAGTATTTTTGCTCACTATTTACCAAGGAAGAGGCAGGGAGGCCAAGACTCATGAGGAAAGGTGTACAGGGGAGAGATGGACACCAGCCAATTTACAGTGGCGAAAGTCTTGGAGGAACTATGGAAAGTAAAGACAGACAAGGCAATCAGGCCAGACTGGATTCACCCTAGAGTGTTGAAGGAACTCAGGGAAGTCCTAGCAGGTCCACTGACAACCCTCTTCAACCAGTCGCTAGAGATGGGGAGGTACCTGGGGACTGGAGGAGGGCAGAGGTGGTCCCCTGCACAAGACTGGAAGGTGGGAGGAGGCAGGCAATTACAGACCTGTAAGCCTGACCTCAGTGGTGGGGAAACTGATGAGTCCTTGTTTAAGGAGAGGGTAGAGAGTTCCTGGAGTCAAGCAGTGCAAAAGACCCAAGGCAGCATGGATTCACTGAGGGAAGGTCCTGTAAGCCTAGTCTTATTGATTTCTTTGACTGGATGATCAGGTGGTGAATCAGGAGTGGTGGTGGATGTGGCGCACCTGGATTTCAGTAAGGCCTTCAACACCGCTCCGCATAGAATGTTGCTTAACAAATTGGGGAATCTGGGTGTGGGCTCTAAAGTGGTACAATGGGTTGGAAACTGGCTAAAAGGGAGGACCCAGAGGGTGGTAGTAAATGGCATAAAAATCAGAAGAGGGGAAGGTGACCAGCAGGTTCCACAGGGATCGGAAGTGGTCCAGTCCTATTCAATGTCTTCATAAGTGACATTGCAGAGGGACTGAGGGGAAAGTATGCCTGTTCGCAGATGACACCAAGATCTGTAACAGAGTCGACACACAGAAGGGGCTAGATAAAATGAGAAATGACCTAAGACTACTTGAGGAATGGTCAAGTGTTTGGAAGCTGGTTTCAATGCTAAGAAGTGCAAGGTAATGCACCTGGGCACAGAAACAAGAAAGTACTAGGATGGGTGGGGCAGGTTCTAGCCATCACAAGTCAGGAGAGAGACCTGGGGTTATCATATCCAAGGACCTGAAGTCAGCCAAACAATGCGAAAAAGTAGTGGGGAAAGCAAACAGAATGTTGGGGTGCATAGGAAGGGCATAACCAGTAGAAGGAGTGAAGTGGTGATGCCACTGTATAGATCACTGGTAAGGCCTCATCTGGAATACTGTTTCCAATTCTGGAGACCACATCTCTGGAAAGACAGAGACAGAATGGAAGCAGTCCAGAGAAGAGCAACAAAATGATACATGGACTGTACCACAAGCCTGATGAAGAAAGACTCAAGGAATTTAACATCTATTCACTGGAAAAGAAGGAAGAGAGGATATGATAGAGACTTTCAAATACCTTAGAGGAATAAACAGGGTACAGGAGGGAGCATATTTCAGAGAAGAAAGTGCATGAGGACAAGGGAACATAGATTAGATTAGATTAAACTAGATTAGATTAGATAATTCATTTATTAGCGCCAATTCCGAAGACTCTGGGCACTATACAAACCAATAACAATAAAATAAAACACATTATTAAGCCATCAATATACAAATAATTCAACTAAAAGCATAGTTAAAATATCTATCTATCCATAATCAAGTTATCATTCAGCAGTGACTCATAAAAGGCCAACTTGAATAAATATGTTTTGAGGCCATCAAGGGACCAACTCTTGTGCCTTAATCCTCAAAGGCTGGTAAAGGACAAGTGAATGCCTTCAACAGTCATTGCTCTCCTCCTTCTGCCTTGGGGGTGGGCCTCCCTGAGGGAACCTCCTTTAGTTGCAGAGATTGGTTCATGGTACCCACATGGCATTCCTGTTAGAGGGATAGAGTAAGAACCCTTCCTCTAAAAACTTTCCCTTGAATTGGGCCTCAAACTTGCAGTAACCGAGCTGTCATTTATTTTATCCCCAACTTGGGTGGAAAGTGACCAAAGCCTTGGATCCCCAGAGGTTTCCTCCTCACAGGGTTATTTTTCTCTTCTCCATGCTGAAGGCAGTTAGGTAGTCTCCACAGGAGGTGGTCCATAATGTAGCATGTCTATATTAGCGTAGTGTTTACTCTAGTAAGTCTCTGCTGTGAGTTAGGGTTGGAAGGTGATCCTCTTTTCCATCCTTCCATTCTCTCTCTCTCCTCACAGAAGTCATGCATCTGTCTGCTATCAGTTATCAATTACTGTCAGTCATTATTCAATTCAGTGTCTGTCTAATATCAGTCATCACTAGTTGCTATCAGTTTCTCCTCACTCAATGCTCTGTGTTTACCACCTATAGAACTTTCAATCTCCTTTCTGAGGTATCCTTAGCCTAAAGGAATTATTTTCCTATGGCAACCTCCTCACAAGGGTTCGTCTTCCTTCACAGTATCCTGATAGGGTGATTGTTCCCCATGGGATAGAGAGTTTGAACTGCCAAAGTATCCATGTATGACAGTCAACAACACAATCATTCAGATACCTTCAGACTACCAACAACATTGCAAAAGCATAACTCCTCACTATGTTGTGTATGCCCATTGAATTAAAAGGCTATACCTGCAGTTCAATGGGCAGGAGCAACCAACCACATCACCTTCCTGAGCTATTTAAAGGGAAAGTCCCTCAGCATATTTCCTATATACCTGTATAGTTTGTAAGCATGAACATTGATTCCCTCTCTTACATCCCTCTAATTTCATCATAATTTTTAAATATAAATGAGGTTTTCACTGTGTTCTGTTCAACAAAAAGAAGCTGCACTAAGGTCAGGTGCCTGGATACAGGTAGACAGCATGTAGAGATAAATCCAGCACTTACCATCCACTCTCAAGGACCTGCTCGTACACAGAATATGTCCAAAGTGCAAAAACTGTATTCAGCTGCTCTGTGCCAGTAAAATACAGCATCCTGTATGCGTTTAAAATGGTTCCTTCAAAGGATCTGTACAAAATAAAACAGGCACACTATTTATACATCATGTTTGATTATGTCATTAATCCATGACAACCATTAAGAATGAACAAAGTTTAAAATTTAAAGTGACAGTGCCATAAATAATAAAGACTACACACCCAAGACTATTCACGATACAAAAGAGATATATGGTGTATGCAAGGAGAAAATTAAATTCAAAATCATTACATCTTATTAAGTCACATGAAAAATCTCAAGAGAGAAATACTGTCCAAAGAAGTTTTCCAACGGAAGAACCACATTAAGGAGACAGATCCTTACTCTTATAATTTAAAATAGTCCATTCTGGAAATGAAGACAGAAATGTCAGTTTATGATTCATTTTCAAGTTCCTTATTCTTTATCTACAAACATCATTTAAATTCCCCTTATGCCATTATTTCATTTCCTGTGTTTTAAGCAAGGTGTCAAATCGAAATGGTCATTCAGGCGGAGATTACATGCCCCAGATAAAAAATCCAAAAGCCCTCCTGTTCCAAAATCCAATTATCATAGTCACCCCTTGGTTTCTGGAAAACTCTTTCAATCCCTCTAAAAGGGAAAAACGTGAGTTCCTATTTCCAGCTTGGTGTACATGCAGTGCTGTAACATATATTATATCATTGTTTTTAATAGCACGTACATGCTCACCACACGTATAACTAGTTGTCTCTTTGTCTTCCTATGTAAAAGACTCCACAAGTACAAGTGGCCATGTAAATGACACCACTTGTATCACATGTGATCAGATTCTTAATAGTGTATGTTCTGTCTGAATTTGGGTCTTTAAATTCCTGCCTGGGTAGATGGATGTACAATATCTAGGACGTGAGACCCTAAATCAGAAACCTGGCTGCAGGAGAAAGCAATGGTTTGTTTTAGATGTTCTAAATGTACATATTGTACATCCATCTCCCCAGGCAAGGAATTTAAAGACCCACATTCAGACAGGACATCCACTATTAAGGATATGATCTTGTGTGATACAAGTGGTGTCATATACATGGCCACTTGTACTTGTGGGTCTTTTACATAGGAAGACAAAGAGACAACTAAAGGTACATGTGTGGTGAGCATGTAGTGCTATTAAAAACAATGATCTAACATATGCCACAGCACTGCATGTACACCAAGCTGGAAACAGGAACCTACATTCCTTCTCATTTAGAGGGACTGAGTTTTCCAGAAAACAAGGGAGGGGTGACTATGATAATTGGTTTTGGAATGGGAGGCTTTTGGATTTTTATCTGGGGCATGTAAGGCCCCAGGCCTGAATGACCATTTTGATTTGACACCTTACTTAAAACACAGGAAATGAAATGACATAAGGAGATTTTTAAATGATGTTTATAGATTAATAACTAATGAACTTGAAAATGAATCATAAACTGACATTTCTGTCTTCATTTCCAGAATTAACTTTTCAAATTATAAGAGTAAGGATCTGTCTCCCAGTGTGTCTCTTCCAATGGAAAACTTCTTTGGGCAGTATTTTCTCCCTTGTGATTTTTCATGGAACTTAAAATGTAGTGATTCTGAATTTAATTTTCTCCTTGCATACACCATATATCTCTTTTGTATAATGTGAATAGTGTTGGGTGTGTGGTCTTTATTGTTTCTGGCACTGTCACTTTAAATTTTAAACATTATTCATTCTTAATGGCTGTTGTGGATTAGTGACATCATTAGGCATGATGTATAAATAGTGTGCCTATTTTATTTTGTACAGACCCTTTGAAAGAGAAATCATTTCTGAAACGCATCAAGGACACTGTATTTTACTGGCGAGAGCAGCTGAATACATTTTTGCACTTTTGGATGTATTTTGTCTCCAAGCAGTCCTTGAGAGTGGAAGGTGAGTGCCGGAATTCTCTACATTCACTGTGTTCTGCCTTGGTGTGAAAATGTTTGTCTCCATTCCACAGTCATGACCCCACTCACGCAAGGCATTATGGGAGTTGATGCATACGTGTATAAGTCAGCAGATGTTATAATCTGCTTAGTTCTCTTACATGTCTTGTGAAGTCTCTATATTTTCAAAAGCATTTTTTCTAGCTCAGATACATTTTAAATTACAGAAAACAGCAGGGCACTTACTGTGTCATGAAACGTTTCATGGCTAGCATAAGACAAGAACATAAGGACTGCAGAGGACAGCAACAGCACTGACTAATACAGTGTAACTTATGCAAACTTTAGCACAAAAACATCATAAAATTCCAGGATGCCTTTCATGAATCAGGTCATGACCTTTGCAGTGGAGTTTGCAGGTTTTCACACCAGGCTTAAATGCCTTCATTTACATTTAAATCCTGATGAAATTAGGAGGGTGCAATAAAGACAATCATTGTGTATACCTACAAACTACACAGGGAAACAGAGTAAAAGACTGAGGGTACCTTCCCTTTAAATCAGATTCATCCAGCCTCACTTAGAAGCATTGTTTCTTTGCCCTACCATCCTCCCTCCTCCTCCAGCATTGTGCCTTTCTCCTTGAGGAGCCTTCCTAAGGTGTTATTTTCCTTTAACACCTCTAGGAGGTGGAGTCCTCCTCAAGGTGGTTTCTTTGTCTTCAGGGTACCCCAACAAGGTGGTAGTTCCCAATGAGACAGAGTGTGAACATCAAAGTACCCACATATGACAGTCAACAACACATTCATTCAAATACCTTCAATACTATCAAAAACATTGTGCAAACACAACTCCTCATTTCGTTGTGTAAGCCCGTTGAATGAGTATTAATGAGTAGAACTAGCAGATCTAGTTTTTTAATAATGTTTTTATTGGCTGACAAGAATGACCAATCAGATGTTACTACTCGGGCATGTCATCGTCACCAATTCAGTCATTAATGTGTGAGCTGGTGAACAGGAAGGCTGGTCACCATGGCGAGGGATGGTTTTCTCTTTTCAAGTTTTACAAGCATATCCTTTTAGGGTACATGTGTTGGAGGATAGGTGTGCGGGATTTGGGAATTCGACTGAGTGGGAGAAGGGTTATTTGATAGAAAACTTCACTATAACTGGGGAGGGTAGAAGGAAGGTGGGTGCTTTAGAGGTCGGGGTGCCTGTTAACACTGAAGGTTGGGGTGAGAAAATAGTTTATATGTTGGGGGTAATCAGTTTTAAAATGAAAAAGAACTTTGGCCTGTGAAGTTGAGTTGAAGTTGAGAAACATCGCCCTGCCATGTGCAGTGCAAAGTTTCCAACTTATAACCATCACCAGCATAATTAATTTTCTCTGCTTTTCTATTCACGAATCAGCTGTGTGTGTAGTGACCTTCAGCTGCATGCTCACAGACATGTCCAACAAGGCCACCTAGATTTTTCTCACTTTGAGACTTTCACAGAAGTGAGGTTGTAACTCATGAAAGTGGTTTTGTGAGTCACAGTAACTGGCTCAAAAGTGACAAAAGTACTGTAGGACCTTATTGCATGATATGCTTCAGCCTAATTTATTAATATTAAAAATATTGTGTTTAATAAGAGAACAATTGTACACACTACAATATTGACAACATAAGTCTTGGACTTAACTTCTGAATCATTTTGGGTTTGGCAGTATAGCCTACAGGTTAGAGTAACAAGCTGTGTCCAGCACACCTGGGTTTAATTCTCACAGCCTCCACTTCTATATTGTATGACTTTTGAGCAAACTACTTAACCTTCCTAGTGCTCCAAGTTTGCCCGTAAATGGGCCTTCTGTTCAGTGCTCTTTACCCAATTACCAAAAAATAACTTATCAAAAATCATCCTTAAACCAAACTAAAGTTTCAAGCCAGTCAACTTGCAACCATTTTTTGCTATTGGTGAGCAAAAACAGATCTTAAAATCATATTTTATGTATTTTCTTTTTTTGCATCTTCGTTTCCCATGTCTCACTTGCCCCTTGTACCCACCCTCCACCCCCCATCACCTGAGCTTCTCTCAGACTAACCCTTCTCAGTCCTCCATGGCTTACACTCCCATGACAAGGCCGATGCAGTTCCTCAAGTTCCTTTGGAGAAACAGACATAGAAACATAGAATTTGATGGCAGATAAGGACCGCTTGGCCCACCTAGTCTGCCCATTTTCATACCTAACAGATAAGCTGCAGATCCTAGTTAACCAACAGCTTACTTCCTCCTACCCCACTAGGACTGCCTTATGTCTGTCCCATGCATTCTTGAAGTCCCCCACTGTTCTTGACTCCACGAACTCCTCAGGGAGGCTGTTCCATGCATCCACAACCTCTCTGTGAAAAAATACTTCCTCACATTACCTCTGAGCCGTCCCCTCTATCTTCAAATTGTGCCCACTTGTTCTTGCACATCTCTTTTCTGAAAGATACCCTCTTGGACTTTGTTGATTCCCTTGAGGTACTTGAAAGTTTCTATCATGTCCCCTCTCCTTCTTTCCTCAAGGGTATACATATTAAGCTCCTTTAGTCTTTCTTCGTATGTCTTCTGGTGCAAACCCTGCACCATTTGGTTGCCCTCCTCTGGACAGCCTCCACTCTGTCTATAGTCTTTGTGGAGATGGGGTCTCCAGAACTGCACACAGTACTCCAGATGGGGTATCACCAACTGTCTGTACAGAGGGATAACAACTTCCTGTTTTCCACCATTGATGCCTCTTCCTATGCATCCCAGTATCCCCCTAGCCTTCCTTACTGCCTTCTCACATTGATTCCCACCTTTAGGTCATCTGATATAATTACCCCCAGGTCCCTTTCCATTTTACTGTTGTCAGTATCTCACCCCCCATTGTGTACTCTTCCCCTGGGTTTTGTTTCCCATGTGCATTACCTTGCACTTCCTTGCATTGAATCTGAGCTGCCATACATTTGACCATTCCTCCAACCTTGCAAGTCCTTCTCATCCTTTCCACTCCATCTTGTGTATCAACTCTGTTGCAGATCTTTGTGTCATCTGCAAAGAGACATACTTTTCCTTCCAGTTCCTCTGCAATGTCACTTATAGAGACATTAAAAGGACCAGTCCCAGTACTGAACCCTGCGGTGCCCGCTAGTATCCCTCCTTTCTTCACTGTGTACTCCATTACTACTACCCTTTGCATCCTGTTGTCTAGCCATTTTTTTATCCAGACTACACCTTGGGGCCCACTCAAGGATGGCTAACTGTGTATTAATCTTTAGTGGGACTGTATCAAATGCCTTGCTAAAATCTAGGTAGACCATATCCACAGCCCTCCCCCTGGTCTACTACTTTGGTCACCCAGTCAAGGAATCTATTAGATTTGTCTGACACGACCTTCCCATCGTGAATCCATGCTGCCTTGGGTCCCAGCCCCACTGGCCTCTAGGTACTCAACAATTCTTTCCTTCAGAAGTGATTCCATCATTTTCCTACCACTGAGGTCAAACTAACCGGTCTGTAGTTTCCTGCCTCTGTCCTGCTCCCACTTTTGTGAAAGGAATCACATCTGCCCTCCTCCAGTCCTCAGGTGCCACTCCATCCTCCCATGATTTGTTAAAGAGAGTAGTCAGTGGTGTCACTAGTTCTACCCTTAGTTCTTTAGAATTCTTGGGTGAATCCCATCAAGCCCCATTGCTTTGTGCACCTTCAATTTTATTAGTTCTTTCAGAACCCTTTCTTCTGACATGGTATAGAAGTGCCTAAGTCACCAGTGTGAGGCCTGAGGGAAGCCAGTTTCATATTGCTAAGTCAGTGTTTTTCCTTATTCTCTTCCCATTCATCAAGGGTATTGATGGCAATGGTGCACATGTGTGTGCATGTAGTGTGTGTATCATGGCACCAGCCAACCCCCAACTCTCTTAGGGCTACTGGTGGCTCCACCTGTAGTCACCCAGGTAGCGCTTATATGGCAGTGACTGTCTCCTCAATCCCCAGAGGAGCAGAGTGTCCACTGAGATGATAGATCCTTCTACCCTCAGGCCATCCTCTGATAACCCTGGCTTGTTTCCTGTACTTGGATTGTTGGCAATGGAAGATATGCACGAATGGATGAAAAGTACATGTCGAGTGCGTTCCCCACCCACGTAGCTCCACACCTGCGGACAGGTGCGAACATGCCAGTATGCACTAACACCATCCACCTGTCCATGACCCCGCCCCTGGCATGCAAGACTACACAGGGCAGATAGGGCAAAGTAGCAGACCAGGAAGGCAGCCAATCAGATATCTGTCATGGATCCCGGGTGGATTCCTTCACGTGGGCGTGGGTCCGGTGCATGGATACCATGCATGCACACAAGAAGGCACAGATGGTTCCCATCATCCTGTTGTCCCCAGCATTATACCCACCCTGTGGTACCATAAACCAGCTGATGCACAGATGTACACCCCCAGTACAACCCCAGGCCAGTCCTGGTATACAGTGTAACTCCAACAACAGAACCCCCGGTCCCATTATCACCAACCCACCACCCTCCACTGACAGCAGAGCCCCATCACATCATGTGTAAGGAACCCCACTCCACAAACAGAGCAGTGCACCATCCCATCATGGTATAGTGAAACCACCTACTCCCACACACAGAGCAGTGCCCCATCCTGTCATGTGTGAAACCCACAGCCCCACACACAGAGTGGTGCCCATCCTATGATGTGTAAAGGAAACCCCCAGCACTACACATGAGCAGTGCCCCACCCTATCATGGTGATAGTGAAACCCCCACCCCACACACAGAGCAGTGCCCGCCACATCATGTGTAAAGGAAACCCCACCACCCACGCAGAACAGCACCATGTCCCAGTTCACAGTTATTAGGGCCCCCATACACACACAGCAGTCCTGGCCCTGTTCATATAATGGATATGCGCCCACCAACAAAGCCTCGTCTGCCTGAGCCAGTCCCATGACATGCTTTGCACCGGACCACTCCAGCCCCTGATCCCAGAACCTCTGCCCCTTCATTGGTGGCCATTGTCCCCCACCCATGGCACCAACAGCACCACCCCATCCACTGCTTGCAGGTCAGTGCTGTGTCTATGGATGGCCAGTGATGCATCACCCTGTACACCTCTGCGGCCACTGGCAGTCCAATTGATGTTGACAGCACCTGCCTGTTATAGCAGCATGCCCCAGCATCAGTTGGTCAGCCAGCAGCTGCAGAGATGTGCAGGGGGATGTGCTGCTGGCCGTCCATGGCTGCAACATCGACCTGCAAGTACAGGGGATGGTGGTGGTGTTGTCAGTGCTGGCGGGGGGGCTACTTGCCACCAATGAAGGTCAGAGTTCCAGGATCAAGGGTCCGGGGTGGTCTGAGATGCAGTTCAGTACTGGCTCAGCCAGGATGGGCTCTGGTTGGGTATGTGGTGGGGGGCTCTCATTATGTGAACATGGCCGGGCTACTGTGTGTGGGGGGCCCA
Organism: Neoceratodus forsteri; assembly: GCA_016271365.2. Taxonomy (NCBI): domain Eukaryota; kingdom Metazoa; phylum Chordata; order Ceratodontiformes; family Ceratodontidae; genus Neoceratodus; species Neoceratodus forsteri. Next base: position 1,198,786,373 of record CM028131.1, on the reverse strand, counting down.
TTTCTGTTCATGGGGATGGGGCACTGCTTTATGTGTGGGGGTATCACTATCACCATGATGGGATGGGGCACTGCTCTTTGAGTAGTGGTGTGGGGTTCTTTACACATGATGGGATGGGGTCTGCTCTTGTGAGAAAGGGGTGGGCTGGAGAACATGACTGGGGAAGGGGCACTGTTGTGTTTGTGTGTGTGTGTGTGTGGGGGAGTCTACATGATGTTGGGAGCAGGGGGGGCTCTGTGTGTGCTAGCCTGGTGTGTATCGAGGCCATGGCAGGGTCCCCTGCCATATCCAGTGCCCTCCTCTGCCCCCTGTGTGCAGCACTATGTGCCTTGTGAATGACACTTAGTGTGGGCATGCCCCATCCCTGCCCCCAGACCACCCTGGTGCATTGCTGCATGTGTAGCCAGGGGCAGGTGCGTACCTTGCCAGTTCACCATGGTGAATGCCACCAGGCATCCATGGGACCCCAATGTGTGGCATTCCCATGTATTTATGCCTATGCAACCTGTGTATACAGCATATTGGCATAGTGCATAGGGCCCATTGTGAGCAGTAGGTGTTCCACTGCACCAAATGTGTCAGCCTACTGTAATAGGTTCATAGGTTCACACAAAGCAAAATGGACAAAAATGTCCTTATATGCTCATCAGCCCTAATTGTTATACCCTAAAATTTTGTATTATAATGTATTTTCAAATTCTAGAACTTTTAAACAGCTGAGTTCATCAGTAACAAATTTACAGGATCCAGAGATCGTGGCACTGCTCTATGTGCATGCTGAATTTCAGGCTTTTCTGTCTAGGGATGGCTGCACCATTGAGGTACAAAATTCTGGGTTTAACATAGAAGTAGCTACTCAATGCTAATACAGGAGGTCTACAACCTCCTATAATATGTTGTATGTAGCCAGTACTGGCACAGCATTGGTGTGGTATGTCCTTTCACTTTCAGAACTCCATGGAATCCCTAGACCTCAAATAATGAGTGCAGCACCAGAGATCTTCTTCAGAAGAGAAAAAGACAAATATTTTATTTATTTATTTAAATTTTGGCAACAGGATGAGCCCACTGAGACCATGCAGTCCCATTCTCATGGGTGACTTGAGCAGACAATACAATACAGCGTATTCCAATACAATACAAGGAACAGGAATACAAAGATTGAGCATCAGATATTATAAACAGCAAATATACAATTCAGCGAACAGTCAGTGAAGGCAGCTGAACAACAATGAGTGTACTCTAAAGTGGGAGATATGCAAGGTAACAAAATTGCAACAGTGAGCAAATACACTACATACATTTCAAAGTTATTTACAGCAAGATTATACAGATTTATTGAAAATATACATGTTTACAGAATTTCAATGTAATAGATTCAATTGAGATTTCATTAGGAGATTTCATCAGTAGAATATAGAAAATAATAGGAATAGGGTGTTCATAATAGGGCAGAGAGTAGACATATTTTGAGAAATGCCTTGAGGAATGCTCTTGTGAATATTCATTTTCAGAATAAATTGGGTACAGGGTAATGGAAACAAATGCAGATAGGAGGTTTGAGAAGGTATGTAGCAAGTGATTTTTGAATAATGATAGGGAAGGGCAAGAGAAGAAATGAGGGATAACACGTTCTAGGCAGTGTGGTGGTAGAGTAGGCAAAAGATCACCTCCAGCAAGTCGGCAAGGATTCAGAGTTCCTAGAATAGGAAATGTAGATGACCTGAGTGGATGGACAGCTTCTTTGTGATAGACGGTTCTTCTTAGACAAGACGGATTGAAAAGATTCACTAGAGCTTATATACAAAGCATAATGTGAAGTATTGTAGCATTGAGTCATAATCTGGCCGATGTAGGGTACTCATATCACAGTGGTGCTTTCTAGGTTCAACCTCTAAGGAAAAACACCTGATCCTGTGATAGAGTTATTAGAGCCAGACAATGGATGAAGGCTGAGCAGAGAGAGTAGTGTGCACTATAGAAAAGTATAGGGATGAGGATGTGGAAGAAATTTTCTGGCAGGAGGTGGCAGATAAAAGGGGTGGAGACGATATAACAGACCTAACTTCTGGTTGATAGTTTTGGTTAATGATGAGATGTGTGTCTCTAAGAAAAAGCTGAATCTAGGTGCAGTCCTAAGTACTTAAATGATTGGACTACCTGTATGGAATCCCCAGAAAGAGAGCATATTTTGAGAGGGTGCTGCAAGGAGATTCTAGAGTAAGGATTGTGGAATAACATGGCTTTGGTTTTTTTTTTGGTATTAAGAATTAGACAGTTATCTGAGAACCATAATTCAGTGTATTGAAATCTGAATTAAGACTCTGGTCAAGCCAGTTCATGTTATTGGATGAACAGAATGGAATGGCATCATCAGTGAAGAGTTGCACTGAAGCACCACCACAGAAGTTGAGAAGTTCATTAATGCAGAGCCAGAAAAGTAACCGATCAAGGATAGATTCTTGGGCTACACCATGTGTTATAGGCTGAGTGAGGACAGTGTTCCAGACCACTTCGCCCTTTAGGAACACCCAATGAGATAACTCTTCAGCTAGGTTAGTACTAAGCAGTGAGACCCAGAAGGTTATGTTTTTAGTAGGATGTGGTGGTTGACAAGGTCAAATGCCTTTGTCAGGTCAACAAACACCACTCCTGTAACAAGACTTTATCCCTTGCATTGAGAATATCCAGAGGCGTTTACAAATAGAGACAGATGGTCAAAACTGACAAATTTTGTTCCATGAAAAATTTCAGTGAATTTACTGCATTTTAATTTTTTCACAGGAGCGAAATACAAAATTCTGCTCTAATATAAACTGAATTCTGCCAATGAAATGCGAAATTCCACCCATAACAGTGGAATTTCACCTGCAAATGCGAAATTCTGAGCACCAAATAGATTACCCATGGGCCACCCAAGAAAATTAAAAAATCTCAATTGTAGCAAAACCCCCAACCCAAACATCCCCCCCATGTCCAGTACTGCCGACCCCCATCAATTACCAACCTATATATTATCATCCCTGGTGATCTAGTGAACCCCCTCCATCCCTATCCTGATTTATCCCTTTTTGCAAAATGTAAGTTGTTTTTTTAATTCCCTGGCTGGTGGTTTAGTGAACCCCCTCCCTCCCTATCGATACAGCCTCTTCCCCAGTATGTTTTTACATTACCTGGTGGTCTGGTGGTCCCCACCCCAGCAGCTAGTGTTCCACCCCTCCCTCCCCATGCCAAAACAGAGTAGGCCAATGCCGCTCTCATTCATTCATATAAAAAAAAAATAAATTAACACTGTTGGCTAGCAGTCCCTCCTCCTGACCCCATCACCCGTCCGCCCATAGTTTTTAAAAAATATTATTTCCTGGTGGTTTAGTGGCCCACCCACCCCCACAACCAAGCAAGTATTGTCCCACCCTGCTTTCCCCATCCCGAAACTGAGCGGGCAACTCAGCTCAACCTCCTCTCCTCCACGGTTGGCAGCCAACTCAGATGTGAATGAATGAAAGTATGAATGAGCACATGTGCATGCACTCATTCATTCATTCATTCATTCATCTACATTTCAGTGGGCTGCCGGCTGTGGAGGAGAAAGAAGTGCTGAACCGGTGGCCCACTCTGTTTCAGGATGAGGGCAGTGGTGGGACAGTACTGCTGGGTTGGGGTGGCATAAGCCACTGGACCACCAGGGTATTAAAAAACTATGGGTGGATGAGTGATAGGGTTGGGGAGGGACTGCTAGCCACTGAGGTTAATTTATTTCTTTTTTAGTCTGAATGAATGAACGATGCAGTGGCCCGCCTGCTTCGGGATGGGGACGGAGGGGCTGGGACACTAGTCACTGGGTGAAGCGGAGGGCACTAGACCACCAGGTAATGTAAAAAACATACTGGGAAGGGGCTCTGTCGGGATAGGGAAGCAGGGGTTCACTAGACCACCAGCCAGGAATTTTTTAGAAAACTTACATTTTGGAAAAGGGGATGAATTGGGGATGGAGGGTCAACAGAGCACCAGGATAATATTATATGTGGAAATTGATGGGGTAGGGTTCAGGCAGAATTCCCCATGGAATTGTGACATTTAAGCTTCTCGAAATATTTCAATGAGCGCTCCAATTTCATGAAATATTTTGCATGATGTAATTGCCGATTTCACCAAACATATTTTCTTGACCCATCCCTATTTACAAGGGCTGTAATTGTGCTATAAATCTTTCTAAAGCCATGCTGGCAGTCTGTGAGTAGGTGGTGTGCCTCCAAATAGGACTGTTACTGGTTATTGTATACTTTTTTATTTTCAAAATTCTGCAAAACAGGTAACATTGACACAACAGGTACAAATATTGGTGCAAAAATTAGAACATATAACAAATATCAACATTTCTGCATGAGGTTGCAGAGTGCAGGACCTTTTGAGGATTACTTGCTACTTTCAGGCACCCTGAGGCGGGTCTAGTACAGGTAGGGGAAAGGCCCTTGCTCCTGTTTTAACATAGCCTAGAAGTTCATGTCTATAGGAGGCCTACCTATTGGCACCTGTCTCGGATCGAATAGGGATGTGAGAAAAAGTGCTACTTACCCAACTGTGCCAGGCTGGGACTAGCAAGGAAATGACTCAGATCTTAGTTCATGGGTTCAATGCTTCCTGTGAGATCTTGGTTATTTGGTCTCGTCTGGAGGACTCAGGAGCATTAATTTCCCTGAACATACAACAGAGACACAAAGGATTCCGAGCTCTATATCTGGATGTATTGCATATAAACTTAACTGCAATTTTAAATGAGACAGAGCAAGGTTTGGTTCCTAGGCTAATTCTTAACGGCTGATGGACTGGGTTTGCAGCTGAAGTGGTGAGTATCCTTGAGTGGTGAGTACAGGAGTTCTGACTAGACACTGCCCTGTGCTGGGAGAGGGGTGAGCGTTTTTGAGTTCATTCCACCCCTTTCATCACTTTAACCTATACCAATAGAGAATTAATATATGCCATGTAGGTGGCTCAGCATAGGTGAAACTTTGTCATTTGATAATTCTGCAGGTGGGATATCCTGTCAGAGAGGCCAGTGATGCCACTGAGGCAAGAATCTCTTCAAGGCTGGGTACCTGGGGTGAGCGCCACTTGCAGAGGGTAGCCCTCTTCATCTGCATGGCCAGGAGGGTGAGCCAGCTGCACTCTTGGGGCATGAGAAGAGGAAGTTGGTTCTTAGCCCAAGGAGGAAGAAGGTTGGGGATGCCCGGATACTCTTGTGGAGTACCTGTTTGCCTGTGTGGCACACCTGCCTCCAGAGACCTCTCAGTTTGGGACATGGTCATAACATGTAGTATAGCCCCTCCCCATAGCCTGGAACCTCCAGCATCTGTTAACTTTAAGCAGCTTGGCTCTGCAGAGTACAGCAGGGTCCATATCAACCATGTGAACCCTTGTGCCTGAGCCTTGTGCATGCATCTGTATACCACTTGTGGGTGTCTTTCCATGCCTGTCCCCACTGGGCTTATGTAAGCTTAGCTCCCAATAGTATTTGCCACCTGATTCTTGATTCATCTGATTATGAGAGGAGGCGTCCCTGAGTTTAGCATAGATTTTGGCTGCCAGGCCTTTTGGGTGTGCAAGCCAGTACTTAGTTCACTGGGGTTCCTGGCCACAGGAAGGGCATTCAGAAGTGGTCAAACAGCATCTCTAATTTGGAGTAACACAAAAGTCTTTTGTGGGCTCCCATCACTCCTGCAATCCTTGGAAGGAGGCTACTCTCCTTTTGGGGAAGTTCAGAATGTCTCCCACCCTTAAAATCCCTCTGTCTCACCGCTGTGGTCATGCCACTGGATTTTTATCTATGGTGATATGCGGGTTCTGACAGAAGCGGGACAAGTGGAGTGGTGAGAGGGTGCATACACAGCCTGGTGTTTGTATATTGTCAATGTTTCCTAGAGGCATCTATGGTGGGGTGTGGAGGCCCTGGGTGGGTCGGAAAGCACAGTAGTAGTGAGGAGAGCACCATCATCTTGGTGTGCACCTTTTCCATGTGGACCCACTGCAGGAGAGGGCCAAGCACTGACAAAGGCAGTGCATAGTCTGTGCTGTTTGAAATCCCACTTGTACCCCTCCATCCAGGTAAGATTCCGCCTCCGAGGCCAGTGTGCTCTGAGTTTGTTTCTCCTAAAGTGGGGTTTGGCCCGTCTGACAGAAAGTCACCCATTAGTCTGTCTATGGATTGGGTGGATTTTTTGGCATGGTTATTTATTTTATTTATTTAGTTTTTGTTAACCGGGTTAGGTCGCTAGCCAAAGTTGACTATTTTCAGGCACGACCCGGAGAATACATACATAAAATGAGATGAGATTATACAATACATAGTATATAGTACAGGTACATAGTACATAGTACAGGTAGGTTAGAATACAGCACAAGTCAGACAGTACTCGAGATACTACATATAGTTATGCAGAGATGACAAAAGTGACATTAGTATATGCAAATAACTGAAACTGGGCTAAGTGGCAGCTATAAAGACATTTTATAGCAAAGCTTGTTTAGAAGTGCAGCAGTGTCTTGGGCTGAAATAGGGTGGTTAGCTGTGAGGCATTAAGTGGGATCAAAGCATGTGCAGGGTCCCGGACAGGTGGCTTATAGTTCTTTTGAAGATTAGGTGGGAGTTAGCCTGCCTCAGGGCAGGAGGAAGGGAGTTCCAGGTGGCTGGGGCAGTGCAGTGAAATGCTCTAGAGCCTTTGAAGTAAGACACCTGGGTATGGTGAGTAGAAATTTGTTTGCAGAGCATAGTCCATGGGCAGGTGTCTGTGGTAAGAGTAGAGCTGCAAGGGAGGAGGGGTTTGGTTACGGATTACAGAGTCTGTGAGGTCCTTAGGGAATATAGTCAGTAGGCAGTTGGGAGAGCCAGCCTAGGTTGCTATACAGTGTGCAGTGGTGCTTGAGGCGATAGGAAGAGGAGCATACCGACATATGTTGTTACACGCTGACATTCCATTTATGGAGAGCAGTCTCATGGGCATTAGCAAAAGTGGAGACACCATATGTCAGCACTGGAAGCAGAATACCTGCAATTGCCAATTTGGCGGATGGTGTTAGCAGGTGACAAGTCTTATAGGCGATTCAAGTTTGGCATTTGTTGCTTTACAGGTTGACTGGATGTGCAGACTGAAATCAAGGATTTATCAAGGAGGACTCCCAGGTATTTGAAGGATGTGACACAGTCGATGAGAGACCCCCAGAGTCATGGACTAGGAGGGTTCCTTACAGGCCCTGAGTTTGGTGGCAGTGCCAAACAGCATGGGTTATGGGTAAGGTTAGGGGATACTGTATGTGATAGTAGATAGAAAAATCTGGGTGCGTGACCATTTTATGACTACTATCTTCCCACTAGGGTTAATCGGAGGGCCTCAATCTTTTGAACTCTGTCTTGGTGAGAGTAACAGGGACTAGAGATTGGCCATCCACATGTTCTCTAATTTAGGGGTGATCCTGATGCCCAGGTAGGTTTTGCCTCATGGTGCCTACAATAGTCCAGGAGAGAGGGACAATTGCTGTGGCAATATTGATTAAGTGGTATCATTTCCATTATAGCTTGGTTCAAGAGGAGGCCGGAGTGCAAGGCAAAGGATTCTAGAACTGTTAGGAGGGTGGTAGAGAATTATGGGCATCCACTAAGGGAATGAGCACATTGTCAGTCTACATAAGGATAGAATATTTGGAGATGCCACTCTCTAGTCCCTTGATCCCTGGGTGTTGTTGGATTGTAGCAGCTAAGGGTTCTACTGCCAGCACAAAGACGAATTGTGCTTGGGGACATCCTAGTCAGGTCCCTCTTTCTAGGGTAAATAGGTCTGATATCGTATGATTTGTCATCATCCGGCCTTTGGGCCGATGTAAATACGCATCAGAGCCCTGTATTTTCACCCACTCTCAGGTGGAACCCTGCAGAGGTAGTCCACTCTAACAAACCAAATGTCTTCTTAAAATCTACTGCAATGGCTGGAGGCTAATGGCAGAGTACATGAGATTCACCAGAGATCTAATGTGATCAGTACCGTGTCTACCTGAGATGAAATCCACCGGTGGTGAATGAGTCCGTTAGTAGAGGACTCAGTATGGTGGCCAGTACTTTGGCATAGATCTTGCTATTTACATTTATTAATGAGATGGTTCTGTCGCCCAAGCAGAAGTGGTGTGTTTCCCTTTTGGGAATGACTGTGATAATTGCTTCTCTCAGTGTGGGTGGCATTTGTCCTGCTGTTTCAGACACAGTGTAGACCTTATTCAGGAGGGGCAGTCTGGGTGATTGGTGCCTGAAAAAAGCCTACCATGAAGTCATTCCCTCCACCCTTGAGATTTCCTGGCTGGAGAACTCGAATGGCACTCTCGACCTCATTGTTCTCAATAGATAAATCAGGCCTGTTGCAGCAAAAGTTTTGGGAGGTGCAGGTTATCTAGGAAGGTTTGGGCTCCTGTGGAGGAGGGGGTGTGTGGTGGTGTAAAACTCGGAGTAGAAGGAGGCCATGACCTTTACTCCCTGGTGGTTTGTAACCATGTTCTCTTGTTTGTTCTTTAGGCCTGGTATGTGCCTGCTCATTTGCTGTTTCCAAAGCTGATAGGCCAGGACTTTCCCACTCTTATAGCCCCTCTCACAGAATGTGTGTCTAATATGTAGAGTGCTACCTCAGCCTTCCTATTAAGGAGTTGGTTAGTCTGCAGGCGGAGTTCCAAATTTCTTGCCCTATGTGCAAGAGAGGATGGAGAGGGCAACAATTTGTATGGGGTCTCAGCCTGTTTTAACCTCAGCTTGAGTTCCACTAGCTGCTTTTCCGTTATCTGCACTTAGCAGCTTTCCCCATGATGCTGCACCTCATGGTGGCTTTAAAGCCTTCCATGTGTTCCCTGCTGATGTATCCTCTATAGGGTTGTTCTCCATAAAGAGGAGGTTTCAATTCTTGCTCAGGGAATGAACTCTGGGTCTCTCACAGGGAGGGTGCAAGTCTCCAGCTGCCAGTTGTGGGGGGGACCAGGCCTAGGTGAGAATCATTTGCACTGGAGCATGGTCTGAGAAAACCTGGGTAAGATGACTGTGTCTATTTAGTTCTGCAGCACCAGGGGGGCCAGTCAAAAGTCTAGCCTACTGTATGACAGTAGCCCGGCGTGAAAGGTGTAGTTCCTGATGAGGGGTGGGACAGGAGCCATGTGTCCATCAGCCCCCAGTCCATCATTAATTGGTGGAAAGCCCCACCTCCTCTGGTGTGGGTTTCTTACCAGTGTTGCTCCTATCCAGGTGAGGGATCAGGGTTAATTAAAGTCCCCCTCGATCAGCAGGGGGCAAGTAGGGGGAGAAAGGCACTAAGGGCCTCAGCTAGCCTCGTGAAAAACTAGGGTCATCTTGATTGGGGGCATATGCATTGCAAAGCACCTGAAATGTTCAAAGTGCTAAAATGAAAGAAGGTGAAAATGCATTATTAGGAGTACTTTTGTCAAAAGATCTATTCAAGACTAGATTTGGTGAACTCTCTCTACCTCAGCCCTTATCTGGTGGGTATTTGCAATCAAGTAGTGCAGATAGCCATTTGTTAAAAACTGTACATTATGTAATCTGATGCTCCAATTCCAGCAGGAATGATTACAAAATGTAACTTCTCTTTTCTTGAGCTCCACTCTAAATCTTCCATATCATTTTAAGAAGTTTAAGTTCTCTGCAGGGTTTTGTGGCATTTTACTCCATTATCAGAGGTCAGTCTTCAAGATATGAAAGTTGCTGTTTATACACAGAGAATCTGTTGTTTAGGTCTTTCACTTCCTCGTTTCGCCATTCTGAACTCCTCCTGAACTCATTCCAGTTGCAACCTGAGTTCCTGGAACCCAGACCGACCCTAGTCAACAAAGCCTGAAATGCTTGGTCTGTGTTAACATCATTGGTTCCTTACTTGACTTATTCTCTGCCCCAGTATCTGCTTTTCACTAGAGTTGTTGATACAGAATCAGATTTGAAGTTGGAGTTAATTGTTCTGGATGTAATTTGCTAATTAGCTTAAAGATCTTAGATGGAACAGTCTCTGGTGGTCATCCTAAACTGAAGATCTGAAGCTGTTAGCCGTTGAGTTTTGAACACTGACCTGGGATATAATTAACAAATTTAGAACAAGCTAAACTTTGGCTAATACACAGACATTTTATCACATTTCTTACATGTTTTTTTTATTGTTTAGGAGTGCTCCTGGTGTGTGTCCAAAATCAAAATCAAACAGGTATAGTACCAGTGTTCTAATCCAAAAAAGCTGCTTGAAAGTCTATAATTCATTTAAGTTAATTCCTCGTTCTTTCTTTCTGTCTTCATTCATTCATTTTAACATTTAAAAAGGGTTCTTGATCTCATCATTCGGCAGAATCAGGTTAAGCCTGAACACAGGTGACAAGGTGACACCTTCATTGGTTGGGTATCTATACTTTAAATTTTAACATGCCAATATGAGCAGAGATCCACTGCTTTCTCTCTTTTTTGTGTGAAATCCACTCTCTGTTTGCATCTTTTATATAGTGTGTTCTGGCCCATGAGAGGTTCCCAGGTGACTAGTGGGGTGCTTACTAATAATTAGGAGAAGACCACACTCACCTGTTCATTAATGCAATGTTAAGGTTTAGCAAGCTCAACACTGGCTAATGCAGAAATATTTTATCACATTTCTTATACACTTTTCTTTAATGAAATCTATTGCTGGCCAGGCTGCCTTCCATTTCATTTTCCTAAACTTTAGGGTTCCTTCCCCTTTTAGTTGCTTAAAGCTCTCATCCATGAGTTTTCTACTGATTCCTGCAGTTGCTTCTGATACAGGGCTTACATCTTACCTGAGACTTACCCAATCCGTCCTCAGCACTTCCCACTTCTCCAGTATCAGTCATTCCCCAGTTTTTTTTTTCTTTTGTCATCTTGATAGCTATTGAATTGTTCTTTTGTTCAGTTCTACAGTTTATTGCATGGTAACTTTTTTGTCAATTGTATTCTTAGGCATTACTGTTCTGTTTATTTTTGTTACACTTATTCCATTCTTTTGTATTTTATATTTTGTATTTTTGTATCTTTTATCTTTCCTCTTGCACCAGAATGCATCTGGAAATTAGCTGTTACCAGCTCAGTATGTCATTCCTGTAAAACCTTTCACACACATACATACATATATAACTTTGAAAGGGTTGTTCCTGTTGTGTGGCCAAAATCTGAATCAAACAGTTATAGTACCAGTACTCCCCAAAAGCTGCTTGAAAGCCTGCAATTCATTTTTAAAGTTAATTGTATTTTCTTACCTTCTGTCTTCATTCCATCAGTTTAACATTTGAAAGGCCTTATTGGTCACCATTTGGCTAAATCAGGATTAGTCTGACCACTGATGGCAAAGTGACCCCTCCTCAGTCAGGTACCTGCACTTAAAATTTTAACATGGCAATATGACCTGAGAGCCTTTGAGGTCGAACCAGAAGGAGGAGCATTCTGATTTCCCAGGATGCTCAGCTGAAAGCATGGTAAGTGAGGAGGAACGCTGAGTCCCCAACCTTGGAGGGACCCCCACACACAGCTGAAACATAGACTTACTGCTTCTTGTGTGCTATGGTAACTTTTTTGGTTAGTTAGAATGCATGTTAGATCTGCATATTCTCACCCTTATTAGATGACGGTGAAAATGATCAGATGTATTACCTTATGGCAGTTTAGCAGTGGATGTCAAAGTTATACCATCAGGTCTCTGAGTTAGTCCACACTACCACAGTTGAAACAGAAGAAACATCGAGAAGAGCTTCAGCAGGAAAAGGTGAAACACTGCCCAAATTGATGGAAGAATTGTCAAGGAAGTAGCGGAACACCGCCCACACAAACGGCTCTATGGGAGAAGAAAACATGGAAGCCAGAGAGATGCTTATGCAGGACAGAGAATGTAGAGAAACAGAAGGGGCAATGAGCGCCAGTCAGGAAATCAGCTGAAAGGCCAACATCAATCCTCAGGTAACCCCTTCATCTGAACAAGTCAGACAGAGGGTTTTCTTCTTTCAAGTGAGAGATTCTTCGGTAAGAGTGGGGAAAAACTTGTGGAATTTAATGGGTATGTAAATGGTGATGTAAAAACACCTGAGTTAAAACAGGTGCTGATATATGCACCAAGCAATATCCAATACACAGTGATTGTTTTAAGCAAGGATCTCTGGGGGCCAAAGAAAAAGATAAAAAGAAAAAATCCAACAGTCCCTTTAATAGCACTGGATGTTGAGAAGGATTCATTGGCAGTAGCAGGGCACTGCATCAAAAAAATACGATTAAGGTGAATATGAGCAACATGCGATATAGCAGCAGTGAAGTCACCTCTACTCCCAATAGTGTTAACATCACCTGTTTGTACATACGACATATTTTCCAAGATAAAAAAGAAAACTTGGCCATCAAATACAAGGGGACAATATGGCAGTGAACCAGCAGAAAAACGAAGATACTTAGATGGAGGGTATAAGAAGTGAAGGGGAAGTAAAGAAAACCAAGAACAGGAAAAAAAAAGAAAACAGAGAGTAATGAAGAAAATATTACAGACCCACAAAAGCTGATTTTGAATGAAATGAGAGGTTTTGTGAAAATAAATGAAGCAGTAAATACTTTTACCTTGAAGTTTTCTGAGGTTATGAATAAAATAGAATCCCTCTCCCTAAGAACAAAGGAATGTGAAAACAAGTGGGGGACTTGGAAGATACCTCCATAGAATGACAACTTCAGTGACGAAATGTTGCAGAGTGCTAGAAGAGCTTAAGCTGAAGGTGGAAGATTTACAGTAGAATCACGCCTAGGAAAGGTAATTTGAAAATAGGCAATCTACCAGAGGGTATAGAAGGCGTGGCCCACAGAGCTTTTGTGAGAGCATCCTTTCTGAAATCATGGGTCTATGATATCCCACATAGAAAACTTTATAGGATAGAGCACATAGGGCCTTCAACCCAAGGGACAATCAAAATAGACCTTGCTTTATGTACATCGAAACACTAAGATATTGGGATAAAGGAGAATTCTTTCCAAGGCCAGAACTGAAAGGGATTGATGTTCAGGGGAACAGGCTACAGGTCTTCCTAGATCTCCCACCCTCTATTTTAACAGAAAGAAAAAGCTTTGACCTTGTTAGGGATAAATTATGCAGGAGGGTGTTTCCTGTGCTGTGTTATACCCAGCAAGGCTTAAAGTCATTTGGGAGGGAGGGTAGGAGAGGGCTTTATTTTCCAAGATCCAACAGAAGTGGAAGTCCTTCTACAAAGGAAAAAAGGGGAAATAAAGAGAACTCAGAGGAATCAGATGGGGAATCAACTGAATGTATATACTTAGAAGGAGGAGGAGGTTTGTGGATATGATGGGATAAAATTATAGAGAAGAAGGCACTATCTATATTTAGTTAGTCTATGCCTTGGGAGGATACAGAAAGTGGATGTCAGCTGTGTGTGTGAAGGTTATCTCAGCAACTATCTCCTGAAACAGTCTTTCGTGCACAAATGAGGTCTCAGCAGCCTCAAAGGGGAAGGGTATGTGTCCATTTGTTTTTAGGACACAGGGCTGAAAGTATGATGCTGTTCCTCTTTTCTTCTTGTTTATTGCTTTAAGACATTATGACTATAGTGAACAAGTGAAGTGGAAGCTAATACAGAGTTTAAATTGGAAGGCAAAATTGGAGAAAGGGGCAGGGAAGGGGAGTGTTTGGGTGGCAGGTAGGGATGAGGATAAAAAAGAAACACTGGAATACAATTGCTCAAAAGGCGTGGGTGCTTGATGGATCTCCAAACCAGCAGGATGGTGAAATAAAAGAAATTACAATACAAAATCGTAGTTAGACAGGCCTAAAGATAAAACAGAGCTCAGTAGAGCAGCATCGGGTTGAATATTCAGTCGAGGGAACAAATAAGAAGATGGAAGAGTTAAAATGTATGACTTGGAACCTTGATGGATGTAAAGAGAGGTTAAAATCAGAAAAGTAATCAAGCTTGTGAAAAAAGAATACAGACTGTGCACATACAAGAAACACATTTCAAGACCAGAGATGCTACTTATTTTGGAAACTTATTAGGAGCTAAAGGATATTTATTATTTATTTATTTAGCTTTTGTTGACCAGGTAAGTAAGCGAGACAAAACATATGCCTATTTTCAGTGTGACCAGGAGGTACAGTAGTTTACAATACATACAGAGTACATTTTGACACAAGCAAGGCAGGTACATTGAATGTAGGAGAAGCATGATAGTCACAGTAAGATAATTTAGTATAATATGATGGCAAAGTCAATATAGAGTAAATACAGAGACACTAAGGCTATAATTTAAGTATTATATACAAGTATCTTATCAAACAGATGTCAACAGCACAGGACCCCGGCAGTATCACCATTTTACACAAGGCAATGCCCAGGCAGGCATACTACCACAGCAGGACCTAAGTCAAAGTAAGGAAAGCGTTGTCAATGAGTGCTGTGTAGGGGACCATGATGATCAGGGAGGTTTAGGACAGTCACATGCCGAGGAGAGCTTCAGGTGTTTCCACAGAGAGGTCCATAGGCATGCATGGGAGGGAGAGGAGCAGACCTGAGCAGGAAAGGAATTCCAGAGTCTAGGGGCCCAGGAGGCAAAGTCCCTGTCTCCCTATTTGGGTAGTTGTAGCAGGAACCTGAAGGGTAGCAGGGCCCAGAGACCTGAGGAGTAGGTGGAGGGGACAGCAGGCACCAGGAGCTCGCCAATACAGGGTTGTTCTTATTATTCAGGGAATGCTAGGGAAGTAGCAATTTATATAAGAATTCAGCTACCCCATACTGTAATGAATATGGCTACAGACTCTAATGGCTGCTATATTATGTTACACATATCAGTAAAGGAAAAACATATCCTGATCGCCTCCAGTGTGTGGCTCAAATCAGGATGATCCTCTTCTTCTGATTTCTTTATGGAAATATCACAGTATAACATGAATGTAATTACAGGTGAAGATTTCAACCTGACATATGGAATTCTGGACAAGATGCCTCCTGTGTTAAAGAAGAAGAGGGATCTATAGCATTAGTAAAGATATGGTTAAGTGATCTGAATTTGGTTGACCCATTCAGAGAATTACATCCAGATGCAAAGAAATATTCATATTATTCTAAAACACACAAACATTTTTCTAGAATAGACTTCTTCCTTTATCTCATGAAATAAAGGGAGGTCAAGAAGACTGACTATGAGTCCATAAGAATTTCAGATCATTCCCCAGTAGTACTGATTCTGGAGAAGTGATAGAAAAGAAAGTTTAATAATCAAGTGCTGTGGAGAATAGATAACTCCACTCTGGTTATTTCTGTGATTTAAAAGAAAAATACAAGAGGAGATTTGTTGGTTTTGGGCCTTCAACACTAATCAAAGTATAAAGATATATAATCTTTGGGATACTTTAAAAATATGTTTAAGAGGTTGGTGTATGACTCAACAAGGAATCAGAAAAAGAAAATATATTAAACAATTGGAAGAATTAGAGAGGGAATTGGTGGGAGCAGAGTAAAAGCATGTTCAAAAGGGACAGAACAATTGGAAAAGGAATTTCTTTAGCAAAAATAAGGTGAAAAGCTGATGCAATAAAAGCTGATAGGGAAATGTACAAGATTAGAGCTAAATATTATTATTATGGTGACCACCAGGGAAATGTTGGCCTTTCAATTAAAATGTGAAAGAAATATTAAAAGAATCCAAAACATAAGAAAGTGAAGATGGGATAACATCTTCTGAAGACCATGAGATTAATGAAATATTCAGAACCTTTATGAAAACTTTATACACCAGAAAAGGAAGCGGAGGTATCTCATATTAGAGATTATATTTCAAAAATATCTCTGCTGAAAATCTCAGAACAGGATTTAAAAGTTTCTAACAAAGATATATCTGGGGGAGTAGAAGATGTTATAAAAAGTCACCTAATGGGAAAAGCCTGAGCTAGATGGCTAACATTTGAGCTAGATAAGAACATGTTGGATGTGTTCATTCTTATACTAGTAGAACTTTTAATTCCTTCTTAAAGAAGCTCAGATATCTGGGTCTTTTAATGAAGCAATTATTAATAGAAACATAGAAACATAGAATTTGATGGCAGATAAGGACCGCTTGGCCCACCTAGTCTGCCCATTTCCCTATCTAATGGATAAGCTGCAGATCCTACTTAACCAACAGCCTACTTCCTCCTACCCACCACTAGAATTGCCTTATGTCTGTCCCATGCATTCTTGAATTCCCCCACTGTTTTTGACTCTATGACCTCCTTATGAAGGCTGTTCCATGCATCTAAACCCTTTCTGTGAAGAAATACTTCTCACATTACCTCTGAGGCATCCCCTCTATCTTCAAATTGTGCCCCTTGTTTTGCACATCTCTTTTCTGAAAGATGCTGCCCTCTTGGACTTTGTTGATTCCCTTGAGGTATTTGAAAGTTTCTATCATGTCTCCCTCTCCCTCCTTTCCTCGAGGCTATACATCTTAAGCGCCTTTAATCTTTCTTTCAGATATCTTCTGGTGCAGATCCTGCACCATTTGGATGCCCTCCTCTGGACAGCCTCCACCCTGTCTATATCTTTGCAGAGATGGGGTCTCCAGAACTGTACACAGTACTCCAGATGTGGTCTTACCAACTATCTGTACAGAGGACCAACAACTTCCTGTTTTCTACTGGTGATCCCTCTCCCTATGCATCCCAGTATCCCCCAGCCCTCCTTACTACCTTTCTCACATTGCTGGCCCACCTTTAGCTCATTTGATATGACTACCCCAGGTCCCTTTCCATTTTGTTGTTGTCAGTATCTCACCTCCATTGTGCACTCTTCCCTGGGTTTTGTTTCCAGGTGCATTACTTTGCACTTCTTGCGTTGAATCTAAACCTCCATACATTTGACCATTCCTCCCACTGCCAAGTCCCTTTTCATCCTTTCCACCCACCTTGCATATCAACCCTGTTGCAGATCTTTGTTTCATCTGCAAAGAGACATACTTTCCTTCCAGTCTCTCTGCAATGTCACTTATAAAGACATTAAAAAGGACCGCCCCTAGTACTTGAACCTCATGGTAGCCCACTAATAACCCTCCTTTCTTCACTGTGGACTCCATTTACTATAATCCACTCTGTCCTGTTGTCTAGCCAGTGTTTTGCCAGGCTACCACCCTGGGACCCACTCCCAGGCTGGCTAATTTGTTTATTAATCTTTTAGTGGACTGTGTCAAATGCCTAGCTAAAGTCTAGATAGGCCATGTCCACAGCCCTCCCTGGTCTACTACTTTGATCACCCAGTCAAAGAAATCAATTAGATTTGCCTGACATGACCTCCTACTATGAATCCATGCTGCCTTGGGTCCGAGCCCCACTGGCCTCTAGGTGCTCAACAATTCTTTCCTTCAGAAGTGATTCCATCATTTTCCTACCACTGAGGTCAAACTGACAGGTCTGTAGTTTCCTGCTTCTGTCTTGCTCCCACTTTGTGAAGGGGAATCACATCCACCCTCCTCCAGTCCTCAGGTGCCCACCATCCTCCCATGATTTATTAAAAAGGATAGTCAGTGATGTTACTAGTTCTTCCTTAGTTCTTTTAGAATTCTGGGGTGAATCCATCAGACCCCATTGCTTTTATCCATCTTCAGTTTTAAGAGTTCTTTCAGAACCCTTTCTTCTGTGAAAGGACTAATATCAACCCCTATACAGAGTGCTTCTATTGACTGGATTAGGTATTTCCCTGCTTTTCCATTGTGAATACTGAGCAGAAGTATTCATTCAGTATCCCTGCTTTTTTCATTGTCGCTCTCTGCTGAACCACTTTGCTCTTTATTCAGCCTCAGTATCCCTGACTTAGTCTTTCTTTGCTCCCTAATGTACCTATAAAAGGTTTTGTCCTCTTCTTAACCAAGTTGGCTATCTTTTCCTCAGTTTGGGGCTTTGATATTCTGACTGCCTTCCCCGCTTCCTTCTGCTTTAACTGGTACAGTTCTCTGTCCTGCTCCTTCTGTGTTTCCTTATACTTCCTGAATGCTATCTCTTTTCTCCCGCACCTTCCCAGCCACTTCTTTTGAGAACCATAATGCTTTTTCTTTCTTTTTGATTTGTTTATTTGTTTCACAAAAGGCTTGTTGCCTCTGTGATGGTGGTTTTGATGTTTCCCATTGTTGCTCCACCCCACCTTCTTGCCTGTTTGCTAGTGCTTTTCTGAGCACTCTCCATTTTGATAAAATTAGCCCTCCTGAAGTCCAGTACTCACTTTTGTGTGGCTTGACCTCACAGCTAAGTTTATCATGAATCACACTGTTTGGTGGTTGCTTGTTCCCAGATGGCAATCCACTTCAAGATAAGAGATCCTCTTTCTTCCCATTTGAGAGTACCAGGTCTAAGATTGCTCCTCCCAAGTGAGTTCCAAAACTAGCTGTCTGAGGTGTGCCCTCTGTAGGCATCGAGAATGGCCCTGCTTCTGGATGTGGCTGCAGCAAAGGTGCTCCAGTTAACATCTGGCATATTCAGGTCATCCATCAGCAATATCTCCCTTTCTCTACCATCCCAAGGATACCTTCTATCATTTCCTTGTCTATTTTCTCCCTGAGATGGGGGTCTGTATACAACCCCGTAGCGGATTGTGGAGCCATTTCTTGTCTCCAGGTTGACCCACAGTGCCTCCCTCTCTCCCTGTTTACCCTTTAGTTCTGTTGCTTTGATCCCTTCCTTTACTTAGAGAGCTCCTCCTCCTCTTCTTCCTCCTGTCCCTCCTGTAGATCGTGGTACCCTGGCATGTTGACATCCCAGTAATGGTTCTCTGTGTACCATGTTTCTGACTGCCATGATATCCAAGCATCCTCTTCCATCAAGGTCACCATTTCGGGGAGCTTTTACCTAGACTACGGGTATTGGTACTTATTACCTCCATTTTTCATGGCTTTATTTCTTTTGCCTCATCCCTGTTCTTACTGCCTTTGTCTTTTTCTCCATTTACCCTGCCCTTCCCTATCAACTGCTCTATCATGGTGTTTACCTCACTAACTACCCTGATTTTTTTGGGGGCTAGGATTTCTCTCCTTTCAATGCCTCCCCTTGGCTAGTTTAAATGTTTGTCTGAAGCATTTAAACATATCACCTAGGATCCTGGTTCCTCCTGGATAGATGCAGACCATCACACCTGTATAGGCCTGCATCCTCCAGGTGGAGATCCAGTCCCCAATGAAGCCAAATCACTGTGATCTGCACCAGTTTTTCAACCAGCCATTGAATCTCATGGTGTGGAGTACCTAGCCTCATCCATGCGATAGACAGGTAGCAGTTCTGAGAAAGTTACTGCATGCATTGTCAAGGCCCTCCCCAACTCCACAAACTCCTGTTGCACTGCTCTTATCCCATTTTCAGCCAGGTCATTTGTCCTCACATGGATAATGACATCCAGTTCCCTCCTCTTGCAGTTGCTCCCATGATCCTGAGGATTCATTTCCTGTCCCTCCAAGCCATGGCACCATGCAGGCACCTTACTTCCTTTCTCTCCTCCCTAACAATTGAGTCCCCATCAGAGTTGTTTCCTTCCCCTGTGGGATCCTGTGCCACCCTCCTGTGGGTATCCATTGTGGAGGTTCCCAGCATCCTTCTTGGTCTCCACTGTGGGTGCCTCCAAAGGAACCATGTTCCACCAGAGTGGTGGAATGAATTGTGGAGAGGAACAACTGAAGGGATACACCTCTGTTCCACCAGCCTCACCCTCCCTGAGCTCACCGTGTGTCCAACCACTCTCTTTCTTTGCAACCTCTGAGGTAGCGGTGGTGGCTTGGTGGTCCCTGGGTGAGGGATCTGGTTCCAGAATCCCTGCCAGGTCAGCATGGAGACGAACAACCTCCTCCTCAGAGCAGAGAGGTGCCTGCAAATAGGCAGCAATGCAGTCTCCAGAATGTCTCCTGGAAGACTGCTGCTCCACAGCCAGTGCATTGCACCACTCCCCACATGTCTGTGTCCCTTCCTGTTACAGATGCTTTTTTGTTGCTTTTTATTCTTGTTTCAGTATGTGCAAGCTTGTGAGTGTCTCTACCCCTGTTCAGTGTACTGTGCCTTTAAGGATATGAACAGGTGTATGTTGTTAGCAGTTTTGTGGAAGTGATGTCAGAACTCCTGCTATAAAGGAAGTTATGTGCTTGGGGCAGGTGGGGTGAGAAGACACTTATTCTTAAGAAAGACAAAGACCCAGAAACTTGTGGGTCATACAGACCAATATCACTATTAAACAGCGATGATAAGATCTTTATGAAAATATTGGCAAATAGACTTTCAAGAATAATTTCAAATGAATTCTTTATGATCAGGTGGGATTTATAGAAAATAGGCAATTACAACATAACACATGTAGGGCATTTGCTATTGTACAGACCATGGTAGGTACGGACACTGCACTCATCTCATTGGACGCTGAAAAGCTCTTGACAGGGTGCAGTGACCATTACTATTCAAAACTATGAGGGTCTGTAGAATAGAGGGACATTAATGAAATGGATAAAATTAATAAGTAGAACCCTTAGGCAAGGTAAAACCAATAACTCCCTCTCTAATTTGATAAAACTGTTAAGAGGAACAAGACAGGGTGTCCCATTATCTCCCCTGCTTTTGCCCTCTTCTGGAACCCTTGCAGTTAAGATCAGGGAACAGGTGAATCAAATAGAGACAATCATAAAAGGTGGGAGTTTAGTGAATTCACCAACATTATTATATGAAATGATATATTGTTGATGATAAAGGCCCCAAACCAATCATATCCAACAATAAATGGTATCCTGAAGACTATAGTGGCTATCATGATATAAAGTGAATTGGGAAAAAGTGAAATGCTGAATTTGGGAGATATAATGGTATAGCGGATCTGGTATTAAAAAAAAGCAGGATAAAATCAGATATCTGGGAATTTACCTGGTGACAAGTATGGATAGATTATTTCAACTGAGTTATGATCCATTAATATATAAAATAAATAGGGCCTAGATAAATGGCAACTCCTACCACTGGCCTTGATAGGCAGGATAAATATCTATAAGATGAACATTCTTCCAAGACTGTTATTTTGTTTGAGTCAATCCCTATTGTTTTGGCTAAACCATTCTTTAAAAAATTAGATAAGATGATCAGAATTTTTGTGGCAGGAGGGAGAGTCAGAATATCACTGGACAAACTCTGATTAAATAAGGAAAGAGGGGTTTAGGCTGACAGACTTTTGAGCTATTACTGAGCTGCTCAAATGGAAATAATATACTATTGGTTTCATCCAGAATAAGTGGGAAAGGGGCGGGCTTGGATATAGAAGAGAAGATAATAGGTTTGCATCTTATAAACACATTAGTATTATATAACACTAGAGCCGGAGCACTGTCAATAGAAGCTTTGGATATAACTAAAACTACTATACAAGTATGGATCCAGGTATCCAAAAAGCATTCTGGTTTGAATACCATTTCTAAATGGACTCCAATTTATAAAATAAGAATTTTTTACCATCAATAACAGACAACGCTTTTGGGGAATGGTATACTCAAAGACAAATTTGTTCAGTGCGGATTTCTATGAAGGAGATAAATTATGACCTTTGAACAGTTCTGGGTCAAATAATGATCTTGTCTTAGCAAAGATGGCAATATTTACAAGTTAAAACTTTATTTTTAGAAAAATAATAACTCATTTAAAATAGATAGAACACCATTAGAAGAACTGTTTGAAGGTTTAGAGTCTAATAAACACCTGATCTCTAAATTGTATGGGTTCCTCACAAAACAAACCATGTCCTTTGATGGAAGCATTTAAATTAGCTTGTAAAGAGATCTTGAGCTCCAATGACTGTAGAAGAATGGGAAACATATATTAATTTGGACCTTACCCAGGTTAAAACAATAGGTTATTGCAAATTTATTTTAATACATTACACAAAACATATTTGACCCTTCTAAACTACGTAAGTTTGATGCTGCTATATCTGACCTCTGTCAAAGGTGTAGGAAATCAAAGAATACTAGCACATATGCTAGTAACATGTGAAAGGGTAAAACAAATACTGGGGAGACATATGGACTGTGTTAGGAAAATCCTAGGGCTTGAAATTCCATTTGACCCATGTATTGCATATTTGGCTTTACAGCTGGATTCCCAGATTTGCAGAACTATCAGTTGGCACTTTTAAATACAGGACTTTTGTTGCCAAAAAATAGTGCTGCAACACTGGAAGGAAGTGGAACCACCTTCTTTTCTAGAATGGACTGAAAAATGCTGACCATTCTAGGACCGATAGGTCTATATATATTATAGAAGAGAATTTTGATAAATATATACACACTTGGTCAGTATTTTTATAAATCTGGATTGATAATTGGTTTTGGATTCAGCCTGATGAAACCACAATGATGCAATGAAGTTCAAAGGAATACCTGCTGGTGTGGATTACTGGATAGGTTCACTAGCCGGAAAACAATAGTAAGGTTTTAACTATCA
Source organism: Neoceratodus forsteri (assembly GCA_016271365.2). Classification (NCBI taxonomy): domain Eukaryota; kingdom Metazoa; phylum Chordata; order Ceratodontiformes; family Ceratodontidae; genus Neoceratodus; species Neoceratodus forsteri. The sequence continues at coordinate 1,198,763,883 of CM028131.1, read as the reverse complement.
ATGATTGAAGCACCCACATGCTGAGTTATTTCATCAAATAAAAAATTTAAAAAAGTAAAAAACATGCCAATGTGACCTGATATCCCACTGCTTTCCTTCTTTCTTGTGTGGAAACCACTCTCTGGTTGTATCTTTGCATTGTGTGTTCTGACCCATAAGAGGCTCACAGATGACCAGTAGGGAGCTTACTAATTAGGGAAGGCCACATCTTTCCTGTTCTTTAATGCAATGTTAATGGTTTAGTAAGCTCAACACTGGCTAATACACAGAAATGTGATCACCTTTCTTGTACATTTTCCTAAATTTTGCAGGGTGCTCCTGGTGTAATCAAAATCAGAATCAAACAATAATAGTACCAGTGCTTCCCCACCAAAAGCTGCTTCAATGTCTCCAGTTCATTTAATTCCAGTTTCTTAAGTTCTGTCTTCCTTCCATCATTTTAACAATTGAAAGAGGTGCTTGGTCTCATCATTTGGCTGAATCATGTTCAGCCTGGCCACCAATGACAAGGCGACTTCTCATCATCAGTCATGTACCTAGATTTTAAATTTTTAACATGCCAATACATGCAGAGGTCTCACTGCTTTCTTTTTTTATGTGGAAACCACTGTCTGGCTATATCTTTGATATATCTGCTCTGGCCCATAAGAGGCTCACCAGTGACCAGTGGGATATTACTAATTAGGGAAGACCACACCTTCCTGTTCATTAATGCAATGTTAAGGGTTTAGTAAGCTCAACCCTGGCTAATACACAAACATTTTATTACATAGTGTTCACATTTGTTTTGTAAATTTTGCAGGGTGTTATTTGTTTGTAGCCAAAATCAGAATCAAACAGTTATAGTACCAGTACCCTCACCCAAAAATCTTCTTTGAAAGCCTGCAATTCATTTAAGTTAATCCTATTTTCCTACTTTCTGTCTTCATTTCATAATTTTGACATTTGAAAGGGATTCTTGATCATCATTCAGGTCCCTCCCCCAATCGATCAGGTACCTACATTTTAAAATATAATAGTCCAATATGAAGGGAGGGCCCACTGCTCTTTTCTTGTGTGGAAACTACTCTGGATGCATCCTTTTATAGTGTGTTCTGGCCTATAAGAGGCTCACAGGTGACTGTGTGGAGCTAACTACTAGAAAAAGGCCACACATCTCCTGTTCTTTAAGGCAGTGTTAGTGGTTTAGCAAGTTCAGCTCTGCTAATACACTGAGATTTGATGACATTTCTTATACATTTTTCTTAAATTTTGTGGGACGCTGCTGGTCTGTGGACAAAATCAGAATCAAATAGTAATAGAACCATTGACCCCCATTTGCAATTAATTTCAGTTAATTCCATTTTATTACTTGTCTTCATTCCATTTATTTAACATTTGTACTGTCTATTTGCCTTCTGTACTGTTAACTGTCCTAACCAAGACCTCCTTGTAAATGAGGATTTCTTAGTGGGGCTTTTTTCTGGTGAAATAAATAAATACAAATACAATACAATACAAATACAAATCAATGCAATACAATACAATACAATACAAATACAAATAAGATGCATAGATGTATAGAAAGGAGGTTCTTCTCATCATTTGATTGAATCATGATTAGCCTGACAACTGGTGACAAGGTGACTCCTTATCGATCAGGTTCCTACAACTTATATATTAACTTGCCAATATGAGCTGAGGTGCATTGCAGTGTTAGAGACACAGGCCAACATTGCTGGAACTACATTCCCATCTATAGTTCATACTTTTCCCACCTACTTCCTTCTAAGCTGAGGTGTTCCCATTTCTGCCATGGCACAGAGCATACCACTGCTTTCTACCACTTCCCTGCTGAGGGATACCTGGGCAAAGCCTCACCTAGAGTTCTCAATATAAAGGCCTGGGCTACATACTTCAAGCATGTTCCAGGACATCAAGGGTTTACAGTGACAGCTGTACAGGAGCAATGATGATACTGTACAAACTTCATACTACTTAAAATTTAATAAACAGTCCATCAGTTAACCAATGAGGAAAAACATTGCATACCATATAACAGCACCTGGACCAGAGACCTGCACACTGCACAACTTAATTACATTCAGCAAAGTTTCTTTCTTAAAGCTCCCCTTTGCATTAATTCTGCATGAAAAAATCTTAGGCTGGTGTGTGTTAAGATAATCTTTAATGTCCATGTAGTTCTATTTAAAAGTTTGAAATAAAATACCCATCAAAATCAGAGTCCTATCTACTGTACCTCTCAGCCTGACCTCAAGTGTCAAGCTCTGTTGCTGCAGCCAGGTGCTGAATTGACACAAAATTGAGGCTGTGTACCATATGACTGTCTCTCTGGCAATTGTGATCTCAAACAGCATGAAGACTGTGGTTTCCCATTCGTCAGTTTGACTAGTCTGCATCGCTGGAACCTGTCAAATTGAAGTTTGAGTTTTAGCCCATTAAAGAGGCTACTTGGCAAGACAAAGCTAGTGAGGTGTATGGTGTGGGATGTCTTTAGAGTGACATAAAAATATGGACAAATATATATGTTCTATGCATGTGAATATGATGCAATGGATGATAAGGTATTTTGTGTCCAGTAATTATACTACTAGTACCATGAGTCCATCATCATACTGCCAGAGCTACAATGTTCACAGCTACTGTATTATGCATAATATTGAATGCTTTAGCTGCCTGAATGACAGGGTATTAACATGATGAAATACAGAGATCACCAGACATGCTGTAAAGATAACAGCAAGCCCAGTGGGCAATCAATGAAAAATTGCAAAGTGTTGGAAGCACTGAATGATGAACACATCTTGAAGACTTGTAATCCATTGAAGTTTGCCCCGACAAAACCTCAGAGAAAGACATATCAATGGGGCATCAGGCTGAACACCTCCAGCAAACAGTGTCAGATGGTCAGGATAGGGAGGATGGTGTTGGGGGTAGTTTGGGTGCTGGTACACTTATGCATTTAATGAACTGGTAAAACAGTCTTGGGAAGTAGTCAGGTTTAACGTTTGGAGGAGGCTGGATGGCAGATTGAAGCTAACTCAACTTCCCTTTCATTTTCTGAGTTCATTCTGTGTGGGGCAGAAGGAAGGATAGCGTGAGGAATGTGGAGACAGAGGCATTTAATGGGTGGTTGAAGGATGGTGTCATGAGGAAGGGTACCATTTTATTGGAAACTGGTGAACTACTGGGACTGGAACACTCTTCAAGGGTGATGGCCTTCTTCTGATAAGAGAGGGACCAGTGCACTGGGCAAGAGCTAGATGTCTACATACTGTAGGTGAACATTCAAACTGAAAGGGATAGACTCATGCTCAGGGTACCACAAAGCTAAAGGGGGAAAGGAAACCCAGCTTGGCGAGCAAGTTTGGAAACAGTATAGCAAGGCAGGAATAGGATAGGAAAGGGTATGGGGAATCTCAACAATCAGAAGGATCAGGAAAACCAGGAAGGTAAGAAGTGTAGGGACAATGGCAGGGACACAGACATGAAAAGGAAGGGTAAGTGTATAAGCAGGAAGGAGTAGTGCCTAAATGTCAGGAGCCTAGGAAATAAAATTTGCCAACTCCAGACAATGGTGGTAGATGTGGAGTAGACCTAAGTGGCCATCACTGAGATGTGCCACAAGGAATAATGATTGGAACCTGTATTACAGGGTATGCCCTGCATTAGAGGAATATGGTAGGAAAAAGGGATGGGGTAGCCCTCTATGTCAGGGAAGGTATAGAGGCTGCAGAGGATATGTCCATTATGATACTGGATGGCCAGACAAAATCAGTCTGAGTATAGCTTACAACAACCTTAAGGATAAAGTTCTACATGTGGGCAGTCTGTAGACAACTGGTACAGAGAAACTGATGGGGATAGAGAGCTAGGGAAGGAATTGAGGAGGGACAAAAGGGGAGGTAGTAATTATGGGGATCTCAATCTACCAGACATAGATTGGGACATCCAGCAACAGCAGCATTAAAAGTCAGGTCCTGCTCCACATCTTGAAGGAATGCCTACTGGTGCAGGCAGGTCAGGAAACTGACAGGGCAATCCGCTGTTCTCAACATGGTGCTCATCAACTCATGAACTGAGAGCAAAGTGCAGATTGGGAACCACTGGGGTCCACTGACCATGATACCATATGGTTTTAACTGACCCTGGGTAAAGGTATAACCTCATCAAAAGCTGTGGTGCTGGATTTCAGATGGGTAGATTTTAATCAGATGAGGAATTAATCAGGAAAAAACTGGTAGGAGTAGACAAGATCAGTGGTGGAGAGAAGAAGTGGGACAATTAAAGGGACTGTTCTCAAAGCAACTAAATCCTGCTTTTAGAACAGTTACCAAGAGCTGCAAACACAATAGACCGATGTGATTCTCTAAAGAGATAAGGGCCATATAAAGAGTTTTCACTAGCTACAAGAAAAACAAGGGGACAGTGAGAGGAGGCAATACCAACATAAGATGAAGGAGGCCATGAAGGTGTTCTAGGGGCCAAAGATGGACAGATCTACCCATTGCAGAGGGAATCTAGGGAAGGGAAAAAGAGTTATTCTATCACATCAGCGAAAAAAGGAAGAGGGATGGAACTGTAAGGTGTGTATGGGGAGAGGTAACAGAGGATGATAAGCAGAAGGTAACTGTTTTGAATAACTATTTCTGCTCAGTACTCACAGTGAAGGATGGTAGTCCTCTGGTGAAAGTTGCATAAAGGCAGTAGCAAGGGGATTCTAGAAATGGGCTAGAAAGAGATAATAGTAGAAACAGTATGAAAAGGGCTTGTCACCCAAACGTAGATAAGGTAGATGGGATGCATCTGAAGGTGCACAGGAATTGTTATTGAACTAGTAAGCTACTGGCAGAGCTATTCAATAGCTCACTGCAGTCAGGGGTTGTTCAACGAATTGGATAATAGTGGATGTGGTTTTGTTTCACAAGGGAATGGACAGGGAGGACATGGGCAATTGCAGATCAGCAGTCTTACCTCCATTGTGGGCAAACTGATGGAGAAAATAGAGGATGTAGTTTTGTTCCACATGGGAGTGGACAGGGTACCTGGAAAATCACAGACCAGTCAGTCTTACCTCCATCATGGCCAAACTGATAGAGACACTAGTCAAAGAGGATCTGGTAGATATACCAGGAAAGAAATGGGCTTCAAGATAGTAAACAGTACAGCTCTGTGGAAGAGAGGTATTGTCAGATCAACCTAATATTCTTTTTCTTACAAGGGTGGTGGATAAGAAAAAACAGAAATATACTCTTCTTCAACTTTAGCAAGGCATTCAGCTTGGTGCCACACAGAAGGCTGCTGAGGAAGTTAGAAGACCTGGGAGGAGTGAAGGACCTTGTAAAATGTTTAGGAGGTTGACTGGAAGAGTCAGCAGAGACTGATGGGTAATGGGATCAAATCAGAAACAGGAAGGTGCAAGTAGGTGCCACAGGGTCTGTCCTGCAACTTGTCCTTTTCAATATTTATATCAGTGACATAGAGGAAGGTATGCAGGGCAAGACGTGTCTCTTGCAGAAGATGCTAAGGCTTAAGAGAAGAAAAAACTCTAAGGCTTAAGAGAAGAAGCAGGGAGAACAAGAGCAGGCAAATAGAGTAAAAGGAAACAGGCAAATGTACACCAAAGCAGGGAGAAGAATGTAAAGGAGTAGAGGAAACAAAACAGCACTCAGATGGCAACCAGGCAGGCAGCCACAAGCAAGGAACTCCTGATGGTAGGGCAGAGGCTGATGGGAATTTATAGAAGTGGAAGGTGAGATCAGCCAGTCTCAGAACTACAAGCATTAGCCTTTCAGTTATTCTGTTGCTGCAAATTTCACCGCTTGTTTAATATATTTTCTTTTGAACTCATGACACTTCAACTAAATAATCTGGACTGGTCTGCCATTTATCGTCACCAACATTTTGCATTAAAACATCATAAACCCTTTATCTTTTTCATCTAGCATTTCCTGTGTTTCTGTATTAGTAACACTATAGTACTTAGGTTATTTCAGACTGCCTTAAATTTATCTGTTCATCGTATAGCAGGACTTCTAGAGCTGGGCAAGCCTTGAATTTTGAGGAAGAGATGAGCCAGAGCTGAGCCAAGGCTCTTGCTTGGCTCTCCAAGCCAATCTGAAAGCCAAGACCAGAGAAGTGTCAGGAAATTCAGAAACTGAGCTGTTTTTAATTTTTCATACTGCAATAAATTCCTATAATGTATTTTGCATATTGCTGTAAATGCCCAGATTTTCAGGGATGTCTCTGATGCTGCCTCAAACATTTTCTTGATCCCTTTGAAATGTTGATCACTGAGGAGTATGGATTTGAAGCATAATATGACAGACAATGTAACAGTCTAGTCCTCCAGCCAACATGTGTTTCCCACTATGCCACACACACACAGTAATTTGTAGCAAGTTCTTGAGATGATATCTTCGATTTTAAGATGTGCTTTAATTTGAGGGCATCAGTCCTTTGATTTTTTCACACCAGTTCATCAACTAGAGAGACAGATTGGGGCAAAATCATACCGCTCCAGCTCCTTCCAATCATATCTGTCTTCACACAGCCAAATCAGACTGAAATCTAACTGCCTTTGTCCTCTGAAAATGAGGCATTTTAGTCCAAACTCCACTCAAATAAGAGGATTTAAAAAAAGGCAAAGAAACTTTTAGGCAGTGTATTCTTGTAAGTCCCTGGGAGAACTTTTGTTTTAAATGTCAACCTGAAAGCAGAGTTTGTGTTCCCATTTTGTGTGTGTGCTCACAAACCCGGGGGCAGTATGCTGGTATTGAACAAACAGCTCTGAGGTACTGCAATGCAAATATCATAGTTTCTTTTCCTCGAGTAAATCTAAATTATTTAGATAATTATCTGTATAGGTTTTTCCATCCAAATGGTGGGAATAACAAGTAAAGGCTTCCCAAATGTATGAGAGCGAGTTCTTGTGTGATTGCACTGCAGTGCACAGGGCTCATCTTTTATAGTGCACACATTGTTTGATGTTGCTGTCCTGAAATGAATTAAATAACAACAAATACAGGTAAACACTAGTATCAGCGATTGATGGGGCTGGTGGAAAGGCTGGAGGACTTCAGAATCTGTTAGGTTGTTTGCAGAGGATTAACAATAAAGATTCCAGCTTGACCAGTATCTGCTAACATGCAGACACACACACACACAATGTAACAGGCAATGTGCTCCTGCATATCTGTCCCTCACTGAGTTTCTAAATCACAAACTTAAATTGAAATGAAACAGACATGCAGTCACCCCCAATTCGCTCTGACAGAATGAGACACTAGTTTATTCTTCACAAAGCTGCAGCTGCTTTCCCCATACCTCTCAACTGTACCACACTATGAGGAACGCCTCATTTTACTTCATAAAAGCTCCCTGTTCCACATCGTGAGGACTTGTTCCACATTCAGTGTTAACATTTTAAAGCAAAATCCATAGTAAATGATGCAAAAAATATGTTATTCAATTAATAACAGACTTTCTGAACATAAATGCAAACATTTTACCAGTGTTCTGAGCCTCCTAGGCAAAGATTTGATTAAGTGTTCCACATTTTGCTCATTTGTTCCGCATTTTGAGAGGCAGTGTTTCACATCTGGGGACAAAAGGTTGAGAGGTATGCTTCCCCTCTGCATCAGTACACCCCAGTACAACCAATTTATACACAAATTCTGCTGGCACTGCTTTTTTTGTTTCTATCACAGTAGCTAATAAAACATTTTTTTAAACTATCCAACTGTTATAGAGCACTAAGCCAATGACATCAGGGCACATCATTATGACACCCCATTCAATGGCCAACCACTGTAGTGGCTAACAAGGCAAATAACCCATTAGCCAGACACACATTTTCACCTGCAGAGTGTCAGCTGTTTGCATGCTAGCCAAAAATTGTATCCACCTTCACAGCCAGCTGTGATGTGCTGTTTAATTTAATCAAACTTTGCCAACTCTTGCACAGCACGAACACACACACACTCACACCCTTCTGTTGCAAGAACCACAAGGAAAGTGCATCAAACTGAAACCCACAAAATATCCATTTTATTGGAGGACCAGTGGGAATGAAGCAAATTACATTAATATGTCCAAAACCCCATTAGAGGACCAGTGGGAATGAATTAGATGACATAGTATGTGCAAAACATCATTGATATAGCACAGAGATAGACAAAGAGTGCTCCCAGCTCGCTTCAACCAACATTATGACTGTGAGCCCCAGCTCACTTCAACCAACATTGTGAGCGACACAAAATTAAAAGAATAGGAAGGGTTAAAGGCTGACAGCACATCACCACAAACTCACAAGTGTGCATACATTAACCTCAGCTCCCTCCTCACACCGACGCTATTTGTTAAAGATGTTGTTTATTGTTGTCTCACTCACCACCAGTGTTGACTTTTTTTTCTCTCTCTCCATTCTGCCTGCTGTCTGCTGGTGCGACTGGCCAAGTGAGTGGGCCGTGACTACAAATTCAGCAGCACTGTCTATCTGTGCAGTGCACACTGCCATCGCCCACTGGTCTGGACCTGGGCACCTTGGGTCTACCTGTCGGTCCGCGCTTCAGTCCACACATGGTTGGGAGTCCACCAGTCTGCTGTGATGTCACGGGGTAGGTGACTACAGTGAGGAGGTTGGACTATGGTAGTCAGCTGAGTTGGCAGACTTCTCCTGCTTAGACTAGTGATGTTCTGAATCTGCGTATGATGACATTGCCTCCAACGATGTCCATCCATTAGCCAATAGCCGGTCTTGGCCATCCTGTTCGGTGCTGTCATGCATGTGCAGTGCTAGCTCCAGCCCCAACGGCACTAGGGAGACTGCTGGAGTTTGAGTTTTTGCAGAGTGGCAGCAGTCTGTGAGTCCAGAGCCAGAGAGGAAGATTTAAAAAAAGTCAGACATCCGGATGGCTCCCCAACACCCGCCACGCAGCAGGCATGGGGGGGCCAGAGGAAATAATTGTGGATGATGGGATCATCCTCCCAACTCCACCTAAAAACAGGCATCAAGCTGCTGGTTATGGGGGTGGGGCACAGCACCATTCATTAAAAACAATTAATCATCCTTTGGCTCGGCTCGTGGCTCACAATTTAACACTACAAATGGGCCGAGCTGAACCACATCTTTGGCTCCAGCTTGGCTTGAGCTTGGCTCGAGCCTGTACTGACTCACCCAGGTTTAGGTCTTCAGCTTTCTTAGTAAATTGCATATGTTCTAGGAGTGAGAGAATACCTTATTTTGAATATGCAACTGAATATTCATATTCGGGGCACCAGATATTTGAAAATTCCATATTCATATCTGTTATTATGTACATGGAGGAGGAAAGTAAAAAAATGCCACCACCCTTCTCCTCAGCCAGATCATTTTAAACTACAATACCCTACCCCACCCCTGCAACAAGCCAGTTCCACCTCCTCCTTCCCAGCACACACAGTTTTAAGTTTAAAAAACTTCCAGAATAGGTGACCGCACAACCCATCCACCTCCACAGCTGGTTGCAGTCTCCTCTAGCAGTTTTACTTTGTGCAACAAATCATCCCCACCCCTACCCCAGCAGCAGCACCCAGCTCCCAGCCTCCTCACTCCCAGTGCCCAAATTTCATAAAGAGAAGCTCCCAGGTACAGCAAAGGCAACTTACACAATCTGACCTCCTCCACAGCAGGCCACCGTCTGGTAAATGGAAGTGCTACTGCACTTGCTTGCATAGTAGATCAGCTGATCATGTATTGTTTTGTTATTAATTGTTGAATCTCATTTGCAAGTTTTTGAGAGAGGTATTCATTGAACAACTGATTATTACATTCTTTTTATTTATATTTAGTTCAATAAACATTTTATGCTCTGATCCTCCTCATAAACTGGCACAGGATGCCTGGGTAGGTATAGAGTACTATGCAGTTGGATGGGTAATAATCTGCTCTTAGTGATCTGAGTGGACTGGATTGAATTTTCATTTGGATGTGGCAGTGATTCAAGGCTGCATTGGAAGCTGCAGTGCTGAAACTACAGCTGTACATTGGCAGCAAGAATGTCACTTTCCGTTGTTTACAAGCAAAATGGCTATTTTCAACCAGAGCTTAGTGCCACAGAATTTGTGTTAAGAGATTGATTGCCAATGGGATGTAATTAAAAAAGGATTACTGAGATGAGCCTTAAGTGTCTGTAATCTCTGGAATTGACCTCCACATCAGCATTCTGTTTCTGGGTACAGTCAGTGCTAAACTGTGCTGGACCTGTTAGTATAGCATTTGCATTCTTTAATTTGATGGTTGAGATGGAAAATGATGTTGCCCAGCAGCAGGATCTTCTGTCTTAAGTCAACCCTCTCATTTGTTAAACATTTAGTCTGTGCTGTTTAAACACAATGGGCCGGTGACTGTTAAAACAAACCTTTAAAGGTTATTTTCCCCAAGGACAATGTGAAGCTTTTAGACATGTGTAATGCCAACAAATTAAATACATCCTTACATTCTGCTGTGCAAATTCAAATGTCTTAATAATGGAAATAACATGCAGTTGTTGTTTAACTCTGCTTTTTAACCCTAGATTATATTTCAAATTAAAGAGTTATATATAGTTCAATAAATCATGCTGCTATTTTAAACTAGTGTTGTTTTCTGAAAGTCAGTGCAGCTTAGTGTTTAGAGCTATAAACCTGGACTGCCATGTTTGATCCCACTTGCTAACTGTGTAACCATGACATAGTTGCTTAACCTCCTCTTCTTATTTCTCTCCCCCACATTATCTCTCATTCCCTCTCTGTCTCTTTTGTCTGTGTGCTTAATCATCCATAATGTTTTTACTGTAACCATCTCAGCGACACGTTATTTACAGTGGTTTTCTAATACCCAGTGCTGTTGTTCATTTGGGGCTTGTGAAAGTGTATAAAAGGTGCTGCATATAAAATCAAATGCATTTCTATCAAATGTGCTTCTTAAAAACAAGTGCAATGTCTAAAACACCTTTGTCTTCCTTACAGTTAGTTTCACCTAAACATTTTTTAGCTTTTTGACTTCAGCCCTTCTTTGGTCTCCTACATACAGTACTTTCACATAAACTATTATTTATTCTTCTTTGTCTTTAAAACATCAGGGGCCTGATACACAGTCGCAGCCGAGGAGGCCACCCAACTGCTCCCAGTACGCTTTGTAACACCCAGTCCTAGCCCTGTTCCCTTCCATGTGACTTGTTACCTGATGGTCCTTTCTAATTTTAGTCCCTCACTGAGTTCTGAGTTAGTCGTTGCACATCAGCAACACCCCCTTGAACATATTCTCACAGTTCTCACGGGTGCAGCAGGTGTTGTGGTGAGCAGCTGTCTGTTCAGCATCCAAGAAGCATCTATGCATAACACAGTACTTCATTTTATCCCTGCTCCTGCCCCTTCCTCCTTCCTGGTGTAATGCCCATTGGGGAATGCTTGCAACTCTTTGTGTATAACACAGAGGGTGCAAGTCTGAGTATGGGTAAAGTCGTCATTGGGACCACTATGTGCCACCAAATTGAAACTGTGTCTAGGGCTCTGATTGCTAGCTACTAACCTCATGATTGCTGGTTGTATTTAATTCACCATAATAATATGTCAGAAGTTACCGCAGTAATCCGTAATTCCTTGCTATAATAGATAATTAAATTCCTTTAACAAAATGCAGCACTTTTTCAGTAGTAATGTGAATGCTCATTTGAGTGTCAGGAAGTTTGTACATATGATGTTCCAGCTTTATCTGTCATAGCAGTGACAACGAGGCTGGGACAAGTAATGTTCATACTGGGAAAAATACTGGGTCGTTTTTAGCAATGCTTAGAAGAGAACTCAAGTGTTCCTTATTGCCATAATATTGTATCGAGATCCCTGTCAGCATAAGTTATTTTTACCTTGTTCACTGCATACCACCAGAAAAGAGGAGCCTGTGACATCATCAAAATTCTTTGCTTCTACTGTATAAAAATGGTAATCTTCATTTACCTCCCATTCCACTATAACACGGTGGCAAAAACCAACGCCTGCAGTTTTATTGTTGTTTTGTTTGTTTTTATATGTGATGATGAGAATTCATTGAGGAGAAGAGAACATATTAGTTGAAGGTCAATAGATGTATTGGGTCCATGGTTAACACTGACTTCATGTAGGTGACAGCAAATGTGTTTGAGAGGTCTGTGGGTACCAGCACATGTGTAAGGGGAGGGGTCTGAGGGTGACAGTGCATGAGTGTGTGGAGTTTCTGTGAATGTGTGGATAGGTCAGTGTGTGACAGTGCATGTGTACAGGGGTCTGTGGGTGATTTGAATATATGTGGGGTCTCTGTGGTGACAACATGCATGTGTAGGTGGTATAGGAGTGACAATGCATGTGTTTCTAGGGATCTAGTGTGATAGTGCATGTTTCTGAGGAGATTGTGGGTGACAAACATGTCTGCAGGGCTATATCTGTAAGAGGGCATGAGTGAGAGGGTCTAATGGGTGACAATGCATTTGGGAGGTGAAGGTGACAGGGCATGTGTGTGTGGTGATTGGGCTGACAGCGAATGTGCGTGGATGATGACATTGCATTTGTGTGGGAAGAGACTGTGTGGCACTGCATGATTGTATGTATGCATGTCTGGGGGCTGGGGGAGTCAGCAGCAAAGCATTCTTGAGCCTTGTAACTCCAGTCCTGGTTGAACCTACAGTACTGTATGCATCCAACTGCTCTGCAGCAAGTCAGGAGAGGTGACCTACTGTCGTGGTGCAGTTCTGCATGGTTATACTGTGAGCCTTAATGAGCATGAAATGTTATATGAAACATAGAAACACAGAAATTGTCAGCAGATAAGTCTGCCTGTAAGCCCTGTACTTGATTATGGCTTTATAACCTCCCCTGCTTTACCTCTATGGTTCCCCTATGTCTATCCCATGCATGCTTAAATCCAGCCACAGTGCTTTTGCTCCCACCACCTCCTGATGCAGACTATTCCATGGGCCCGATTATAAGACGCGATGTCGCAACTGGCGGAATATGTGAGTTGCACCATGCGGCACTATGCCAGGGATCCTGCACCCTAGTCTAAGACACAGGAAGGTCCCCGGCAGCTACACCTATGACTCTGCGGCAGCCACAGGCTAGTGCCAAGGATATGGCACACTGACCTGGGTGCCGCAAGTCACAGCACACCATCAACTGCTCCCTGGAGCCCCCCCTCTGAAACACACCAGCAAGCACCTAGGGGCATTTGGGGGTCTGGCCAGTTGGCACAGGTGATCAGGGGGCATGATGCAAAACAGACCCAGGGGACCCCGAGTTCGGGGTGGGGGCATGACAGAATGGGGGGCACAGCCATGTGGTTTCCATGGTGCTGTGGTGGGGCATCCATCACCGTGCCAGGATGGATGGCACTTAGACCACCTCCTGGCTGGTCTAACCGCTACACCATACCAGGTCCTGGAATGGCGTGAGTGGTTATGGCAGCCGCCTTCCAGAATAGGGTGCAGTTGATGCCATAACTACTCTTGCACCATGCTGCTATGGGCTGCAGGCATAGTGGGTGGCATAGCCCACCTTTGGTGTAACCCATACAGCATGGCGCAGGTTGCCTCTGGAATCACAACTTGTGGTTATGCCTGGTAAGGTGCAACTTGCACCATCAGGGCTGGCCTAAATCACCTTGCACCAGGCATAACCTGACTTGGAATAGGGCCCCATGTGTCCACCACCCTCTATGTGAAGAAAAACTTCCTCACACTCCCTCTTAACCTGCATCCTTCCAATTTCATGTCATGCCCCTCGTTCTTATACTCCTTTTGTATTGGAGGATGTCTCCCCTGCACCTTGTTTATGCCCTTGAGGTACTTGAATGTTTCTATCATGTCCCTCTCCCTCCTCTCCTCCAGTGAGTACACACTGAGGTCCTCAATCTCTCTTTGTATGTATATGGGGGATAGAGAGGAAATACTCACTGAATATGCCAACATAGAATTCAATGAGGGTACAGTGGTGCCCCGTTTCAGGTTCCCTCATGTAAATCTGTATCTTGAGTGATAAACAGACAAGACTAGTCAAGGTCTTTGCACTTGCCTGTCTTCATGCAATTTACTACCTGTCTATGAGAACCTGCTATAGGTCTGGGGTAGATAGGAAACCATGGGGAAACTGGATTGACCTCAGTCATTTTCTGCTGTCATTGTGTGTGTTTTAATGATTGTATTACAACTAGAGTACAACCCTCATTATACATACAAAACACTGATCATCTTGTATTGGTGCATGCCCCAGTCAACACCACTGTTGTGCTATAAATTCCTGTAGCTGAAAATTACGGTATTAGCACTCCATTCTTTAAAACCATGATGCTAAATGACAAAGTACTTTGTCCTTTGTTTTGTAGCATTATTGTAAAACAAAACAAAAATCTTAGTTCTGCACATGTCACAGGAATGAGTTTTATACTTTTCAAGGTATCTTTAATGTTTCTGGCATCTACAAAGCCTGAGACAAACTGAGGCAGTTTTCCTCTACAGTGGGTTGTAGTGAGGTCCAGATTATAGAAAACCCATGTAGCAATGTAAGGATGAGCCTCTGGGTCAGGGTCTGTATCTCTGATTCACCTGGAACTGAGTCTGCGAGACACCAATCTCTGGATCCTTACTAAAAGAAAACACTGTACAATTTCACTGCTGTCTATGCTGAGCCTGACTGATTGTACACAAAAATTCTACTATGGCAGCTTTGAATAAAGGCCCTGTTGAAACAGAAGCAAAGTAAGAAGCAAAGTACAATCATTAACTTTTCTGTGGAAACTAATTTCATGTGCATTAGATTGTAATGATAACTTTTCCTATTTTATTAAATGTTAATGTATTGTAGTACTTATTGTGCATGAATTAAACATCCATACTTATATAAACCTATAGTATGTGTTTTTGTTCATAGATTTTACATGGATACCTGATTATATAAAACCTAATTATCTGAAGGAATCTGATGTCTCCCAGTGCTTTGGATAACCAGGGTTTGACTGTACTTGAAACTGAGGACATTATAACAGCGGAATATAGGTCTTAGTCTTGATGAAAACTGACACTGGGCAGCACTTTGTGTTCAGAAATACCTTACCATCAGAATCAAAACAGGGAAGAATGGTATTCTTGGGTACTGACTAACTAACCTCCTCTCCACTAGATCGTGGGAGGCTGCGTGCTGGCACAACTCAAGAAGTACATTGTAGAGACAACCATCGAGAAACAGGAGGTGAGCAGCCAGGGTGCTGTAGGAATGGAAGAAAAGAAAGAAAACCCTCATAACTTTGTAAGATGAGGTGGAACAAAGTTCAAGAAAAAGACTCTCATAACTTTGTAAGAGGAGGTGGAACAAAGTTCAAGAAAAAAGACTCTCATAATTTTGTAAGAGGAAGTGGAACAAAGTTCCTGTCAGTTCCCACCAATTTAATCCATACATACAATAAATAAATTTTTTTTCTGTCAGACCATAGGTCTCAAAGGACAGAGATATAGCTCAAACATTAAATTTGTGATGTTAAAGGATTTGAGTGCCACCTGTGGCCCAGGTTGTGCTGCTTTACAGGTGACACAAATTCAGGAGCGAGCTTGGGACACTGTGCAGGGTCAGGGTTGGCTGTTACAGCTGGCACTTGGCAGTGTGCTAGACAGGAAGGTTTCTGACACACTACCTAATGTTGTGACCCCTGCAGTGGCCACAAGATCATGCTCACTCTGCAGGGATGTCACTGCATGCAAGGATGCCTGGATGCTGGTGCTTACCAGCGGAAGAAGGTGGGGAGAAAACTGGGGCCATGGCACCTCCCCTATGACTGGTTGGATTTCTTATCTCCCTGGGTCCTAGCACCTGCTGGTACTGGATCCTATTTCAAAGTGAGCTGCCATGGGGGTGAAGATGGTGTGGAGATATGGGGTGAGCCAGGGGCTAACAGGCTTGATCAGGGTACTTTCCTGGGAGCAGGGAAAATGTCTGGACAGCATGTCTTGGGGAAGAAATACAACATGGAAAAGGGATTTGAATGAAAAGGTAAATAAGAATCAGTATCCTTGTCATCATGTTGCAGTTGAGACCATACAGAGTTATGACTTAAATCATGGTGTGGGATTACTAGCAGTTCAATGTAGCATATGATCTGTGTTTAGATTGCAAGAGAGACTGTGGCAGAATTTGTGGTTTGTATAGTGTTGGTGGGATTGTTAGTAATTATATCTCATCTCCAGGGTAGGTATCATATGCTAAAACCTGACCTTCAGAGGTATATTAATAGATGGAAGGGGTTTGGAAGGAAATATCCCTACCACTTTCCCTCCTGCTGTCCTTCCCCATGCCAACTTACCTCACGTTGGCTGCTGGTCTCTCAAAGGCATCCAGAAATATCTCAATGTTTATCCTGATGGAGGTGCTCTTCTGTAAAGATGCTTTGAAGCCTGGACCATTTACATAGAAACAATGGGTCTTGCTCACTGCATTTCTTGTTTGCTAACACCACTAGTAGTGGAAAGTCCAATCATAGAGAGCATTTATTGAATATCACCAGCAGTGGTGGGTCTTTACACTGAAGGGTCTTGTTTATTAATATTGCCAGCAGCAGTGAATCCTGCAATGTGCATATGTGTGGAAATTGCTTTAGAGAGGCTTCTGTTAATTCCTGTACTGTGGGGGTTATAGAGGGGCAGGGGTGCTGCCTGAGACAAAGTTCCACTAGCTGACTACTTCAGTTAATTCTAGCACTGCTGGTATTTGTTAAAGGGCACCGAGAGAACATATAGGCTATACAGCAGTACTCAGAGCCTGGGAGGCTGCTGTACACATAGTTAGTCCTCACTAGTGCTGAAGCACTTTCAGTCTGGGATTCAAATTGGTTTTACAGGAATTAACCCTTACAAGTAGGAGCATAAAGTGAAAGTGGTTGAATTTGGAGATGATGCAAATATAATGTTATATTTGGAAGATAATGTAAATTGATTAACCTTATGAACCATACTGAACTCCATGCTTATCTTACCAGTGCCACATCACCAGTGAGGACAGCTGCAACTCACACAGTAAATATAATGGTACAAAACAAAATAATTTCTGCATTGTGGAGTGCTTGTGCAGTATACAGTAGCATTACAATGGGAGCTACAAATGGGAACTGATCATGAATTCTTGACATGCTGGGGTTTAAAAGTGTTCCCAATGTAACCTGGCTATAACTGTGGCACTAAAGCACTGAGCACAGTATGTGTTCACTTGGTAGGCACGTAAACTAACAAATCCCTGAAAGAAGAACACTCATGACACAACAGACAAAAGCATAATGGATGAAATGGACACTGTATGGCCATATCAGCATCCTCAGTAGATAAATAGAAATGGAAGATCCTGCAAACTCAAGGAATTTTTAATGAGTATGTATGTATGTATTTATTTATTTATACTTTGTACACTGGTAGGTACACTGGCGCCAGATGACTTTTTACGCATTACCTGGGTACTACAAGTACATTAAATAAAATAGCAGAATAATGTTGCAGTGTTCACATAAGCAAAGTCTTTAGTAAATTGTTCAATGTGGAATGGGGTGCAAGAATTTGACAGGTATAAGCAGCTGTCTGAGGCACTGAAGTATTTTTTAAACTGTATCTTATTTATAATTATATAAACATCAATAATGATAAAACATAAATTACAAAATGTTATCATTATATGAACTATATAACAATGTCTAAAAAAACAAAAGAAAAGGAAACAACCACCCACCCATAACATTTTATAACCCCCCTTCCAGTGCTCCACAAGGATCATAAACAATTATAACTCCAAGAAAACTACATGTCTAATATACAATTTCATTGAAGAATTTGACATTATAAAACATTCTGATAGTATAGGATAATGATTACTGTAAGTATTAAAATGAATAAAACACTAACCCAAAGAGAAAGTGAAACAATTAAAATTATACTAGGGTAAATATCAAAGAAGGTGAGAAAAAGACTTTCACACAAACAATAACAAAAAGGGGTTCACCCTGGGTATCATTGTAAAAGAGATGCATGCAACCTGTCCCAAGTCTTGTTGTATGTGTACAGATCATTATGAAGACTGGCTATCATATTTTAAGACACAAATTGATAACATTTCTTGAAACTATTCTTGGTAAGAAATTCCTTGTTGGTCTTGTCAATGTCTAAGAATTGTTCTTTTAACAGACACAGAAATCATAGTCATGAAAACTTTATGCTGCTTAACTGAAATGTTATCATAATCACCAATAAGACATATCTCTGGAGTAAAATAAGAATCAATACCCCAAAACAGATCCACTGTGGACCTGATAGATACCCATAAAGATCGGACTTTGGAACACTCTCAGAAAATATGGTAAGGGTACCATCTTCCCCGCCACATCTTACACAGTGTGGAGAGGAAGAACATTTCTTTTTGTAATATATAAGGTGAATAATACATATTATGTACAAAATAAAATTGACAAAGTTAGATCTTGTCAGTAAGTATAAAACTATATAAATCTCCTCAAATTCTATGCCAGTTAATTTGCCTGATTTGGAAAACTTGACCCTAATAAGGGAATCACCCAAAAGGATGAAAAACAATAAGAAAGGAAAAAAATTATAAAGCTTAGACACTACATGTGAGCGGAAATTATTTCCTCAGCTGCCTGGAAAAATCTGTATAATTGTGTAAACAAGGTGGAGAACCAAAATGAGCCAAGATAATTTGTTTAAGTCGAAAAGTTTAAGAAAATGCTTCTTACTCAATTTAAGCTCATTAGAGGTGTCTTTTAATGCTTTAAACTTACCCTTTGGAGCAGGCTGCAAACATTAATATGTTTAAGCTGAGGAATACAGTTACCAGAAATGGGTTTACTGTTAATTTTAAAATTAAAAGTGCCATAAATGGGTTATGAAACATCTTTACTGAACTGGCATCCCAAAAATCTGCCCAACTGACTACTGAATTTTAATAGATAAACCGATAGGTGAATCCCAAGTTTTTTGGGAAGGAGACGATAAGTAGTATAGAACAATGAAGAGGTGAAATCCCCATACACTTCAAAATGCCCAGTTCTAAATCTATTCATATAGGTCTATTGCCTAAAATAGTATTCTCTTTAGTCATAAACCTTTAAAATATTTGCTTGCATGACTAGCCAAATAATACAGGGAAAATAAAAGAGTTTAAGTCCACCTTGATATCTTGCCACAGCCAAATTAATATATGAATGTCTTGGTTTTTATCTAACCATATAAATTTAGAGATTAAGGTATGAACATTCATGAACCTACTTGATGGGATATACAAATTCAGGATATTTAAAGGGTAAAATAACATAGTAGAAATATTAATTTTAATAATATTAATTATACCCTATATGGACAACAGAAGCCCTTTCCACCTGTCCAGATCTTGCTTAATATTCATCAGTGTTTCATCTAAATTAAGCATTTTCAAATGGGATAAATCTCTTGTTAAAATAATCCCCAGATATTTAATAGTAAGCAGAGACCAAGATAGACAAAGGTCTTGAATTTTGGCTTTAAAGACCGCAGCATTTAGCAGAAAAACTTCTGATTTAGATAAATTGAGTTTATAATTAGAAACCTTACTGAATTTTGATATGGTTTCAATAGCTGCAGGGCTAGACATGGTGACATGGGTTCTTGCAGGATAGATACTTCAAGGTATTCAATATGCAATAAGATATCAGCATAAAACTGAAAACTTAAAAGAATTGTATCTATGATTATTCCTCTTACAGAAGGATTATTTTTAAGGTTATATAATAATGGTTCTAAATACAGATTAAATAATAATGGGAACAAAGGACAACCCTGTCTAGTACCACAATGTAAAGCAAAGGGAGAAGAGAAAATACCATTACAATACATCTTTGCCGTAGGGACTGAGTAAAGAACTTGTAACCAAACAAGAAAAGAGTCCGGGAAACTAAACTTAACTAAGGTCTCTAACAAAGAAGGCCAACTAACCTCATTGAAGACTTTTTTCGCATCAAGATACACCAGCACAGTTGGAATGCGGGGTCCTGAACATGCAAAAAGGTAAGTGAGCTTATAGAAATGATCTGATGGGAATCTCAAAGACATAAAGCCTACTTGTTCTCTACAAATAAGGTTGACCAGACCTGATTAATCAGGTATTAGCTAATATTTTACTTCTACTGCTTTTTTCTTTCGCACAGTTAATGATTTTGCAAAGCCTATAGCCTACAGCAGTTCACAGTAGCCTACCATAAAGATGCAATCCTGGCATCTCTACAGTGTGCTTAGAGTGTGCATTAATTACATGCATCAACTGTATGAGTATACTAGGAGTATAATTACTCTAAAACCTCACAGTAAAACCCAAAACTGCCACCAGCAATTTTGTACGTTCTGCATATTGAGTACCTTAGATAAATTGTGTTTTTGTGCTCTTTTCAACTTATTCATACAAGCACCTACTTAAGGGTAACCTAAATGCAATTTTTCAGCACAATGCATTTTTTCATTTACTGCACCGTTGCAATTAAAAAGTCACCTCTCTACAGCACTGGGGAGGAGCTATATCATAGTTTGTTTTACAGTTTTGAATTATATTACTATTTTATTTCATATTTTGTTTGCTGACACTTATTTTCTATTTTATTCACCCTTCATTTAATTGTGGCATTGTGGCTTTTAAACTGTGATTCCGTAGTTTTAATTCGATTTTAGTATTTCTGTCTTTTATCGAACAGAACAACTTCACATTAAGCTATTTATTTGCAACATAGCCTAGAGGCTAAAGACAAAATCTTAATTCTAAACTAATTATAAATTAACCAGACTCTATCATACCCTGTCCGGAATCATTGTAGTACTGTGCCATCTCCCCCATACAGGACCTTACTTGGTCTATAGGTCCAAATTCTTTGACAGTTCCTTATTTCTGAATTGCACTTGCTGTTTTTCTATATCATTGTCCCTTAATTTTAAGTGAGCAAGCAGGAATTAAAATGGTTAATACCAGGCAGCAAGGCTGCTTCATACAATTTCTCTCCGCTTCTCTCCAAGTTGCCCAGCATAAAAGGTTGAAACAAGCTAAGCAATCAAAAATTACTGAACATGTGCCTTAATAGCTAATTCTCCTCTACATAGAACATCTATACCTAGAAACAGACCAAAAATTCACCCATAGTGCCCACAGAAGCACCTATAGAGTTTACAGAATAAATAACAGTAGAGCTGAAACTAGAACTCTTTCTCTGAGCTGTGAGAATAAGCTCTCTGAGCCCAAGACAGAAACAGAATCACCAAGGTGGGAAGCCTCTCCACAGTATCCTCAGTGTTCCTTGACAACAGTGGATACGTGGTAAAGATAAAACAATTCTAGAAGAGATTACCAGGGATTTAGAAGTTATTTTTCAGGGCTTAAGCAGTGTGAATTTCAGTTCAAGAGCTCACACTTTTATAAAACTGTCAGCAACAGATGATTGCCAGTGGCACCCTTTCCCAAACACAGATATCCTTCATTATCAGTCAAGCATTTTAAGCAACAGCCTAATACAACTTCTATCAAAGCAACATTTCACTAATATCATACTTATGGAACAGTTGTTAATAAACAATGATATTATTAAATCCCATAAAAGTGGAAATTGCCACAAATAGAGCAATAATTTATCAAGATGTAGCTAGATCACCCTCTAATAAAATATCTAGCTACTCTATTGTAGTTGATGAAGAAAGGGTAGATTAAACATTGCCCTTGACCTTATTTTAGCCCTATGCAGATCCCAGAAAGCCACAAAAAAACATATACCATCACAAGGAAAGGAAACTAAAAATAAAGCAGGAAAAGGGATGAAGATGGAGGAAAGCCAAAAGAGAAAGAGAATTCAAAATGTAAAGATTCTACTTAACTCAGGCACATGTAATTCCTTAAACCCAGACAAGACAGATATTTTAGTGGTACCAAACAAGACTAAAAGGCAAACCAAAATACAAGAGGACAAAATCATCACAGGTAGAAGTGATCCCATAAATTAAAACATTTACCCAATAAACTCATACTTAAACAATTTGGAAAAATAAATCTCACAGCTGAACCATGCGATCACTACATGCAATACTGCTGGACATAAGGAAAGTCGTGAGATAACCAACCAAAGAAACAACACTTATGCTAATATAAGGGAACCCTAAGAGATGCTCAAATAACTAAAAACCTCCTCTACCTACTGACTTACTACATTACTATGAAAAAGGTAGAAAGTGCAACAGTATTTCCACTAATTAGGATCATGGGCATACTACATGGCTTAAACTGGAAAGTGGAAATAAGGCACTGCAACTGGTGGACAGACTGAAAAGTGAAATGAATGTAGATATTGGTGTTGAAGACAATATGAAATCAGAGCCATTCCTATTGACTCTGCCACATTATTTAATGTCCTATTTGCTTCCCCAAGAAGTGCTAATTATGTCTGACTAAATGGCATAGCAATTAAAATAAAGACATCTCGGTAACTTTTCCTAATAGGCATCTTTTCAATATAAATGACCACAAAACAGATGATATCAAAAGCATGGGTTAGCCTAAGTTTATGTGGTATGGGGTATCTCCCAAGAAAATGACCACAAACTTATTGGAGCAATTTGTGGGCTCTTAAGAAACTTTTACTAATTCAACTAGGAAAGGAGGGTATCATTGCTGACCACAGGGTGGGCTATGACAACCAGATAAATATTCTGGTAAGAAATAGAAAACAGGCAGATATGATTCTAGACAAAGCTCCCATTCTGGATCACATGGGGCTAAATTTGATCAATTCTGCAGTTTTGGGGACCAAAAGGGTCAATCTCAAGGAGACAATGACTCACTACCTTTATTTAATAAGTACCATGCTCTAGCTGGCTACTGTAGCAACTGACAATTAACTTCTGTGGAAGACAAAACAAGTTTTAACATTAATGATTTCTCTGGTACAAACACCCAACGTGGAGGTATAACAGTCTTAGCTTGGAATCTTGCTGGTTTGAAAAACAAACTTGTTGATAATGACTGGATTAATTATGTACAAAATTTGACTTACTGTGTTTACAAGAAACCTGACAGTAATGATGTTTGTGTAAATATTAATGGATTTGAGACCTTTCATGTTCCTGGAAAAAGATATGCAAACAAGGTAGATACTCAGCTGGCTTAGTTGCCCATATTAAGATAGGCAGTTTTAAACAAACTGAGTGTAAACACAAGACCTCCAACTTCTTAGTTAGTTATACTGATACTGGAAGTCAAAGTTTTTAAACATTAATGGGTACATTCTGCCAGATAATTTCCAGTTTATTATCCAGAAATATGGGACTCTTTAAACCATCTGTTCAATGTGCTTACACAACTGGATAAGATAAGTGATGATGCTTGTGTAGCTTGATTTGCTTTTGTGGCTTTCGCCTCTCTATCCATGGGATATACCACCCTGTAGAGGCACGACACAAGGAGCCCTAGAGGAGGGTTCCCCTTACAGGTGCTGGAAATGAATGCATCGGCTAAAGGTAGGTTAGGAAGAAGCCCACAGGTAAGAGAGACAAGCCACTGGAGGAGGAGGGGTGGATGGTGGGCAATGAAAAATGAATCCTGGGAGAGTCCAGGATGAGTGACATTTTGCTCCACCCATTGAACCTCAGGCTTAAAGCCCTCCCATTCAATGTGCTTACAACTGGATAAGATATGTGATGATACTTGGGTAACTTGATTTGCTTTTGTGGCTTTCCACTTCTCTATCCATGGGATAAACCACCCTGTCGAGGTACTATGCAAGGAACCCTAGAGGAGGTTCCCCTACAGGTGCCAGAAGTGAATGCATCGGCTAAAGGTAGGTTAGGAAGAAGCCCAAAAGAATACCTAAAGATGTCAAGCTTCAGAGAGGCGAGGATGAAGAATGAATCCTGTGAAGAAGGGCTAACTTCCTGAGGGAGAGGGAAAGCCAGGCCACCATCTGCCCTCTATCCAACAGTGGAACCTAACTAACTAACGAGGAGAAAGCACTAATTCTAATATTATGACCATTGGCATGGAGGAGAAAAAACCCTTTGAGGAGGAACCTCTGGATCCAAGGCCTAGTTGCCTTCCCTCCAGGCTGATGACATTTGATTTGAGGACATGTGTTAGAGAGAATAGTTCCTAGATGAGGGATATGGGTAAGTAGGATTACAATAGGATAGGAAAACTCATAATAAGCATAGACAAAATGAGGAACATACTGTAGCAGGGACCCAAGGAGGATATGCTAGAGTGGTCGATAAGAGAGAGTAGATCAGAGGAGAAAAGCTGGGATGGAGTAAATCCATGTGATGAGATGGAGGAGCAAGGGTATCCAGAAGTGCTCATGAGGAGCTTCCAGATGTGCTGATAAGGAGACAAATGATAATGCAGATAGGCTTGATTGAAGCGATGCAAGCGAGCATACACTGAGATTGAAGAGGCATGTTTGACTAACTGAATAGACTCTGAGCAGATTACACCTTGAGGTTGTAGTTGATGAGGTAGTATGGAATTCAATGATTGGAATGTTCAAGTAAATGATGTAAAGATATGAGCCTTGAGGTAATGCTGAATCAATGACTGGATTATGAACTCGATATAACTGGAGTTATGAACTCAATACGTGCGACAGGATGGCTGCAGTTAATAGATGACACATAGCAGTTATGGTAAGTAGTTCAAAAAGAATGTCGATAGCAGGCTGTGAGTGGAATGAATCCTAGATGGCTGGTATGGAATTGTAAGAGGAGACAGGAATGAACTTGAAATGAACTTGTACGAAGGAAAAATTGAAGTAGGTTCCTCAAAGGAAGTAGACTCCAAGGCCAAGAAGGAGATCTGGAACCAGAGGCAACTCAGGTTGAGCAACAAGGATCAAAACTGAATGATGTATGATGAGGAGTGAGCTAGGCGGAGTGAAGCCATGACAGCTGGTACTAGAAAAGACACTAGGACAAGTAAGGTAAAATTAGGAGGCGGATGAGGTACAGTGGGGATCGAAGTCAAGGAGGCTGGTACAGGGATTGAAGCCAAGGAGGCTGGTACAGGAAAGCAATGTATGAAAGGACAAAGGACAGAGGGAGGTCAATGGGGTAACATATAGGACCTAGCTAATACAGGATGAGAATGACAGTGAAGCGAGCTGGATGAGGGTGATATGAGATGACAGTATGAATGAACTGAAGCCTAGAGAGCTGGTAGAGGCAGGAACCCAATGAGTGCAGGCCAGAAGGAGTCTGCTAAGATATGTCGATTGGTCATCCGAGGCAGACAATTTGAGGAACTGCAGTACATGGTAGGATAGGAAACCCCAATAAAAATGCACCAGTCATGGCTAGGCAAGGAGGCAGACCAGAGGCCCAAACTGAGGTGAAATGGCACCAAGGTGCTCAGGAGAATACTTTGGATGCAGTGTAGATTGAATCAGATGAGATTGGGTTCTGAGGCAATGCTAGACTGGCATAGATGCATAATAGGAATGGCAGTGAAGTATTGAACTGAAGCCAGCACCACCCTCACCCTGCAGAGACTGACAGGAGTTGGGGTGTGCCTTTGGGTGATCAGCTATAATGCTTATGCCATTCTACCTCACCCTACCCTGCAGACACTGACAAGTGTTGTGGTGTGCTTTGGGGTCATTGGGCCTTATACTTACACCATTCCAAAAGGAAATATGCTGAGGTGGGTGCAGTATAGGAGAATGGGGTGAACTTTAGGGCCGGACACTCCAAGGCACACCTCGATGCCTGTCAGTGCCTGCAGGAGTGAGGTGAGGAGGTGGGGGATGGAGATGGTGTGAGCATTACAGCCAATGATCCCAAGTCACACCCCTGAGGCCTGTCAGTCTTTACAGGGTGGGAGTTGCGTTGAAACCCTTAACGCCATAGGCGGTGTTGGTATTTTCACTCCAAATTTTCAACATAGGCTTTTTGTGACCCCACCTCATGAAGCGGCACTATCAGTTTGTTAGCTGACCCAGAGATAAAAACGCATTTTGGGAAGTATGTGAAAAATGACAACTGTATTGTTCATGAGGAGGTGTAAAAAATTGCAACACTGAAAATCTGGAGTGAACATATTAAAATTGGTGAAGTCATGAGCATGCATAGAAAGTATGCAACACACATCTGTAACCCAATTATTTTTGGACTTTTGTAACCACATTTTCAAAATAGGCATTTGGGACCTACACTCATGAACAGTGGCATTGTAATTTTGTTAATTTGTCCCAGAAGTTGATTTCCACAGCGACCACGCCATTATGCATCACAGGTGCGAAAACACATTTTGGGCAGGATGTGAAAAATGACAGCTGTACTGTTCATAAGGAGGTGTGCAAAATGCCAGTGTTAAAAATCTGGCATGAAAACATTGCAAATTTGCGAAGTTACAAGGGTGGGTGGAAACTGCACAATGCATGTTTGTAACACAGTAATTTTATGGACTTTCGTCACCAGATTTTCAAAATTGGCATTTTAGGACATCTACTCATGCACAGTGTCACGATCATTTCCTCAAACTGTCCCAAAAACTGATTTTGCACAGAGACTTGTGCTATTCTGCGCGGATTGCGAAAACACATTTTGGCCAGGATATGTAAAATGACAGCTGTACTGTTCATGAGGAGATGTGGAAAATGCCAATTTTGAAAATCTGAAGTGAAAATATTACAAATTCATGAAGTTACAAGTGTGTGTGTAAACTGCGCAATGCATGCTTGTAAAACAGCCATTTATTTTGATTTTGTCCACCAAATTTTCAACATAGGCTTTTTGAGAGCCCACCTCATGAACACTGGCACTGTCATTTCATTAATCGATCCTGAAAGGTGATTCACGAGTGACCATGAAATCAACTTTGGGACTGAATAAGCCATGACAGTGACTAAATTCATGAGGAGGGGCCAATAACCCCATGTTGAAACTTTGGTGTCAAAATTCCCAAAATGCCCGAGATATGCTCCAAATTGGAAAAACCCTATTTATGCCATTATACAGCTTACGGCATTTCTTCAGTTCATGGTCAGCTTTGAAGAGTGTAGACGTGTTCCTGATCCACTGAAGGTCATCGCGCCAGACTCAGAGGTAAGTATGGGGTGAGGGGTGTGGGAGGCAGGGTGCACAGTGGGTGGGCGTGGGTTGTGGGAGGGGAGCAAGGAGACTATGAGGGACAATTTTCTTTTTACAGGGTAGAAAAAGGAGACATTGGACAGTTTTTGTTTTCAGGATTTGACACATTGGGGTAGGCTCCCAGTATGCCACCTAAGTGTTTTGGGGATGCTGTAGCCGACAGGATTGGGCACCCCTCGGCACACAACAGTAGTGGGGGCATTATGTCAATGGGGTGGGCTCCCCGTCGGCAAAATATACAGGGAAGGGGATTAAAGCCAATGGGGATTGGCCCCCATCAGCAAAGAAAGATTGTTAGGGGATGCATGATGCCGAGGGGATTGGGCACCTTCTGCATACATTATAAATGGGAGGGTTATTATGTCAGCGGGAGTGGGCTCCCCATCAGCAAAAAAGTGGGTCGGCACTCTGCAGGCACTGTCACCAGGACAGGCACATCAGGAGGGCGTGTTATTGTGCCACTGCATGATTGCAGCAGACCTTTGTTAGATCTGGTGGCCACTGGACGTATGCCTGGTGTCAGCACCTGCAGCTGCCTCATTGGGGAATGAGGGACACACCTACTGATGCATGCCTTGCATTCACCCAACAGTGACCGTGCTTCCAAATCTCCTACTACCACAAGATGTTGGCTGGCATAGCGCTGAGCCAACATAAAATAGCAATATGCTGATCCAGTCATGTATCGCCCAATCAGTTTGCTTGATATCAATCTAAAGATGTTCTCAAAAGTGATAGTAGGTAGATGAAAATGAAATAATCTACACAGGAGCGATTTCCCCATTTCAATCAGGTTTCCACCCTGAATATTCTACTATTGATAATATCTACATTCTACACCTCATTGAAAAATATGTAAGACTAAGGAAACAGAAATTATATACAGTTTTTATCAATTTTTCCATGACTTTTGATACTATTTCTAGAAAACTATGTTGGATCACTTATTAAAAAGGGTATCAGTAAGGATCTTATTAACATCATCCACAATTTATATAACGAAACATGAGTAAAATAAGGTAGGAGCAAATGGCCAACTCTCATCACTTTTCTATATCAGTCAAGATGTAAGACAGGGATGTGTACTTGCACCTATCTTATTTGCCCTGTACATAGACAACATGATGAGAGAAATAGAATCACTAGAATCAGATTCCCCAAAAATCAATAATCAACCATGTGCAATATTAGTATGCTGATGACTTGGTCTTTTTCTCACTATCTGTAAAGGGCCTCCAAAAACCTGTATCTCCTTAATGAAAAATCAAAAGAATTACATCTCAAAATAAACCTGAATAAAACTAAAGTTTTAGTTTTTGGTCAAAATAGGAAAAATATAGGAAGTTGGACACTTGACAATAAAAACATAAAGACAGTTAATGCAAAAGTGAAAGTGTCAGTGGCTCAGCAGATAGCACACTGGCCTCTGAGGCTGGGAGATCAGAAGGCTGGGTTCTATCTCAACACCAGGCACTTGGGTTAAATCCGAATTCTGACACTGTAGTGCAGCATGAGGTGATTTTGCCCTTTGAGGTGCCATCACTCCAGATAGGCGTAAACCGAGGTCCCATCTGCCTGTATAGGTGGGTGTTAAAGATCATTGCACTTCTCAGAAAAGAGTGAGGGGAATTTTTATTGAAAACCTTCAAACATATATTGTGAAACAGTGTTACATCTACATCACACATAAATCAAAACAACCAATACTACATCATAAACATGCATAATCCCAGCATACCCCCACTTTTGAGACCTAGAAAGAAAAAAACGAATTATTCAAAACAAACAAAAACAGTATTACTTCACACTAAATCATAAAAGAATAGATAAACATTTCTTGATCCTCCAAATCATAACTAATATAATCAGATTCATCAAAACAACCCCCTCCAAAACCACTCTAAGAGTGGGATAATTGTTCCATGTAACCTGTCATAGGTAGCATTCAGAAAAAATATTCTCATTTAACATACCTAGTCTTACCAAGCAATTTGAAATCCAACATAAGTGGTATCAATATTTACTGAAAGTAGAACATGTGACATCATAACCCCTAAACCACCCCAATCCAATTAGCCATATTTCTGAAAAAAAGGAAACCTTTCCACCAAGCCTATACCTTCTGTCTAGGATGTAGCCATATATCCACCTCATGCGCCTCCTTCAAGGCTGCTTCACGTAATCTACTAATGGAAGGGTATGGCATTTGTTTCTGTTGGAATATTACTGGCTTCTAACCTGCCAGAGGTAAAATTGAAAATTGAAAAAACACATTCAAAGTGGAGTCCATTCCACTTGACATAAAGCCAGAATAGTTCCTAAAGCAATCTGCTCATAGGTGATTGCCCTGAGCCAAGATAGTCTCCATCTGTTTGTTAAATATAACCATAAACCATTTGAAAAGGACATGCCAACAGAAAATGTTCCATCATCTCTATTTGATTTATACACTTTGGATATGGACAGTTTCTTTCTTCCAGGATTTTATACTTACTATTTCCTTAACACCCAATCTCCCATGCAAAACTAGCCATAGCACATTTCACATTCTTTTAGGAATACTTTTATTCATGAATTGATTTAAAACCAACCCCTATTAGAAGTTGGGCACCCTTTAAATTCAACCAAATCCGCCCTATAGTTTCTAAACTCTGGTTATACAAGGCCTTCTGCATCTTCCCAGCAGGTGAGACCTGTAAACCCCCATTTACACAATTTTTGTAAAGAAGATCTAAAGCAGTCAGAAATCTGCCATCTATAATTAAATCACAAAGGTACCTCAGTCCAAATATCAAAACTGGACTTAGATTATTAAAGCCATGTCCTGACCAAAGAATCCGTGTCTCTGACAGCCACTTGAAAAGACCCTGACCAAAATGGTGTGAAAGAAAACCAAAGGGTTTATCATATTTAGGCCCCTTTGTGTTTAGGAAAATATGTTTTTCTCGCTTTACTGGATTAAGCCATTACCTCCATAGCATTTGAAAGAAAATTCTCAGCAATTTCATTTCCCACTTCAGAGGCAGGGAAATACCGAGCTGATATATAACAAACAAGGCACTAAAAATTGTTTAAAAATAAACATTAATTTTGTCTTAGAAAATTTCCCATTTTCCACCTGTTCACTTTCCCTTCACAGATGAGGAGATTACTTTCCCAATTTTACTGGCTATATCCCCATCCCCAAAAACATACCTAGTATTTTAATTGAGTCCTTTGAAATGACAATTCCTCCTATACTAAAGCCTAGCCCCATGGACCCAACCTGAGTCCCTGCACTTCTGAAAATTCAAACAAGCCCCCTAAAAAGTTTATTATATCTGGTAATCTCTTGTACCATGGCCAAAATCACGGTCCTTATTTCTGAGGAATAAACATAAATCATTTGCACAGGCCACCAGTTTTATTTTCTGGGGCGATGCAGACCCAAATCCTGATTATTAGAGTTCAGTAAGATATGTCAAATCAAAAGATCCAGTACAAAAGTGTGTAGTAGCAGGCTCAGGAGACATCCTTGCTTCACATCCAGTTTCACTGGGATCCAGATTCCTCTTTGTCTACAATCGCAGGTGTAACCTCAGCATATTTATACACCAATTTTAACCAGCATATAAAAGGTCCAGGGATCCCATAAACCCTTAAAATAGAGAACATAAAGTCATGACTTACTTTATTGAATGCTTTGTGCTGATCTAAAAACAACACATATCCTGGCTGCCCGCCTGTTACAAAAATCCACCACATATCTGATTATTGATAAATCTTATTTTATATTTCTGTCGGGAATAGAACAGGTCTGCACAGGGTGAATCAGATGCTGTGTGACCCTCCTAAGCCTCTTCTGTAAAATACCAGTAAAGATCTTAAAATCAGAATTTAAGAGACAAATAGGTCTCCAGTTGTCTATATCTCTCCTATCCCCTTTATGTAAAAATAACCGACCTCTTTGAAAAATCTGGGTGTAGTAAGTATTGTGTTAAATAAAATTTCAACACTTTGGCTAAACAGGGAGCTACAATATCTCCTTATGCTTTATAAAGGAATTAGAAATCCCAACCCTCCCTGGGAGGTACCATCCTTCAAAGCCCTTATTATCTCTAAGATTTCCTGTGGAGTTATATTGGCTATTAAAGTCTCCTTATCCCCAATATCCAGAGTTGGAACTACAATCCCTGCCAAATAGCGTTGCACCTCAACCTGATCTATCTACCAAGGATGATACAGAGATGTTAAATACTGTTCTACCTCTTGTCTTATTTCACTTGTGGAAGATAGGGTTATCCTTGTGAGGTCCTGAGCTCCAAAATACAGGAACTGATTTGTCATCCCTTACAGGCCTCATAAGGATCCTTATAGGGGTCTTCTGAGTCCCATAAGAGAGTTCTGCCTGCAAGGATTTGGATCTATCGTACTGCAACTTTGCCATCTGCTGCTTTATGGATAAATTTGCCCAGAATAATCCTGATTAGACATATAGGTTAATGAAACTAATTTTAACAGATGTGTTCTTAACTTAATATATTGAAAAAACCTCTCATTTGAGGACTGTTTCCATATTTTTGAAACCATACAGTTAAATCTTGCTTAGTCTCAAACTACCAGAGCCCTAAATCATCATATAAGCCCATAACTGAAATCCTAGCCATAATAATGAGGTAACATAGAATCTAACTAATTGTTCCTTCAGGATGGAAGTATTTAGTCTCCATCTAGTGGTAATAGTAGGAATTACCCCATTCATGGAAATAACAGTTTGTAACGTAAGATGGTCAGAAAATTCTACTGGTATCACTGTAGTAGACCCCATGGAAAACTGTTTGGAAATAAAATATAATCTATCTGAGTCATTAATGCATTTTAACAAACATATGAGTAATCAAGGGTGAAGCATTCATAGAACAATCAATAAATCAGCTAGTCTCACTAGGTTCTGAAAAGCCACTGAACCACAATAAAATTTCTTTCTACCTAGTCTCCTGACTGAAGTATCCAAAGTACAATTGAAGTCCCTCCTAAAACCACTGCTTGTGCGGTTGCCAAAAAGGTTGCAACAGATTGAACAATGCTCCCTATCAGCCTTTGTCTGGGGTGCATACACTGAAATAAATCTACATGAAACATTTTGCCAAATCCCATCGATGAGCAAAGCCCGTTCTGGCATCATACGCCAGTTTTGCAATTTAAACCGAAAACCAGAGAACAAAATGCCCACCCCATCCGCTGATCCTATCCAAAGGACCAGTATGAGGGGCCCCAAAGCCAGTTACTTTTGCCCCTAGCATTCCTGTATATACATGCATCCATGTTTCTTGTAGCAGGGATACCTCAAACCTAGATTCATGCAGTAATGAAAACACAGCCAATTGTTTCATAATGTTCCTTTTACTATGAACATTGCAAGTAGCTGCTGAAAAAAAGGCGTGTTAGCATTAAACCAAAAACACAACATTTCCCAACATCCTTATGAAACTTTCTTTCCGGGTTTCTTCTTTTTCTCTTTTTGTCCTTTGCTGCTTTTTTCACCCAGACTGCAAGTCTATAGATCCTGATTGTAAGGAAACATTCGACAACTCATCCTCTTGTTCAGAGTCCCCAATTTTTGGGTGTGAGCACTGCAAAATAATTATCTGTAATCATTTCCTCCCTGCTCTCCCAGCCTTTGCTAATCTCATACTCCTTCTTCATGTTTCTGGATGAGACCATGCTTCCTGCAAAGGGGAGCATACTAGATACACAGGTTCTTCTTGTGGTGATGGATGTATTACAATCTTCTCTGTTCATGAAGCTATTCCTCCTCCGACTGCAGCTCCTCTTGGGTCTGCTGTGGTGGAGGAAGGGGACATGCCCTCCTCCTCATCAGTTCTACATTTTGGGCACCAAGATCAGGCCAAGAAGCAGGGTGACCCTTGCCACCTGGTGGCTGTGTGTTTGTGCTAGCAGGTTCTGATTCTGTTGCAGGAGAATCCTTTGAGCTCATGTTATCAAATTGTCAGGATCCACTGTTCTAGCATTATTGCAAGCAGCCCATGGGCATGCCTGAAAATTGTGCCCATGTTCATCACATAAGTTGCACCTCGAAATGTTCCTCCTCTGAGAGCTGGTATGATTAATTTCCTAGCAGATCCCACAACATAATTTATCACACACATTGGAAAGGTGCGTCCTGGCCCCACATTTATAACATGCCTTTGGCCGCCTGAATAGAAACATACTCCTTGATCTTTAGCCCAAAAAAGCTATTTGGGATATGTGCAATCTCCTCAGCCATTTGGTGGAGCTTGACTCTGAAACGCCAGCTCCCTGTCCAAAGGCTTCTGAATCTAATAATACTTCTGGGGCACTAAGCACTTTGCAGCACTGCTGAAGCCAATGATGTTTATCACAAATATGTATGCTTTCATTATGAAACATAATTGTCACCATGTTAGTTAGACCGTTCATAAGGGTAATGGTGTAAAAGGGCTCCACAAGGGGCAAAGCTACATTGGTTGTACAACATCCAAAATCTATCCAACTCAGCCGGTGTCCAGAAACTTATATCAAAGTTGTCCTCACCAGACACATGAATTAAGGCACAGACATCCTGTGTTCTGAATTTTAAGGATTTTTTATCAAAGTTGAGCCCATAGAGTCTATCTGGGTGTGTTTCCATAACCCTTTATATTGTAGCACACAGCATTTCTCTGAGGGTAGGTTCGATTGATTAAATAAATCAGAAAATCTTGGTCGGAGAAGATCTCCCTCCTGATGAATGCGCTCTCCTGGAGGGGTTGCCCTCCAGGAGGTGTTTACCCTTGACTTGCGACTCATGAGGAGAAGTGGGCTTTGGGGTAGGGGTCATGACCCTACCTGCTCACCTCAAACCCTGTCTTATTTGACTCTCCCAGTGCACCAGAGTCTCGTAGGATAAATGCTGAAGTAGTAGGATCTAAACTAGATCTTGCATCAGCCTGCTGTTTGGGTCCTCTCAAGAGTCCCAGTTAGATCATTCTCCATAATTCCAGCTCTCTCTGTACGTGAGGCAGAGTGTACCCATTGCAGGTATATGAGGATCGTTATTCATGTTCCTGGCACCTGGGCTGCTCCTCTCCCGCTGAGTCCCAGATGCCAAATTCTTCATCCTGCAGTGTTTGGGCCTTCCTGTGGGTGAATTCTCCATTTGTATAGGTTTTATTGCTTCCCTGTATCAGTTCCACTGACAAAAGATGCAACCATGGGTTTTAGCATCCCAACCTCTGTGCGCAATATCTGTCTGGTACCAGGTTCAGCAGCCTCTGGCAATTTTCATTGGACCTCACCCTATTCTGAGCAACAATTCATCCTGGGGAAATCACTATCTCTACCGCAGATTCAATGGCAAAGAAGAAACCTTGTAGGAGGGATCTGGGATCCAGGTCCCATTTTCAGCTGTGTCCAGCCTGCATCACCAAGCACTCCTTCTGGGGACCAAGATTCCCCAGGGTAAGCGTATCTGAGATCCCAAATTGTTTGGAAATTAAATGTCTAGTGGTGTCATCTTTATCAACAACAGTTTGCTTGTTAGAAGTTGCAGAAAAATCAGATTATAACCTGGGTGTTGAAACAGGCATGTCAATTTGTTTTCCCTCCAGTTGCAGTTTACTTAAGGCAGTTTTCCATTTTCATATCTCTCTTCATTCTCAGCCAACATAGTTAGTAATACTCTTCATCGTTCATCAGTATCTTTCTCCAGCTGAGCAGTAACAGCTGCCATATCGGTGGTATCTGAGAAATTATCTGTATCCTCCAATAACAGGGTGTAGCAAATCTGGACTCATCCTCATCCTCCACTGATCTATCAGAGTCTTCTTTGTCTCTTACAGGTTCCCTTCTTTGAAAAGGACAAGTCTTTCTCTACCAGCTTTCAACAGCACATCACCTCTGTCTCCTCCAAATCCGCCATCTTGGAAAAGAAAGGGCCAACAGTGCCCCCTTCCAAGAGAGGAATTTCCCTGTGCCCTGGCCAAATTTGCCCCCATTCACTAAAAATACCACCAACACCTTAATCTGGTTCAAGGTCAGTTGGCATTCATCTGTATCACGCTCCCCAGGGTTCTGCCTGAAAATAGGCAGAATTTGTCTAGCACTTACCGGTCAACAAAACAAAATTAAACAAATATACTGACCTGGATGTGCTCTTTAGCAGGAATGGGACCTGGAATTTTCAGGTCACCCAACTGCTAGATACCATTAAAAGGCATGACAGCCTTAGCCAGATTTAACTATAAATTTGGGTGATCTACTGTTAGACCTTTAGTAAGAGTCATTGAGGCCAAATTCCAGGCCCAGCTACTCTATGGAGCAGAAGTCTTGGATTCAAAATCCATGGAGAAATTGACAGTACCACTATTCAAAATGCTAAGGAAAATGCTAGGCCTTGGACCTGCCTGCCCAGCTTCCAACATTAGAGCTGAACTTGGCATTCCTAACATTAACACCATGATCGAGTCATGAAAAGTAAACTTTGGCTTAGACTATTAAGATTATCCCAGTCTAGAATATTAGTACAATGTTTAGTAGAAAAAATGGTACAACCTTGGATACACAGATAATTTCTGGTATTCTGTAATATCCCTATTGAAAAACATAATTTACAATCACTAAAAATACACTGAGACAGGGATTCAGATTAGTTTAAAGTACAAAATAATATATCACCAAAAGAATAATTAACTACTGGAAAAACAAAGGCGTAATACACATTAGGAATTCTGCATACTCTAATTGGTTTGCCGCTAATAATTACTATTTTGAATTCAAAGCCTTCCTAGATACACTTAAGCAATAATGCACAAAAGGGGTTTGTTGTTGTAAGATTTACACACGCCTTAGGGTGTGGTGTGTACAAGGCTCACGCAGCATGTGGAAATCTCACAATACATCCTCTGGAGTGTATTATTGCAATTATAAATGAATGAAGAAAACAAAAAATAGATTCTTAAAACAAGATAACTTTTACACTCCCAGAATGCAATGTAATCTGCAAATTGAAATGCACATGTAGTAGTTTAAATGTTATAAGTCATCACAATGATGATAGCTACTACAAAAATGATTGAATAATTGGAATTTATTGAAGGAAAGTAAGTGATTGAACACAAAATAAATCTAATATGTGAACTCAACCCCAGCTAAAAGTATTTACTTTTCAGGTTATATAAATAGGAATTTGGCATTGCCTTACTATCGGCATAAAGAAAATAGAAGATACTGTTTGTTAGGATGAGCATCATATCCTGGATTAGGTAAGTAATATTAAGATGGCTTTGGTGAAAAAGCAGTTGTGGATGAACTGTATTAAGAGAAATTCCCTTGTAATATAACAGGCATTTTTTTTTTTTTTTTATAAATTAAGTCTTAAGAAACAGTTCATCAGCTTAAACTGGTGGACTAGATTGTCATTGGTCATGTTCAGGTGCCAGTCAAGCAGGACAAGTGGGGAGGACTAGGACAGAGAGGCTCCATGTCCTAACAGCAATCGCCAAACAGTGATCACCATCAGAGCGAGTGTACATCACTGAAAAGCAAAATGGAGATGTACACTCCCAGCGACAAAACAATAACATGGGCAAAACCCCAAAATATATTTATGTAGGGGCATTGCCCACACCCCTTACTTTACATTAACTCCAGGGGAGTGTTGAGGAGGCACCAGAAGAAAAAGAAACTCCACCCATGAAGTACAAAAAAGTACCCCTACCACACTTTAGCCAGCCATATTTATCCACTGGTAAGGTATAATTGATTTGTCATATTAACTGCTTTCCTTCCCTTCTACTCCTGGCTTTATTTATGCTACGCTCCACTGCTACTCTATCAAATCTCCTCCCTCCCATATCAGTTGTAGACTGTTGTTTGTTCTAGCTACCAAAATACTGTATATTTGATTTGATTTGATTTGATTAAATCAAATCACACCAGTCATCATGTTTCATTTATCAGTATGCGACCTGTAAGTCCTTCCTGTCTCATATCAATGTTTACCACCTGCGGTCACCCTATGTGGTACCCTTGTATGTATATCCAGCCTGTATCATGTAACGTGTATTTCACGTATATACTGTTATTACCTATCTGTGTTTGTACTTTAAGTGTTTATGTCACAGGACCTCCTTGTGAATGAGTTTGCTCAATGGAGTTTTCCTGCAATAAACTTGAACTTGAACTTGAACTTGAACAGCCACCCTCACCACCACACCACCACGGACAGCTTGGCAACACCATGTCACACTACCTCCTACATATGTTTTTCCTTATCCTTCCCCTTCTGGTCACCATCTCGTCACCGCTCGCCATCCCTCGCTACCCTTTACCTACATGCACTTCATGCCACCCTTTCAGGGTAGCTCACATCATGGTGCTGAAATTGTCCTCATATCTGAGTCACTCAGTTTCAGTCATCCATATAATAGTATACTGACAGAGAGAGAGATAACAGGAGAGATTTGAAGCAGATCGGTACAATAGGGAGTGGAGAATGAAAAGGCAGGGATTGGTGGACAGGGATACCATCACAGAAGGGATAAAGAGGGCACATGTCAAATGCCTCATTTTGCTACTACTGTGTGACAGAAGCATGTCAGCCAGCAGTGTGTAAGCAAAGCAAGGAAGAAGACAGGGTGGGGGACAAAATGGGGAGGAAGGGCAGTTTAGTGTCAGTTGGATGCTGAGTTTGGCTACCTCCTGGCATCAGATCTATTGATTTAATACTAAAGCTTTTGGCAGTGGGGCTAAGAGATATCAGTTGGGGTTGTCAGTAGCAAGGCAAAGTACAGTGTTCATTTGTTAATGCAGCAGGAGCAGAATTGCTGCTGGTGCTTTTAAAACAGGTAAAGTTTATAATCTGCATCTGAGGTTTACACACTGGTGTTCAGAGGGATAATGAGGTGCACGCAGCTTGGAGTTCAAAGCTTTATACCCTACAGAAGTGGAGGGCTGGAGCTCAGAGCATGACTCCAGCCACAAGGGTTTTGGGGACTGGAGCACAGAGGCAAGGCTGCAGCTAAAACAGTTCAGGTGGAGCTTGACTGGGATGCTTTCTGCTGGGCCTTGCACAACTGAGGCCATTGGAGTGGGGAACTTTGTAGCAGGCCTTCTGCTGGGCCACATAAAATGGAATACATTTGAGGCTGAACCCAGTTGCACAGTGCCTGCCACAAGTGTGCTCATGTGCTCTGGCATGGGCGGGGAGGGGGTCTAAGGCCAGTAGGGGTATTGGCAGCTTGATGCTGATTACCTGTACAATTGGTGGTGTGTGCTTTCATTGCCAGCCTGAGAATGGGCTAAACATTGCCAGAGAAGCAGTCTGGATAGTCATGGCATGGGGCATGAAACTTCACCCTGGGGTGATACAGGCTGCATTAAATGGGGGCTACAGTGAGGTGGTAAAAATGTAGCAACATAGGCAGCTGTCCACACAACATATTTTCAGAGTGATGCAAGCTGCATCAAAGGGAAATAATGGTGATGCCAGCTGCTTCAAGATAGATAGCAGAAGTGATGCAGACTGTTTTAGTTAGCAGCTGGAAGGGTGATGAGTGACACAAGCAGTGACAAGTGGCAGGTGGCATGATGTAAGCTGTATCAAATAAAGAAGAGGATATGACACAAGCTGCTTCAGAATAGTGGGGCAATAGGCAAGGTGATAAAGGATGGAAGCTGCATCAACACATGAAGCAACCTGCATTAAGGTGGTAGGTGGGTTTCCACCCAGATAGAAGAGCAGCTGTTGAGAGGGCTTACATTGGGGGCTAACATAACAAAGGAGAGTTTACGAGGAGAGTAAGACTACTGGAGCAGGAGCAGGAGCATTTAGGCACAGGCATGTAAAACAAATGTGCAGTAGGTGGCCTGGTGGCACTTCACTGGGTAGCTAAGCCAGCTCAGTAGACTGAACAGAGGCATTTCAATGGGGAGGGAGCAGGGTGAGAGGGTGTCCATGGAAAAAAAGGAATAAAGGGAGCAGGGGCAAAACTGAAGTAGAAACAGGAGCATCCAAGAAATGCTTTGCAGAGTGTATTTTAATCACATTTTCACTCTCCTTTTCAAGTTTGACAAGCATGACTCCATGGAAATGAGCAGAATAAGGGCTACAGCAGAGATACACATGGGTGGTACAGTGGACATGGTCGAAAAAGTGATGGCCATGATGGTGGAAGTGCAATCATTGTTGGAAGTGCCAAGGCAAAAAGAGACACCACAGAAAGATGCAGTAGAGAATAGAAAAGCCCTATGGGATGGGCAAAAAAAGAAGAAGCAAGTAAGACAAGCCCATTGATTTTACTCTACAGGGTCATTGAGGGTGTATGTGCAGGAGATGATAGGAGGATAAGGGGAAAGAAGAAGAGAATTAAAAGGGCTCCTGCAGGAGTTCAAGGAGAGAAAGGAGGGTGCAAGACAGGAGGGGCAGCAGAGGGATGGAGGAGAGATTCCAGGGGCAGCAGGAACACTTGATCAGTAGGGAGATACTTCAGGGGACCATGTGCCATAGCAAAAATGGAGAAGATCTGGAAAGAGGAGGGCACATATATTTTTGAATTGGTGGACAAGGAAGCCATATGCAAGTTAAAGGAAAAAGGACAGATGCAGAAGACAGAAATGGCAGCAGTGTTAGTGATGTTGGGGAAGCAGCCAGAGGTAAAAAGAATAAATGGAAAACTATGCAGGCATGATTGACTGGCTACACTTATTTCAGTGCCTTTCTATTGTAAGCAAAATCCAGAGCAGTCCACCCACCTGTTAGTATATTTTCTAATTGTGTGCAGTATATATGAGCTGAGAAGAGGGATTTGGAGGCTGCATTATGATGACAAGTTCAGGCAGCAGATGGCATTCCATGAAGACGTGGTGGGACACCATGCACCCAGAAGCTTGGTCTGAAACCATGACTGTACATCCTGGATGGGGTGGTCATACACAGACAGGGACACAGAGGAGGCAGTGGGCAAGGCAAGTTCTGTTAGGGTTACAATAGAGTGCAAAACACATAGACCAAGGAGGCAGTATAACTCAGTGGTTTAAGGCTCTGAGCTATAAATCTGGAGACCTGGATTTGAATCCCACAGCCCCCACTTGCATAATGTGTGACCCTGAGCAAGTCACTTAACTTCTTTGTGCTCCCAGGTTGCACCTGTAAACAAGCTTTCAGCTTAGTGTGTCTCACCTGGTTAAACAATTGGGGAAAAAAATGCCATTGTAGGCATGCATGCTCGAAGTATGTAGGGCTACAGCCATTGGTCAGATGCAGAAAAAGAGGATGGTGCAGCCCTTTTTAGGGGAGGGCCTGGGGAGCCAAGCGGGGTTTCAGACAGAGCAAAGGGAAGTGGTTTCTGCCTCCCAGATAACTCTTGATGGGGAAAGCAACAAAAATTTCATTCAGGGTACTGTTGGCTCTAATTGGCAGCAAAATAAAGAAGCAAACAAAAAGTAAAGCGGTAACTGATGGAAATGTTGCTGATACTATTTAATGACACAGAGCTGCAAGATACTAAAAGAAACTGGTGGAGCTAAATCTGGCTCTTTTGCATCGTGTGGCATGACCCTTCATTAGGAGGCGGAGCCAAGGGATCCATGGCTCACTTAAATAATCCACTCTTACAGGTGTACACATAATTTTAACAGAAAATCAAAACAAACAAAATAAAATAGAACACCCAATCTATAGGAATATATAGCAAAACGTATTTAAATGCCAAAAGTGCAAAATGCATATATTTATGGCTGACCACAGACATCATAGGAGGTAGTATAGTGCAGTGGTTTAAGGCTCTGAGCTGTAA
Organism: Neoceratodus forsteri; assembly: GCA_016271365.2. Classification (NCBI taxonomy): domain Eukaryota; kingdom Metazoa; phylum Chordata; order Ceratodontiformes; family Ceratodontidae; genus Neoceratodus; species Neoceratodus forsteri. The sequence continues at coordinate 1,198,722,920 of CM028131.1, read as the reverse complement.
ACCTGGAGACCTGGATTTGAATCCTACAGCCCTACTTGCATACTGTGTGACCCTGAGCAAGTCACTTAACTTCCTTGTGCTCCCAGGTCACACCTGGAATCAAGCTTTGGCTTAGTGTGCCTCGCCTGGTTAAAACAATGTCCCTTTGTCATGGCAGTGAAGGAAAAGCAACATGTGTGTGTCTTACATTTTGCTTGTACAATTGGCATGCTTCATCAAGAACACTGTGCATTACTACAGTTACTACACTGTGCATTACTACAATGTGCTGTTTAAATACCCCCATCTACTAGTCAAATTCAAATGCATTCAGACTCATGCAATCAGCATCTGTACAAAACGGATTAAAACATTTAAAAACAGCATGGCTGATATAGCCAGGTACAAAACTGAAATAGACATTTTCAGAGACGTAATCAGATGTGGTACATGTACAGTAGTAACTACAAAATGGAACACATATGTAGAGCCATACATGTATAACATCTATCATAAAGGGATACCATATGTCAAGTATGCACACAGTGTAACATGGCTTCCAAAAATCTAGTCATAAATATATGGGCCCGATTCACAAGCCCTTAGATTGACCCAAGGTGCCTGTGTCAAACATAAATGATGCAAGGGGCACCTTGAGTCAAGAATGCCCAGGAGCTATTCAGAAAGGCAGCCTATGTCAAATGCAGGCTGCATGCATCAAAGGGGTCTGCCCCAGCCTTGTGCCACAAAATGGGCTGTCGGTATGGTGCTAGGGGCTTGCAGCAGATCCAGGATGCCATGACCCCTTTTCAGTATTTACAAAACCATCTCAGATGCCAACATTATAAGTGCCCTTAGACTAGCCAGAGCTGGTGTAAGGGTACTTAGACTAGTCCTCAGGAGGGTTCTGACATGTGCAGCAATGTGCTGCGGTCACCACCATTCCTTATTCCATTACATTCCATACATAATCCCTGATAGTCTAGCAGTTCCCCTCCCCAGCCCAGATCCCCCATTATGAATTTATAAATTTGTATAAAACATATCTCCTAACCCTGGTAGTCTGGCACCCCTAGCCCTGATCCTCTGTTATAAGTGTTAGTACTGTTCATAAATAATATTTATATGCCCTGGTGGTCAAAGTGGACCACCCCAGTCCCGATCCCCATTAAATGATAGTCCCATATTCCTGGTGGTGTAGCGGACCCCTCACTCAGCAGTACTCCACCACCCCTCTATCCCCCAACCTGTACCCAAACTGACAACTGGCACAGCCCACCACTCACCATCATGGCCAGCAACAACTGAGCTCTGAATGAGTATGTACTGTATTCAGTATGCACTCAGTGATTGTCAGTCACTGAGCCACATACTGAATACAGTACATGCTCATTCAGAGCTCAGTCAGCAGCTGGTGGTAGTGGTGGTGGTGAGGCTGTGCCGGTCGCCAGCTCGGTGCGGGGTTGGTGGGCAGCAGGGTGGTAGGGCACTGCTGTGGGGGTCCACTAGACACACCAGGAATATGGGATTATCATTTCACAGTGGATCAGGGCTGGGCAGTCCACTAGAGGGGGATCAGGGCATGGACGGGTGCTGGAGTATTAAGGTTAGAGAATATGTTTTATACATATTATATATTACATAATGGGGATTGGGCTGAGGAGCTAGACTACCAGGATTATGTCGGCGGAAATGCAATGCAGGAATCAGGGCTGGGAGGGGAGGCACAGCCATCAGGGACTGCTGTCCATGGTCCTGTTGCTGCATGGCTGCCCCATGACTTGTGGCACACCTTCAGGATCACCCTCTGTTTGGTGCAGTGCCAGGGTTGGCGTGAGCCATGAGACTTTGCCTCTAGGACCCTACCTAATAGTAAATCAGGCACAGGTTCCTGATGCATCAGGACAAGAAGCCGTATCTGAAGAGCTTGTGTTTACCTTGTGAATGGGGCCTATAATGTCCATATTTAGACAAAATTATTTTTCACAAAAGTGCAGCATACTAGAACCCTCATGTTTCTAAAAATTATTTTGAATACCCCATATTAGTATACAGTGTGGTACCACAGAAATGTTTTTGTTGTTAATAATTTTTATTAAGTATAACAAATAACTGGCTGGCATTACAGGAGTATGCATGAAGGTGCTCTAAGCGCAATCCTTAATTAAAAGTTATACAATGTAATACAAGCATAAATCCAGATTTAACAGACACACCGTTCAGCAAGAAATGTCACATTATGAAAACTTGAACAATGTAGGAATGTCAGGCATGTTGTAGAGACCTTGCACACTGGTTTCTTCCCAGCAGGGGAGTATTTCCCTCTCGCTTCTAGGCATGCCCTCACACAGGATCCAACTAACAGGCCAGGGGGTGCATGGGGTCTTGCCCAGTGTCAAAGGATTGCCCCATATATATGGGTAAACACAACTATGTACACATGCAACAAATAAACCATTGGTAACCTTAGGACGGGGGAGTGCAGTGAGGGCAAGTAGGCGGCTCATGTGAGATAAAGGGCAACAAAAATGTGCCCCATGTCAAGTAGGTGGGCTGCAGCAAAGGCTGGAGTTAATGAAGGGCTGCCATCGTATGGTGTAGTTCTCCTTTGCACCCATTGCTATGCTTGACATTTTTTCGTAGTTGGCCATTAGGCTCAGGGAGGAAATAAATTCCACTGGGATGGTCACTCATCCGTGTCACTTGGTTAGCAGAAGTCTTTTGCTAGGGCCCTGGCCACTGTGACCCACTGCATGGCAGGGTCATGATGGGGATGGTTTACGGGGTACAACCCAGGAGCATTGCTACAGGTGTAAGTTGAACCTGGGGTGCCACTGTTTAGCAGACGTTGAGAACCTCACCCCAGAAAAGGGTTATCCTGGGGCATTCCCACATAATGTGATATATGTGAGCCCTCTCCTGCCCACATCTCCAGCAGTTATCCTCCTCAGAAGTCCCATCTTCTTTAGCTTTGCGGTGTAATATCACCTCAGCATCATCTTGTTCATTATCAACCTCGTTCTACCATCCCTACAGGACTGGTGTATTCTATATCAGTAATCTGCCCATTGTGAGTCTGAGATAAAACACTGAGCTTCTACACTCCCACTGTGCCTTTGCAGACAGGGTTGGGTCTGGGGCCGAATCTCTAAGTGCTCTGTATATGACACTCACCTTTGTGGTTTGGGACTTGATCCAAGGGGACTTCTGAAGGGTGCGCCTGTGTTTGTATCTGCTTGAGCAGTCTTATGTAGTGAGTGGATGATGTCCCTCATCTGCAGGTATTTCTAAAACTGAGTATTGGTCAGCACATATTCGGTTGTGAAGGTTTGGAAGTCCATCACGACCTGGGACCCTGCTATCAATAAATCGTTAGCTAGACAGACACCTTTGGCTTCCCAATCTTTCCACGGATGAGTGAATTATCAGTTGTGATTCTGGGATTGTTCCAGAGTGGGATGTATTCCCAAGAAGTACTACGGCAACCTGCAAGGTTGTACTCTTGTTCCAGTACTGGTAGGAGATGGACACTGTGGGGAGATCTGTGCAGATGTTTTTGTCTGAGTACAGCTGATGTGCTGGTGAGGAGCACTGCTGAGGAAGCTGCCAATGTGAGTCAGACAGGGAATCTGCCTTGATGGGCTGGAACCACTGGGTTCTTTGGGTCTTGATATAGGCCATATGTTATCTCTGAAACCAGAGGAGGCACCAGCCCCCTGCTCCAATGCTGTCTGTGCTTTTGTCGACTGAGCCCGGGGGGCTTCTTCCCAGAGGAAGTGACCCACCAAGGTATCCATTCTTGGAACCATCTCGAGTAGATATGAATGGGGAGATGTTCTGAGAGGTGGAGCAGCCTAGGGGCCAGTAGCATTTTGACCAAGTAAATTTTCCCTGCAAGAGAGAAAGCAGGACCCCCACCATTCTGTCTCACCCGCTGGGAATCCAGAAGTAGGGCCCAGTTAATGTCCACTGTCTTCTGCAGATTGTTATGTGGTGTGATACCCAGGTAGGTGATACCTTGGGGTGCCATTTGAGCTCTGCCTTGTGGAAGTCATCCCGGAGCAGGCTAGGTTGAGAGGGAGGACTTCCGTCTTAGTCTGGTTTACCCTTAGGCCAGAGACCTTGAAGAATTGTGTAAGCAGGTTCAAGGTGGCTTGTATGGCCTCCAGGGGAAGGTCAAGGTGACAAGAAGATCATCAGCATAGGAAGGTCTTTACAGTAGCCTCCACAATGCAGATTCCAGGGATACTCTCATTCTCTCTTTTAGCTATGGTAATGGGCTCTATAGCCATAACAAATAGGAGGCGGGACAACGGCACCCCAGTCTAGTGCCTTCTGACAGGGAAAATGGTGCAGAGCTGATGTTATTCATTAGAACTTTGGCCGTGGGTGAGGAATACAGGAGGACACCCATGCTCTGAAGTCTAGGCTGTTACCCATGGCTTTGAGAGTGGCCACAAGGTAGAGCCAGTCAACTGAATCAAATGCCTGTTTGAAATCCACTGCCAGGGCGACCAGCGCCTGGGGTTTTGATTGGTGAGATGTATTAAGATGAGCAGAGTTCTGTGGTGATCTGAGCCTTTCCTAACCTTTATAAACCCAGCCTGGGCAGGGTGGATAAAGCCCCCTAAATGAACTTCAAGGCGACTGGCAAGAATTTTGGCCAGTGTTTTGGTGTCTGCTTTGATTAGGAAACTGGACCGTAAGTGCCTAGGGGCAGTAGAGTCCTTGCCCTTTTTGGGATCACCATAATCAATGTCTCTCTCACGGTGGTGGGCAGTGTCTTTTCTCTCAGGCATCCTCAAACAGCCATTTTAGGTAGGGAGTAAGGACTTTACTCAGGGGCTTATAGAAGTCTATGAAATTCATCCATACCAGATGCCTTATGAGAGCTAAGGTCTTATATAGCTTGCTGTATCTTGGCCTCTGAAATTGGGACAGCCAGAGAGCTACTAGCCTGGGGTTGAGGTGGGGTATGGGCAACTTATCCAGGAAGGCGAGGATATCTTCATGGGCTGATGGGGTGAGGGGATGCATACAGGTCTGCGTTGAACCAGTCATGATCCCATTGATGCCCTCCTGAGGTGGCTCATATTCCTTCTTTGTCTTTCAGGCCAGCTATAGTTCTGGTGACTTGTTTGTTTTAATCCTGTAGGCCAGCAGCTTCCCGGACTTTTCTCCACCCTTCCAGTATGTGCTGACCCTTTTAGTGCAAGCTCAACTTTCCTATTGAGGAAGTCATTAAGCTGTACATGGGTGTTATTCAACTGTGCCAAAGTGAGGGGTCCAGGGCTCCTGAGCAACAGGACTCATAATAGTTTTCTAGCATATAGGGTTGGATTTCTAGCCTTGCTTGTTCAGCTTCTCTCTTTTCCTCCTACAGGAGGCATAGGCCATGATATGTCCCCTCAAAGTGACTTTATAAGCCTACCACAGGGTGGAGTCCAAGACATCCTTTGGTCATTGGAGCCCAGAATCTTGAAGACTCTTAACCGACCCACTGGAGAAGTAGGGTAATCCAGCAAAGGGATCAAGCTGCCATGCTAAGGTGGGGGCTTCAAGGGCCATCCTAGTCTCAGTTCCACCGGGCATGACCAGACACCACAATGGGATGGGTAATGTCCTCTTCCACTTGTCATGCCCTATGTAGGAAATCAACCATCTGTCCAGTCTGCTGGCAGAGCCATGCACTGGGAAGATAAATGTGTATTCCTGGCCCCTGGGTGTTTAGTGTGCCATGGATCGAGGAGGACATGCCCCAACATCAGTGTATTCACTGCTTTCTTGGCCTGTCTATGTGGTTCTGGACTCCCTCTGCTGCGGTCTATTGAGGGTCTGTTACTAAGTTTTAATCACCTCCCATCGGATCAGAGCAGCCCATCCATTAAAGTCCCCTAAGGTCTCATTTACCCATGGAAAAAATGGGGTTGTCCGAATTTGGGGTGTACAAATTAACTAGTACGAACCAATCTTCAGGGATTTTCACCTCAGTCATGATCCATCTACCCTCTCTGTCATGCTTGGTTTTGGATATCTCTCAATCCAAATCTTTGTGGAATAATATTGATACTCCTTTTCTTTGCTCTTGCCACACTGTGGACCTCTTATCCTATCCAGCCCATTTTGAGTTTTCTGCCTCGAGGAGGTCAGCTTGGTCTCCTGGAGGAACACCATGTCGAGTCTCAACTTCTTCAGATGGGAAAGCACAATTTTCCTTTTGTGGGTGAGTTAAGTCCCGAACGTTCCAGTTGATCAGGTGGGTCTCCATCGGGGGTTGATATGGATATGTTAGACAGAGCATGACTGAGGGATACCTTTCTGTAGTCCCCCTACCCTTCAGTGGTGCAGGTGGTTCCACCTTATGCCTTCTCCGTGTATGGTCCCACACAGCTCAGCCCCTGGTTTCCTATTTGGGCATCAGCATAAAATAACATATCAACAATATCATGGCATAACATGCAAATAAAAATATGTACATTTTTCCAGCCCTTGGACATCTACCCCCAGGTGTCCCCACCCCTTCCTTTTCTTCCAGAGACAGCCATTGCACTCAAACATCGGTCAAGGAGACCGGACGTATGCAACTATCAATAGGAAGACTGTGTCCAGTGGGACAGCTGAGGGTGCGTGTGACTTAGCAGAGTACTCAGCTCAAGGTTGCCCACCACGGTGAAGCAACAGAAAAAAAAACTGTGGTGGGATGAGACAAAAGCTCACCACTCAGATAGTGTCAATTTACTGCATTGTAACAACTTATTGCTAAACCTTTAGGGAGTTTGAGTGGCACTCTCCAGGTACAGTGAACTGCCTGAGGTTACTGTCTGCCCAGAAGGGGACCTGTGTATATATCTTGCCGGGGTCAGGAAGGTTGTCTTCTGAGCGATTATAGAGGGTACCCATGTGGGTAGCCAGATGAACCTCCATCCCCGGACTAGCAACATTAATTTTGCCATTTGTTGAAAAATTTCTTATTTCTTTTTTTTTTTATTTCTTCCCCCAGCCCATTTTGTGTCCTCCTCAGTCTTCATGTTTCTTTCCTTTCCTAGTCTAGACTCCAGGTTATGTCCCAAAAAGGGAGGAGAGAGACAAAGAAAGTCTAACAATGGCTCTCTCCCAGATAAGGGCGAATGGGGGAGGGTCAGGACCGACGGGTCATTTGATAGACAAATATAGCACCTCAGCATGGGGAGGGAATCACGGCACTAAGAAGGCAAATCAGAGGGCTGTCCCCAGCTCAACTATCCAGCCATAATTACTGTAAAGTCCCTGTAGGGATACTCACAGGCTGGGTCTGTAAGAGCAGCAGCTGCCTCCCAAGGCACAATCACCCTCCCGCCTCCCCCCACCCCTAGGCGACCCTCTCTCTCACACCCAACCAGAACACCACAGTCACAGTGAAAAATAAATTCCAAAGCCCTTACTTGCTGGTGAGAGAGGGGAGGTGGCATGCATGGAAAAGGGAGGAAAAAAGGAAAGGAGAGTAAACCGGAGGGGCAGGGACACCAGGAAACTCGGGGTCAGCCTGTGTCAAATAGCTGGTATCTGTCCCTTTAAATTTCTATGCTGGTGACAGGTGGCACATAGGAGGTTAAAGGCCATGCTGCCTCCATCAGCCCCTGTGGCCTGTGCACAAAGAAAGCCTCCTGTTGTGGGACCCTATAATTAAAAGCAGCAATACAGTATTAAGCATCGGAGAACCCATATTACATCAGGGCTCTTTGTCCTTCACTGTTAGCGAGCGATAGAGAACACTGGGAACAAGCTACCCAAGAGTCAATGCCATGCTTCATCACGCAGTTGCTGGCCACTCTGTGCCCTGTTGGAGGAGGGCCCTCAAGTGAAGAAAGGGCCTCGGAGTCAGCTCCTCATGGGATGACTATGGGTGGATCAACGGATGGGTTCCCAGGCCACTCACTGAGCGTGGAGGTAAGAGTGACCCAGAAGCAGCTGATAGAGGCTGGGATGTATGTTAGGCCCTGTGGTGGATCTTGGGGTAGGGTCGTGTTGTCTTGAGGATCTTCAGAACATAGCATAGGATTAGCCCTCAGAATGGTGCTGAGCTCACCTTGGCTGGAGTGGAACTCATTGCTGGAGCTGTGGCTTCTTGAGCAGAGCCTGGGGCCTTGAATGGATGGTCTCCTTCCTCCTGTTTCCTGTATCTGACCCGGAGCTGCAACTTGGGTGCAGGGAACCATGGATCAACCTCTATGTCCAGGATGCAGGGGTATAGGAGGGGTGGTATTAGGAGGTGGCCGTGCCAGCTCAGCATGCCGCCTGGTGTCATGTCTCCATTGTGGGCAGCTTCCACAGCCCTGTTGAATGGGAGGGCTCCCCAGGCTCTTCCAGTCCAGCTGGGAGGTGATGCTGGCAATGAATTGTTCTGCCATGGCAGGCACATCAAAGGACCTAGGGACCCTCTGATGAGTGATCCAGAGGACTGCTAGATATTGCAGGGTGTAAGCAAGGCCCGTGGCAACACAAGACCTGTGGGCTACAGTGAAAGCCCTCTGATGCTCTGAGAGCTCCTGTAAATAGCAAAGATTTGAATATGGTGACTTTGCCATATGAGTGATTTCTTCATGCGGGCAGCATTTAGATGTCCTCCTGGTCCTTATAGTGCAAGAAGTGAGCCAGCAGGGGACTGATCCTTGCACCCCACAGGTTTAGGACCCAGAGGCGATGTGCCCAGTCAATTTCCACAGAGCTGTGCTAAGAAAGATAGAAGCCTCGGAGGACTTTTGGAGGAATAGCATACAGTTTTGGCCCTTGAGCCCTCCAGGAATCCAACAAATCTCACATTGTTCCTCCGGCTGCTGTTTTCTAAGTCCTCAGCTCACTGCCATGGAGATGGATGGTGTGGTCTTGTTCACATATATGAGCCTCCAGTTGGGTAGCCTGATCTCCTTCTGCTAAAATTTGCTCAGTCACATTAGCACGATGTGAGAGGGATATTAAGTCTTTAGTGTTGTGCTGGCCTGTGATCTCCAGTTTGGAGATTTTTCTAAAAAGCTTGTCAAACGTATCCCTAATCTCCTGCAGGTTGGAGTCATTACTAGCAGGGAGGGACACTGCCATCTCGGGTATTCAAGAGAGGCTGCAGGCTGCCCTCGAGGAGGAAACTTCACATGAAGATTGTAGATCCCCAGGTAAGGTGAATCAAAAATAAGTACCCACGTAGAAACAGTTCAGTAAGCTATAGAAAGTGGTACCATCAGAGAGAGGTTAGAGGATCTGTAACAAGTAAGTTGCAGGATATCAGTAGTCTGAGTGGCAGAGCTCTAAATTCAAGCAGCCATTCCTGTTGATGGTTGGCCACGACCCCCGGTACCACAGAAATGTAGCACAATTGATTTTATAAGATTGCATAATTTCAAAGAATGGCAGTAGACACAAAATGTATACGACATACTGAATTTATAAAAAAAAAAAAAGCTGGATTTATGCAGTCATTAAGTCCTTTACTCTCCCTTGCCTGTGGTTCAAAGATCCCCAAACTTTCTTTTTCCCAGTCCTCTGCTCACAGTTACCACCCTGGGTCTCATTACTTCACTTTCCAGTTCAGTAAACATAAGTTTGTGTTCAACATTCTGATTGGCTAATATATGTTGTACAATAGGATAGGTACAATCATTGCATTCTATGGCTCTGAGTTGTTCTCCTATATACTCTAAACTTCCTTATTGTATGCCAAATATAATATGCACTATGATAATATGCACATAATATTCACTAACATGTGCTGTATGCCAACTATAATAAGCTCTTCTGCATATATACAACTCTTATTGAGTAGCACCTAATACAATCCTTAACTAAGTATGTTTTGTTTGTGCAAGGATTAACAAAGATTTATTATTCTTCAAAAGGACCGTTACATTTGCCCACTTATGATTTCCAGTGGGCGGTGGTAAGACCAAAGAGTGTTAGGTATTTTAGTTCAGGGAGAAAACTATGAACGATCTTGTCCTGTACTGTAGTCAGCTATCTGTACACCATTTTGAGGTATTACCTATGTACTTTTTAACATTTTCATCACCCTGGAGTATACTCCAATTGTTCTTCAGAACTTCCCTAATCCAATGTTCTTGGGTACTATAGTTAGGAAACTGCACAGATGTCAATCCTGATCATTTCTCTATTTCTAGGTACCAAAGTAGTGTTCTGATCTATATTGTCCACTTCCCTTACAGCAGAGCTAATCACCTCCAGCAATACACTCTTTCTCTAAATTGCTGTATATGGTCTTCCTTCTTCACAAGATAATCCTCCCTCCCCATACAATTGTGTTATGTACAAATCAACTGGCACTTCAGAATGTTTATGGGGACATGTTTAGGAGTGACAGCTGTTAGCTAGTAATAAATTGTTTCTACCTGTGGCTTTGAGAACAAGGTGGTCCTCCTATTCCTTCAGCCATCTTGAAAATGTTTAAATCTAGGAAGGTGAATTCATGTCTGTGAACATGGGTCTTTAAGTGGAGATGGAATTCACACACTCCAGCCACAAAGCAGATCTGTTGAATTTTATTTCTGTCACCCTCCAAACAATGATAATGTCATCAATACAGCGACATCACAGATCCAAAAATCGAAAATATGGATTTGTGGCATTGCTATACAAAACATCTTGTCCTACACTCCCATTATGCAGATTAGCATAACTGGGGTCATAATGAACCAGTCACTGTTCCTTTGATTTTTTTGTAATAACTCTGTTGACAATGGAGTATATTAGATGTTAAGACAAGCTCAGCTAGTTTTACAAATACTGGGTAAGCACTTTTGATAGCCCTGTCTCTTCTCTTCTCTTCTCTTCTCTTCTCTTCTCTTCTCTTCTCTTCTCTTCTCTTCTCTTCTCTTCTCTTCTCTTCTCTTCTCTAGATAGCAAAGCCACTTGCCTACTATCTAGATAAGAGAAAGGGCTATCAAATGGTGGAATATTAGTGTATAGAGATTCCACATCCAGGGCAACAAAGAAGCATTCTTCAGGCATATCCAGATTCTCCTTAAGATTCACTACCTCCATAGAACCCCAGCTGTATAAGGGTGAACTCAGTACCAGAGGCTGCAAAAGCATTTATATACATAGAAATGGGCTCTGAGCCAGTCATTGCCCAAAATGATGGGTCTGCCAGGCGGGATCTTGGGTCCTCATGCAATTTTGTGAACAAGTAAATTGTAGGCACAATAGGAAAAGCTACATGTAATGCTTTATATTCATTTTCAGTAATATAGCCCTTGTCAAATCCTTCACTTAATACAGAATCTATCAGTTCTTTAAAAATGAAGTACAATTGCCTGAACATTTCTGATAAAAATTCACATCAGATAATTGTCTCTCCACCTTTTATATATTTAGAACTGTCTACAACAATGACTGCACTGCTGTCATTACTGAAGTGTCAACTGCAAGGTTATTTTATGCTTAATCTTCTTGTGCTGTACAGTTACAAAACACGTCGGTCTCAGTTCTGCTATCAATTTATTAATATCAGATTCACATTTCTTCACAAAGACAGGCATAGCTGGACTAGGAGCAGGGCAATAGGTGGATCTTGGTCTGATGGTGAGAGGGCAGTGAACTTGTGTTGATATGCTGGACATATCAATGTAAGTAACTGTATCATCAGATAAACTGCAAGAATAATCTTTGTAAATAATTTTCAGAGTAACTTTTCTCAGAAAGTAGTGTAAATCAACAACAGTTTGAAACTGATTAACATCTGCTGTAATGGTGAACATGAGTCCCGTGTTCAAAATTGATTCCACCGCACTGGATATGGATCTGTTCAACAAATTCATCACTGCAGATGAGTTACCCTCAATTATTGTCTGTGACTCATTACTGGGTTTGAGAATTGATTTTAGAGACAGTAGTGTTCTCATGGCCAGTCAATTAAATACTCTACCCAGTTTATAATAATTTTCATCTCTAATTAATTTTTGTTTAACTTGCTTGATCTGCATATCATACTGGGAAATGTTGTCAATTGCTTTTAAATTTAGCAAATTCTTCAGCAGTGGCTATTTCTTTAAGCTGTCCTTCCTTATACTTGATATGTTCAGAAGCGTTAGGCCCGATTTTCAAAAGGTCACAAATGGCACGCACTGCTTGCACCAACAAGGTATAGCACAAGGAGCACCTTGCACCACACTGTGTGCCATTCCTGATTTCTAGACATGGACTGCATCATTGCACCAGCTGGTTTGTACTGCTGTTGTGGCAGACACACAGCTGTGCTTTGGCAGACAGGGCTTGTACTGTGGTGGTGCTACTATACAATATATTCCCATATGTGAGATTCTCAAGTAGCTGCAACTGTCACAGGGCTTGCCAAAGTTTAGACAAGCTTAGACCAGCCAGAGCTGGTGTAACAGCCCATGCCTCACCACCGGCCATAGCCCAGAAAGGGTCAGAGACAAGCACTGGAGAATGTCCCTGTGAGTCATGAGTTGTGGAACAGCACAGGGTAGCAGCAGTACTGTGCCAGGTAGGAAGTACCCACATGTACACCAACACGAAAACAACAACCATACATGAGGCCAGAGGACATAGCACCTCACCCTGCATGACTTATCCAGCACACCTTTACCTGCTGTTAATGTCTCCTGAGGTGCCACGAGTTGTGATCATGGAGTTTTCCACTGCTTTTGGTGGGAGCTGAATGGGGACATTGGCCTTGCTACTACTCAGGCTTGAACCACCCAGACTAGCCTGGCTCAGAGTAGATCCATGTCAGAGTAACATACACCTGGTTGAAACATCAAGTGGATATCTGTTATGGACATGTTTGCAACTGGCTGTCCATGTAGTGAACAAAACCACAGCTTGGATGTTGTGCATATAGCTGTGTGCATGTTCACAGCCTAAGCAAACTGTACACCTCTGTAATGGGCTGCGTGGCACATTGCCTGTCCAAGAGGACAACAGTGACACATGGGTGAGTGAAACATCCAGTGCCATGGAGGGTAATTAAAAGCAGCCCCATCAATCAATAATGCTGGATGGGACCTCGGCATATCTATGTGACTAGTGATACTGGAGGGCACAGACATACTCTGTCACTGCATTGAACTGGAACGACATTCTAGGGATCTATGGACAATACACAACAGAGCAGTATTCTGTTACCATTGGCACAGCTATGACATGTTGGACCCCATAAATAGCTAGCTATGATAGCCTGTCTGCTAGCTAACACTCTGTATCCAGTGTTGTGCTGTATGCTGTCTTCACCAGTCTAATGCAGCATGCACTACAGAGGTATCCTGTGTCTAGCCCAAGTGATGGTGACACTTGTTATGACTCACTGTAGGAGAGCACCTCACTGTGTACCACCGCAGCCTTGAGATGTGTACTTGTTTGGGTGTGTTGTGGGGGTTCCATCATGTCACTTTTGCTGCCAGATGCCACCAGCAGTGCCATTTTGCTGGCAGTCGTGCCATACTGCACTATGGCATGTGACTTTACAATGTATTGGCACTTGACAGAAGTCCATGTTTTCCTGTTGCTACAGATCTCCATCATAGCCTATAGTTATGTTCCATTGCAGAGGTGGCCAGCTGCTTCCATCAAACCCCTTCCATGTGCCTTCTTTTGGTGTATGGAGCAGTTGTGGCTGCATCAGGCACTTTGGTGCTGGGACCCTCCTGTTGCAAAATCAGGTGCAGGGTCCTGGTACAAAGGGCTCCAGTGCAAGCTGCTGTTTGTTGCAGTTTATGTTGGTCAAGGGATCCCTTTGAAAATGGAGCCCATTGTCTCTTACCAGTGCAGCATGTTCAAGGATCAGTTTATTGATTTCAAGTCAGCTTCCTCCATCAGCTTGTGCCATTTCTGCAGCATTTCTTCAGTGGTCCCATATGCAGGAAGTTTCAATATACAGAGCCTCTCAGCTCTTTTATTAACTTCAGAATGATTTTATTGATTTATGTTGATCTGACAAGTTTCAGAGCATAAAGAAAATTATACAGCCATTGTTAATACTTCTTTTCCATAACTTTTCTCTAAGACTGTAGTTAGATTATTTGTCCATAGGTTCTATAATGTTTTAGCTACCAAGATGCATATAGTTAAGAGTCTATTATGATAGTAAACCTCTCAGGTTCTTGTTGAAATCTATTGTGAAAATGTCATAGTTGCCACCAGTCCAGCAAAACAAATGATGTAGACTTCTCATTAAGAACTAATAATCTGAATTCTTAATGCTATGCGTGATGGCTCTTTGTATGGCAGTGCATTTTCTAGACCACTATCTTATTGGCGCTTCCATGGAGTCACAGAAACATTTACGAGTTGTTATTGAGAACTACTAAGTACAATGGAATGGCTGTATGTAATTTTAACACAAATTTCAACTTTATAATTTCACTTCATAACTAACAGAATAAGAACATTTCAGTGTGCATCTATTCCCCTCCAGCTCACCCCTCCAAAACAGAACAAATCTCTTTAGGGATCCACATGTTGATAGACACATGCAATATGCCAGGGCCACCACATCTCCAAAAATCTATCTTTCTTTAAACTAATATGACTTGTACTCTCCATCCTCTTCAGATCTGTCACTCTGGCCTTCCAATAGGCCAGCGTGGGTGGATCAAGAGATAACCATCCTGAGGTAATGCATTTGAAGGCAACAACCCTCAGAATTTGACCTATTGTCCCACTTTATTGGAGCAAGTTATTAGTATAGGGAATCCAAATATCAAGTCTGTGAAAGTGAATGGGATTAATAAACCTGTTATTTTCCAGATTTCAGAGTGTATTGTCTGCCAGAAACCTTTTATCCTGGGGCTATTCCAAATATATGAAAGTGGGTTCCTCTACTGTCACAATTTCTCCAGCATGTATCTGTGAATGTGGCATAAAAGTGTTTTGTTACTACTGGGGTGGGAAAAACCTGACCTGGACCTTCCAATTAAATTCCTCCAGAAGGAGATGCAGTTACCTGCCAAACTAGTTTTATCCATTTTGCCCAGTCAACAAGGTCTGTTCTGACTCCTACCTCTTGTTCCCACCTTTGCCTCTGACTTTCCAATGGTGGGTTGATGGAACAGGAGATTACTGAGTATAAATCAGAAAGATACCTGGAGAGGGCCCTTAGGAAGGCAGTAAAGAGAAAAAGATTCCAACGCTGTTCTTTCCCTAAGAATCTGGGAGAGAATTCCTGGGGCTGATAAGAAGTGTTGGATTTGCAAAATCTATAATGGTCTTCCTTTCTGAGGGTGTACTTAGTTTGCAACTGGGAAAAGGAGAAATCCATTACCTCCCATACATTGTAAAAGCGTTGTCAGCTTTTGATTAGCCAAGTAAATATGATCCTTGTCTAATCTGGGGATAAAAGAATCCTCATGACAGATTAGGGCTAAAGGTCCCAAACCCAATGGGATTTTAGTAAGTTTGTGTAGATGGGAGAGATACGCAGGGAATGTTTAATCCACGGGTTGTCTGTGTGAGCCCATATATGCTTAGAGAAACTGTTTGTTGGTAGGTACACAGGGCCCAGCTCCTCAAGAAGGCCTCCTCTAATGTGAACAAGCCAGAAGTTAACCATTGTTTGACCCAGGTGCACAGCTGGGCACCTTGATCTGTGAGTTAATAGCGGAAAAGGTTTGGGAGGCTAGTCCCCCCTTCACTACATAGGGGTCTGTATCTGTAGTGTCCTTTTAGCCAAATGGGGCAGGAGTTAGACAAATTAATTTTTGAGTTTCTTTATTTAGTTGATTCAAAAATGTTTGGTATGGAAATAAGGAGGGTTTGGAACAAAAGCAGTAAATGTGGCAGGATGTTCATTTTAAGGGTCTGGATCCTGCCATATAGTGTGAGTGGTAGAAGATTCCATCTAGCTATGTCGGCTTGTATTGCCTGAAATTGTGTCATATGGTTATTTTAAATAATTGTGAGATGTCCACAGAACCCTTAACTCCTAAATACCTGAAAGTGTTCCTTAGGGCCCATTTAAAAGGCATGGTCTGCTTAAATGCTTTGGGGAGTCCACTAAGATCATGGCTTTGAGTTTTGAAGGTTAATATTATAACCTGCTAAGGATCCAAACTCTTGTAAGAAGTTCAGCAGATAAGGTAAGATAAGGTAAGGAATTAGGTGGATCTGAATATAAAGCTCATTTCTGTCCCCCACCACTGTGACTCATCTTATGTTTACATTAGCCCTTATAGAAACAGCCATAGGTTTCCAGTGATAAGGCAAAAGTACGGGGAGAGGGGCTGGGGGAGAGGACAGCTCTACCTGGTGCCTCATCACAAAGGAAAATGGTCTGACAGGATTCCATTCACTTTAACTAGAGCCTCCAGAGTGGAGTGTAACGCCTTTCGGCTGCTATAAATTTGTCCCCAACCCAAATCTCTGCAATGTAAGCTACATAAATGGCCAGCCAACTCTGTCAAATGCCTTTTGACATCCATACTGATAGCTATTTGAAAAGAGTTATTATTGCATTGTGCAGTAATGTTAAGTAATCTGCAGATGTTATCCTTGAGATAGCGCCCTGCAATGAAGCCAGTTTGGTCTATGTATATCAAGGATGATTAAGATAATTGTAAGCAATCTGCCAGGATCCCCATGAAGATTTTAAGATCTACTAGTAGGAGCGAGATAGGTAGATATGAGCCACACTCCTCCGGGTCTTTATTTGGTTCCTGTCATTACAGAGATCTGGGCTAGGTTCCAAGAGGCAGGTACCCCCTCCCGAACCAGCTTTAAATACCACCAAAAGTTTCTCTGTCAGTGTAGATGCAAACTGTTTATAAAATTCTGATGTGAAACCGTCAGTGCCTGGTGCGTTACCGTTTTCAATTTCTTAATTTTCCCAAAAACTTCCGACTTAAAATTGGGGCACCAAGGACTCCTTTGCTCATCACTTAGTTTCAGAATTTGTAAAGCATTTAAGAATTGTAGGGAATATTCAAGTGATCTGGTCCTTCCTCTGCTGCATAAAGTGAAGTATAAAATGTTTCAAAACACTGGGCTATTCTCAAGGGGATGTAGTAATGTTTCCATCAACTGGATCTCAAAGTTTAAGAACTGCCTATTGGCAGCCTCCTTATGGAGTTGCCAGGCAAAAGTTTGACCTCTCGGTTTCCATGCTCATAATATTTTTGTTTAGAATATCTTAACTGACCCTCCATTTAAGTGTCTAGTAACTTGTTTAATTTACATTTTCTTGGTCCAACTGCAAAATTATAGACTCGTCTAACGTTCTTTGATATTGGTTTTCTAAATCGCTATCCTGTATTCAAGATCCAATCATTGTTTTAATCAGGTTTTTTAACCTGGGATGCATATGTAATGATTTCTCCTCATAAATAACACTTTAAAGTGTTACCCCTTGTCCTGGCACTTGTATCTCCTGGGGGATTAGTCTGTTGAAGGTCTTGGTAGCTTCTTTAACTAAGGAAAGGAATTTGTTATGTGTCAAAAGGCTGACATTCAGTCACCAAAATGTTTTGGATGGTTTAGGGGCCATATCTAAGTGGATAGAAATAGGAGCATGGTCAGATAAGGTTATGGAGTCTATCGAGGCTCTGGATAGCTTTGAGATCCAAGCGTGAGACTGAAAAAAAATCTGTGTGGGAATACATTTTGTATTTAGGTGAATAATAAGAATAGTCTCGGGCTCTAGGGTGCAGAAAACACCAGCGTCCTATTAAAGCTAGTTCTGAGCACAGTCTGAATAACACTTTCTGTGTCCTAGACGGTCTCTCAAAACTCTTTTGACTGCTGAGTAGGCCTTAAAGGTTATTTTATGCCACTGCATTATTCTGCCCTTGAGCACAATTTTTCTCTACTGCTCTAAGTACTGTTTTGCATCCGGCTGTGGCAGTGAATTCTCTACCAGTATCAATAGTAAAGAATGGATTTCCACCCACTGGATCCTTAAAGCCTGATGTGTCTTCTCTGTTCTCACCACCAGTTCCATCCAACATCATAGTCTGTGAGTTTGGAGGCTCATGCAAAATGCTAATGGATGAGAAAGCAAAATGACTATTGCTAGGTCACCCAGCCATGTACTATGGTGCTATTTAACTGATAGTTACAATACTCCTTTTACTTCTATAACTAAGAAAACTTGTGCATGAATAGCACACTGTGGAGCACAGATGCAAAACGGTTGCACCAGGAGAGAGCTAGGTGCTTCATAAAATCAAAAAAACTGAACAGCAAAATAGAGCACCCACTACTGCGAGTATATGCAGATTTATTAAAGTGCCAAAACTACAGAATACATAACATTAATGCTCACCACAGACATCATGGTGATGAAGGCAAACCAGTGTGGTGCCGTCTTAGTTTGCATGCATACATTTTGACAGTAGCGAAGCAAAGATGAAAACAACAAAACTCAAGGTAAAATACAATAAAGTTGAAGGTTAGGTGTATCTAAACATGTTTAACATTGAAGAAGTAAAATCACTAAATCAGGGCAAAGGGGAAAATGTGGGTGGAATGAAAGGTTAAGTATTATGCAGCCATAAATATTAGGTGCATAAAAGGAGAACAAGAATACAAATGCAGAGATGTAAACATATGCAATACATGTAAATATGAACTGTACATGAAAGATCCAAAACTAAGTCTGCCCCACATCCCAGTAGCAATGCATAATGTAAGAAATGCTAGATGTATTATCAAAATCCTTACTAATGCAATACTAGAAGATTATATTGCTACAACATGAGGGCAGTGCAGGAGGTTTATACCTGTAGAAAAGCAAAAAGGTGGATGCTGTGTGTTGCAGTCATATATATTAGGCACATTCACAAAGTAGAAACAGAATATAATGAAAAAATGAAGAATAATTGTGAAGTAAGAAAGGGGGGTGAGGAAGGGAGAATTCACCTTTAATTTCCCTTTACTACCTGGCTTAATCAGTGACATTTTATATAATAAAACCATTTTGTGTTATTACACTCTTCCTTTTCAGGTAAAGAAAAAATGTACTTTACTTTAACTATGCACCTGGTGCATATGGCTGCAGCAATCTTCATTATTTGGCACTATTCATCAACACAAGCTCTCCCTGTTTCTTTCTTTACATTTTTCTTAATTTTTCTTCATATTCTGTTTCTACTTTGTGAATGTGGTTAGTATATATGGCTGCAACACACAGCATCCACCTTTTGCTTTTCTAATGGTATAAAACCTCCCCCCTTGCACTGTCCCCGTGCCATAGCAATATAGAGAATAGTGTATGAGCAACCATACTCAACAAGGCTGTGTTTCAATTGAGGAGTTGAGATGACAGCATATGAACCTCGAGAGCTTTCATGCTGTCATCTCAACCCGAGATGAAAACACATGCCGAGTTGTATGGGTGCCCATATTTTATTTATATAGTATATGGTTTTCACACAGATTGACAGCCCTGCTGAGTAGAAAACAAATCTTGTCATTTCTTTGTTCTGTTCAATTATAAAAATAAAATTTACAGACTTTTGAAAGTTAAAATGTACAACTTTGGGCACTGGGTGGTTAGTAATTAGCTTGGTGTGGAATAAATGAGAAGTTTAAAATTGTATATCCTTTGAACTGTGCAGAACAGCTGTTTGGAATGCACGCAGCACTTTGAATGCGCACAATGGTTTAGAATGTGCACAACAAGGATTTTGAGTAGGTTGATTTCTATACAGAACAAAGGCAAACCATATACTATATCTTTCTTACATTTGCATTAATAAGGATTTGGTAATACATCTAGCATTTTCTTATATTACACATTGCTATTAGGATGTTGGGCAGACTTAGTTCTGGACATTTCATGCACAATTCACATTCACAATGTATGCATACTCTGGCCTGGATATTCAAAGGGTTGCGCCATGCTTAACAGGGTTCATTGCATGTGCAAGTCCAAAATCGCCATTCTCTGCGGATATTCAGCGGGAGGCAGTTCGCCACTGGCATCAGGTTGCTCAAGAGAGCAATGCAAATGAATGCATGCTCAACAGGAGGGAGGATCCATGCATAACCTGCAACCCGATATTCAGTCGGGTTGTGCAGGAGTTGTCATCGCAACCAACCTCGCCTGCACAACCTTGAGCCCAAAAAAAGGCCGTTGAGGGCCACCCACAGGTGAGCTGCTGCATTGCAGGGCGCAACACAGCAGCTGCCACCCTGGCTGGCCCCAACTCTTTCCCTGTGCCCCCCACCAGCCCGATCGTGGGCATGGCGTGTATGAACCCCCAGTGCCCGATCGGCGGGCAGATATAACCCCAACCCAAATATCTCCCTGTTGGTCCAGTGGACGTAAAGCCGATCGCGGGCAGAATCATCACAACCCCCAAACATCTCCCTGGTGTCTAGTGTCCCCCCACCCACGAAGCCCCTCCACCCTGCTCCCCGCAGCTGGCGGCGACAGCATCCACCGCCTGCCGCCCGCCGCCCGCCGACTGACTGTCGGTGGGGCTGCCGCCCATTGGTGCAGAGCTACAGCCAATGGGCTTGCAGCCACAACGGTATGGGCTGCAAGCCCATTGGCTGTAGCTCTGCACCATCGGGCGCAGCCCCACCGACAGTCTGTCAAGGGCGGCGGGGCGGCAGGCGGGTGGATGCTCGCCGCTGGCCATGGGGAGGTGGAGGGGCTCATGGGTGGGGGGACACCAGACACCAGGGAGATGTTTGGGGGTTTGTGATGATTCTACCCGTGATCGGGCTTTACGGTCCACTGGACCACCAGGGAGATATTTGGGTTGGGGGTTACATTCTGCCAGCGATCGAGCACTTGGGGGTTTATACACGCGTATGCCCGCGATTGGGCTTCGGGTACGTGGTGGGGGTGTTATATGTACCGTAATGCCCGCAATCAGGTTGCATTGTGCTGCCGGTCCTCGACGGCTGCTGCCTGGCAGGGGTGGCCAGGCGCAAGTCCTCGGGATCGCGCACCTACATGCAAATGGGGTTGAGAATAGATGCAAATGGCCCCTGCGCCTTGCATAAATTATGGCCCCATTTGCATGTCATCTTTGAATATCGGAAATTCCATGCATGGCTTAATGGTACAGCGCCACCGCAAGTTTAATGCTCATCTCTGGCAACTGGCGTGGCGCAAGTTCCATTGGCGCTACGCGCAAGTGTTGTGGCTGGGGAGTGATATTCAAAGCGAGCGTTAATAGCCCAATTCTTTGACTATCACCCCGGCCACACCCCTGCGCAACTATTTTGAGCAGCACAAGGGCTTGCTCCTCAGAATGGTGCAGTTTGAATATCCAGGCCACTATGTTTATAGCTCTGCATTTGTATTCTTGTTCTCTTCTTTATGTGCCTCATGTTTAAGACTGCATTATACTTAACTTTTCTTTCCACCCACCTTTCCCCCATTTTTGACATTTTGACTTCAGCAATTTTAAACGTGTTTAGAAGCAGTTACACCTTCATTGTTGGCTGCTGGCCAGCAAGATCCAGTAGCTGAGGGAGCTGTTGGTGAGGGTGGTGTCCAAAAGTAGGGCTGTATCAATGGGTCAACATTACCAAGGATATAAGGGAGGGCTTACAAGTATAGAAAATATTTTGGTAAAGTTACAATGGTGTGACGTTTTAGCAGGTTGAATGGGTGGGCAACAATGACCTGCAACTTTATATAAATGTGGCTGGGGTGCACAGGCAAGATGCATATTTCCAGGGCAGGTGGATAGCAGACGAATGGCTGGAGGCCTGGAAAGAGACAGGACTCACCAAGGATATCACGTTGCTGGAGGTGCTGCCAATATAGGTAGCTACAGTGGGGGGGTGCAGCTGTGGAACTAGAAGACATTTTTTTTGCACAACAAGCTGGTGGTGGTTAAAGTTCTCAGTAGACAATCAACAAATTCAGGGACTGTGCTGAAGGTAGTATGGTTTTTGGTGCTCAGTGGGTTGCAGATCAGCATGTCATTTAAGGCAAAGCACTTAGAAGGGGTAAAGAATGTGTTGCCTGATAGCCTTTCTCATCTAGAGGTGGACAGATTCTGGAGGTTGGCATCATGGGCAGATGTAGAAGGAATGGCAGTGTCTTCCCACTTCTGGGAGGCTGGGTGAAGAGATCCCAGTTGCTTTTCCAGAGATCTTAGTTGACAGAGATTCTGAGGACATATGAGGGATCCTGGAGGAAATTTCAAGAGATCATGGCAAAGGCTGGCATGGAGGTAAGTAGGCCAATAAGGATGGGGCAGGTCACATGTTTTGTGGTAGAGCTGTGGAATGCAGAGAGAGAGAGAGAGAGAGCATTATATGGCATCCAGCCATTTGGTGGCCCTTTTGCTGATTAGAAGGTTAAGAGGTTGGAAAGATCCATGCTGGTCCCAAGTGGCAAGAAGGAAGTTAAGAGGTTGGGAAGATCCATGCTAGTCCCAAATGCCTACAAGGATGATGCCAAGTTGGCAGAAAGTAAAAGGGAAGAGTTCAAATAGCCAAAGGCCAATCACAGAGAACCTTCTGTGCAGGATAGTGGGGGCACTGAGAAATATTTGTGTAACATACTATGAGGCAAGTTTATTCAAGGCAATGTTTCTGATTATGTTTCATAGCACATTCAGGGTGAGCAAAGTCATGGCATACAGAGAAAGGAAGGTTAGGGGCTAGACATTGGCACTATAATGATGTGGGAAAGAACATTACAATTGCATCTGGATAGATCTAAAATATCCCAAAAGGGGAAAGGTGTGAAAGTGGATCACAAGCAAGCAGGACAGGTTGAAATTTGTGTCAAACAGGCATTGTCAGATGTTATCAGGATAAGAACAAAAGGGGGAATCCACTGTTTATCATTGGGGATAGGAAGCTGGTTACCCAGTACCAGATGATAACAGTCCTGTGGAAGGCAATGGTTTTCATAGGAAGGATTCAAGGATATTTGCATCCCACTTCTTCAGAACTGGGACAGCATCAGTGATGGCTGCCAGAGGCTGATTGCCAGCAGAACAGATAAAGGGAGTGAAGAAATTGGCATCAGGATATTAGAAGTCCTATGTGAATGAACTGGTGGAATAATTTGTTTTGTCTACTGTAGAACCAACACAAAAAATGTCTGGATATGCAGCCATTTGTTCATTTACTGGGCTGAGAGAAGAGCAGCAGTTTGTCCTGGAGGGTGACAAAGGAGATTGAATCTCAGGGCAGTGAAGGTCCTATGGAAGGGCATCAGGGGCATGTGGTGTGGCCAGCTAATACCATTACTTATAGATATGAAGGTGAAGGGTCCCTAAACTGGATATGATTGTGATACATTTGGGAGGGAATAATTTTGAGGATGGGCAATGAGTAGATATAATGTATGAAACAAAAGGGGATCTAGGAAGAATTCAAAACCTGTGGTGAGGGGTACTGCTGGGGTGGTCCGATATACTGCCAAAATGGGTTTGGTAGAATGCAGGGAACCAAAACATGGGGGATGCATCTAAGAAGAGGCTGAGCAGAAAGGGCGCAGCAATGATAAAGGAGATGGAGGGTATTGTCTTATCACATCCAGATATTTTTCAAGAGTGTGTTGGTCTATACAGGCAAATATTTTTTGAGAATGTGCTAGTCTACACAGATCAGATGTGTTTATTTGCTGGAAACTGGTTGGGATATTTTCAATCTAGAGCTAGAAGGAGCATTGGAACAGTGCTGTGGGGTCCTAGATGGTGGGAGCCCAACTTCTGCCACAATAGCAGGAGGTGGGCCAGTGGAAGATAAAAGAGTAAGGGGACAGTTTAAGAAGGACACATCCTGGGTGTGCACTTAAGCTGGGGAAGGTGATTTTAAACTCACCATGCCCTGCGTGTGCATTCATGGGTGGGGGGGGTCAACAGCATGCTCTGGTGTGAACTGGAGCACCACAGAAGGAGGCAGCAAGGGTTGCACAGAATATAAGTTTTTATTTTTTTTTTTTAATGAGATCTCAGATTACACCACCTTTTAGCTTAAAGCTCTTTTACAAAATGGTCCATGTCTGAGCAAAACAGATAACATTTAATAATGACAAGATGGGACAAAAAATGACAGAATACATAGAGAGCTAAAAATAGTAGTCCATTTTTTGAGAGTGACACTTCAATTATAGAATTTAGTAAATGTAACTCAGCTATGAGTAGCCAGGGAGCTTTGTCAAGGATATGGAAGGAGCAGGGGTGAGAGGGGCATGGGGGGAGGGTGAGGTGAGTAGGGGATAGGGTGTGGATGAGGGTGGTGGGGAGGGGGCAAAACCTGTTTTGCATTTGGTGAACATGTTGAAATCTGCATTTTGAAAAAGTTGGAGAAAATGTTTAAGTTTGAATTTCAGAAGTTTGGAAAGTGATTAGTAACATGTAAGATGAAATAAATGAAAGTGTATGTTTAAGTTGGTTCAATAAAGTCTGCCAGCTGAACACCCAACACTGAGTGATGGTCTGTTTTTTGAGGAGAAGGGGATCCAGTTACAAAAGGGTTCATTGGCTTAAACTGGTAAACTAGATTGAAACTGTTCGCCTTCAGGAGACAGTCAGGCAGGAGAGGAAGGAGTGACATAACAGGAGATATGAGAAGCAGGTACTTACAAGAGGGGGCAGAGAATGAAGAAGACAGCAAGAATTGGTGGCTGGAGAGATCAGCACAGATGGCATAAAAGGGGCATGACATTTGTTAGCTGACTCTTTTCACCACTACTATTTGATCCATTCTCCTGCTTAAGTTAAAAGGCAGGAATCTAAAAATGGAAGCCAGATTGGCCAGGTGGGGTATACTGAAGGTGGACAGCATTGATTAGCCAGGCCCAGAAGTGTCAGACATGGAAGTTCCAAAAGAACAAAAAAAAAAGGGTAGACTAGGCAGAGGGGGGAGGACACAGCCTGGGTTTGCACCTAGGATGGAGAAGATGATACAAACCTCACCAGCCATTGGGTATTCATTGGGGGAGAGGTGCGACAGCATATTCTGGTGTGCATTGGATCACCACCGAAGGAAGCAGCAAAGGTTGCTTAGACTATAAGTTAGGGAAAATGTTTAAGGTTGAATTTTGAAAGTTTGGGAAGTGATATGTTAAATCATATGTAGGCTAAAAAAAAAAGAAAGGAGGATGTTTAAATTGGTTCAATAAGGTTTGCCAGCTGAGCACCCAACACTGAGTGGTGGTCTGTTTTTAGAGGAGAATGTAATTCAATGACAATAATTGTTGTCTTTATAACATCTTAAAACATGAATTAATATCTTGACATAAGATATTAAGATAATATATTGAAATAAGCTTTAATATCTTGCCAGGATCTTAAAATATTCATATTGTAAGATGTACTTATTCTTTTTATAAGATGTAATATTCTGAAAATGAGGACGGTTATCATCTTACCATGTTGGCACTTAATTCACCTAGTTTTAAAGGAAAAGAGCTGGATTTTCCGAAAAATGCCACTGGCAGAATTCCTTATTTTGAGCTGTGGCTGTGGTATCCTAAATGTGACAAAATATCTGAATGCTATTTTCAAATGTTTTGCCACATTTACACAGTGCATCTGCTATAAAAAAAAATGATCCATGCATTCTCATAAGACAGCCAAACTGCTCTAAGTCCTCACAACCCTATATCCATGAGTGCTGGTCCCTGTTCCACCATGACCAGCTGCAGTCTTCACCACCACTGCTTGCAGAACTTATGCTTAGTGGAACTGGCACTGGCATGGTGGACATTTTTCTGCTCCGCTGCCCCACATCCCATTCTTCTCCTGTTTTTCTTCTCATCTTTTCTACATGCATCAACAACACATACATGCCAGAGGATGACACAATTCAGCTACCACTGGATGCTAACAATGTTGACTCACAATAGTGGTTGATGATTCTTAGATGTCTATGTAACATGCATGCAGCATGCCCAGTGAATGGATAAGACACTGTGCTCTATGTGTTGAAAGGTGATAGTGAGTAGTGCCACCAGCAGCCCTCCCCCACGACAGATCACACTCCACCCTATTGAGACACCTCATGCCCTTGTTTCTCAAACAACAGCCTACTACACTTGTCTCTCATTGACTGGCTGGCAAGCTCACACACACAAACAAAACGTAAAAAGATTGATTTTTGTGCCCTGCCATACCACTTGTACCCACTGAGAAAATGACTTGTCAAATACTGTAAATCCTTTGAAATCCCCTTGCACCTTTCACAGTTTGTTACATTCAATTTGCCCTGCCACATGAAAAAATTAAAAAATATTGATTTCTATGCCCTGCACTACACTACTAGCACTCAGTAAATAAAATAAAAAGAAAAAGTCAAGTGAATCTTTTAAAAATCCATGCTGCAACTTTTCTCAGTCCACTAAATTCATTATGCTTTCTCCTATTGCAGACCCTGAGCTGCCAGTACAGGCTTACATTGTGCCTCTCTCCTGTGCAACTCAATTTCATCACCCTGTCTGAATCTGCAGTCAAATGTGTTGAAAATTAGCTTACTGGAATAGAAATTCATAATTCTGTGATGATTTTAAATGTTTCTTGATCAAGAATCATTCTTTTTCACATAGGAGCTCCCTTTCTGCCACAGGTTCTTTTCCTATGAGACAGTGATGGAAATGACACTGAGACAAGTTCAGTGTGAGGAGTTCTTGATCTCTAGTTTCACTGATTGGCTGCTGCAGTTCATGTAGCTTGACTTGGAAATGCTCAGTGTTTTCCCTGTAAAGGTAGACAAAAATGCAGATTTTGGCATGTTCACCAAATGCAAATTCTACATTGGATCACCCTTACTACAACCCAAACCCATGTTCTAAACAGGTAATAAAACATTATCTCAGTAGAGTAGATAAAAAATGCACAACTAAATAAACATTCTGGTTTACTGGTCCTAGCTTAGTTATAGCATTACATCTCATACTGTATATTTAGATGCAATTACGGTAAGGTTAGGGAGAATGAAATGGGAATGTCCAGGCTCAGCCTTCTCAAGAGAGACATATTTTGACACACCAAGTTAGGGCATCCAAAGCCTTGTGGATTACTCAACCTCCAGAGCAACACACAAGCAAAATGCAAGAAAAGGGCCATATTCAAAATGAGAGGAGTGCAATCTTTTGGGAAGTCAAACAAGCAAGACATTGTCAAAACCATATTCACATACATCTGAATTATTGAAATACAGAACATGTGCTAACTTAATGCTTTGGTAGCTTATAAGTCACTCAGAGAAATGGTCTGAGATCTAAATCTTCATTCAGCCCTTTGGGATTTAAACTTTCTTGTTTATGCATCCATTTACTTTCCTGCTGTAGGATATGTTGAAGTCTGTGCCTACATTGTTTTAAAGGTGCTTTCCATTCAAATGCTGTGGATTTTAAATCCAGACAGTTAAAACTGTGCATCTCCCAAAAGTGGATGCCAATGGTGGTATTCATATAGATTTTTTTGGGGGGGAGGGGCATATGTGTACCTGTATCCTAATCTTCAGATCATGCACAGTCTGACCTATGTAAATTTTCTAGCAAAAGCACCAGAAAACATAGTTTATAAAAGAGGACAGTTAATGACTTCTGTAATGTCAACACTCCTTAGTAAATGTGGCAGTTTTAAATTTGTCACCCTGTTGTGCAAATGTGCACACACTACATTTAACATATTTAAATAACCCAGTAAGGAATGGATTTTGCCAATTACAAGGTCTCTCAATTTGTTTGTTTTTTAATAAAAATTGAATACGCACCAATTTGTCCCTCTCATTAGGCCTTCTGTTGCTTTTCTTTTTTTTTTTTACTGTTTACAGTGTGCCTGAGTTTGACTCAAAATATAGCTTATCATCACTTGTGAGAGTGCAGGACTTGCATAACTTATTCATGGTTCTGCCACTCACGTTTTATGGTGTTGCTCTCTCCCACTTAAAGATATATTACATTTCATATTTTGAGTCAGGTCATCACATATCCCATATATACAGTATACTGTGCTTCTCATTGAGTGGTTCGAAGTTAAATGACCCCTGGAGTCATAACTAGTTACAGCACTAAGAACTGTTATTGTTCAAAATGCATCACTGGTAGGATTAAACATTGTCAACTCAAGACACTGAGAGTTTCTGATTGACATGTCATGACATGGTACAACCTGTCACTGCGAATCACCATATACATCAGATTGAATCAAACAAAATAAAATGGCACAGGAAATAATAATGTACACAAAACAGATGAAATACATTACATCTGTTTTGTGTACATTATTATTTCATGTGCACTTATCTGGTAGAATATTGTAAATTCTATGAAATTCTTTTATTTTTCCTGGTGTGATGACAGTCAGTCTTTATGATTTTGACTTTTTGTCTGGTAAACAACATAAAACATTAGTCCTTGCCAATGAGTAATCCCAATGTTTAAAGTGCTGTTTCATTCTAGCCTTGTAGATGTTGGTACTGCTGCCTTCGCCCTCTAGTGAGGCAATATTATAGCTCATTGATAGGGAAAATAAGCTGATAAAATGAAAGGGTTCCTGAAGTTCTCAAAGAATATTTTTGCATACAAAATAACATATTATATGAGGGGGGTTACCATTCAAATTATGGCATGCAAAGTAAAATGATATGAGAGGATTTAGTTCTCTCTCTCTCTCTTACACTCACGTGCACACATGCACACTCACATATTCATTTTAGTCTGCTGTGGAGCTGTGCCAGTTGTTATAGCTAAATGCCAGGCTGTCACCACCAGTCAAAAACAAATAGTTTAGCAGCTATAGCTCACTCCTGTCTTGTGGTCTGTGTATGTTTAGTTGTGGCAGCTAGGTGACAGGCTTCCAACACCAGTCTACTGAAATATAAAAATACGTTTTGTGAGCATTCTCTTTCTCACTCCACCCTCCATCTCTTCGTCTTGTATTTTAATGATCAGAATGCAAAGATCTAAACTTCAGAGGCAAAATGCTGTACCCAGTAGCACCCTGGATCTAATTAGCCTACACCTCCTAAATGTTATTCATGACACTGGGGCTGACCAGCATGCTGCTGTCACTGTTTTATATAAAATTATTTTTCATTGCTTTTTAATAAATATATTAATTGGGTACTGTAGGATAAGGAACACAGTTCATTAATTGAACTGTAGCCTAGAGGGATGCTTTCCATGCAGGGATGCCACTTTACTGATATCACCAAGTTCCAGAACTAATAAGTGAATAAAAATGAATATTGAGTGGGGAAATGACACTATTAACAGCTGACCATTAATAAAGATGAAATATAACTATTTCAAAATAAACACACTAAAGTATATATAGGGTTTTAAAACACACATCATACATACCCAAATGTCCAACTGCATTTCATTTTCATTTTTATTTTATACCAGAAAGGCACGTGGGCAAAATTGCCCATTTACACAAGCGTCTAGTTGTCCAGTGGTAACAGAAGCTGATAAATACAATGTGTAACAAACACATGGTTATAAATACACAAACAGGGACACATACATGAAGCAGGACAATTAGGCATGAGCACAGGATGAATTATATGCAATGAATGAAATGCATCTCTTACAATGCAGGAATAGGCCAAAAATGCCTTCTGTATAGGAAACAAAATATGTACAGCAAGACTATACAATACTGTATGTACATTATCACAGAGGTGAACCTAACGAGAAGAGGCTGGAGGAGTAATACAGATAATGCTTAGAGGGGAGGGAGGCATGGACACAGTCTAGAGGAGAGGATTAGCAAACATGAGATTATTATAGAAATGGGAACAAGTAGTAGAAAATGTAGGAGTCAAATTTGAAAGGTGCCCTTTAGGTGTAGACTTGGGCAGTATTAAAGAACTGTAATACACTATGTAGGACAGTTGCAGGTGGGTTTATTGAACAGGTGTTCCTGCAGTTTACCCTTAGAAGCACTGAGTGAGGGTCTGCTCACAAGGTTAGGAGGGAGGGTGTTAAAAGTTTGGGACCTCTGTAGGTAATCAGTCCCTGCCCCAATGAGGTGTTGCAGTAAGGGACCCAAAAGGGGATGTGGTAGTGCTCCTAGTGAGCTGGCTGGGGCAAGCCTTCTTGAACAGAAAGGAGACACTGTGAGGAAAGTGGTTGTGGAGGATTTTGTAGAAGAACAATGAAACCATCCAAGTGAACCTGTCCTCTGGAGAGAAACAATGAACTTCCTCATAGAGAGCACCGCTGTGGGTATGATGGGGGAGCCCAGTCACAAATCTGATAATGTTATTGCAAGCCATTTTGAGTTTATTGAATGTGACAGAATTACTTTGTGGCAAGTAGATGATGGATCCATAGTCTAGGAGAGATAAGAGTAAGCTGGATGGAAGTCTCTTTTTAGATTCAGGGATGAGGAATTGCCTGGTCCTGTAGAGGAGTCCTGGGCTCCAGCCTCTGGTGAATTGTGTATAGTAGTTGTGTTATGTGAGGGCCAAAAGAGAGGTGATCATCCAGAGTAAGGCCAAGGTATTTAAATTCTCGGACCCACTCAATGACTATGCTGTCGTTATCTGTGAGGGTGAAGTTGAAATTAGATGCTTTAAGTGTGCTGGCGAATACCATACATTTAGTTTCTTTGGAGTTCAGAACCCTTCCCTGAGCGGTGAACCAGGTGTGGAAGCTATGGAACTCTGAAGCTTGGACAGAAGGGTGGAAGGGTGAGCATCCTTATGGTATGAGGCGTCATCGTTCACATATAGAACTATATCAGTATGTGAATAGATGGAAGGAATGTTGTTAATAAACAGAGAAAAAAGGAGGGGCCCAAGTATAGACCCTTGTGGAACTCCATACAAGACATTCCCAGGAAGGATGACTGTCAGTAAGTATTTTATGGTACCTGAAGTGTAGATGATTACCAAACCAACTGACTGCTTTCATAGAAAAATTCATGAAAGTAAGGGTAGTTTGTAGAAGGTTGTGGTCCACCAAATCAAAAACCTCGGTAAGGTCTACGAAGACCATCCCAGTGTACAGACCTTCATCCATGGCCTTGTAAAAGATGTAAAACATGTAAAAGATAAGGATTATTTTCCTTTAAATACATAATAAAATGATCAATGATAATAAATTCAGGATCATTATTACATGTGATGCTCATTTATCTAGCCTGCCTACTGCAAGGAACATTTCCTATGAGGAGTTCTTTTTGCAAAATGAAGGAATGGCCTGATTATCAGTGACTGGAAAGGTGTTAATGACATCATATTGTTCTACAGGATCGAAGCCCCTTATTGAGGGAATAAGGCAGAAAATTAGCCACACAGTACATATTGATACACAATGATGCCTTATGTAATTACTGTTATACAGCAGAAGGAAGGGTTTCTAAGAAGCTGATTGATCAGTGGCCTCCTTGCACACTGATATCATCCCAGCTCAACATCACTGTATGAAGTCCAGGAACACACATGACCTTTTTACATGTAAGCACATAAAGTTCATTACTACACACAACTTTCCCATTATGTTACACAGTGTTGTTCCACCCCCCCCATCCCAATCCCTTTAGAACTGTTTTAATCCTCTTGCAATTTCCTACATTTCAAACTACATTTTCTTAAAGCAGCTTCTGTTAACAGCTTCACAGAAGCTACCATTTTTGTCTTCAGAGCACTTGCTCACCTTGCAGTTCACTGCTCTGCTGTAAGGGGCCACGCATTCTCCCGTTTTCTCTGTGATTAGGCTTCAGGCAACCAAGCACCTTTCTCCATTTGCCAGTCCCACCTTGAGCAGACAGACAACATGTTGTGAAAAAAAAAAAAACGTTGCTGCCAGTGGCTTCGAAATATACCTCAGCTGTTAGCTTCTAGTACCTGCTCTTCCACTGGCGAATGAGGTAATGCTCAACCTCTAGTCTCCGCGCCTCTATCAGCTTACCAACAGATACTCTCCACAGTCCCAGGGCAGGCAGTGGAACCAGGAACACTTGTCCTAAAAGCAAACTACATGCCACAGAGAGACAGAATGCATGTGTGTGTGTGTGTGGGGGGGGGGGATAACCAATGAACAAAACAATTGATAGGAAACTCACTACATAACAACATGTAGAGGACATACAAGGAATGGGAGCTTTTAAACAGAATTCTGCTTCCACAGCACAAAACCAGCTTCAAATCAAAATGTTTATTTCTTTATCATTATTTTTTTTATAAAAGAAAAGAGCAACTGTATAATAGCAATAATGCACTCCAGTGTGTTTGTGTGTCATGCAGGGATCATATTACATTTCGGGTGTTAGATGCAGTTGGCCTGCGACCTTGTGCCCAGCCACCAGAGGTGTATTGTTATCCCAGCATGACACACACTCTGTCATGTATTATTGCTGAATTAATACATTGATTAGTAAGAACAGAAATAATCCATTCATTATGCCTCACATACTGTAGTCATCACTGTAAACTTAAAAAGTTATGCATTTTGTGTAGTCATTGGTGTGAAGTGATGGGGTGACGTTGTGTAGTGTCACGATTTTTAAACTTTACCAGTGAAGTACATTATGCTTCACAAAGTACGCACTGGAGAACAGGTCACTTGACTAATTTCTTGATCTAAAGGAGTATACTATAGCACTGTAAACACTTCAGCATGTAGTTCCCCAGTGTGCCCATTTCTCAGTGTGCAGTCTGACAGTGAGAACCAATGAAATAGGATGTGTCTCTGAATGCTGAACCATAAGTCTACTGAGGTTGAAAAATTGTAATTAGTGCAGGTATCTTTGCTCAGTTTGAGTGTTGAGACGTTGTATAAGGGAATTGGAAAACCTTTATTAAGCTAGAAAATTTGTTAGCAGATATTTGCAGAGGTTTAACTGACAGTGCTTATTATCAGAATGAAACACAGTACATTGAGCTTAATTTCTTTGGGAAGGGGAAGAGTCAGGTCCCTGTTTCAGTATTGTTTTAGTAAATGTTGTAAACTTTAAGTGCTTTTTTTCTAATAAGTGCAGTTTTTGTTTTAATGGTCTGTGCTGAGTGGCCACTGGCATCCATTTCTGTTATTTTGGAAATTAGTTGATTTGTTTTAATAGAAATATTACACAACAAAAAAAAACATGTTTTTGCCCACTTTATCAGTGTTAGTGGTGGGTGAAAGCTGTGATTTCCACCTTAGCAGAACTTCTGCAAATTTCACAGTTTTCGCAGAAGTTTCCAAACTTCCGCCTGTGGTGAATCAGAAATCTACCAAACATCTTCCAAACACCAGCCACCCTGACCCCTCGACTCCAGAACAACACCTATAGGCTAACTTCAATAGTAATAAAAATTGGTTCCTCATTGCAAAATTACAGTTAAATTATAAAAAAACGAAGACAATGCTATTCGCCTCTAATCTCAATAAGTACAAATCCTCCATATGGTCTATAAAAAATAAAACTAGCCTCTTGAGACGGTCCAACACCGTAAATACCTTGGCATCACCTTGGATAGCTCCCTTTCCTTCTCCTTACATGTTGACCAGGTCGCCAGGAATGCTAGCTGTAAAATTGGCCAACTTTACAGGCCTTAAAGAAGCAGCTCTTAAACTCGCTATCACAAGCTCTGTCTTCTCTGTGGTAGACTATGGCCTTGTCATTTACAATGCTGCCTCTGAAACCACCCTCAAAAGGATTGCTATCACTTTGAACAAAACCTGCAAATTACTCCTTGGTGCACCACACTTGACCCACACCTGTGCCCTCTATTCTCAAATGGACTGGCAAGATCTAGAAAGCAGGATATACTATCACACATGTCTCCTTGCCAAAAAGGCCTGGTACTGTCTAGTACCTTGCTCTGCCATGCTGTTTTAATGAGAACAACTAGAGCCACTACAAGCAACTCCTTTAAGATCCCTTTGCACTGTACCTCACAAGGCCTGAGATCTTTCTGTTACCGGGCTCCACTATGGCTAAATTCGCTATCCTTGGACCTACTTGATTAACCAAAAATTGGTCCATTTAAATCAAAACTCCACACTTACCTTTCCAGCCAGATAAATTGTTCCTGTTTTCCATGACCCATCACTGGCTCTTAAGCGTGCACCAAAACTCTGAGCTCTTATCCCACCTCCTGTCAAGTTGCCTTACTATGTCCCCTTCACCTCCCTTTCTCCTTTCCTCCTCCTCCTCCTCTTACTCTCTCTTCCCCCCTCCCATTCCTCCTACCC
This sequence comes from Neoceratodus forsteri, assembly GCA_016271365.2. Classification (NCBI taxonomy): domain Eukaryota; kingdom Metazoa; phylum Chordata; order Ceratodontiformes; family Ceratodontidae; genus Neoceratodus; species Neoceratodus forsteri. The sequence goes on along the minus strand of CM028131.1, from coordinate 1,198,688,884 downwards.
CACTCCCTCCCCCTCCCAATCTCCTCTCCTCCTCCCTACTACCCCATTCCTCCAACTACGGAGCTTTTATTCCTCCTCTCCCCCCTGACAATGGCTTTGGGCTTGCTGGTTTCCTGCAATAGATCTCAAATCTTCAATCAAGCTCATTTCCCTCTATTCTGTCTCCTCTGTCTCCTCTGTTGCCGTTCCTCCACCCCCCCCGACAATGGTTTTCATCTTGCTGGTTTCCTGCTATTTTGACTCCTCAATATTCCTGTTAAGCTTCTTTTTTCTCTATTTTAAAACCCACTCCTATTTTTCTGATTATTCAACAGTATATTGAACCTACTCCTATTTGTATGATATACAACAGTACCAGCTTGTATTAATTTAATTGTTCTACTTACTTCTTATGTTTATTTTGTATGTAACACCAATTAATGTACATGAATTGTCTTTGACATGGAACCTTTAAAAATGAGCCTTAGCTCAAAGTTTGTAATCCAAGACCTCAATAAATAAAAAAATAAATAAAATAAATGTTGGGTGAAATTTGTGTCCTGTTCCACTCACATATTGTGTACAAAAAACAAACTTTCCCTGGTGTGCAGTGCCCCCGCCTCCCACCTGAAGCACTGCCCAAAATAGCAATAAAATTCCCTGGTGGCTAGCGGTCCCTCCCCCAGCCTGATCACCTGCCCCATATAAAAAAATAATTTCCTGGGGGCTAGTGGTTCCTCCCCCCTACCCGATCATCCACCCAATGTTGACATTATGCCTTGGCTGGTGTCCAGTGTAACCCCCCCATCCGGATCCCCCTTTTAATCAAAATAAGCATTTCTTCTACATGGTCTAGTGATCCCCCATCCCAAATCCCCAATCCATGAATTGAATCAGATATTCCTTGGTGGTCTAGTGCACCTCCACCCACCCCCAACCAGGCAGGTAGTGTCCCACCACCGTGCCCCACCATCTTGAACTCGAGTGGATGACCAGAACTTCCCTCCACTCTCCACTGTGGCTGGCTGCCCACTGGGCTGTCAATGAATGAGTGCTTGCTTATGGCATGTGCTCTTTCATTGACAGCTCAATGAGCAATAACTCTAAATGGAGACAGAAGAAACTGCCCTGGTCACCTGCTCCAGGATTCAGAATGGGGGAGGCAGTGAGACTACCTACCAGGGTAGGGGGTGCACTACACCACCTGGGAATATCCTAATTCAATTCATGGACTAGGGATCAGGGATAGGGACGGTGGTTCACTATACCACCAGGGAGAAATGCTTATTTTAACTACAAGAGAAAGCAGGATAGGGGGGTTACACTGGACACCAGTCAGGCCATAATGTCAACACTGGGCAAGTGATCGAGTGGGAGCAGGGACTGCTAGCCACCAGGGAATTATTTTTTTTATATATATGGGGTGGGTGATCAGATGGGGGGAGGGACCGCAAGCCACTAGGGAATTTATTTTCTATTTCAGGCAGGGCGGCAGTGGACAATGTTTTACATTGGGCAGCGATAGGGGACCAATGGGGGGGTGCCACTAGATACAAGAGATTAAATGGCATTATTTACATTGGGGTGCTGGCAGAATTTCTGAAAAAGTTGTTAATTGGATTTCCAAATTTTTGAGGAAGCAAAAGTCTGACTTTTGTGGAAATGTCACCAGTGGATGTTTTTTTCACATACCTCTAATTAGTGTCAGTCTTTCATAGCCCTATGTAAATAACTGATTCTTTACTGCAGCAGTCACTTACTTGTTTAGGACTGTGAACTACAAATACCATTTTGGTGGGCAAACCAAATCAATCCAAGGCATCCAAAAAAATCATTAAACAAAAAGATGCCACAAACCACACAAACAGAGAAAGTAGTTAAGGAGGCACAACCCCCCACTCCTGCTACAATGAGTTGCTACTGCCCATTGAAAGCCTTTGTGTAAGAGTATTTTATTATTGATCCATCAGTTAATACAGCACCAATTTTTTAAATTTCTTTCAATATGATATTTATAACATTAATAATTATGTATTAATTTTTGTAAATATATTTATTTATTTATTTCAAACATTTTACCAGGAAAGATATAGTGAGCTGGTAACAGCTCATTTTCAGATGCATCCTGGGATGAAAATAAACCACCACACTACATCGCTGCCTGGTATGCCTCCTCCTGAAGCACAGTATACTGTTTTGGAGACTGCACCTCAGATTGAACATAGACAAGACGGAGGTGGCCCAGAGGCTTGTGCCTAAAATGGTGCAGGGTTCACAAAGAAAGCCAGAAGAGAGTAAATAGAAACATGGAAAGTGCTGGCAGAAAAGGACAAGTAGACCCATCTAATCTGCCCTATGTTCCTTGCCTAACACTACGCCTCAGACTCTATTTGGTCACCAGTGTCCCTCCCTCCTCCCTTACCTCTATTTAATATACCCTTGTGCCTATCCCATGCATATTTGAAGCTCCCCTCTGTCTTCATCCCTACCACCTCTTCTGGCAGGCTGTTCTGGGTGTCCAACACCCTTTTCTGACATACAAGTACCTCACAGGGGTAAACAGGGTGAGCACCAGGACCAAGGGGCATATGGTGAAACTGGACAGCAGAGTTCAGGGGGAATGTGAGGAAATACTTCTTCACTGAAAGGGTGGTAGATGGCTAGCACAGACTGCCAGCTGAAGTGGTGGTGGCTAAAATAACAGGGGACTTCAAGCATATATGGGATAAACATAGGGGTATATTAGAGAAGAGATAGGGAGGTGGAGGGTCACCATAGAATGGACTGAGTCTGTGAAGTAGAATAGCAGGGAACACTTGGTCAGACTGGGTGGGCCAAGCAGTCCTTTACTGCTGACAAATTCTATATTTTTATGTTTCTAATTCATAGGTCTCTGCCAAACATAACAAAATGTGCTACAAAAATGGGAGAGCATGCTTTCGCAGCATCTGCTCCAAAACTCTGGAACTCTGTGTCATTATCGTCAAGGCAATTCCAATCACACTAGGTTCTTAAGAAAGAACTTTGAAGATTCCTCATGGGCTCAGATAAGTGCACTTGTAACTAATCTAAAATACATATACTTATTCATTGCTTTCCTCCACAATGCATTTCTGCATTTATTTATGATTGTTGTCTGATATACTCTGAACTCTGCATTTTTTATGATACACAAGTTTTATCAAATTCACTGTTTTATGTTTCACTGCTGCATCACCTGTAATTGCTGTTATCTTTGCTTGTAACTCTCCTGGGTCGTGTCTGAAAATAGGGAATGCTATTGCCTAGTGCACTTACCTAGTAAACAAAAACTAAATAAATCAATAAATTATTTACTATAAAAGGATTGCAAGCTACCTTGTTCACATTGTTAATTTAATTTCTAAATGCCAAAACATTGCCTGCTGTCACATCCTTAGCAGTGTCAGTGGCTCAGTAGGTTCAGCTGGTAGCACAATCGCTTCTGAGGCTGGAAGATCAGAAAAGTCTGAGTTGTAGTCCCATAACAGGAACTTGGGGTTAATCCCAAAACTGCCACTATGGTGCAACATGAGAGGAGGTGCTGCACTTTTGAGGTGCCATCTTTTAGATGAGATGTTAAACTGGAATTCCATCTGCCTGCTGTAGTGGTTGTTCAGATGGACATTAATGATCCCATGGCACTTCTCAAAGAAGTAAAGAAATTTCCTCAGTATCCTGGCCAAATTTCTCCCATTCACTAAAAGTACCACCAACAGCTTAACCTAATTAAAAGTGTCAGTCTGTGTTAGTCCCCCCCCCTCCCCTCCCCCCGGATGTGGCTGAAAATAGGCAGAATTGCCTAGCCCTGCTGGTCAACAAAACCTGAACAAATAAGACTAAATAAAATCGTCACATTTCTTTTTTTTTTTTTATAGGAACAATTTATTAAGGTTTTTTAAGTTTTTAAAACAAGTCAACATAGCAATTATAACAACATATCCAACTTAAAATTTGTACATCAGTAATAATTTCCTTACAGGTTACCTCTTGGCTTCCAAGGCCATGGTGAACAGCATGGATTTATACAACTTACACCCCAGAGGCAATAAACTCAAATCCCCCAACAATCATAACCTAGGAGAATGGGGTAATGCAAAGTTTAGGAATTTTCTCTGTAACACTAATAATAAATGACCACAACAGCCTCAGAACAGGACATCCCCATAATATATGAAATAAAGTCCCAGTATTAGATTTGTGCCTCCAACATAATGCAGAGGTTGACAATCCCACACGAACAGGCCTGGATTGAGTTCGATACCTTTGACACAAAACCTTTTTTTGAATAAACTGTAGCCTTGGACCTGGAGAGGCTCTGTGCTTCTTTTCAACACTTATTCCAACATTCAGAGTACAGAAAATCCTGCAGGTCTAACCCCTATTTTTGCTGATGTGATTCCTAATCTGGGAGGAAGGTTGTCATCAAAGTTTTATAAATCGCTCCTGTATGACCACTAGGTAACTTAATCCATGCAAGAAGTTTTTTTAATTGAATCAGTGTACAAAAGAGAATGGTCCTTTAATAATCCCTTGAAAAGAGCATGTCTCAACTGAAAATACCTCCATTGCTCCCGTAAAGGGAAGTCAAACTCATTTTGAAGTTGAGAAAAAAATTTCAAAACTCCTGAATGAGAATCCAACAAATTAGCCAAAGTCGAAATCCCCCTAGAGGCCCAAGGGGACCATCGTATCGAGGATCCCCATTATGTGTACCTTGGGTTATCTCATATTGGTTCTCAAGAGCCTAAATAATCTGGACTCCAATTAAGCATTTTCATGAAATTTCCCTAATTTTGTCTCATGAACCACATAGGTAGTGTAAAATTATCCAAAAATGTGGTGCAGTCTCATAAAGCAACTGATAGTGGGGTATCACCCAAGACCGACTATATCCACCCACATAGGAATGAAACTGCTTGGAAAGTTCAACCAGTGCAATGTCAGCCTAATCCTGTGTCAAGCATGGTTAGCCCAGGATCATGGCAGTTTCCACCCACCCAGCATAATTTGTGCTCTGAGAATTTTCCTACTAAAACGTGGCATTTTTTCTTGTCAAATGAAATTGAAAATTAACCTATCAATTTTGCTCCACCAACCAGAAGCCAATGAGATGGGCAAATTGCTTAAACAAAAAAATAACTTTGGAAATACCATTAACTTAACTATGGCAATCTTGCCAGGGAGGGTCAGGTTAAGTTTGTCCCGTCTGCTCAGGTCAATCGTAAGAGAATCTAAAACAACCTGAATATTCCCTTTGCACATATCGGAAGGCCTGCTCAAAATATGCATTCCCATGTACTGAATCCCACCTGGAAACCACTTAATATGCTTATTACCTAATTGGGCACAGTTGGAATCACCACCGTAGAGGGGTAAAACTTCCCTTTTTGCCCAGTTTACCCAAAGACCAGAAATCAAACCAAAGGAATCAATAAGTTCCCAAGCCTTAGGTAAGGAAATCTCAACCCGAGATAGGGCAAGAAGAAGATCATCCTCATAGAGTAAGGTAGCAAATGACTTATCTCCGACCTTAATACCATGAATGCCAGGGTGTTGTCTGAGAGACGCATTTAAAGGTTCAATAGCCAGTAAAAATAATAAAGGGCTCAGAAGACAGCCCTGACACATTCCTTGAAATAATGGAAAAGAGCTGGAGAGTAAACCAGTAGCTTGAACTCTAGCCTTTGGAGCAGAGAATAAACATTTTACCCAATACTGAAAACCAGGACCAATACCTACTGCTGAGTGCACATAAAAAACAAATAAGATCATTCAACAGAATCAAACTCCTTCTCTGTGTTGATAGCAACCAAAGCAGCCATTTTAGGACTTCTGTTCACCACCCGAATCAAATCTATAACTGCCCAAATTTTGACACTTTCTTGTCTACCCTTCAAAAAAACCTGATTATGATTTATGGATTATATCTGGCAGCACCCTCTCCAAATGAGTCGCCAAAATGTTAGCTAATATTTTGCAATTCACATCAAAAAGCAATATACTGTAGATCCACAATTAGAACACTTAGTAGGATTTTTACCAGGTTTTGGAAGCACTGTTGTAGTAGCCTCCTGTAAAGAAGGTGACGTAGTTCCTGTCTCATGTATAGAGTGATTTAAGTTCAAAAGCTTAGTGGAAAGTTCTGAAATGAACTCCCAACAAAAATCCACAGTAGTGCCATCTGGACCAGAGGTTTTCCAGGTGCTAAACCAGAAATCACTGTCTTAATTTTGGCTAATGTAATATCAGTCTCCAACATCTGAGCCATCTCAGAAGTTATACAAGGAAGTTACAAATGGGAAAAACTAGAGAGTGCCCAACTGACCCACCCTCGTGCAAGCCTATTTGCCTCAGACTTGAGGAGATGAGTCTCTTGCAAGAGGGCTATGTCGCACTTTACAGAAACCACATATGCCAGGATTTCCTTTCTTTTAATAGGCTGATTCGTGCCCTGTACATTCCATGTTAAAGTCTTAAGACTCGCTATTTACATACAGAATAGAAATTTAGCCAGGTGTAAAGTTGGAAAATATAATAATAATACCCATAACAAAAACAAGGGAGTGCCCAAAAGAAGGAGAGAAAGAAGAGAAAGAAAAAAATAGAAAAAAAAATACACCAGCATATGAAAATATATCCTGAGCACTGTTATAACATCCATAGACATGAAACCACCCACATTCCATAACCATACAACTATGAAAGATAGGAAGAATATAGCAAGACTACTAAAAATAAATAAATATAAAAAAAGCATAACAACTAATGTGAATATGATTATATTCTCCCCATACCTCTCCACATCCTGCAACAATCACTTCCACCCACAATGTACAATAAGAAAAACCAAAACCCATACCCCCAAACCAAAAAAAGCATAAGGAGTGAGTATACTTGAGTCGATGGCCAAAACCCATCCATGCCCTCCCACTCCAATGCAGGCACTGGGGGGGGACATCAGAAACTCAGAACCCCCTACGTAGAACCAGGATTCAGCTCCAGTTGCCAAACACTATGCAAAAGCCTTTAACCTTCAGCTACCATGAACAATTAAAAAGCATAAGTAATCTAAATGGCAGCTCTCATATAGCAAAATTATTACCTGAAGCTGCCTACCCAAATTAAAAGGCCAAAATAAAATGAAAACCCTCATAATTTACATAGAAAATAAGAAGACGTCATGGAGCTGAAGGGGATTAATAATATAAACAGAAGAACCTGGAAAATAGTGCACACAAGGTTTACTACCACCCTTGAAAACAGTAATGATAGAAGCAAAGACCCCTCGGCCCCATATCCTTTAAACAGAGGGAACATGCTAAACTGTTATCTATAGCCATACAGTCCCCCATGTATCAGAAACTTTAATGGGTACCAAATCAAGCAGTAAAGGAGGACCCGTGCACATTCATCAAATAGACTTGTGATAACCTCATAGAAATGAAGATTGAAATAGAACAGGCTGCTTCACATAAGTTGCTCCTCTCCAGATGCAATAGCTGGAGAAACTGAAGCTGTAGCCTACAAAGATAAAGTAACAATAGATGTTGTGCAAGGGTGTTGAGATGGCAAATCTTGCATGCCATTTTCCACCAGAGTTACAGCCACTAATTCCTCTTCAGTAAAGTCTGCCCAGTCCATCTCATTACCAGGGGAATCTTTGCCAGGGGTACAAGGTGAGGATATCCTGGGGTGCTTTGTTTGTGGGTTCTGCGACCACCCCAAAGGACTACGAGGAGGAGAGGGTTTTGAAAGGCTCTGACCTAACTGATTTTTATTTTATTTATTTATTTTATTTATTTCAGTTTAGGATTAATACCTTTGAGTCCAGGACTTGTTTTCCAAGGTTCCAGGTCATTGTTATACAAACATTACAAATATAATAGTGTTTACAGAGAACAGAAAACAGTTGCACAGACATTCAAATACCAAAGAAATCTTATATACTGTATCCAACGAAAGGTTGAAGAGGATAGGGTAAATAGGGTTCAGCCTTGTAGTTCACTATTTAGTTGGTCAGTCTAGCCTAAGGGGGGTAGAGGGTCAGCCAGGGATGGCGTTGTCAGGGTGGAAGTGGCTTAACAGCTGAATGAACCTCATTTGGGGATGGGGGGATTTGATGAGATAAAAAGGGTAGGGGTGAAAGGGAGAGGCTTACGTGGCTGAAATTCTGCCATATTAGTGCAGGCAAGCACAATTCTTTTTTGTGTCAAGAAGGGATCTGAGCCCAGATTTGAAGGTACTAGTCTTGGGTGATTCTGTGAGGTTAGCAGGTAACTCATTGTACCATTTTGGTCCTTGGTACAGGATGGAGTTCTGTGCTAGTTTTGTCCTTTTGAAGGGAATCACCAACCTGTCTGTAGCCGTGCTTCTTGTTGATTTGGTGGGAACTTCCAGCATAAAGTGGCAGCCTAGTGCGGGGGGCTGAAGAAGCACTTTTTTCAGAAGTGGGCAGGTTTGGTATTGTGCTTTAAGATGGAGTGGGAGCCACCCAGTTTCGGTGCAGAGCGTGCAGGTGTGGGTGTCCTGGGTAGCCCCTATGGATAGTCAACAGGCCTTATTTAGTAGTGTGCTGACCCTATTTAGAGCAGTTTCAGTGCCTGCCCCATAGATAGACAGCCCATAATCTATGAAGAACATCACTGAACTACTGATGGCAAGTTTCAGAGCATCTGGTGTCATAAAGTGCCTATGGTGGTAGAGGACCCCTGGTTTTGTATTCACTGACTTGACAACTGAGTCTATATGGCCGGAGAAGGTTAGTGTATCATCAAAGGTGATGCCCAAGTATTTGAACTTTGTTACTTGTTCCAGTATTTCACCATTATGGTTCTGGATGAGCAAAGGCTGGCATTTCTTTTTTTCTTTGAGAAGTAGAGAAGAGTAGACTTTTTGTTGTTTTATGGTTTGGTAGTAGTTTGTTTTGTGTGAACCAGGATTCAAGCTTGAGGAAGCTGTCATGGAGTTCAGTTGTGATGTAGTTGTGATCTTTCCCAGCAACCATTTTCACTGCATCATCAGCATAGAGAATAGTGTGTGCTGTACATGCAGATGGTGCAGAGTTGATGAAGAGGCAGAAAAGCAGTGGGCCAAGAATAGAGCCCTGTGGGACCCCAAGGGACACTTCCTTAGCAGATGATAGGGTGTCTCCAACTTTGACTTGTTGTGACCTGTTTGTGAGGTAGCTTCCGAACCACAGTAAACCACAGTACCATGTCCAGGATAGACCTGTTGAACAGAGGCAGTTTTGGAGTAGTTTGTGGTTAACAGAGTGAAAGGCCTTTGTAAGGTAGATGCAGACTGAGCCAACTGCCTCCCCATTATCTAAGGCATCATAAAGCTGGGAAGAGTAATCAACAAGGGCGGTAAGTGTGGAGTGTTTTTTTTTTTTTTGGAACCCATGCTGCTGTGGGCAAAGTAGGTTATAGTTATCAAGATACTCTGTAAGCTGCTCCGAGACCATTCTTTCAAGTGCTTTAGAGAGGGGTGGTAGAATGGATATTGGTCTGTAGTTGGATGTTAGAGTTTTGTCCCCGGCTTTAAAGACTGGTGTGACATTGGCTAACTTCCATAGTTTTGGAAACACCCCTGTTCTTAGAGATGCATTAAACACCATCAAGAGGGGACCAGCCAATTCATTTAGGAGAAGACCCATGAGTTTCATATCCACTAGATCAGCCCCCATCCTGGTCTTGCCAAGAACCCTCTTAATGTGCTTGGTTGTTTTGGACTTGGTGACCTGCTTAAAATAGAATGGTGGTATTGCATCCTTTGGGGGGTTAAGAGGGGTAGTGGGGTGTTGTGGCCTGAGCTGATCTTTAAAGTAGTCAGCAGGGAGTAGTCCAGATAGGTTTGTGAAAGCATGATTGAGCTCATTTGTAATGTCAGTGGGTTCCTGTTGGGGACCCTCTCTTGTTACTAGTAGATCAGGTGGGGCCTTAGGGGTCTTTCCTATTAGGGATTTGATGGAGTTCCAGAATTCCCTACCAGAGCCCTAGCTCTTGCTTAAGAGGTTCTTATAGTAGGAAGCTTTTTCCTGCTGAATGAGCTTGGTGCAGGTGTTTCTAGCTGCCCTGCAGGCAATGAGTAATGCAGAAGTTCCAGATGATTTTGCAATGTGCCAGAAATTGTCTCTGTTCTTCATTAAACTGATCAGGGGGCTAGTGAGCCATAGGTTGGAGGTACCCCTGACTTTCTTTGTTTTGTACGGAGCAAAAATATCACAGGCATGGTTGAAGTTTATTATGAAATAATTCAAGGCCTCGTTACCATCAATATCTCCTGCTAAAGGAGACCAGTCCAGTTGTGATAGGTACTGCTTGAAATGGTCAAGTAGCCCTGGCCTCAGGCAGAAATTTTTGGACACCTTAGGTGGGCCTTTGGTGAAATTGTTTGTCCAGGTGCACGTCATCGGGGAGTGATCACTGAGACTGATTACCAGTGGCCTCTTTAGAAAAGTCATGCAGAGGGTTTCTGGGTTCTCGAAGTCTTTGTGGATCCCGATGCCACTTAAGGAGCTGAGGAGGAACAAAAGCACCTGAGACATGATGAGGTGTAATTCCCTTCAAGGTGCTCACTGCCTTTTTCTCCAAAGAAACTTGAGCGGGAGTTTGAGGAGAACCTTTCCGTCTGGGCGAAATAGGTTGATTGGACCTGCTATGTGCTTCTTGTTCATTCAATTTAACAGATCTCCTCAAGTCTGTTAAGAAAGACTGAGTGGCTTGTGCACAATCAAATTTTAACCAGCAGCCTTCCCACAATATGGACAATGTGGCCAGGTATCGTATAGAAAATTGAATGTGCCAAAGAGCCAGTTCTTTTTGGATAGGGGTGAATGCTTTTCTACATACAGCCACTTCCTCAGAAAAATCCTGAAAAAAGTTAATCCTATGCCTGTTAAATTTTGAAGGGCCTTTGTTTCTTGCAAATTGAAGACTTTGCTCCTTTATGGAATAACAAAGAAAACAGTCAATAATTGGTCTGGGCAGCATTCCTGTGTTCGGCCATGGACTCAAAGACCTATGAGAGCATTCAATTTTTAATGATGTCACCCATTGATGTTCTAGAATTTGAGGGATTACGTGTCTCAACAAGTCACATATATGAGTTCCTTCAGCTCCCTCTGGCACTCTGACAATGTGCAAATTATTGCATCATCCCCTGTTTTCTAGATCTTCCAATTTAGATGCCATAATATTCAGTTGATGTTCCAGCTATCTAATTCTGTCATTTTGGATCATAGCCTGAGATTCCACTTTCACCAAAAAAAAATCAACACTAGCAAGTTTTTCTTCACCTCCTCTACTTGACCTTCTAATGGAGCAATGGAGGATTTAACTGTAGGAATGTCTTGGGTTAAAGCCTGAAGCATGGATCTAATGTCCGATGTATCAGCAAGACCCATGGCCACATGAGTTTCAGGATTCGGAGCCTCCACAACAATAGCACCTCAAGCACTCAGTGGAGCAGCAAGCCCAAAAATCAGATCTGTTAAGTTAAACTGTTTTTTCCAATGTCCCAATATTAGTGGGCAGAGACTGCAACTAGTCATAGCTAAAAACTGGAAGGTAGAGGCAGATTAATCGGATAATTTCAACAAGTATTATAGCAACTGAGCAGAGCAATGGCTCTAGGCAGCCATCCTCAAGTTTGGTCATGCATGCACCCCAAATTGTCACATTTCTTTTACATTTTCAGTGCTTATGGGGAGCTCTGTGACAGCAACAGTCCTGTCCACCAGCTGGGACTGTGGCAGCTCTCAATTTTTTGACAGCAACAGTCCTGTCCACCAGCTGGGACTGTGGCAGCTCTCAATTTTTTGGCATTTAGAAATTAAATTAATAATGAATAAATATTTGAAGTAATAATAATGATTAATGTAAACAGTCCTCAAACTCACCTTGGCTGTCCCAGAGCTCTCTAGATCCTCTCAGTAAACACCTCCGGGGGGGGGGAGGCCTGGGTTAGGAAGGGTAGCGGTTGAGTAGGGTAATGCCTCCACCTGAGGAAGTGGTTGGGGATACCTGTGGGCAGGGCTGACTTTAGGTTTTTGGGACCCCCAGCAGGATTAGTGAAGTCATGGAGCTCCCTACTTGGCATACCTTCACCCAGCACTGGGTCTGAACATCACTAGCAAGAATAACAGGGTCAAGAACTAAGTGGTAAAAATGCCACCATACTTATAGATACAAACTGCAGGGGGAGCAGATCACAGGGCAAGAGGAAATTTGTGGGGCCGTGGAATACTGTTTCCACAGCCGCTTGCAAAAAAAATAAGTCCAACAGTCAAAATCGTGAAAGACCAGGATTAGAATCCTAGTTTCCACTGCCACCTGGTCAAGCTGCTCCATGCCTCAACCCTCCATGCCACTGGAGCAGCTTGACCAGCACGCTGAATCATTTTCCCCTTGTGCTGTTCAAGCACCATGGACAGCGACCAGGGGAGCACATATAGCAAGTGCTGTAAACCCCTGCTCACTGCATGTGATAGCGCTATAGGGACTTGTGCTCTCATGACTGGTGCTATAAATGTAGCTCTATTCTAACTGGGTACTCCTTCACCCGATGTGTTTGACTGTAGCCCATAGGTGCATCATTTTATTATCAGTACAAGCAGTGGTATATTAGACTGGTAGTTCTTACCCTTAGCCTAAAGAACTACCAGTCTAGTGGGGCATTTTATTTTTAATCTTGTGGGGCACCATTGTTCTGAAAGATGTGCCAGGATTCTGAATGAGGAGCTTTAGCCCATTTTGAAGCTATTTTTAGAGGGTGAAATTCTGAGGAACCGGGTGACCTCCGGAATTGACTTCCTGGTCACCATTAGTACTTAAGAAGTCCCTGCTGTGAGCAGGGCATGTGTGGCACTGTGCATGGAGACGTGCACAGGTGTGTCCGGCATGGGAAAAGTGGAAGAAGGCCCTAATTTATATACGTTAGCTAAGGTAGGCCATGGATACTTATAGCATGATCTGTTAACACTGACTGCTGCACCTCATTATTTGGTTCAGTATAGCCTGCTGTTTCATACTCTTTCCTGTCATATTACACTGTGACACACCTCTGCAATTTACACCTTGTTTTAGAGGTGTAATATAAGTTTAGTTTACTGTTGAGGTGTCCTTGTGGCCTACTACATAATCATATATAACATCTTCATACTGTTGAAAGAACATATCTGAAACTATTATGACCATTGAAGGTGATGTTGGGATTAAATGCAGTGGCTGTCTTATGTACACTATGATGTTGGGACTGGTCCCCAAACAACCATATGTATGTGTTAAATGTAAACAAATCTCTGACATGCAAAAGAAAATTTCTCTTTTTAACACCAGGCAAGCAGTTTTGGAACTAAGCCAAAAAGATATGTCTATTAGACTCAAACTGTGGAACAGCACCCCCTGTATAAACAAAGTCAAATTTGTAGCAACAATATTGGTCAGTCCTCCTTCACAGCTGTTAACACCCCACCCTATCATCTAATTGTGTAACTCCACTTGTGGACCTCCCATTTCATACTGTATCAGTTATTGTAAATATCCCAGAATAAATGGAGGTTATTCCTGGCTCTGAAACTGGCATCCTCCCACACCCAAGACAAGTTTTTGTCCTAGGTGACTCTATAATAAAACATCTTGACAGGGCAATCTGTAATCAAGATAAAGTTAACTGAACTTGCTCTAGTTTTAGAGGGGCAAAAATTTCAGAGATAACTACAATGATTGATAATATCATGCATTATTGTGCGGAAAGACCTCTGGTCATCATGCATGTTAGCACTAATAATATAAATCACTATTCAATTCATGATATCAAACAAGATTTCGACGCACTCTCAAATAAATAAGTGGACAAAGTTTGCTTTTCTGAAATACTCCCTATCCCCAAGGCCTCTGTACATATTAATCAAAAGATTAAAATAATTAACAATTGGCTTAGAAAATGGTGTTTAAAACAAGATATAACCTGTATTGCCCACTGGGAGGAATTCACAGACAGGTACGAACTGTTTTGTTGGGATGGGTTGCATTTGAGCAGAAAGGGTAGCACTCTATTGGGTAATCATACAGTGGTCGCCATTGAACACCATTTAAACTAAATACATAGGGGGAGAAGCGGGGACTGCCCACTTCTCTTAACAATTCCAATAGCTGTAAAAACAAACATATGAGCAACCATTTAAACTTCATGTATTTCAATGCAAGGTGTCTTAATAAGAAAACAGACAAACTAAAACTGAGGCACAGTCAGGATAACATAAATATCATATCCATCATTGAAACATGGGGGGACGATAAAGCCTCCAGGGAATTCATAGTACCCAGCTGAAGCATGCAGAAACTCAATCGCCAGTCCAGAAATGGGGGAGGTGTTGCCTTACTAGTTAACAGTGGCATAAATACAATTGATGTCGCAGATAGAATTAAATCCCATGGCACAAACACGGAATCCTTTTGGGTAAAACTCTTTTTTGATGATTATGAATCTTTAATTATAAGAACATGCTATCGACTCCCAAATTTCTCAAATGAAACCTTTGACGCAATGCCACTGGAAATCGAACAAATATGCGGATTATATGACACTATAGTTATGGAGGACTTTAGTCTAGGGGAAATCAACTGGAATAATTTTACTGCAACTTCATGCAAAGGAAAAAAGCTCCTGTCTGCCTGTGGCCAACTGCAATTAAAACAATGTATTCAATCACCCACTTGGGGAGACAGGATCTTAGATCTTGTTCTTAGTAATGAACAACTAAACCTCAACAAAGTCTCTATTGCATCACCTGTTGGCAGTTGTGACCATAACACCATAAAATTCACATTACAAAATAATTACTCCTACAGTACTGGTACAACTAGAATTTATTTATATGACAAGGCTAATATATCTGAAATAAAATCAACAATCAACAATATTAATTGCGATTCTTTTTCTAAAACTCATTCTATCAATGATTATTGAGATTTCCTTAAAAACACCTTAATGAACCTAAGGGACAAACATATATCTTCTAGACAAAAATATAAAAACTCAAAACATTCTCCAAAATGGATGGACAAGTCTATAAAAAGACTGTGCAACATTGTGGCATTGCGCGGCATTAGCACAGCTTTAGCGCAACCTTGCGTGACCTAACAGATGACTATGACACAGAAAAACAAACAATATAGCACTTTCCTTAAATCTAGAACAACTGAGAATTGGACATTTTACCTTAAAACTCAAAAGCAATGTAAATCTAAAATAAAGAAAGCTAAAACTAAGTGGGAGTACCGCCTAGCTAACTCTGCCAACAAAACAAATGGCAAATATTTCTACTCTTACATTAACTCTCTTAAAAAAACAGTCTGTCAGGTGGGACCATTACTAGTTAATGACGAAATAATACATGATCCAAAAAATATGGCCAATATTTTCAACCAGAAGTTCTGCAAAATCTTTCGTACTTATCAAACAATCAACCATTACACCTATCAAAGCAACGTTGGTCACATCACTATATCTGAAGACCTCATAAGTAAAAAAACTATTATCCCATAAGGGTAAAACCTGCCCTGTCCCTGACAACATTGCAGATCACTTACTATACCTACAGTATTAGCTGATTGTTTAGGCCATTCTTTGAGGCTACTATTTGAAAGCTGTCTATCCAATAATTTTGTTCCAGAGGAATGAAAAATGGCGTATGTGAGTCCAATACACAAAAAAGGTAAAAAACCATCTGGGAAAACTATACACCAATCAGCCTTATTTCCTCTATCTGTAAAACTTTAGAACATCTGATTAAAGATATAATCACAACACTCCTAGATAGCCATGACCCTGAGCAGCATGGTTTTAAAAAGTGCAGAGGTTGTCTAACAAACCTCAGGTGTTTCTATGAAACAGTTAGTTACCAGCTAGACAACAGAACACCTTGTGGTGTTATTT
Source organism: Neoceratodus forsteri (assembly GCA_016271365.2). Taxonomy (NCBI): domain Eukaryota; kingdom Metazoa; phylum Chordata; order Ceratodontiformes; family Ceratodontidae; genus Neoceratodus; species Neoceratodus forsteri. The sequence goes on along the minus strand of CM028131.1, from coordinate 1,198,672,945 downwards.
TTATCGACTTCAGTAAGGCTTTTGATGCCGTGCCCCATTGGGCCCTCATAGCTAAACTTTATAACTTCCAAATTAATATAATCATCAGCTGGATAAGTAACTGGCTCCTCGATAGAACACAAAGAGTCTTAATTAATGGACACCTATCTGAATTGGGTCAGGTCACTAGTGGGGTCCCTCAGGGCTCTGTTTTGGGTCCCTGTCTATTTCAGGCATTTGTATTAGACATGACTAGCAATTGCATATCAGCTTCCATAAAATATGCTGATGATGTGAAAATTGGCGGCCCATGTGCCAATATGGATCAAGCTCTTACCATTCAAAATGACTTGGATAAAATCACTACCTGGGTTAACACTTGGGGTATGAAACTAAATACAAACAAGTGCAAAGTCATGTACTTAGGATCACTTAATCCCCATGTTACATATGTCCTAGGGAGCTCCTCCTTGAACACAACCACTGATGTAAAAGACCATGGTATAATCATTTCTAATGACTTGGGGCACTCAAAACAAATACAAGAAGCAGTTAATAGAACAGATTAATTTCCTCAAACTCATGGTGTCTCTGTTTAGAGCATACGCAAGGCCACATCTTGAACATGCTTCCCAGCTCTGGTGCCTGTTTAAAATATCTGTCTGCAACCTTTTAGAAAAAGTCCAGAGGAAACACACCAAACATATACATGGACTATAAAACAAATCATGAAGACAGATTTAACACCATGGCTCAGATATTCAAAGCTTTGCATGGTGCACAATCCATTTGTGTGGATTTAGCACAGGATTAGCGTGGGTCTGCTATATTCAAAAGGCCAGATTGCACACATAAACCACATTAGCGCCGGGCAAAATCATAATATGTGCAAGGGGCAAACTGAACATGAATACAGGTGCACTGCCATATTCAGCGACTAGCGCTGTACAAAGTGGTTTTACTTGACTTAGCGTGACCCTTTGCATGGCACAAATTACCACCCAGGAAAAGATGGTCTTAACCCTGGGCAATCCAGCTTTGCGTGACATTGTGGCATTGCGCGGCATTAGCATGGCTTTAGCGCAGCCTTGCATGACCCTAACATATGACTATGACACAGAGAAAAAGCCAGACATGGAGGAAACATGCTGCTCACTGATGGCACCACAATGATGCCAACAGCTGCCACCAGTCCCAGCCATGCCAGGCAGTACGTGGTGACCCGGCCCCCGGAGGCCACCATGAAAGTGTGGCCATACAACACACACCTGCAGACCCTACGTCTGTGGTGACCAACGGATGCCAGCACACACATGCAGCACTGTGGGCATGGTGGGTGTTGAGGGGAGGGTGTACAGGTGGCCAGGCCTCACCACAGACGGGGTGTGGCCATAAGGCTGGGACACAGCATGCAGTGCACATGAGCTAGTATTGGGAATACCCCAATACCAGTGTGCCTGACTGATTGTACATGACCCCCCAGTCACATACCACACATCTGTACTTACACCACAGCACACACTGCCGGCCATGTATATGTCACTACGAGCATCCCATGCCAGAGGTGCAGCATCTGTGGGTCACATAACAGTGTGACAGTATTGTCAACTGTCAGTAAACACCTGCAAGGTGGGCTTGTCACTGTGTACAATGCAGTGGTCATCACTACCCTACACACAATAGGCAGTGCTGTGTCCCTCACACTACTGGCCCCCTTGCTACTGTGGTGTCTGCTGTGCACTGTAGCATGCCCTACAGTGTGACAGTTGCATGCATCACCACCACCACCTGTGCCTATGCTGTGTTGTCCCCTGGGGTACACAGTGCTATGCTGTATTGCATACATGTAGCCTGCATCTACCATCATGCACTGACAGACTGACCTACAGGTGGAGCTGCAGGCAGACCTGGCCAGCCCCTGTACTTCCAGACTGACCTACAGGTGGAGCTGTGGGACCCTGCAGTAACGCTGGGCAAACTGCATGCAAATCAGGGCATAATGAGATGCTAATCTGGATGTTTGCCTGGAGACTACCTAAGTAGGCTCATTTGCATGTCACTTTTGAATATGTCAAAGTTTAGCACCAGGCAAATGTGTTTGCTCTGGGCAAATGGCTTAGCTCCACGCTAAACCTGTGCAAACGTGTTAGTGCAGTGCTAACAGTTCAAGGAATATTACACAGTTTTGCACACTGTACTTTCACATGTGCTGCTGCTTGCAGCTGTACTGTGTCCACGCATTTATTTGCATGCACATTGGACACATAGTTCACCTCTACCTACCTTCCTGTTGCTGTGCACTGTGTTGCTGTTGTGGTTTGCACTTCCTGGTTGCTATGTTCAGAGCTGTCTTACTCCAGGGCTCAGTTTGCCCTGCACTCCCAGCCCAGTTTGCCCAGCATCATTCCCATGCTATATTCAGAGGCTGTTTGCCCCAGGCTATTCCTTTTGAATATAGCTTGCTTTTTGCTCCGGGCTAAGTTTCATACTAAGATTCATACTAAGAACTGAAAGAAGCAGAAGGCTGTTAGGCCCATATTGCTTCAAGGCTTACATATAGTATTTTAGAAGCTTTCCTGATCTCATGTAGTTATCGAGTTTATTTTTGAAAGTAGTCTTGTTGTTACTGACAATAATTTCCAAAGGAAGCGTGTTCCATGGCCTGACAACTCTCTGAGAAAAATAGTAAGCTTTTTTTTTAGAATTACACTTGCTTCTTGCAAGTTGCAGTGGATGTCCTCTTATATTAACGCAAATTTGCTTAAAGTCTGGGCCACAGTCTTCTGACAAGTAGGGATCATGAATAATGGCCCATATAAGCAGGAGATCACCCCTTATTCTTCGATTCTCTAATGACATCAGATTAAATTTGGAAAGTCTATCCTCATATGAAAGAGATTTATTAGAAATCATAGATTTAGTCACCCTTCTCTGTACCTTCTCAATTCTAACAATGTCCTTCCTTCTGGAAGGACTCCATAATTGTGAGATGTAGTCAAAGTATGGCCTTATATATGTCCTATATATAGGCAACAAGATGTCAGGGCTTTTTGATGTTATACTATGGCGGATAGCCCACCATATTTTATTTGCTTTACTAATGGTAGCTGTGATATGAGTGTCAAAATGTAAATGAGAATCAACCAAAATCCCCAGATCTCTTTCACTATCTTTGCTAACCAGCATTGTATTGAAAAGATGATAACGTTTGACCGCAGGGCAGTGCTAATTTAGCCCCAGGGCAAAGTTTTGAATATCTGGGCCCTTGAATCTTATGACAGTAAAAACATGCCATCTTCGGCCCGGTGGCGCTGAGGGTTGAGGTGCTGGATGCCTCACCTCGCACCATGCCGGCGACCTGGGTTCGGGAATGAGCCTGGCTGCTGGGGGTTGGCAGGGGAGGGAGAGGATTGAGCATCCAGAGGACTGCTCTCCTCTCTCTGGGGAGGGTTCTGGGGCTGCTTGGCATCCTAGTGACCCCCGATGGAGATCAGGGGCAGCACAGGCACGCCAGCCAGAATGAGAGGGGGCTGGAGTGCAGCAGATGTCAGCAGGTGAGCTGTGCATGGATGTCATTGCACGTCGCACTCCTGAGGGGGAAACAACAAACATGGAAAAACCCCACCTGGGACTGTGGAGATGATGGGGGCACCAGAGGCAGGACGCACATCCCACTGCCGGCCAATCTCTGATGGACTCCTGGCTGACCTGGCAACTGCGGTAAGCCCTCTCTAATTTCAGATAGACCGCTGAGGGTGAGCGGGCCCAGCCTGGTGGGTGAACTGGTGTGTTAGGGTTGCCCGGTTGTCGGGGAAGTGCCAGTCAGAATTGCAGGGTTCAGGCAGGGAGTAGTAGTCCTCACCACGTGTGCACCTCGGAAGGATGCCTGGCCTAGGAGAAGCATAAATAAGTGCTAAAAAACAAAACAAAAAAAAAACATGCCATCTTAGGGACGATCTCCTCTTTCTGTTTGATATTGTTCAAGACCCTTATTTAATGACAGAACTAGGCCTTGAATTTAAAAATAATGCTTATAACATCAGAGTCCATCCTTTTCAACTGACTGGGAAACATTTTAATAACATTAGCAGAAAATTCTTCTTCACCCTAAGAATCATAAACCCATGGAACAAACTTCCCCTCTATATAATCATTAGCAAAACTAAAGCAGACTTCAAAAAAATGACTTGACAATTTATTAGTTTCTGGGCATACCCTATAATATTATACAGTACATTATAATTATACAGGAGCACTTATGGGCTACATCAGTCTCCTTGCTCCTCACCTACCTTAGTATCAACCTTAGTATGAATCCCCACCTCCCACCTGCGGGTGCACCCATCTTTATTTAGCAGATGCCCAGAAAGTCTATATAGTCTTTTGGTGTGTACCTCCCTGTGGTGCTGATGACGATGTAGGGATCTCCTGTTGGAGCCCAATACTTTTAAACATAACTTTGCTGTAAATCTAGGCCTGGGCGCAGTTTTCTTGCAGAGACTTGCCCAGGTCCTAATCCCCTCATTTCAGCCTAGCTAGCTAGCTAATAAAGTCCTCCTCTGTGCTACAGCCCAGAGGTACTCATGGTTTTGACATTTCGGGGGGGGGTTCAGCAGTCTGGAGTCTATTCAGTCACCATACCATGGCGGTATCCCTGTAGATGCACTGAAGCAGGAGCAGGCTGGTAAAAGGAAGATGGGGGTCCCTGATCTTCACCTGCCTGTCCTTGCCAACTTCACCTCAGAGGAATTTGTAGACAGTGTTCACCAGGCAGGCCTCTCCTTGTCTTCTTCACCAGTCCACATCCTCTTCGATCCAGGGACTAGGCAGATGTGGTCCCTAGACCCCCTCTGTTGCACACCTGGAGGAGCACAAATAGGGCTTGGGCTCAGTCTCTAGCCTTAGTGCACACAGTCTCTAGCTTACATCAGTAGCACTGGAATGCCAATACACATTTACCCCACTGATGGGGACACAGCTTGCTCGGTCCTTTTTAATCTCTGCTGCCACACTCTGAATTCTCTGTTGCAAAGCTCTTTACTCTCTGTTGCAAAACTCTTCACTCTCTGATGCCAAATCTCTTTACTCTACTTTTGGCTGCACACTTTGTTTCCTCTGCTGCAACTGCTCAGGCTGAATCACTTTTTAATTTCAAAGCTGCACAAGTTACAGTCTCTACTCTACTCTTCCCACTGCAACTCCAAGCTCTCTCTTCCATGAAAACTATAGATCTATTTTTTTCCAGGCAGCACAGCTCTTAATTCTCTCTCTGCAGTGAAACTCCAAAATCTCCTTCTCTGCTGTTCTGGGCTTTTGGGTGCAGGTAACTGGGTTGGGAGGCCCACAGCAGTCTTTCCTGCACTCTGCACTCTCTCCTCCCTCTGGACTCAAAGTAATCTCCCTGTTTTAGCTGGCTGCCAGTCCCTTTTATAGTTTTTCTGAAGTCCTCCTCTGATTGGCTGCCTAACTCCTGGGCTTTTTGGTACCCTTTGAACCTTTTCCCAGTAGCCCCCTTGCTGCCTGCAAACCATGGGGGCTGCCACATTTGTTTATATTTTTCTCCATCACAAACACAGCCCCATTACTTTATTATTAAGCCCATTCAAGAGCTAATATTTAAACATCCTACCCCCTGCTTTCTTCAAAGGGACAGGAACCCTTTTGGTCATTCATTTGGAGCCCCATTTGCCCATCTGAGCTCTCAATAAATATAACCCCCTCCCATGCCCTTTTACTGGCACTTGTTCACTGGAGCAGTGGCTCCTTTAATTTTTGTTGCCCCAATGGCCGTGCATGCCAGAACAGCACAAGCTGCCATCTTTTTTATTTACAATGCAGCTGGCATTTCAGCAGCTCACTGGACTGCAGAACACTCCCAAGTGTCCGGAAGTGCAGAATTAGCCATCAGATCTCAGCACCCCATCTAACCTTGGGCTGAGGAACTGAAAGAAAGCTGTCAGCCATAGTTGCAGATCACAGTCGGTGCCACCAGGCCTGAATCCCACCAAGACCACTTATGGGACACTGAAGGGACATTGCTAGGGCCATAGCCCTACAGGTAAGCCCATTTTGGGGGCTTACATTAATCAAAAGCATTTAAAAAGAATTGCAAGATGCTTTTTCACATTGTGTTTCTCACTTTTACAAGGGGAAGGCAGGCATCCTTTTACTTTCTACGGTTTGTGCTGGACAGAATTTCACCTCTTGTGGCACAACAGGAACTGTCTTCACTGTTCCTATTAGTAATTTCCCCACTTTTTTTAAATTATCTTTATTATGGAGAGACCAGGTGAATTAACACCACCATAAAACAAAATACATTAGAAGTACCACAGTGTAACAACCAAAAAGGAAAACAAAACAAAAAAAGAAACCAGTTAATAATTGAACAACGCTGAATATAAATGGCATATGGATATTTATCAAAGTGGGAGAGTAAAAATACACTGACTTAGTAGTATTCCCACAAATTTCATATAGCCTACTGATATGGAAACAGAACAGCAAGGCAGACCCAGACAAAAAACTGGCTATGGTACCCTTTTATGTTAAAGCGTTCAAGATAAATTTTGCCCAAATTCGATCAAAATATTCTTCCTTATTATCCGAATAATAATGCATCCTTTCTATTTTATGAAGGTTGATCATTAGATTCAACCAAGTAGTATATCTAGGGGGATTCAAATTCTTCCTGAACATTAAAATACACTTCTTTGCAATAATGCATCATAAAGGAAAAAGTTTTTCTTGATCACTTGTACAACTTATAGTTCCTTGATGCACCCCAATAATATACCAATCACATTTTTTTCACATCTAGTATTTGTAGATTTTTTCCAATGAAGACAGAATTTATTTCCAAAAGCAAGTCAGGTTTTTACAAGTGAGACACATGTGAATAAGTGTGCCTGAACTGCCCAGGCATCTAGGACATTTGTCACTAATTTCCCCATTTCTGAAAACTAACACAATAGAATCAGAGTCCAATTGGTACCTCTTGTGGACCTTTTGTGAAAAACAGAAAGCAACTATATCAATGTGATTCATGTTACAGTCACACCCTTGGTCCAAACATGCCACCCAGCACTTCTGGGAAGGTGGTAGATACTTTCCAGAAGGTAAAGGATCACATGACCAACATTTACATAAAGCAACTGTCCTGTTGTGTAGTTGAGAGGTTAAAGGGTCTTCTGCCATCCAAGAATTTCGCCTCTAGTGGTACAATACAAATTTATAAAATGGATCATGAAAAGTCTGCACTCTCATTAGTCAAAACACTTCACATGATCCTTGTTTATTCTGTGATAAATGCACACCTCATCTGAACTACATATTTTTTTTATCAAATAAAAGCCCATTTTTTAAGTAGGATAATATACTTCAGGGTGTGCGGTCATAAGTGAACAATGCATTTTTCTGGTGGTTGCAGCAGTTATGCTTTACGCCTAAAAACCACTTAAGGTATGCGTTATTCCCTTATAACTGTATACCCCGTTATGTGTTATCCCTTTCATGCCTGAATGTCCCTATTCATCATCGGCCCAGTTGCAAAAATCAACCAAATAGAACTGGAGTCCTATTTCAGTCAATTATTCTTAGCTGAAATATTTTAAGTCACACATCTAGTTAGCTGAAGTATTCAGAGTTACACGGCTTGTTACTCTCGCTTTCACTCTTTCATGAAGTCTAAGTCACACTATCACCCACATCATGCTCAGGTTAAAAAAAGTGTGTAATAAAATTAATAAAATATTCAATAATAAAAACACTCCTGTGCCAGTTCAAGACTTTCTTCTATAGCGGGGATTGCTACACAATATATATATATTTTTTTAGTTCTTTTGGTAACTGGGTAAGACCCACTAGGCTCAAGTGCCTGTTTTCAGGGGCGACAATATGAATGCACCTAGTGTGTTGTTGACTAGTGGGTACAGTCCTCAATTGGTTTAAATCTTTCCTGACTGGCAGGATGCAGTGAGTGGTGTCTGGGATATTTTCCTCGGCACCCTTGCCCCTGTCATGCAGGGTCCCAAAGGGCTCCTTTTTGCCCCTCATGTTGTTTGCAGTGTGTATGCTGCATCTAGGGGACATTATAAGATGATATGGGCTGAGTTTTCACTGTTATTCAGATGATACTCAGCTATACATGTCCTTTGCACCCTAACAACAGGAGACAGTCTCAGTGCTAAAGAGCTGCCTTGCTGAGATCCAAGACTGGATGACAGCCAACTGGTTGAGGTTGAATCCAGACAAGATTGAAGTACTGGTGTTGGAATCTGGTCACCAGGTGGTGAGGGTGCAATATGGTTGAGTCTCAGGGCTGAGGCTCAGGTGTTCTCAGTTGCTTACCTCAGACTGGGCAAAGAATCTTGGTGTTGTTCTGGACTGTGGCCTGACACTTAAATCACAGGTGTCTGCAGTGGTCCAGACCTCATTTTACCATCTGAGGAACATCGCAAGGATCAAACACCTGGTATCACCTGGTGATCTGCCAGATGTAGTGCATGCTTTTGTGACCTCACATCTTGATTACAGCAATGCTCTGTACCTAGTTCCATCAGGAGTATATCTTTGCTGCCTGCAGCTAATGGAGAATGAAGCAGCTAGGTTGTTGACCGGTCTACCTAGATCCTGTAAGCAATGATACCGACAGGGTGGGTAGTATTGGGCTATACCAGATGTCTCAGGGGTGTAATGAGGCCCAACGCCACAGGCAGAGTGCCTTATAGCCCCCTTGAAGGTCCAGTATAGCCCAATACCGCCCACTCTGGAGGTTATTATTGCACTCAGAAAATGGGTGATATGTGACTTTTTTTAATAAAATATAAAAAAATGTTAAAAAAATAAATAAAAACATTAACACAAAATAGAAATTTATTTTCTTGCAAAGTAGTCCCTCTACTGGTATATCTGCCTGTAGAGAACACTGCTGTTTTGTAAAAAAAAAAAAAATAACACTGTTTTTGTTTCTATTTTAGAAGCAGGTAGTTTCTCTCCCTCCCCACTACCACCTGGACAGCATAATTAGCCCCCTCCTCCCACAGCTGCAGAGTGGTGAAAGTTATCAGTTGAATTCTCTGACTGTGGCAGCAGTGAAGCCCCGGTGAGCCACAGAGCTCTCTGCATTTGACCTGGTCATTTCAGTGACTTATTTTCTTTTTCTTTTTTTATATGTTCAACCATTGCCTGCCACTCAAAAGATTAATGCCAAATTCAATTCAGCACCACTTCCCCCCCGTGATTGGGATCTTTGCATCTCTGACAGCCCCATTCCTAACACTGTGAGTAGTCGGCACAGGTAATGCAAGTGCAAAATTACAAAATGAATAACTACAGCTTTAGTCAGTTCTTCAGTATTTTGCTTTTGGATTTGTCTCAGTCTTTTTTTTTTTTTTTTTTGTTAACATGAAAAGTGCTTTAAAGTGGCTGTGGAGATGAACACGAGGAAAAAGCCTGACAAAACAAACTTCCCAGTCTCTCATCAGCCCAGTTCTTAAGTTTGCTGTTAAGCCACTCGTTAAATCCAGAAGTAGTTACTAGTGAGAGGCAGCAGTGTGGCAACTTCAGTTTCATTTTGTTTGTTTTAAGAGAACAGGCAAAGGATTTTTTTGTTGTCCTTTTTTTTTTTTAACATGCATGTCCCTGCAAGAGTTGTACAGTTGTCCGGAGGGAATGAGATATCAGAAGACCACCAATGACAAGCTGATGCACTGCTACAATAACGAGGTACAAACTGTGTAATATTCAGATTTTTTAATGCATTAATTGTATTTCTTTTTAAATGATCCAATTGTAGAAATGAAAGGAAAAGTGTGACTCCTACCGGGACTCGCACACAGGGACCTTGTCATTCTGTGACATGCTCTTAAAATGTACACAGACTAGCAGGGCAGGGGAAAGCTGGTGAGCCATCTTCAGTGTAAAATGACAGTGAATAAAAAAAAATAAGTGTTGTAGGACAGAGGATGGCTGTCAAAAACTGACACAGACAAAATTGCAGTATTTTGAAATTCAAAACTCTGTGGGCACAAGGATTTCAGAAGGCAATCAAGCAACAGAGACTGGGACTCATTATTTCCCAGTTGCTGTTGCCTGATACCAGACTGGTTGGTTGGTGGCCTTAGCCAGTCAACTTCAAGGGTTTCCCAAACCCATTTTCTAAGTCTCATTACGCTTGTCCGGCGTACTCTGCACTGGTTGCTGGTTAGGCGGCAGATCTCCTTCAAGGTCAGTTTGCTGACCTATAAGACCCTGCATGGTCAGGGGTCTGGCTACCTGCAAGACCTGATGTGTGCCTACCACCCCTCCTGCCTCCTCCGCTCAGCAGACAAGGGAACTGTATTTGGGAGTGGCAGTTCACACTACAGAGGTCCAGAAGCTGCATCATCTACAAGAGAGAAGGAGCTGGCATCCACACTGCTTGGTCCAGAGGCCGCATCAGCAGCAAGAGAAAGACAGGGCCAGCAAGAATCGGCGGCCACATTCGGTGGTACAGAAGGGGTGGCTCCTCTGCCCTTAGCCAATAGGAAGGTGAGATGCTAAATTCAAGTAAAGCAGCTGGGCTTAAAAGCTGAGCTGCTGCCTGCACAAGCCAGAGGAGAGCTGTATTTTTGTCCCACCCTCCCATCCCTTATGACCTCCATTATTAAATACTCACACTGAGTATCACCCATCGGAGGCCGCACCTATCAGGAGCAGCCAGGGAGCAGAGAAGTTCAGATTGGGGGGAGTGGTTGCTGGAGAAGGAGAAACCAAGGGCTGTAATAGTTTGACTCTGCATGGTAAGGGACATTTAAAGTGGCAGGAAACCTAGGATTGGTATAATTTGAGCCAAGGAGCATGGATGAGGGTAGTGAGAAAGGAACTTTTCCAGAAAAGGCTTGTCACTGCAGAGAAGGTAATCTGTGGCTCTAATTTCTAACAGGCAGTGGCCTGGTATGCAACAAAATAAGACTCTGAGACTGTTTAATTAACTGTGTATCTGAATTAAATCAAGTGGTGGGGGGGGATCTCTGCAAGATTATTATGGGAAACGGCATAGAAGGTTTTACATGTAGTGCTGAAGATTTTGAACAGTGCTAACTAATGAATACCTTAGAACATTTTTTTAATAGCTGTTTGAACATGCTTTAATTTGGAAAAAGGTTGGATAGTAATGTTTAATTAGAGCTCTATATTAGCTTTTCGAATATGCTTTCATTTTGGAAAAGGTTGGATAGAAATGTTTAATTAGAGGTCTATAAGCTCTGATTGGGTTATGGTAGGGTAGGAGTGTCAGAAAAGACTGCTAAATAGATTATAAAAGCTAGGCGTACAAAAGGAGGGAAGAGTTTAAAGAAAGCAGCATGTCTTGATTTCAGGAAGTACAGGAAGGTAAGGGGAAACAAGACCAGGAAGAACATGTGTAGCGATGATAGAGGAGGAAGCCTTGGGGAGGAATGGCTTTCATTCAGCTGGATGGACTGGGGGTCAATGGTGGCCACATAAGGTATTGGGAAGGGTGGTAGGCTGCAACAACAGTGGAGCACCAATCTTTCTTAAGATGGCATGGAGAGTGGGGGGATGTATAGTGTGTGCAAATAAGGAAACTCAAGAATGAGACCTTGTGCCTGTAGAAGGAGCTGAGGAGGGCAGGATGGGCTAAGGAGGGTTATGGCCCAACAGCACGGGGAGGTAGGAGGGGAGCTGAGGGGGTGGACATTTTGGATCGTTGGGGGGAGGATGGAGAAGCGTTTAATGGAAGGGGAACTGAGCCAGGAGGACCCAGGCATATGGACACCGAGTTGGGGGGGTCAAAGACCAAAGGGCATAAGAGAGCAGGATGGAAGAAAAAGAGAATGAGATGAGGGGAGGAGGTGGTGGTGACAGACAAGGAGTAGGGAGGGGGATCAGGATAGCAGGAGGAAGGAGGTAGTAGGTGAAGGAGAAGGATATGTGGAAAAGCATGCTGTAGTACTGGAGCTAAGGGTGTCGTCAAGATGGGATGGGATTGGAGGAGTAACTGAGGAGTGTCAGGATGAAATAGGTATGACAGGGAGCATGGCTGAGGGAAATACAGTAGGGGCAGATGGAAGAGATAAGCTGCAGGAGGATGAAAGGGCAATTGGAGGGAAGGGATGGGAGGTTGGAAAGAAAGCAGATGGTAAACAGGGTGGAGTCTTTGTGCTTGGGGACTCAATACTAAGAGGTGTCAGGTGGGGTAGCAAGGTTGAGAAGCATAGTCATGTTTGGGTGTAGCCTATGCCAGGAATGACAGCAGAAAGGGTGGGGCAATCTATTCTAAAGTATGTTAGAAGGGGCAGGGAGAAACCTCACCTAATTCTGCACTTAGGGACAAATGACCCAACTGATGGAACAGTAGATGTAGTGAAGAAGAGCTCTGAGGAAGTAGGACCAATTTGTGAGGGGGCAGGAAGATCAGTAACCTTCTCTGAGGTACTTCCAGTTCCCAGAGCAAGCACAGCAAGAAAACTGAGACTACAGAAATTTAACAAATGGCTGTGAACCTGGTGCCAGGACAAAGGGTATGGGCTGGTAGGGGGGTTGGCTGTGACCTGGGAGGACAGCAGGCTTTATGCTAAAGATAGACTGTACTTAAATGAAGAGGGTAAGAAAGTGTTGAAACAGAGGATTGGGGAGTACATAGAAGAAAAAGTGCTTTTGTTTTACCATGCCTGTAACCGTGCCTGTATCCACTATTTTTCTTTACTGTAACCACCTCATGATGTACTGTAACTCACAATGCCTCAAATGTTCCTTCTGTCCTTGTTCATTCTTATAACTTGTATTGTTATCCCGGGTCGCCCCTGAAAAAGGGACCTTCGGGGCTCAGTGGGCCTACCTGGTCACCAAAATTTAATAAATAAATAAATGGGAATTTAAACTACGAGCAGGGGGTAGCAAGAGGGTTACAGGTATGCAGAGGCCTCAGGATGGGAAACCATATGGGCTTACCCCTGTAACAGTGAAATAGGATTAGGGGCAAGTACTGAAGGGAGTGCCAGAAAGAGAGGGCAGGAGATGGGGGAAGAGAAGGTAAGGGGATGGAAGGTGGTCTCCTTAAATGCTAGAAGCTTGGGGAATAAAAGGGTGGAACTACAGACTGTCATTGTGGTGGGTGAGGTGGACATGGTGGCCATCACCAAAACATGGACCACCCAATTCCATGAATCGGACCTGGCGGTCCCAGGATACAGGATATTCCACAAAGATAGAGTTAATGGAAAGGGGGGAGGAGTAGCGTTGTATATGACAGAGGGGCTGAAGTACAGTATGTAAGGGAGGAGGGGGATGAGGGCCAAATGGAGTCACTGTGGGTGCAAATCCAAGACACCAGGAATAGGATATTGAGTCGTGAGTGATGTATAGGCCACCCTCCCAAACAGAGGAGTTGGATAAGGAATTAGCAGGGCAGATATGGAGGACCTGAGGGAAGGAGTATGTGGTTATAGTGGGGGACTTCAACCTGCCGGAGTGGATAGGAGCAAACCTGCCACCAGTAATGGAAGAGAGCAGGTAGTGCTGGATGCCTTCCAGGATAACTTCCTGATGCAGTTGGTTGGCAAACTAACCAGGGAAGGGAACATCCTTGACCTCATGCTGTCTAAAGAGGAGTGTCTGAGGGAATCAAGGGTGGAAGCTCCACTGACAGGGAGCAACCACCGGACAGTATGGTTCCAGCTGAATATCGGTAAGGAAGATGTGTGATCTGACATGAAGGTGTTGGACCTTAGGAAGGATGATTTCAAGAGGATGGGTGAGGTGGTACAGGGGTTCCCGGCCAGATATCAGCCTAATATGGACACAAACCAGAGGTGGGATCTCATAAAGCTAGGGTTAGTAGAGGCAACCAAATCCTGCACCAAGGCCCAGAGTAAAAAGGCTAGGACTAAGAAACCTAGCTGGGTAAGTAGGAAAGTCATGGACAGGGTAAGGAAGAAAAGAGCTGCCTTTAGGAGAAGCAAGAAAACTGGGAGGGGGGGAGGAGTACTTGAAGGAAGTAAAGGAGGTGATTAGGGCAGTAAGGACAGCCAAGGTGCCCAGGGAACTCAGGTGTGTGCAGGGCATTAAAGAGGAGTAGAAGGACTTCTTCAGGTACATCAGGGACAGAAGGAGTTGTAGGGACCAGATAGTAAGGATTAAGATGGTGGGGGGATCGGTGGATAAGGGGGGCCAAAAGGCAGAAGTACTTAACGACTACTTCTGCTCAGTATTTACCAAGGAGAAGGAAGGAGAGATACACAAAGTGGGAGGAAGGGTAGGAATGGAGGGGGGTGACAGATGGGAAAATCTCAGAAAGTAGAGTGCTTGAGGTGTTAAAAGCACTAAGGGTGGACAAGGCACCAGGGCCAGATGGTATTCACCCAAGGGTAATAAAGGAGCAAGCAGAGGTCCTGGTGGGGCCCATGGCAGGCCTATTTAATGCCTCGCTGGACTCAGGATGCATACCTCAGGATTGGAGGATGGTTCACATGGTCCCCCTCCATAAGAATGATCCCAAGGAAGAATCAGGGAACTATAGACCAGTGAGTCTCACATCCATCATGGGAAAATTAATAGAGACAATACTGAAGGACAGTAGACAGCATGGCTTTGTCACAGGCAGATCCTGCCAGACCAGCCTGGTAGAATACTATGACTGGGTGACTAGACAAATGGATAAGGGCCATGTGGTGGATGTCCTGTACCTGGACTTCAGTAAGGCATTTGACTCAGTGCCACATGGGAGACATGGAAGAAAACTAGAAGGCACAGGGGTGGGTGCCAAAATGGTGGAATGGGTGGTGAACTGGCTGCAGGGAAGGCAGCAGAGAGTGATGGTTGGAGGGGAACTCTTAGCCCTAAGGGTGGTGATGAGTGGGGTTCCATAGGGCTCGGTGTTGGGGCCAGTGTTATTTGAGATATTTATTGCAGACATTTCTGAGGGCATCAACAGTAAGATCAGTCTATTTGCTGATGACACAAAGATGGGAGCAGTGGTGGATGACCCAAGGGGGTGGCAGGGTTTGCAAGAGGATCTGACAAAGCTGGAGACCTGGTCAGATACCTGGCAACTGGGGTTTAATGCCAAGAAATGCATGGTACTGCATTTTGGGGCAAAGAATCCAAGGAGAAGCTACCAACTGGGGAGAGTGCAGCTAGCCAAGACTGAGGAGAAAGATCTAGGGGTGTTCATTATGGGATCAATGAACAACTCTGCAGAGTGTAGGAAGGCAGCAACAAAATGCTGGGTTGTATCATGAGGGGTATAACCTCAAGGAGGGGGAGAGATGATTCTGCCATTGTATAGATCACTGGTTAGACCTCACCTGGAGTACTGTGTTCAGTACTGGCACCAGTACCTGAAGAGGGACATTAAATTGCTGGAGGGGGTGCAGCACAGAGCAACAAAGAATGGTCCAGAGTCTGGGGAACTTACCATATGAAAGTAGGATGAGAGAGTTGAACATGTACTCACCGGAAGAGAGGAGAGGAGAGGAGAGGAAGGACGGGGGGATTTGATCTAGACCTTCAAGTACTCGAGAGGAATAAACAAGAATGGTATGGAAGGACTATTCCAAGTAAGGGCAGGAAGGGACACTCGGGGCCATGATATGAGATTGGAGGGTGGAAGGTTCAGGAGGAAGATGAGAAGATACTTTTTTACAGAGATTGTGGTGGCAGAGTGGAACATGCTACCAGTGGGGGTGGTAGCTTGTAGAACAGTGAGCTGCTTCAAGAGGTGCTGGACCAGGCTGAGAGGGAGGATCCAGGAAGGGGGTTAAGGAGGGAGGGGCAGCTGCAGAATAGGGCTGCTAGCTGCAAAATTGAGCAGTTTCGATAGACCAATAGGACTTTCTCTACTGGCAATTTTCGTATGTTCGTATAAGAGATTCCACTGATTTGCTTGAAAACGTGGGGGGCCCAGGCATTTTTCTTTGCAGCCCCAATTCTATGGAATGCTCTCCCTTGTTATATCTGAGATTCCCCAAAACTAGAGATATTTAAAAGGGAGCTAAGAACTTTTCTATTCATACAGGCCTTCCCTCAGAACTAGGCATGCTTTATTGATAATTTAAAATTGATTTGTTTTAATTGAATGATGGGGGTGATTTACTGTATTTGGGCCCTATGAACTAATGAGCAGGAAATACATGCTGAAGATACGTATCCCACCTGTCTAGCTCCGCACCTGTAAACATGTGCACACATGCCAGTATGCACAACTTGCAGGCACCTGTCCGTGGCCCCGCTCCCATGACACGCAGGACTCTACAGGCGGCCAGGGAAGGAGTTACGGTCACAGACAGGCATCCAATTGGATGCTTGTACTAGGTCAATAGTGGATCCCTTGTGCAGTGTGGCATGGGTCCAGGTGTGTGAATGCCTACTGCAAGCATCCTAATCTGCACAGCATGGACCCAATGTCTGGTGTACCCCCTGGCCCAGCCTGTGATGCACAGTACCCTCCTGGTGCACTGCAAAAATCCCAGCAGGTGGACCCTGACCCCATCATGCCACACATCTGTGCCCACCCCGATGTGGCAACACACACCCCTCAACCCCCAATCCCGGTGCCCCCAGTGGTGGCAGTGTCACCCCCTTGGCACCAACCCCCTGTACCTGCAGCATCAATGCCACAGTCACAGATGGCCAGCAGCACAGCCCTCTGCACACCTTCATGGCCTCCGGCCATCTGACATATGCGATCACACATTGGCAGCGCGTCCGCATATGCCGGGATTTGCAGGTCATGTTGGAAAAAGTGATGGCTGTGCTGCTGGCTATCTCTGACTGCAGCACAGACACTGCAGGTATGGGAAGGGCAGTACCATGGGGGGACCTCAGGCATCGGGGAGTACAGGGTCAGGGGTGGGACATGGGCACCCCTTCCTATGTGGGGTTGGGGGACTGCCGAGAGATACCCATGTCAGGTGACCCCCATGGGGGGTACAGTACATGGACAGGTGTCACCAGGTGGGGAGCTGGCCATGACTCAGCAGGTGCCATGCTGGCACTCTGTCCTGATGGGCTGCATGGGCAGGGTGGCATAGCCCTGGAATGGGGGGTGTAACATCGGGGGGTGGGGACTGCACTGTTGTGTGTGAGGGGGTGTCTGCCATGGGTGTACTGGGTCAGGGCCAGCCCAAGTTGTGTGTTGGGGGGACTGCCTGCTGGTCATGGGGCCCTTCTGCTGTTCGGTGTGCACTGGGCTGGGTGCATAGGGGCACTTACTGCAGGGCTGTCCCTAGCATACCAGCTGGCCCCCTATGTGCCTCAGTGTACAGTACTGCTCACCATGCTGCAAGGCACATAGTGCTGGCATGCTCCCGCCCACCCCGATGCATTGCTGTTAGTGTGGCAGGGGGGATTGGGTGCATACCAGCTGCATGCCACAGTCATGAATGCCACGAGACTACCGCTCCACAGCATACCAATTTAGCCATGCCAATGCACCTGATTTACACAGTGCATTGCCATAGTGCATATGGCCCATTGTTTGTATTTATTGTTTTATTTGCTAATATTTTTAAATGTTTTAGAAACTGTATGTAAAGCATATTGGATCACAATGAGAATGTGTTATACAAAATAAAATTTGATTTGATTTGATTTAATCATTTCCCCAATTCTGAAAGCCAACAAAATAGAACTGGATTCCTATTTTTGCCTATCATTCCTAGCTTTAGTATTAAAGCTTTCATCACATGTTTGCAACTGTCAATATTTGTCATAAAGTCACACTATCACTCATATCATGCTTATCACTTTCTACTGTATACAATAAAGAAATAAAGCAATAAAATATCGCTAAACATGTCATTATAAAAACATTCATGGTGGGCTTTCTCATCTTCATGAGGAGAAGGCAGGCATGATTGAACTTTTATTCTTGCATTGGTTGAAGAATTTCTCCTTTAGTAGGTATAGCAGCACAATACAATGCATCCAATTAGCCATCTAAATCATTATCCAGTTCCAGAAACCAACAAATCAGAGCAGGAATCCTGTTTGAAAAAAATATTCATAGCTGAAGTATTCAAGCTTGTGTCAAATTTTTGTCACTTTCATTATCTGTCATACAGTCACACTATCAGCCACGTTACAGTCACCATGATTAGTAAAACCTCAATATACTAAAAAATAGTAATAAATATTCAAATAATAAAAACATTCTTGGAAAGTTTTCTTGCTTTCACAAGGAAAAGGGAGGCATGCTTTTGATTTTGTTATTCTTGTCCCTGTACAAGAATTTCACCTCTTATGGCACAATATGAATGCACTGACAGCCATCCTTATTAATCATTGCCCCAGTTCTGAAAACTAACGAAATAGAATCAGAGTCCTAAAGTACAGAATATGACATCATCAATTTTGTATGGAACAAGCAATTCTGATTTGTCAGAAACATGAAACAGAATAGGGTAATAGCTCATTTTTACCCTTTTTTAATATTAATACAAAACCAGTAACACAATCATTAAATAAATAATAAGAATGTACATTATAAAAAATATATGAGATACACTTTTTACTTCATGGTTTCATGAGGTACAGTTTTTCTTCACAGTTTTATGGCATACGGTTTCCTATTCATAATGTTTGGCATAAGTTGTGCCCAAATTCAGGGATATTATTCCATGCTCCTACCCTTTCATTTGTATTTGTTATAACATGGGTCACCTGTTTGTTCTTTAGTAGCTCTAAACTTCTTCCTCCACCTCATTGGGGCCTACTCATGTGTGCTTAGGTTAAGTCACTTTAAACTTCATCCTCCTGCTCCTCAGTGGCCTATTCCAGTGTAAGAATGAGACAATGCTGCATTTATAGTCAGAGAAGGTGCTGATATCCTGCACTTTTACCTTTGATTTGGCCTTGTTGAACATTTGGCCAACATCAGATAGCTTTAACCTTTGGCAAAAAAATCACACCTAGCCCCATCAAAGTGAGTACAGGAAGAAGTGGTGGATGCGGCCTTCCTGGATTTCAGTAAGGCCTTCGATACCATCCCACACAGAAGGCTGGTAAACAAGCTGGGCAGCTTGGGAGTAGGTCCAAAGGTAGTACAATGGGTTTGCAGTTGGCTAAATAACAGGAGTCAGAGGGTGGTGGTAAATGGGGTTCACTCGGAAGAAAGCACAGTAACCAGTGGGGTGCAATAGGGGTCAGTACTGACACCAGTCTTCTTCAATGTCTTTATTAGTGATATCACAGAGGGGTAGGAAATGAAGGTATGCCTGTTCACAGATGACACAAAAACCTGCAACAGGGTGGACACATCGGGGATATGGAAAGACTGAGGGACAATCTGAAAAAGCTGGAAGACTGATCAAATGTTTGACAACTAGACTTCCATGCCAAAAAGTGCAAAATTATGCATACAGGGCACAAAAATCCAAGGGCAGCATTCCTAATGAATGTGGGGGGAGATGACAACCACAAAAAAAGAGAGGGACCTGGGGGTCATGATAACTGTTGACTTGAAGGTAGCAAAGCAGTGTGATAAGGCAGTGGCAAAGGTTAGTAGAATGCTGGGGTGTATAGGGAGGGGAATCACCAGAAGAAAGAGGGAGATATCTGTCATGTTACCCCTGTATAGATTGATGATGAGGCCCCACCTGGAGTACTGTGTCTAGTATTGGACCCAACTCTGGAAATACATAGATTGGGTAGAGGCGGTACGGAGGAGGGTAACCATAAGGGTGTATGGCCTGCATCAGAAGCCCTACGAGGGTTGACTTTAAATTAAATATATTCTCTTTAGAGGAAAGGAGAGAAAGGAGAGACATGATAGAAATGTTTGAATACCTGAAAGGTATTAATAAGGTACAGGAGGGTGGCATTTTATATAAAAAGATGTTAATGGAAAAGGGGGCATAATATGAGGTTGTGGGAGGCTAAGAGGAGATGTGAAGATGTACTTCTTCATGGAAAGGGTGGTAGATGTCTGGAACAGCCTCCCTGCAGAGGTGATGGGTACTAAAACGGCAGCTGGATTCAAGCATACATGGGATAGACACATGGAGACCTTAGTAACAGGGCTGGGGGGGCAGAGATTAAGTAGTGTTTGAGGTAGCACAGTAGGTAGGGAGTTTAGAGCAGACTGGATGGGCCAAGAGGTCCTTTTCTGCAGTCAACTTCTATGTTTTTATGTTTTAATGGCTACCTCCTTTCCTACAAAGTCATGTTTCACCCTCCTACCCACTATGCAGACATTTTGTGTGAGTTTTTATTTTGTTTTGTTTTAAACTGACTGATGGAATGGGGTGGGTGGAAAAGGTTGGGAATACTGATGTGGGTGCTGAGTGTTGAAGAAGTGTCTCTGACCCATTTTAGTTTGCTAGCCCCTCATACCTAGGGCCCAAAGTGTCTTTAGCTGATGTACTGAAGCTGAACCAAAGACGGGTAAAAAAATGAAGCAGAACCGAAGCTGCCAATTTTCACATTCACTCATCCTTATTCTAGTGTGACTAGCTTTAGTCACTCCTCAAGGGCCTCCTTCAATGTTCCTAGCTTCTGTTACACAGAACCTCATCCTTCCTCAACATTGTAACAAATACTATCAATACATTTCTCTTAAAAATGCAAACCAAATATAAAAATAATAATACTAAACATTTATATACAAGATATTGATGCTGTTATTCCAGTATGCCTAGCTTCAGGTGCTCCAAGCTTTGTGTCTAAAACTGACGTAGATTTTGGAAAAGTGGTGGCCTATATCGATTATTTGCTGGACATACCTTGATCATCCAAGACAGCAAAATTATGACCACCTTATATTAGCTGACATATAGCCATTCACAGCTACCACCACTAAGATTAAAGCCAGGAAAAGTATCTGTAAAACTGTTTCACAGGCTTATGCACACCATGGGCCCAATTCTCAAACACTGCACCAAGATGCAAGATGCGTGTGCCAAGCAGCAGGATGCATGCAGATTGCTGCGCCAAGACGCAAGCAAGATGGGATTCACAAATGCACCATGCGTGAATGCAAAGACCCACTGCGTCCAGCACCCCATGTGCCAGCACAGTGCCAGAAGGCAGCTAGCACCATGATGCATGGTGCATTGCAACAGGGGTAAGACATGCAGGACACAGGAGTGCAATTCACAAAGGTGCACCAAATAGCAGATTTGAAACACCTGCTGCACCACACAGAGCTGATCTGAGGGGACTTAGAAAAAAGAAGGAAAGAGGCAGGACTGAGGCACAGGACTGCAGCAGGACAGAGACAGATGACTGCCAGGAGGATGTTAGCACCACAAGCCCTACTGGGCAAACAACTGGCCATGCAGCACCATAGGCAATGTGCCTGCCAGGCTGCACAACTCAGTGGGGCTGCACAGCAGGTGCACAGACAGCAGCAACCCAGACATCGGAGGCATGCCATGTGCATGTACCGGCCACGCACCACTCACAAAGACCTGACCGAGGAGCAGTGCATCGGACGATATCGACTGGCAAGGCAGCCGTAGCAGAGCTATGCCAGGAACTTGATGCCGACCTGGGAAGCAGGACGCGGAGAGGCCATGCCATACCAATAGAAGAGAAGGTATGTGCAGCCCCATGGGTAATGGCCACTGGCAGATTCCAGACACTGAGTGGAAACACTGTGAGCATCTCACAGCCCTCCATATCACGGTGCCTGTGGGCAGTCATGGATGCCCTCATACACAGGTCACACCAATACATCTACCTACCAACAAACACCCAGGAGCAATTGGCAATTAAGCAGGGATTCTATAGCACAGCAGGATTCCCACATGTGCTTGGTGCAGTGGACTGCACACACATCACCATAAGGGCACCACTGGACCAACCAGAGACCTATGTCAACCAGAAGGGCTTCCATTAAATGAATGTACAGGTCATCTGTGACAGCAGGTGTAAGATCCTCGACATTGTGGTACAGTATCCAGGGTCCACACACGATGTGTACATCTACAGGAACTGTGGAGTATGTGAGGCCTTCCAGAGTGGGACCCTCACTGATGGCTGGCTGATTGGAAAGGCACACACAGACACATGCAGCATGGGTGAGCATGGGACGTATGTGGGCACAACACTAACCTACACCTCCCGTCCCACAGGTGACAGCGGATACCCACAACAGCCCTGGCTGATGACACCAGTGAGGCGTCCAGAGAGTGTGGAAGAGCAATGGTACAACAATGCCCACACAGCAACAAGCAGTGTGATAGAGTACACATTTGGCATCCTCAAAATGAGGTCTCAGTGTCTTGACAGATCAGGGGGTGCTCTTCATTATACACCAGTAATGGCATGCAAACTGTTCATAGCATGTTGTGTGCTGCACAACATAGCACCGGAACATGGCACACCAGTGGCAGAGGAAGAGGAAGCACCCAGCGAGGATGTTGACACTGCAGGGGAGGAGGAGCAGGAGGCAGCGGGGCCTGCCTATGACTGAGGACAGCAAGGCCAGGCACAACACACACACACTAGCTGGACAACGAATGCGAGCATAGCTCATTGCGTCACACTTTGGTTGAGCACACAACAGCATGTGCAGTGTACATGGCCACAGGTACGCCAACACTACCATGCTGTGTGCTGACTATGGACCATAGCCTCGAGACCATGGGAAGACCACACACATGCAGCAATGGCACACACAACAGGCACACTAGGCAGCAGTGCCATGGCATTTTGGGGGAACAACAAAGCAGTGCCAGGAACCCAGGGACCACTGTGGAGAGCACACACTGCAGGTGGACCGGCACAGCTGTGGCGATACAGAGGTGTCACCATCTGGGCCACCACACAGGTAGTGGCAGCACAGTTGACACAGATGTGCCCATTGCCTGTGTGCCACCCCAGACGGTGCTATGCACAGTGACATGGATGGCAGCATGAGTGGCCGGGCATCCATTGCTAGCAAGGGCAACATTTGCATGAGCAGTGTAATGTAGGGATGGAGGGATGTGTGGGGTCCCATGCACTGCAGCCACAGTGCTAGACAGCATAGACTGCATGTGATGGGAACAGCACCACGGTCATGTGGCACACAGAACACTAGTGCTGGTGCCAACATGCAATATCAGTGTGCAGTGGGCACCAGAGGTAGGCACAACGGGGATATGGAGGACAGTCTGGGTGGGGGACTGCACACACCATATAGCACAGCCACAGGTGTTGCACATGGGTGGGTGCAGGGCACCCGAGGCTGAAGGACATGGTTGTGTTGTGGCACACCCATAGGGCACTCCATGAGGACTGACACAGTGCTACTGGAGGCATGCCCCCCAAGCACAGCCGTGATACCCTGCACAAGCACAGTGTACGGAGACAGGGAGGATGGCAACCAATGCACCACAGGTTGCGCTGTGCATCAACAATGGGAGGATGCATATCACACTGTGTGGCAGCCACAGCAATGCTACTTGTATACAGAGTTATCCCATACGCAACGCACTGGCGTGTTGCATGCTGGGTGCAGGCGATGCTGCATAGGCGTGGCGCACAGCCGCGTGACTGGCGGGGAAGCAGGTAACCCATGGGCTGAGCCACCAGCATGTGCAGAGCTTCAGTAGCACATGCTAGGCTGCACAGGACAGTGTAGCACAGGACACAGCTCCGAATACACTGCAGAGGGAGGTAAGGGAGTGAAGCAGTCACAAGGGCAAACAACAGGTGGCAGTCCCAGTTGCAATGGCATGCTAGAGCAGGGCACCTGACTTCATTGATGATGAGACAGTGCTTCTCATCAGCCTGGCTGAGCACAGCAGCCCAGCCCAGCAGACAGGGATAGGGTGTGGTCCACCATAGGCAGCAGGCTCCAGGCGGTGTCTGGAATCAGGAGGACCATGCGGCAGGTCAGACACTGATGGAATGACCTGGCCTGGAGAGAGGGGCAGCTCCTTGCCCACCTGAGGAGGACGGCATGAGAGGAGGACAGCCACGCCGGTCAAGTATGTGTCTCCAGTAACATGTCTGACACACAGCACACTACATTGACCTTTACTGCACAGATGGGTACTGATGATGTCACATACCATTATGTCCCCACAGGTGAAGGCAGTGACATCGAAGGCCAGGGCAGGCTCAGGGAACCCAGACTGGATGGACACGGCAGAGGACCCAACAGACAGCAACATCACCAAGGTAGGTGTGCAGCAGTCATGACATGGCATGGTGGTGGCCTGCCAGGCTTGCATTGGTCATTTGGGAAACATGCAGTAAGGCAGTGCATGGGCGCGTAGTGCATGCACAGGCTGTCACATTGTTTTCCAGGTGCCGATGGTGGTGCGAGAAGTGAGCAGCAGGGATGGGATGCACAGTGGCGTTCCCTGGAGTGGGCGATAAGACACCTGAAGTGGAGCGATGCATGGGCGTACACAGCCAGGACCTGGATGATGGCCCAGGGCAGGCAACAGGTGGCACCATAGCAGGGTGTGGAGGATGCAACAGATGAGGAGGATGTGTAGGAGGTAGAGGAGGATGTCCCGGGTAACCGACAGGAGCATTGCCAGCATGCAGGGCCTGGCCACAGTGCTGAGGGACTGCCTGCGGCAGGTGACACAGCTGACATGGCAACAGGCGGGGACACCAGTGGGACAGCTGGCCAGGTGGGTGCTGACCAGACTGGGAATGGGGATGCCCCCATGCATGGTGGTGGTGATGCAACCCCCAAACATGGTCCAGGCAGCCCAGGATTGAAAGAGACACGTCCAGACAGGGACGTGAAGAGTGATGATGACATGCAGCCCCAGCCACACACCCTTCGTGACTTTGCCCAGGGACTCAGCCTGCACATCAGGCCCATGGCAGTGCTGCTGACCAACCAACTGTTGGAAATCAGTGTTTGGGACAGATTAGGATTGAGCGACTGGGGGAAGGGAGTGACTGAGCTCAACTGAACTCTGTCAGGACTGCTGCGGATGTCTTTGTGGGTAGGAAAAGGTGACAACACAGGCAGGAACCCAATACAAAAGGGCAGCCTGCAGCACTTGGAGACACAGAATGAACGAGTGAGGTAGGGGGAGTGAGTGAGCTCAACGGAGGTCAGTTGGGACTGCTGTGGATTTCTTTGTGGGCAGAAAAAGGCAGCAATGCATGCAAGGGCTAGTACAAAAGGGCAACCTGCAGCAGCGGGAAAAACAGAACGAATGAGTGAGAGAGAGGGAGTGAGTGAGTGAGTGAGCTCAACGGAGCTGTATCATGACTGCTGCAGATTTCTTTGTGGGCAGAAAAGGGCGGCAACGTAGGCAGTAGCCCAGTACAAAAGGACAGCTTGCACCGTGGGCAGAAACGGAATGAGCAAGTGAGACAGGGGGAGTGAGTGAGGCCAATGGAGCTCTGTCTAAACTGCTGCAGATTTCTTTGTAGGCAGAAAAAAATGCCAACAGAGGCAGAAGCCAAGTACAAAAGGGCAGCCTGCAGCACCACGAGAAACAGAATGAGCAAGTGGGACAGGGAGAGTGAGCAACCTCAATGGAGCTGTGTCGGGGCAGGTGCAGATTTCTTTGTGGGCAGGAAAAGGTGCCAATGCAGCCAGGAGGCCAGTACAAAAGGGCAGCCTGCAACACCAGGAGAAACAGAATGAGAGAGTGAGTGACAGAGGGGGAGTGAGCGAGCACAATGGAGGTCTGTCGTCACTGCTGCGGATTTATTTGTGGGTAGAAAAAGGCAGCAATGCAGGCATGAGCCCAGTACAAAAGGCCAGCCTGCTGCCCCCACAGAAACAGAATGAGTGAGTGACAGAGGGTGAGTGAGCAACCTCAAGGAAGCTGTGTCAGGACTGCTGCAGATTTCTTTGTGGGCAGACAAAGGCAGTAATGCACGTAGGGGCCCAGTACAAAATGGCAGCCTGCAGCAGCGGGAGAAACAGAACGAACAAGCAAGAGAGGGGGAGTGAGTGAGCAAACTCAATGGAGCTCTATTATGACTGCTGCAGATTTCTTTGTGCCCAGAAGAAGGCGGCAACACATGCAGGAGCCCAGTAGAAAAAGGCAGCCTGCAGCACTGACAGAAATGGCACGAGCGAGTGAGAGAGGGGGACTAAGCGAGCTCAATGGAGCTCTGTCGGGACTGCTGCAGATTTGCTCATGGGCAAAAAAAGGTGCTGACAGAGGCAGGAGACCCACAGAAACAGAATGAGTGAGTGAGAGGCGGAGTGAGCAACCTCAACAGAGCTCTGTCGGGACAGCTGTGGATTTCTTTGCGGGCAGAAGAAGGTGCCAACACAGGCAGAAACCCAGTACAAAAGGGCAGCCTGCAGCACTGGGAGAAACAAAATAAGCAAGTGAGACAGGGGCAGTAAGCGAGCTCAACAGAGCTCTATCGTGACTGCTGTGGATTTCTTTGTTGGCAGAAAAAGGCGGCAACACAGGCAGGAGCCCAGTACAAAAGGCAAGCCTGCAGCCCTGGCAGAAATGGAACAAGCGAGTGAGAGAGAGAGAGAGGGGGAGTGAGCTGCCTCAACGGACCTGTGTCAGGACTGCTGCAGATTTCTTTGTGGGCAGAAAAAGCCACCAACAGAGGCAGGAGCCCAGTACAAAAGGGCAGCCTGCAGCGCCAGCAGAAACAGAATGAGCGAGTGACAGAGGGGGAGTGACCCACCTCAACAGAGCTGTGTCAGGACAGCTGCAGATTTCTTTGTGGGCAGCAAAACCTGCCAATGCAGGCAGAAGCCCAGTACAAAAGAACAGCCTGCAACACCAGGAGAAGTAGAATGAGAGAGTGAGACAGACGGAGAGAGCGACTTCAATGGAGCTGTGTCGGGACAGCTGCAAATTTCTTTGTGGCCAGAAAAGGTGCCAATGCAGGCAGAAGTCCAGTACAAAAGGGCAGCCAGCAGCACCAGGAGAAACACAATGAGCGAGTGAGAGAGGTGGAGTGAGCGAGCTCAACAGACCTCTATCGTGACTGCTGCTGCAGATTGCTTTGTGTGCAGAAAAAGGTGGCAATGCAGGCAGCTGCCCCGTACAAAAGGCCAGCCTGCAGCACCAGCAGAAACGGAATGAGCAAGAGAGGGGGAGTGAGGTAGCTCAATAGACCTGTGTCAGGACTGCTGCACATTTCTTTGTGGGCAGAAAAAGACCCCAACAGAGGTGGAAGCCCAGTACAAAAGGGCAGCCTGCAGCGCCAGCAGAAACAGAATGAGCGACTGAGAGAGGGCGAGTGACCCACCTCAACGCAGCTCTGTCAGGACAGCTGCAGATTTCTTTGTGGGCAGAAATACATGCCAATGCAGCCAGGAGCCCCATACAAAGGTGCAGCCTGCAGCACTGGGAGAAATAAAATGAGCGAGTGGCACAGGGCCACTAAGCAAGCTCAACAGACTAACGCAATCAACATTCGGCATTGGCAAATGCTTGTGTTTTTCACTCCAGCTCCCCTGCCAATAAAAATAAAGTACTTTTTTTATACCCATTGTTATTATTTTTTTATATGGCTGGCAGTCTAGTCTGGAGATTAGAGTAATGAGCTGTAAATGAGTTTAATATGTCTAGCAGACCTGGATTTGATCTCACAACCTCTACCTGCATACTGTTTGACTCTAAGCAAGTTACTTAACCTCCCCAGTGCTCCCAGGATGCACCTGAAAATAGGAACTTCAGGCTGGTGGGCCTTACCCAGTTACCAATGATAATATATCTATGTTAAACATAAACGTATTATATAAATGATGGTGTAAAATTAAATCTGCATACCAGTATGTCATTTTTCATTGTAGAGTCCATCAAAAACTTTAAAAAGTAAAATAAAATTCAACTGTGTTTGATAGCATAACAAAATATAAATCATCACCGTTGGCTGACTGATGAATTCAAAGATCTTGAATACTTCTTTTCTCAGTTGGGTTCCCATGTTTAAGTAAACCATTTTGTCAGTGTCTTTCTGCAGGAGTATTAGTGATTTTTAGTGTTATTGAATCTTTTGTTTGATACCACTTAATTTTTGTGTGTAACCCTATACATTGAATCTTCTGTTTCACTTCACTTAGTCACTAATCATGCCACTTAATTTTTGGGTGCAACCGCATCCATGGAATCTTCTGTTTCATGTCACTTAGTCACGATTCTCATGAATCACACCACTTAATTTTTGGGTGCAACCCTGTTTGTTTACTTGATCTTCTGTTTCATGTCCATGCTAAAGTAAACCATTTTGTCAGTGTCTTTCTGCAGAAGTTTTAGTGATTTTCATTGTTATTGAATCTTCTGTTTGATACAACTTAATTTTTGGGTGCAACCCTGTGCACCGAATCTTCTGTTTCACATTACTTAGCCACGAATCATGACACTTAATGTTTGGGTGCAACCCTATTTGCCTACTGCATCTTCTGTTTCACATCCATGTTTATTCAATATGCTTTATTCAAGTTTAGTCACAGTACAATACATCCATGGATATCTTGTAAAGACTGAGAAAGCAGTACACATGAATAAAACAATATTTGTGGACAATAGTCCTCAATCTAACATTGCCAATGTAAAATTAATACAATGCTACCCCATAACCCACCCTAACAATTTATTCCTCCCACAAACAGTCCCTGTGCCAAAATAAAGAAATCATATCTATAGTAATGAGCAGTGTATACACAAAAACTGAATCTGGAGTAATCAAGGGTTTCGAGAATGTAAGTAAGGCTTCCGACGGACCCCATCTGTCCAAATAGACTTGATTTCTATTGGATAACATGGCTATATGTTTTTTAAGTTGTAGAGCTAATAAAGCCTCTCTGTGCCATTCTAACACTGATGGCAATGTATTGTCTTTTTAGTGTCTCATAATAACTAATTTAGCCACTGCTGAAATAAATGCTATATGGGCTTTCCTGCATTTAATAGTTCCTGAGGGGAAGCTATTAAGAAGGTAAATTTTAGGGGTGAATAAAGATTGCAAACCTAACAATGGATCTAATGTGTTTTGAATACTATGCCAAAATGATGATACTTTAGAACAGGTCCATAACATATGGTAAAGGTCCCAAGGGATTCATTACATCTTTGACACAGAGGAGATGGAAGCCTTCCCATTTTATACAGTCTATCGGGGGGGAATATAGATTATGCATCACACTGAATTGCACCAACCGAAGTCTGTCCTGTTTAATAAATTCATATAAGTTGCACCAGATACAGCGCCACACTGATACTTCCACGGATAAAGATAATTATTCATCCAATAATAGCAGACTCCTTTAGGTAGGCAATGATCAAGGGTTTACAATTCCTTATATACCATAGATATTGCATGGGGTTGATTTGCCATCAGTAATACTGGATATAACTCGAGAGTAGGGGAAGGAATATGAGCAGTTTTGCCAAGGAAAGACAAGATAACCTGTCGGGTTTGTCAGTATGTAAAAGGCTTTGTGTTCTTAATATTAATGTCATGGCAAAATTTTGAGAGGGAAAGGATTTTACCTCCAGGAGCCAGGTCACCCAGTTTCAAATTATTCAAAGGAGCCCAAAAAAGAGAGGAAATGGGGGCTTGAACAATTTGAAAGTTTGGGTTACCATTTAGGGGTTGTTCTAATGATTTGTACCAATTAACATTCCAATGCTTTTGCATCTCGAATAACACCTTAAGGGACCAATTGGTATATTTTTAAGGGCCTTTAGTAATAACTAAGGAGGGGAGTATAATAATGCAGTCAGGTTACAATGATAAGTTTCTGTCAATACTGTCTCCATGTCCAACCAAAGGGGTTTGAGGGAATCAGGAATCCTTTGATCAGGTGTCAAAATCCAGCGGACGAGTTTGTTTATATGTCTAGCATAGTGGTAGGTAAAAAAGGAATGAAGAGAAAGGCCTCCTTGCAGCTTCGGTGCGGTTAGCTTGAAATATGCTCATTGGACCTTTTTTCCTTTCCATAAATACTGATTGATTAAAGTTTGCAACTTGATAAACCAACATTTTGGAAGAAAAATGCCCGACATATTTAGAGGGTAAAGAATGCAAGGTAAAACATTCATTTTAATGGTAGCTATTCTACCCCACAGTGAGATTGTTAATGAGCCCCATCTTGCCAAATCTGTCTTGAGAGTTGCCATTAAAATGAATAGATTTTCTTTTATTATAAGCGGGATTTCTCTAAAAATTTTTAAGCCTAAATATGTTAAGGACTTTGATTCCCAGACCAACTCTGTTCCCTCAATATCTGAGGGTGCGGCTTTCCTATTCATGGGGAAAACTTTCATTTTGGAAGCATTGAGCTTGTAAAAAGATACTTTGGAAAAAAAGGCTAATTTCTCTAAGTAGTGCAGGAACACCAGCGGCTGGATGTTCTTGGTGTAATAGTAGGTCATCTGCATAAGCAGAAATAAGATGACAAGAGGTACCAACCTGTATACGTTGAAGGCCCAGTGAAGAGATTACTTTCCTGATGAAGGGTTCTAAATATATATTGAAAAGTAGAGAGAATAGGGGACAGCCTTGGCTGGTGCCACGTTGCAGTGGGAAGGAATCAGATAAAAGACCATTGCACCAGACACAGGCTGTGGGTGCATTGTAAAGGAGTTGTACCCAATTAATAAAACTAGTAGGGAAACCGAGTCTATCCAGGACCATAAATAAAAAATCCCAGGAGACTCGGTTAAATGCCTTTTTGGCATCTAGAGAAATTAAAACAATAGGTATATCTGATTGATTAGACAGGGAAAGTAAGTGTAGTAAACGACGGATATGGTCACAGGAACATCTAACAGTCATAAACCCAACTTGTTCAGGACCAACTAAAATACTTATGAGGGGACTTAACCTGTTGGCAAGGACTTTTGCTAATATTTTAACATCGGTATTTAGAAGTGATATAGGATGGTAATTTTCTGGACATTGGGGATCTCTACCAGGTTTAAGTATAAGGGTAATAATAGCTTCTTGGAAATGTTGCTCTGAGAATCCATTAAGAAACCAGTAGTTATATACGTCAATCAAGAAAGGGACCAAGTCTGCAAAGCAAGACTTAAACAAGTTTATTATTAAGACCATCAGGGCCTGGTGATTTATCCAGTGGGAGTTGACGGATTGCATTTTCAACTGCCATGACTTGAATTGGTATACCCAAGGGAGCTGTCACATCAGGAGGAAGTTTCGGGAGATCAATTAGGTCTAAATAATTATTTATGCCTTTCTCAGTAACAATGTCTTTTCTAGGAACAGAGTACAGTTCCTGGAAATATGACTTGAAAATAGCCGCAATTTGTTGAGGGAGGGTGGGTGGTTATGGGACCAGTGCTAGATGTTTGTAAACTAGGTATACAGTGGTTCATTTCTGCTTGTTTAATTCGGATAGTGAGCAATTTGCCTGCCCTTTCACCTGACTCTAAATATTTAAGCTTGGTTCTCTTCAGTGCCAATTCTGCTTTCTGAGACAGAAGATCATAAAATTGGGCATTTAAAGTATGTAATTTAGCCCAGTCCTCCTCAAGGGAGAAGTGACTAATGTTTCTTTCAGTGGATTTAATATCAAGGGGAAACCCATCCATTTTAGATTTAAACTGTCGGGCTCTTTTGGAATCGAGGAGGATACATTCACCGCGCAATGCACATTTGAGGGCCGCCCATACAATATCAAGTCTTGCAACTGAGCCTTTGTTGGTTTTGAGAAATTGGGAAACAAAGTCTTCGACCTACAAGAGGGTAGTTGTAGATTTGAGTAATTGATTATTTAGGCACCACAAAGAGTCCCTTCATATACCAGGGCCTAACAGGCAAGAGAGGGAGACAGGCGAGTGATCTGAGATTACTCGAGCATGTATTTGGCTGTCAATTATTCCAGGGAGGAGAAAGGAGCTAATTAAAAAATAATCAAGCCTGGAACAGGTGCAGTGGAGAGAAGAAAAGAACGTATAGGATTTTTCTGTGGGATGAAATATTCTCCATACATCCACCAGCCCTGCTCCATTCATAAAGTCTTTCAGGGCCCTTTGAGCTGGGGAAAGTCCAACTCTTTTGGCATCAGACCGGTCTAGTTGCAGTTGTGGTGTTAAGTTCCAGTCCCGTCCCAGGAATATAGCCTCATGTGTAAAAGAGGTAATCAAATTAAGAAGGTGTAAGAAAAACGAGGGTGTATTGATGTTAGGGACATAAATAGACCCTAGCAGGACCAGTTGGGATTTAACTTTACCATGTAATAAGATGTATCTGCCTTTTATGTCCCATATTTCTTGGACTAATATAAAAGGGACTGTCTTAGTGATTAGGATGGCAACCCCTCCATGGCTAGTGGAGATTCCTGCACCATAAGCTTGCCCTTTATTTATTTAGTTTTTGTTGACCAGGTAAGTGCACTAGACAAATTCTGCCTATTTTCAGGCATGACCCGGGGGAGGGGGATACAGATGAATGCCAACTGACTTTGAACCAGATTAAGCTGTTAGTGGTATTTTAGTGAAAGGGGGGAAATTTTGGCAATGGCATCGGGGAAATTTCCCTACTCTCCACTGGGGGAAGTGCTGGCTGGCTGCCAAGATGGCCACTTCTCCGGGACGTGCGGACAGGAAGGCTGTTTCTGGGATGGGAGTTCAAACCTCTACTCCTCTCCTTTCAAAACAAGAGGCTGTGGATCTTGCCTTGGCTGCTGCTGAAATTTCAGAGCCTGAACAGAATCAAATGAACGTTGAAATAGTATCTGAGCCTTTGGCGTTCCCTATCTCCGGTAAGACTGCAGGCGATACTAGTAATGTGGATTCCAAGTCTACTCAGGGTGCGGGCGCGCAAAGGTATGCTGCTCTTCTCCAACGTAAGCAGGATTGTTTGTCTATGGTGAAGGCAATTGAGTCGGAGCTTTCTGCGATGAAGGCAGGTCCCTCCTCAGAGGCTGAGTGTTTTGTCTCACCGGTACAGTTTCCAGAGAGGATCGATAAAGTGACTGCTGCTATTGACTGTCCGATTCCTGTTGACCTGGTGCGCACTTCAGCTGGCAGTGACAATGGCATGGCGGCTATGTACCTAAAGCTGACCAATACTCTTACAGAAGGTCGGAGTATCCGAAAGGAAAACACAGAGAGATCTCGTCTAGGTATGGGCCGACAGGCTGCTCATGACCTTGGCAATATGAACCAAGCAGCTGTTGATGCTGAGAAAACTTTTTCCTTTCGAGATTGGAATAAGACTAAGGCATGAAGTACTTTAGTTGAGGAATTCCTCCCTTTGGAAGCTGTTCCACCTCAGAATCTTCATGATAATTTCTGGTCACTGGATGCTGCCTTGAGAGTGGCGGGCTGGATTAATGATCAACCGGGCAGATGGTCTCCTGATCCGCGGGATCCCTCATATAGGAGGATATACCAGTCTTCTACTCCTGATGTGGCCACCAATGCAATTTCAGCTAAGGGCTCCACCAAACCCCGGGGTAATGACTCTGTTATATCTCCTGTTTCAGATAATGTTGTTAATACTGATGTTTTAGCTACCAAATCTGTGACTGTTGTAGGGAATGACCAATCCACAGAGTTTTGACTCAGGCCTAATCCTAAGGCCTTGGAAGAAACACATGATGGATCTTTTCTGGCTCCCCTATTTAAGCTAGCTGATTTTTTTCACTCCAGTGGGAAACCTGCACCCCGGAGGAATGCAGTCAGGTTGCTGTACAAAGGAGGGCTAGAAAAGCCTCCTGATAGGTTGTTTATTGCCAGGAATTTATTGAAAACTGCAATGAAATGTTATTCCTTGGACATCTTTGCTTTGATTTCTTTAGGCACTGGGAATTTTGACATTAGTTTCAAGAATGTGTCACATTTAGATAGATTTTGGGCACAGTACCAAGCACAGAAGAATAACCCGATTTGGATTCCCTTCCAGGCTATTCCCCTTACGAAACCTTTGATTAAGACCATTACAGTAATGTTTAAAAATGAGGGTGTCAATGTGGAGGACATCCTTTTTTGGTTGCGTCAAAGATGTGAGATTTTGGGGAGACCCACTCCTACTATGGATAGTGAGCAGATTTGGGATGGGGGTTGGAAGATTAAAGTAAAGCTACTATCCACTAATTCAGGCCCTGTGCATCTGCCTAGTGGAGTGTGTTTTTTCTAGGGAGGGACAGAGGTTCTATCTTTTATGTTGGTCAACCCTGGTCTTGTTTTAAGTGTGGGTCTAGATTGCATCTTAGCTCAGCCTGTGACACAAGTAGGTGTAATCACTGTTTGGAGTGTGGTCACTTGGCTTCAGCTTGCCTTAATTTATTTAAGTGCAACCTTTGTGAACAGACTGAGCATGCCTATGGTCGTTGTCCCTGGGCATCTCACAATCGTGAAGATTGCCCTTCTCATGAAGGGATAATCAATCATGCGCAACATAACCTAGCAAAATGGGTGGCATCTACAGTACCTGGGTGTCTGGACTCAAAGAAAGTTCTCACTCCAGCTATTTCCCATCAGGATAACCCCCTTGACACCTCCACTACAGTACTACAAGTAGAGAATATACCCATTGGGCAGAAGGTTATACAACAGGACCAGCTTGTAGCTGATGAGATAGTAGGCACTGAGACAGATATGCCTCCTCCTCCCCCTCCCCCAACAGAAGTCCCTTTTAAAGCGGTACAACCCAGGAAGCACAACAGGCATAGGAAAGCTATGTCCTCAGTAACACATGTCCCTAAATCAGTTCCACCCCAGGAGATGGTACAGTTGAGTAAACCTTTCACTCCATTAGAGGATGATACGGGAGGCAACTCAGGGGATGATACTGATACCTCCTTGATCATTTCTACTACTGTTACTGAATATAGGCCTGATGATTCTATTGCTAAACGGACCAGACAGAAACAGAGAGGTAAAATTTCACAGGATTTGTTTTTGGTATTTGTAGGTTTACTATTTCTATAATTTTTTCTCATGCACTCATTATCCTTATCTACCTTAAATAGTAATGGGATTAGGAGTGAGAAGAAGCATTTGAGGGCCTTTTCTGTTTTAAAAACTCTTAGATCTGACATCATTTGTTTACAAGATACCCAATTGAAGTCTCATATAGACCTACAGCGTGCCACCAAGACTTGGTCCTTAGGGCCCTCCTTTTGGTTCATTGGGGGAAGACCCTTGTGATGGGATAGGGATTATTTTTTCTATTCCTGCCCTCAGGGTTTCTAAATTAGTGGACATTCATCCTGGGAGGGCTCTTTGTTTAGATGTCTCCCTCTATTCTGAAAGATTTCAGATTATTTCTGTGTATGCTCCTCAAACCAAGGCATTGAGAATAGCTTTGTTTCAGGAGATCCAACCCTTTTTACAGACTTCTTATTTGGTAGTTTTGCTGGGGGACTTTAATTGTGGTTTGGCTCAGGCTGATAGGGATCTTCAAACCCCGAAGCTTTTCTGCGATTCCCTGACTTTGACACAAATTATCTCTACTGCTAACTTGGTTGATGCTTATAGAGTGCTTCATCCTACTGGTGGATTCACCTATTTTCGGGGACTGCTCAAAACTAGAATTGATTTTATTTTTTTATTGAAGATTGTTAAAATTCTTCATGTTTCTACTAGACCAATTGAGTTCTTGGATCATGGGGTTCTTACAGCTTTTATTACTTGGGAGGGTGTCCCTAGATGTAGAAAGAATAGGTGGAGGCTGAAAGAAACCATGTTGAAGGATCACACTATTAGGAAACTGTGGTTATGGGAGTGGACGGCTAGGCTTTTGGTCTCTGACTGCTACGACTCTATTTTGGACTGGTGGGAAGATACTAAAAAGGGGTGGAGACATTTATTTCAGCATCAGGCCCATGCTAAAGCTAATAAAGATTATCTGGCTTATTTGAAAGTCGGGCATCAGTTACAGAATTTGATCTCCTTAACTGAAACTATGTCACAGGACAATGGTCGGTTGATTTCGACAATTAAGATGCAAATGGTTTCTATGCAGTATGATAGGGCTAAATCTTTAGATCAGGAATTGAGGTTTGGGACAAACTTGACTAAAAAATAATCTTTAGATCCCTTTAAGGAGAATAAGAATAGGATTGACTCCAGGTTTCTTACTTCTCTGACCTCTGCAGATGGACAGACTGTAAGTTATCCCCAACAGCTTTTGCAGGTAGTAGAAGAGTATATGACTACTATACTAACAGCTGCTCCTACTTGGCCAGATGTAGGGATACAATAGTGTTTGAATGCACTACACTTACCTGGACTATCTGACTCTGATAGAAGTTTTCTGAAGGCTGACATTGTGTTAGAGGAAGTTCAGGTCGCTATTAATGGTTTGGCTGCTCAAGCGGCTCCTGGTTCTGATGGTACTGGTACAGGGTTGTACAAAACGTTTTTGAATGAACTAAGTCCTGTATTGGTTATTTTGTCCAACCATATCTTGCATTCTGGTACTTTTGCTCCTTCTATGAATTATGCTATTTTTATTTTATTATACAAAAGAGGTGATAGACAGGACTTAAGGAACTGGTGCCCCCTGAGTCTTCTGAATTCAGATTTGATGATCTTGAGTAAAACTTTGCTAGCCAGACTTTCTAGGGTCACTCCTCTGCTTCTTAGTCCTGTCCAGACTTGTGCTATATGGGGGAGGAAGCAGTAGGATAATCTTATTTGGCTTAGGGAAATCTTTTCTAGAGGGGACTTAGATCAACTATAAAGAATAGTTCTCGGATTGGATCAAGAGAAAGCCTTTGATCGGGGTGCACAAAACTTTTTATTTCTAGTTCTAGCTGCCTTTGGGATTCCTGATACTTCTGTAGGTTGGATTTCCTCGATGTATCAAGAGGCCGTAATTGTACCTAACATAAATAGATGGTATGGACGAAAAATAGGTGTGGGCAGAGGAGTCGTCAGGGTTATCCCCTGAGTCCTACTCTTTGTGCCTTTACAATAGATATCTTTATTAGAATGCTACAATCTAACACTATGTTGCAGGGTACAGATGTCTCTCCTTCTGTGCCACAACACAAAGTCCTTGCGTATGCTGATGATTTGGTTTTGCTTTTAGCCCCTCAGTTTTTGGCCTCTGCATTAATAGCCTCTATAGAAGATTACTCAAATATTTCCGGGTCCAGGATTACTTATAATAAAGGTAAGGGTGTGGTTATAGGGTCAACTCTGGTACCACCCTTAGGTATGATAGCGGGGGTCCCTGTTTCCAGAGAGCCTATTAAAATCCTAGGTGTTATGTTTGGACCAGGGGACTTGGCATGCATGAACTGGGACAAGGCCCTTGACGAGGGAACCATTTGGTGGGCGGTTGGAAGGGGCAACAACTTGCTAAAAAAGAAACGAGTTCTGTTTATTAGGAATATTCTTATCCCAGTATTTCTATATATAAGTTATATTTTTCCTCCACTTTTACCAGTCAGGACTACGTTGTTTAGTATTTTTTTCAGGCATTCTGGGGATCTTGGTTAAATCCTATCAAGAGAGAATTAACCTACCTTCCTATTTTTGGAGGGGGGGTTAATATGCTTAACCCTGTTGCCTTTTATTTTAGTATTTTTTTGCTTTCTAATTTGGGGTCGATTCTATGGCCCAGAGATGTTCTATGGAGACCTTTAGTGGAGCAGTGGTTGCACCCATGCATGCCCTGCTGGATGGATCGGAAGCCCAGACTTTTGACTAGACTCCCTAATTTACCATCCTTGTACCTGATTTTCTGAAGCAGATTATTAAGTGGGAAATCACGCCTTGTCATTTACAGACCTTGGATAGGAAGAAGGTATACAACTATATTTTGTCAGTTGAATGCTTGGTGACTGTTGTGTTTCCTGACTGTCCTGATACTAGACGATCACAGATTTTAAGATACCTTGGAAATAAAAGAATCCCTCCTTATGCTTGGGATTGTTTATGGTTAAGTAACTATGGGTGACTGGGTGTTAAAGGTAATAGTAAACACAAGCAATTGTCAGAAAGATATTGTCCTAGGACAGGATGTGGTCAGATGTTAGAAACACAAAGTCATTTATACTTAGAATGTGAGTATATTAAACCTTTCTGGGCATTTTTAGCGGATCACTGGAATGAGGATGATTTTAGGGATATTGATTACCCTTCTATAATGTTTGGTCCATTTGAGAACAAATGTATGCAATATAACAGCGACACAATTTATGTGATTTTTTGTATTATACGGTTCTATATTTGGCAGTTTTGGTACATGTGGATTCTGCAGCAAAAGGACATTTCCCATGTTGAACTATTTTCAAGTATCTGTAAGGCACTTCATAGATTGATGAAATATGATTTGGACTCTGATTCCAATGAACATACTAAGTCTCTATGGATTCACTATTCTGATTGGTTTACTTAATGTATTTTTGCATGTATTAAGTGTTTTGCTTTCTAACTCTTGTTTTCTTTCAGATTTGTGTGTAATGCTATCATATTTCTCAATAAAATTCCCCTACTCTTTTCGAGAAATGCCATGGGATCTTTAACATCCACCTGAACTACCACCAGAACAGGCAGATGGGACCTCGGTTTAACATCTCATCCAAAAGACAGCACCTCAGGAGTGCAGCACCCCCCTCATGCTGCACTGCAGTGTCAGTATTGGGATATTAACCCAAGTGCTTGGTGTGGGGCTAGAACCCACGGCCTTCTGATCTCCCGGTCTCAGAGGCGAGTGTGCTACCTGCTGAGCCACTGACACTGCTAAACTGCCCTACTCAATTCCTACACAGGAGAGAAGTATCTTCTCTCCTGAAATACATCTCCTTGTAGGCATGCAGTTCCCACATGAAGGTGGGATAGGTGTCTCAAAATAACTTGTCATTGGCACCTGTCTCTGGCACCTTGGATATTCCAGGTTGTAAAATTATATGGACTCCCCCATTATGATATAATAGCATGAGATAATACCAAGGGAAATTGGTCTGAAAGGTTTTGCTTCAAGCAAACAAGTAACCAGCTATAGAGTAAAAAAAGAAAATTTAGCACGTCCCCCCCTTAATTACATTACTGATTTTCCCCAACTAATTATTAACCCCATGATTTTTCTTCAACTCTCAAGTAAAAAATATTAAACAAGTACCCCTAGTTCTACCAACCATACTAACTAAATAAACTGCCAGGTGATGTGAACTTGCACCCCTGCGATACAACATTCCCCGCTTCCTATTCCCCAACACCCCCCCCAAGAACAAGTAGTACAATAATTAACATTATTAAGTCCACAAGTTGTGGAGGTTGAAAATAATCAGGCAATGCTCCATCCAAGAATAAACATTGCTTAATGGCGCCACTAATGACATCGGGTATAAAACCAAAACATATGCATGATGTACAACATCCATGAGTTGACACAGGGTGACGCAAGTAGAATAAAATAGGCTAGAAAAATGAAAAGGAGTGTGAAATAGCTATTACTTTCATAGCTAGATGATCTGAAATAATTTGTTCATTTGAATTGAAACCAACCATTAAATAGCCCATAAACATTCTCATATGTAGGGCAACAAAAAGTTCTGAAGTCCATTGAAGGGCTAGAAATGGCGTGCAAAGTCCTATTACACAAATATATAAGTGGGAACAAATAGCATGAAATAAACAAGTGAAAGTAAATTGGATCTAAATTGGTAAATAATCCAATCTTAACCTCAAAGACAGTAAAAGCTCTCTAATGCTCTGGGTGTAGTGGAAATCTGCATGGGAAGAAAGTCTCTGTCCCCAACTGGTCTCAAACGTCTATCATGACCAGTAGAGAGCTCCCGAATGACATTCAGATCTCAAAACTCTGCCAAACCAGCAGGCCAATGGGTCCACTTAATTACCAAAGATACAGCCAAGTCATTTAAACAGATCAGGTAATAGCTTCTTTAGCACAAGTTGTGCTTGTTCCTGCATCTGAAAGGCATGCCACTGTTCATTGATTCTCACCTGCATAATGGCCGGATATCGAACCCGAAACGGCTTCCCAGCTGCAATTAATTTAGATACGAGGGGGTGCATCTCCTGTCTCCTTGTTCTAACTGACTGAGGTAGCTCTTGGGTGATAAGTATTTTACAGCCCTCCCATTGCTCCTCTTGTAGGGTTTTAATTTGGGCCAAAATGTGCTGCTTGTCAAGAAAATTCAGCAATTTAAAAATTAGTGGCCTAGGAGTTGAACCAGGGGGTGGCATCGGTCATAGTGCTCAGTGAGCTCTCTCAGTGGTATAGGTAGTGCCATTTGGTGAAGGTCCAGCTATCTTTTCACAAAGTTTTTGTAGAAAAAGAATCAGGGAATTGTCTTCTTCCCTTTCGGGGATCCCGAGAATAAGCAGGTTATTTCATCGGCTTCTGCCCTCAAGATCCTCAAGTTTTTCCTCCATTTTTTA
This sequence comes from Neoceratodus forsteri, assembly GCA_016271365.2. NCBI lineage: Eukaryota > Metazoa > Chordata > Ceratodontiformes > Ceratodontidae > Neoceratodus > Neoceratodus forsteri. The sequence goes on along the minus strand of CM028131.1, from coordinate 1,198,632,746 downwards.
AGCTTTTTCACCACATTGCTACAATCCAATTCAATTTTATCTTGCCTCTTTTCCAGAGAAATAAGACGTGCCTCTGAGTCAGAAACTCGTATTGCCAAAGAGCCCATCAAGGCATGCACTAGATGTAGTTCTTCGGACATGGCCACAATGGAGCTCTGGAGCGGTTGCATTATCTACAGGAAGTGTTCTGATGTGAGGACCGATGACCCCGCTGAAGATTTGCTGCTAGTGGCTAGCTGCTGTTTAGACCGCTTTGTGGCCTTCTCTTTCTCCGGCGTAGGAGGAGGTGAGTGCCGCAGAGGTTCCTTACGCATATACGCCTCCATATCTCTAGGATTTTTCTCTCTCTCTTTAGGCTGTCGAAGTAAGGTGGAACTCCTTCCCAAGTAGGAATAGAGTTAGAAAGTTTGGCTTGCAATGGAAATACCTGGGAGGGATGCGGAGCGTTATGAGCTAGCTGTTGCTCATTAGGCTGCCATCATGTGACCCTCCTTCACATCCTTGTTTAAGTAAGCCATTTTGTCAGTGTCTTTCTGTAGCAGTTTTAGACTTGGACTGCCTTCTTTTATCTGAAAAGTCTCTCACACATGTAAAACGTTGAGATCAATGTTGTCATAGCATCTTGTTTTACTTGCTGTATTGGCAAGACATTTTTTTTCTGGAGGTCAGCAAAGATATCACGTGATTTTACAGATTGACTTAAAAAGGGCCACAGATCTTGTTTTGCAGTTCCCAATAGTGTTACTATACTATTGTCACTGGACAGGAAAGCTGGTACTAAGAGATTTAATGACTGTGCAAACAAAGCACGGAATGTGAGTAAAACTACCACATTTCAATGCACTAACAATATTGGTGCCATTGTCTGAAACCACAAATCCAGTATTGAGTCCCAGGGGCTCAAACCAATCAGAAAGTCTATCACACAACTCTTCCAAAATATTGTCAGCGGTGTGATGCTTACCAAACATGCTAATCGAAAGAGCTGTCATTCTTTGTCTTCTTTCCTGCACACTGATGATTGTGGTGATTTTTGAAGATGATTGTGACACCCAATGTGCTGTGATGCACATATAATCAGTGGTTTGAGAACTCATCCACATGTCCACATTCACTCTCTTTAAGAGCCAATTTTATTTTACTTTGCATGCATTCGTAATCGTACATTTTGGACACAGTGACAGTTGCAAAATATTTATGACTTGGTATGTTGTAAGTTACATGGAGCAAAATATTTTAAAAGGGCTCTAAAATCTTCATTCTCTACCACAGAAAATGGTTGCAGGTCCACTCCTTGGCTATAAATTCAGCTATTACCTTATTAATTTTTAATGTTACTTAATTGATGTGATCTACTGTAGGCACAAATTCAGCTATTAACTGATTATTTGTTAATGTTACTTGATGTGATCTGCTGTAGGCATACATTCAGCTATTAACTGATTATTTTTAAATGTTACTTGATGTTTTGTTTTGTTTATTTAAAATCTAGAAAGGTCCATGGGCCAAAGACCTGTTTACATGGGCGATCAGAACATATAACAAAACCTACATAATACAGGAATAATGAAACATTTCATGTGACCTACTGTAGGCAGTTTTTTGTTGGTCTGGTCTGCTGTTTAGTTCACACAAGAGGCAAAAACTAGGGGATTGCAATGGTGAAGCTGTAGCTCATTCAAATATTTTTGCCAGTGAACTTGAACGTGTTTTTTTTTCTGCACTATCACTGTCTTGTCACCATTACTATTGTCTGTAGGATTATTTTCATCACAGATATTTTTCCCCTGCTCAGGACTACTGCCCAGCCAAATGGTTGGATGTGCTCTTTGCAAATGCCTTTTTAGTGATGTCCTGAACTGGCCCCTCACTTTCCCCCTGCTAACTTCCCAATGGCAAAAGGTACAGACAGCAAAACATTCATTTTTGGGACTTAATGAAAATACAATAGCTCCACGCAGTTGAGGTGGAATGTTTTGTCATCATGTTAGGAACTGCAGCAGTTTTGGAGGCTGGTATTTCCGACCCTGATTCATGCACACTGTGGCTGTCCCCAGAACAGCTAATATGATTGCTACCGATTTTTTCCACTACTGTCTATGGCTAGTTGTGGTGCTTGCTACAGTATATGTGTTTTCATTTTTTCTCTTTGGGTTCAGGAACCTAGGTGGCATCCTGTACCTCATCGGTATCACATTCTGATTCATCACCTTTGGAAGAGCATAACTGTGATACATCATGATTATGATCTTGTTCTTGTTTTTGTACATTTACAACATCTTCATCAGAGGCACTGCTTCTGATGAAGGAGCCAGATATGCATAGTGGCATATTGTGGAGTGCCACATCTAGTGGTACCAGACAGAGCCTTTTCCTTAATCATTGACTTTCTAGGTCTGTTTTAGGCACCTGTTTTTGCATTTTATCTGATTTTTCTGGCAATGCCGACAGTGCAGCATTACTTTGATCAGGGGATTCACCAACATTCTTTTCTTTTTCTGGTTGTGTTGCTTCATTTTAATCAATTGTAGTAATTATATCTGCAGCAGTGAATTAGGCTTGCCACTCAAAGGCAGAACAGGTTGCCTCATGGCCCCTGTCAGAAAGGAGACAGAAGGGGGGGATGGAAGGGGGGAGGGACTAGTGATGTCAGCCGTGAGGTCAGAGAGGGTCATTTGACAAGGAGGGGGTTAGGGCTAAGGCCAATTGCCAAGGGGCAGAGCTAACAGGGGGCACATAGGGGGTATATCAGGGCTGTCCACCCCAAGCCAGCCCTCTTTTTGCTGAGAATTTCTGAGACCTGAACTTGGAGCTCAACACATCGTTTGGCAAAATCTAAGTAAGGTACATGGGACAGCTAGGCCTTTGCAGGCCATGTGGCCCAGTGTTTTTAGCTGCTTTAAATGGTTTAGAGGATGAAGGTTACAGGTGTTTATGTGGAAGTGGTAGAAATGCTGCTTGGTTAGGGAGGGTGAGGGCTATTAATTTCAAGAAGTTGCTGTGGTTTGTAGGGAGGAGGTTTAAGGTAGAGGCCGTTGCTGAAGTGGTAGATGCAGCCCAGTTTTTGTAGTAGGTAGGAGCTTGCAGGGATAGTGCTATGAACAGGCTTAGATAACCTCTGGAGTGGGCTCTTGTGATTTGTTGTTGATTTGGCAGGGCAGAGTTGTTTGTTCGAGTGGAGTGTTCAAACAGGCTTGGTAGCGGCTGTGGCTGGTTAGATTGGTAAGTGGTGGAGCTGGTTTATTAAAGAAAAGGGATATGGATTTAAGGAAAGGGAAAGAAGTGAGGGGCAGGTCAGTATAGCACTGTGGAGAGTGGGCCGAGGTCAGGAAGTGACCGTGGGTCAGGGATAAGGAGCTCAGAGGCAGGGCTGCTACGGGAGTGAAGGCGCATGCAGCACAAAGGTGCTCTAACAGAAAGCCTGGCATTTGGTCAAATAGGTGGTCCAGACTACAATTCGTGGTTTGAGCGCAGTACAGCCCGGTGGGTGGGCCACGTGGCGGTGGTGGAGTTTTGCCTAGTAGGATGCTAAGGTATATGTAAAAGGAGGGCTTCGAGGTAGAATCAATTGAAGCATCTGGAGAATTGATGTGAGAGCCTGGAAGTAAGTGCAGAACCTAAGATCAGGGCGCTGGTAGCATGGCACCTATTGAGGGTGAGCTGCAGCGGTTCTGTGTCCAGGGATGGGTAGAGAATGAATCGTAAGCAAAGGGGTGGCTTGATAGTCAGGTGAGAAGGATTGTGATGGCAGGAAAGGACAGAGAGACGGGCGAAGAGGACCAGTGATGGGCTGGCCATGTGGCAACAGGCAGCACCATCGAGGGAACAGCTGGCAGAAGCCCGACTGCATGGGACCCTTGCAAGTAGCTAGTCATGGGAAAGGAAGCAGAAGGTAATTCTGAGGCAGGGGATAATGACCCTGCTTGGGAGATGGGTCATTCTGGATCAGGTCCTGAACAGGGGGCATGTGAGCAAGAAGTATAGAAACATAGACTTTGACGGCAGATAAGGACCACTTGGCCCACCCAGTCTGCCCATTTCCCTACCTATTGGATAAGCTGCAGATTCTAGTTAACCAACAACCTACTTCCTGCAACCCCCCCCACTATAATTGCCTTATGTCTGTCCCATGCATGTTTGAATTCCCCCACTGTTTTAGACCCCACAACCTCTCCAGGAACCTCTCCATGCATCCACCACTCTCTCCGTGAAAAAGAATTTCCTCACATTACCCCTGAGCTGTCCCCCCTCTAACTTTAAATTGTTCCCCCTTGTTCTTACACATCTCTTTTTCTGAAAGATGCTACCCTTCTGGACTTTGTTGATTCCCTTGAGGTACTTAAAAGTTTCTATCATGTCCCCGCTGTCCCTCCTTTCATCAAGGGTATACATACTGTATTAAGCTCTCTCAGTCTCTCTTCATATGGTTTCTGATGTAGACCCTGCACCATTTTAGTTGCCCTCCTCTGGACTGCTTCCATCCTGTCTATGTCCTTTTGTAGATGAGGTCTCCAAAACTGCACGCAGTATTCCAGATGGGGTCTCACCAACTGTCTGTATAGAGGGATAACCACTTCCCTTTTTCTACTTGCGATGCCCCTCCCTATGCATCCCAGTATCCCCCTGGCTTTCCTTACTGACTTCTCACACTGCTTACGCACCTTTAGGTCATCTGATATGACTACACCCAGATCCCTTTCCATTATTGTTGTTGTTAGTACCTCCCCCGCTATTGTGTACTCTTCTCCTGGATTTTTATTTCCCAGGTGCATTACTTTGCACTTCTTTGCATTGAATCTAAGTTGCCATATGTCTGACCATTCCTCCAACCTTGCCAAGTCCCTTCTCATCCTTTCTACCCCCCCTTGTGTATCAACTCTGTTACAGATCTTTGTGTCATCCGCAAAGAAGCATACCTTTCCTTCCAGACCCTCTGCAATGTCACCTATAAAGACGTTAAAGAGGACTGGACCCAGTACTGAGCCCTGAGGTACTCCACTAGTAACCCCCCTTTCTTCAGAATGTGTTCCATTCACTATTACCTTCTGTGTCCTGTTGTGCAGCCAGTTTGCTACCCAGGCTACCACCCTGGGACCCACTCCCAGGCTGGCTAGCTTGATTATTAATCTTTTGTGCGGGACTGTGTCAAATGCCTTGCTAAAGTCTAGGTAGGCCATATCCACAGCCCCTCCCTGGTCTACTACTTTGGTCACCCAGTCACAGAAATTGATTAGATTAGTCTGACATGACCTTCCTGCTGTGAATCCATGCTGCTTTGGGTCCTGTGCCCCGCTGGCCTCTAGATACTCAACAATTCTTTCTTTCAGAAGTGATTCCATCATTTTCCCCACCACTGAGGTCAAACTAACAGGTCTGTAGTTTCCTGCTTCTGCCTTGCCCCCACTTTTGTGAAGGGGAATCACATCTGTCCTCCTCCAGTCCTCAGGTACCACCCCATCTTCCCATGATTTGTTAAAAAGTGTGGTTAGTGGTGTCACTAGGTCCTCCCTTAGCTCTTTTAGGATTCTAGGGTGAATCCCGTCAGACTCCATTGCTTTGTCCACCTTGAGTTTTAGGAGTTCTTTCAGTACTCTTTCTTCTGTAAATGGACTGGTGTCAACCCAACTATCCAGAGTGCTTCTACTGTTTGGTTTAGGTAACTCCTCCTCTTCTTATTTTGTGAATACTGAGCAAAAGTATTCATTCAGTATCTCTGCCTTTTCACTGTCTCCCTCTGCCCACCTCCCCTCTCCTTTATTAATCTTCACTATCCCTCCCTTAACCTTTCTATGCTCCCTAATGTACCTATAAAAGGTTTTATCCCCCTTCTTGAGTTGGCTATCTTTTCCTCTGTTTGGGCCTTTGCTTTTCTGACTGCCTTCCCCACTTCTTTCTGCTTTAATTGATACAGTTCCCTGTCATGCTCCATCTGTGATTCCTTATACTTTTTGAATGCAGCCTTTTTCTCCTTAACCTTCCCTGACACCTCTTTTGAAACTATGGAATGGAAACGAGTAGAGTTTGGTTTGAACATGCTAAAGGAATGGGGGATTTGTGCCTGGTGGGGGAAAAAGGACAAGCCATGATGGCAGTGTGGTGCCCCAGCAGGCAAAGAAGACTGGGGACACCAGTGGAGTATTTCAACTTGGAAACGGAGTTCAGACGCCCCCCTTTTTCAAAAGCACATGGTCGGGTAGGCCTCATGCGGGCCATGTGGAGGGGAGGGTCCATGAGGGGGGTCAGGAATAGCAGGATAGCCCCTTTCATGCTGGGAGTGGGTAATAGTAGCCACATGGGGAACTGCATGGCAGCAGTTGGTCATGAAGTTATAGAGAACCTGTTTCCCCAGTGGGGGTCAAGTATCATGAGAGGAGGGGCATGGGATGGTTATCGTCCATGTAGGTGATGAGAGAAACTGCAGACCATGTGTTTTCTCCAGGCAAGGCTGGTCCCACCTTGAAGGCATGGTGGGAAGAGCATATACAGCATAAGAAGTATAGGAAATGGCCAGGTGAGCTAAAAGCCTGGGGTTTTGCTGGTGACCAAGCCTGTTATTTTGAAGTACTATTTATGGAGGTCCAAGTGAGTGGTAACCCAATAGCCTTAAGGGCAGGTTGCTAGGAGGGGTGCCAGGGGCTAACAAGGAAACCTGGGGTCATGAGGGGGTCTCACGGTGCCGCCCTCCAGCAGTGGGGACAAATAGGGGGTGCCCTCCCAGCAGCATTGTGGAACACTAGGCATGGGGCCTAACAATGGAAAAGGTTGTTTAAGAGGAGGGCTTTGTGGCTCCACCCCTCCATAAGGGGGTTGAGCAGGCAGCTGAGGGGGACATGCCTGTGTGCAACACAGGCAGGTGAGCCCACCAGATGGTCTAGGTGCAGCAGGGACTAGCCAAGGGATGGCACTGGAGCACTAATGATTTTGCTTTCTTCCACCAGTAGGATCGTGACACATGACCATGGCACCAAGGAAGACCCAGATGTCCAGTGAAAAAATGATCAAGGAGGCAGCGAAACTGATGGGACAGATGACCAATTTGGTGGCAGTGGCCAAGCAGAGAGAGGTGCAGGAAGAAGCACTGAGGAAGAGGAAGGAGTGGGATGAGTGCCCTGGGAAAGGGAAGACTGGGAAGAGACCCAGATGGGTGGAACCCAACCCAACACCCTTCCTGGCCCCAGTGCCTGAGCCGGAGGAGGAAGGCCCAGACGGGAGTAAGGATAGAGTTGATATCTCCAATGAAGGGGACCTGAAAGAGTATTTGGAGGAGCTGCTGGGGGATATGGGTGATGTGGGTATAGAGAAGATGGAGCGGGCCCTGCAGGCCATAAAGGGAAAAGAGGACAGGGGGGGCTGGGGGAAAGCCAGGGGGCAAGAAGCTGTATTAAGGGCCCCTGAGTTTTACATTGGTGGACCACGTCCTGGCCTCACTCAAAGAAAAAATCTGCAAGGGAGAACATGTGGATATCTTTGGTCTGAAGTATGAACAGAAGGAATCGGTGGGAAAGTCAGAGATGGCAGTGGCTCTGGCGGTGTTGAGCCACAAGGCGGAGGAGGCAAAATATAAGGGCAAGAACACTGATAATTGGCAAGCAGATTTTATCATCTACAGCACTCTGGTGTTGGAAAAGCAGATGGACCTGGTGATTCCATTGCTGACATACACGCAATCATCATGGATGCCGACAAGGCTAAGATAAGATATGGATGGTTAAAATATAATGAGGCTTTCTGAAAGCAGATGGCAGTGAAGGGGGATTTGAGGTGGGACTGCATCCACTCAGAGCTGTGGGTGAGGACCCTGTCAGGTCGGGTGAGTGTGATGGGAGGGGAGCAGATGGAAAAAAGTCCCACAGTCCCCGGGGGCCAAGACATGTTGGGATTTCAACAAGGCATCCTGCACCTGGACAAATTGTAAATTCAAGCATGTCTATTCAAAATGCCGGGAAATGCATTCAGCGTCTAGCTGCAGACAGGGAGGGGCCGGGGGGCCAGGGTAGGGTGCAGTATCAGGACCAGCCCTTTCAGATATAGCAGGGAGGGGGTCAGGCAGGGGATGGGGAGAATACAAGCAGGGGAGGATATAATTCCAACTATGGGTGGAACTAACAGGGACAAAGGAGAAGGGAGGTGGGGATATGCACTGGCATGCATGCCCATCACCCTGGAAGTGGTAGATGCTTCGGACTCGGGACTACCCGAACGCAAAGGAGGCGAAACTGCTCCAGGAGGGTTTCTGGAAAGGTTTCCCACTGGGTTTCCAAGGGGGCGCAGGATGAGGGCCAGGAACCTCGGGTCAGTAAAAGGGAAAGGGAAGTTGGTGAGGTTGAAGATACAGAAGGAGGTTAAGGCAGGGCTGGTAGAAGGGCGGCTGGTGGTACCGCCCCGTCACAACTTCAGGATGCCACCATTGGGAGTGGTACCCAAGAAACAGAAGGGGAAGTTTTGAATAATCCACCACCTCTCATGCCCCGAGGGGAACTCGGTGAATGAGGTCATACCTGAGCACTTCAGAGCAGTATCATATGCTTCATTGGAGCAGGTTATAGTACTGATCAGGGCAGTGGGTGGGGCATGGCTGGCAAAGACGGCTATCGAATTGGCATTCGGGCTATTGCCCATCAGCCTGGTGGATTGGGACCTGTTGGGTTTTCAGTTCGAGGGCAGCTTCTGTTTTGACAAGGCAATGCCGATGGGCTGTTTGGTGGCCTGCTCAACTTTTGAGACATTCAGTTCCTAGGTACAGTGGGTATTCAGAGTAAGATATGGGCATAAGAGGGTAGTGCACTACCTAGATGACTTCCTCCTAATAGGGGAGACCCGGGCAGAGACACAGGGGATGTTGGAGGACTTCAAGGGGATGTGCAGGCATATAGGGATACCTCTGGCATAAGGGAAGATGGAGGGCCCGGCATGCAAGTTGGAGTTTCTGGGAATAGAAGTGGATGTGGAGCAAGGATGCTTCCACCTACCCAGGGACAAAGTTTCTTGGCTCAGGGGGCTGCTCAAAGAAGTAACGGGGAGAAGGAAAGTGCCACTGGTACAAGTACAGCTACTGCTGTGGCACCTTAATTTTGCCTGCAAGGCCATCAATCCTGGTAGGGCATTCACCAAAAGACTGGGAAGGGCTACAGGGAAGGCTAAGTAGCCACATCACTGGGTGTATATTACCAAGGGGCAAGGGGAGGACTTTAAGGTATGGGAGGAGTGTTTAGGAAACTATAACGGGGTAACATTTTGGCAAAAGGAGTGGGAATACAACACTGACTTGGAGTTGTATACCGACTCCTCGGGGGCACTAGGAATGGGGGCATATTTCCAGGGGAGATGGCTGTCAGAACATTGGAAAGTAAAGGGGGTATTGAAGGACATCACTTTCTTGGAAATATTTCCAATTTGGGTGGCCTTGGAGGTGCTGGAGAGCAAGACGAGGGGTAAGCACATCCTTTTCTGGTGCAATAATAAAGGGATGGTGGAGGTCATTAACAGACAGAGTGGGAAGACAGAGATGGTGGGCTGGCTTCAGTGGTGCATGGTGCTGTTGAGGCTGCAATTAAATTTATTTTTTAAAGCGCAGCATATTGAAGGGATCAAGAATGAAATGGCTGACAGTCTTTCCCATTTACAGATTGGAAGGTTTGGGGAGTTGGTGCCACAGGCAGCATCACACAGGACCAGGGTCCTGAACCAGCTGTGGGAGACTGGAGGAATACAGCCAGGGTGCTGTACCGTGGATCTTGGGCAGCCAACACCCTGAAGGCCTATGAAGGTGGCTGGGCAAGCTTCCAGGAGTTCAGGAGGAGGCATAGATGGGATAGGGAGGAGCCAGTCCAGGATGAGCAGGTGAAGCAGTTCATAGTGGAGAAGTGGGAAAAGGGGATGATGCATGCCACAATGGTAGTACAACTAGCAGGCATAAGCTGGGTGTGCCAGGATAAGGGGTGGCTGGATGCCACAGCCAGCAGGACAGTCAAGAGGATGGTCTTGGGGTGGCAGAGAGGACAAGGGCAGAGGAAAGAATGGAGGTGGCTCATTAAGGGACAGTTGTTGATTAAGGTATTGGAGGTGACATGGCATGTGTGCACCTCCACACAGGAAGCCATTTTGTTCAGGGCAGTTTTTTCGGTCATGGCAGCAGGAGATTTTTTTGGGGGGAGGTGGTTGCCCCTCAGAAGGCAGCAGTTGGCCTGGCCATGCAATTCGAGAGCATGGGGTGGGGAACAGAGAGTTTGCTTACAAAACTGGGCAGGTCCAAAACAGACCAAGGGGGGTTGGGGGCCTCAGTGATGCTGCTGTAACAACCGCAGGAAATAAGTTGTGCAGTGGCAGCTATGGAGATTTACAGGAGCAATTGGGGGGGTGGCTAGGGGGGCCTTGTTCCATCATGGGGACGGCTCCCCGGTCATGGTTTCAAGTGGGTGCGGTGCTCTGGAAGGCCTTAGCATTCCTAGGTGAGGATCCAGGGGATTTCGCCTTGTACTCTTTCTGGATTGGGGCAGCTTCAGAGGCAGCCAACAGAGGAGTTGCAGTTGAGGAGATAAAAATAATTGGAAGGTGGAGGTCCAATTGTTACAAGAGATATGTCAGGTAACAATGTACAGCAACTCACCCCATTTTGTTTTTTCCCATGAAAGGTTCCAAGCAGAAGGTATGGATAGTGAGGCATTCCTTCATATACTGGGCAGAATGGTTTGTGGCCATCGTGAACAGAGGGACACAGTTACGCAGCAATATGGAGCACACAAAGGTGCAGTGGAAGGGCATCAGGGGCATGAGATGGGCCCAGCTGCTGCCCCTCCTGGAGGAGCTAATGGTGCAATGGGGTAGACTTGATTGCATCATCAAACACTTAGGGGCAATGATTTGGGGGGGTTTACCTTGGTGTAAGCTGGGGCAGACCATAGTGGCCGACCTAGAGAAAGTGAAGGGATGGTGGCCAGGCGTGACCATTGGCTTGTCCAAGATCACATCCTGGAGGGTATGGAGGGGGCCAAGGATGTCAGGCTAATAGAGAATGTGTGAAAGTGCCTGAATAGGTGGGCAGTGTTTGAGATGGGAGGGGTGCATATACAACACAAGGACATCTCTTTCGATCAATCAGGAGTCTATAGGTCAGATGGGGTGCACATTTCAGAATTCAGAATGTGTTTATTTCTGAGGCCATTCGGGCAGCTAGTGGAAGAGATAGCAAAACGGAGTTTTGGTTCTAGCCTGCAAGGGGGGAGCCCTGACATCTGTCACAAGCTGGAGGTGGGCAGTGGAAGAAAAAAGGGGAGCAGGGGGAAGGGGCAGAAAAGGGGGAGGGTAGGCAGCACAGGCTGGATACAAGGAACCCAGATGTGGTATTAAAGCGGGGAAGGGGGATAGATCTAGGTGCCAGATTCACAGGGTCCGGGCCTGGAGGGGTGAGGCCCGGGGAAAGGTTGAACTGGCCTGGTTCTGGTGGTGGAGAAGGGGGCTGGATTCAGAGTGTCTGGACCCTGAAGCACAGAAAAGCGAGAAGCAGCAAGGATGAAGAAAAGGCTGGAGTGAAGATGAGATGTTGTGCTATATTATGCAGTATTATGATTTGAACTGTGACATTTGGGATGTAAATATTATCTTAGCGCCAAAATAAATATTTGCCAGCGAGCAACCAAAACTTAAAAAGTTGTTGCGTGAAATCATTTCTGGGAGGGGATCAGGGGACAATTTCCCATTTTATTCTAAGTTTCTTTGTGAGAAATATTTTTATTGTTGCGTGTACCAATTTCAGCCATACTGTTGGTGTTGGCCACATGTTCCATAACAGATTCTGATTCTGAATCCCTTGTTTGGTGTCCAACTTATAGCAATTACTTAACTAGTAGTAATAGTTCTTATGCACAGATGAGCACAGAGAGTATGAGATGTGGCACCCCTCTCTCAAAATACATGAGGCACTATGACCTAGTAGTAGTTCAGGCACAGAGATGGGCAACACAGAGTCTGAGATGTGGGTGACAACCCCCCTTCCTTCAAAATATGTACGGCACTCAGGTTGACACAAAGGATTGGCAAGAACAACAGTCAGTCAAACAAAGAAAAAACCCTAATTGGTTGGCTCCCTTCAGTGCCCCAGTATCACTAGTGTTGCCTTTCATACAGTTTGTTGGTCATGTGGGTCCAGGGAGTATTCAGGAAGAGAATGGAAAAAAAACAGATCCTTTTTTATGTTTGGGTACCCTTCCCTGACCTCCTTGTTCAGTGATTCACTACTGCAGTACTGATGACTGTTATATATTTATTTTTTATTGCTGTTGGCTGCTTGCTGACAAAATGACATGAAAATAGAGACACACATTTTTATGTTGGTGCGCTTGCACAGCCAACATCTTGCGGCAGTGCAACTTTGGAGGCATGGTTGCTGTTGGGTGAATGCAGGGCAAAAACCAGTAGGTGCATCCCTCATTTCACATTCAGCCTGCATGCCAGCGCCACACCATGCATACATAATGTGGTGAGCACATCTAAGAAAAGGTCCACTGCAATCTGAGCAAAGCTCGTCAGACGCAGTGTACCTTCCCTGAACGTGCTTGCTGACATTATGAGCATGGCGGCACAGTGGCTGCCAAACTGCCGACTTCGGGGGTGCCCAATCCCCCTATCGGTTAACCCTGCCCCTCTGTACTGCTGATGGGGAAGCCCACTCCCTGTTGGCATAAATCACCTCCCCCATTTGTTATAGATGCCGAGGGGTGGCCAATCCCTCTGCTCTAACCCCCCTTACTTATAGTGCAACAGGGAGCCCACTCCCCATCAGCATAAAGAACCCTCCATTGTTAAATGCTGGAGGTGCCCAATCTCCCTCTCAGCACCCCCAGCTTTTATACAACAGGGTGCCCAACTCCCATCAGCATCAATTACTCCCCTTGTGTAGCCGGACTGAGGTGCCCAATCCCTATTGGCTACAGACCCCAAACAGTTAGATGGCATGCTGGGAGCCCACCCAGTTTGCTAAATCCTCTAAAACAAAAAACTGTCCTGCGATGTTTTGTTTTTTGTTTTCACCTGTAAAATGAAAACGGTCCCTCATAGTCTCCTGACCCCACCCGCACCCACCCTCTGCACTCTGCCTCCCCACACCCCTCGCCCCATACTTCCTCTAGAGTCCGGCGCAACGACCGTGGACCGGGAACACGCCTTGCATTTCTTTTTCAAAGCTGACCGCGAACTGAGGAAATCCCGGTAAGCTGTATAATGTAATAAACAGGGTTTTTTCAACTTTGATGTATATAATATCTCGGGCATTTTTGGGAATTTTGGCCCCAAATTTTCAACATGGGATTTTTGGGTCCCCACCTCACGATTTCTGTCACTGTCATTTTGTTAATCGGGCCTGAAAGGTGATTTCACAGTCACTTCACAGAATCATCTTTCGGGACCGAGTAACAAAGTGACAGTGCCACTGTTCATGACGGGGGTCTCAAAAAGCCTATGTTGTAAATTTGGCGGGAAAAATCAAAAAAATGACTGTTTTATGAGTGTGCATTGCGCAGTTGCTACGCACGCTTGTAAGTTCATGAATTCACAATATTTTCATGCCAGATTCTCAACATTGGCATTTTACCACACCTTCTTGTGAACCATATAGCTGTTATTTTTCACATCCTGGCTGAAATGTGTTTTCACACTTCCGGTGCAGAATAGCACCATCCTGTACGAAATCAGTGTTCAGGACACATTACGAAAATGACAGTGACACTGTTCATGAGCGGAGGTCCTAAACTGCCTGTGTTGAAAATTTTGTGACAATACTCCATAAAATGACTGTTACGAGTGTGTGTTGCGCAGTTTGCATGTATGCTCATACTGTAAGTTCGCAAACTTATAATATTTTCATTCCAGATTTTCAACAGTGCCATTGTTCTGCACCTCCTAATGAACAGTACAGCTGTCTATTTCACATCCTGACCAAAATCTGTTTTCGCAATTCCAGCGCAGAATAGCGCGGTCGCTGTGGAAAGTCCATGTTCGAGACACATTATGAAAATGACAGTGACATTGTTCATTAGCAGATGTCCTAAAATGCCCATGTTGAAAATCTGGGGACGAAAGTCAATAAAATCAGTGTTTTACGAGCATGCATTGTGCAGTTTGCACACACGCCTGTGACTTTGTGAATTTGTAATAGTTTCACTCCAGCTGTTCATCACTGGCATTTTTCCATACCTCCTTATGAACAGCACAGCTTGCTGAAACGTGTTTTCACATGTCCGGTGCAGAATTGCATGGTTGCTTTTGCGAAATCAGTTTTTGGGACAGTTTGAGGAAATGACGGTGACACTATTTATGAGCAGAGGTCCTAAAATGCCTATGTTGAAAATTTGGTGCCGAAAGTCCCTAAAATGACTGTGTTGCAAGCGTGCATTGCGCAATTTCCATGCACCCTTGTAACTTTGTCAATCTGCAATATTTTTGTGCCACATTTTCACCACTGTCATTTGTGCACACCTCCTTATCAACAGTCCAGCTGCCATTTTTCACAGCCTGCCCAAAATGCATTTCCGCAGCTGTGGCTCACAATGGCGTGCTCGCTGTGCAAAATCACCTGGGACACATTAACAAAATCACAGCACTATGTGTCACTGGCTCCGCCACTGCCAATGCCAGCGCAACAACATTCAACATTGAGAAATGCTTGCTTTTAAAAGGTTAAATGTTATTTTATTTTCTAACAGGGGACCTAAAAGATTACTACTGATGCATTCCTCATACTCAAATAGCCTGAAATAGGTCTACAATTCATCAGAGTAAATCAGAACCTTTTAGAATCAGAACGGGAGCACAGCTGACCTGCCCATCCCTATTTCTAACAGATTATTGTCTGTACCATTGCCTGATAGTATATTCCACAGTGCAGACCTATTTACATTATCAAAGGCAAAACTTAAATTGAAGCATGCTACATAAAAATAATCCTTTTATAACTTCAGTGTATTTTTCAATCAGGAAATTCAACAATAAAATGTTATCCAAAGTGTTACACCCTTCCTTAAAATCTATTCATGAATGAGAGATGCGGTGATTCTCTTTAATCCAGAAATCTAAATGAGAGACTACTATTCGTGTGTAAATTTTTCATCCTATGCATCATAAAGTGATGGCTCTGTAATTGATCACCTCTTTTTTGTATAATGGAATGATAAAGCCTTCATCCCAACCTTGAGGTAAACATAATGTTTTATTTATAGCATTAAACAGTGGAGTTAGAATTTTTGTCTACCAGAAAGGGTCAGCGAGAAATAACACTGCCACTAACCCATCTGGGCCTGGGGCCTTATTTCTTGTTTGAGCTCTGAGTACATTCAAAACGTCACTATCAGTAAAGACGGAGGGAGTATAGTTCCTGATGATAATTACTGTAATAGCATTTGGTCCATACCATCAGCTCTTAACAAAGCATTTTATTTTTCCTGAAAAAAAATGCCATGTTTTACCAGATATAGTCCAGCTAATATCCAACTAATAAAACAGACACCTTTTTCAGATATCTGTTGCAGTCACTCAGGACCTAAACCAATGGTTGTGTTAGAGTTTTCTTCATCATCAGGGCTACATGAGAGTATTCATGAATCACTGTATTTCTGTCCTTCTTTCAGAGCTGAATCATCTAAAATAGTATCACTATTCATTCTAACTCCCTTTTGTTGTCTTCCCCTTATGCATTTACTTTGTCTTCTAGTAGGGATCTCATTTTCATCCATCACCAAATGGATGATTTCAACCAGTTTGGCATATTCTCAGGGACACTGGTTTATGGTTTTTGAAGTGATAAAATTCCATTTTCAAGATTTTATATTCTGGGATAGCACCGGTGATGGCTTTTCTAATTTATGAATTTTGAAGGGATTCTGCTAACATTTAGTTTATATATAAACACACAGTTAAAGAAAGCTAGGTATATAGAAAAATAAAACACAATGGAAATACTATGGGAAGTAATTTTTAGTAAAACATAACCTTTCAGAGATTCACTGATCTAGTATAAATTCCCAATTTCTGTGATATTCTATGTTTTTACTGATATGCAGGCAGTTTAATTCCAGAAATTCACTCTGGAATTCTATTAAGAACCATAAACCTGTGGTCTTGCATATTATGCTATTCAATACTAATATTTGTTGATATTATTTGATTTTTCAATCATTTACCCATTATTGACTTCCTTCCACCTTGCTTTCCATAGTCCCAAAGTTCTTTCTCCTTGCTGCTATGCAACATGTTTGCAGCCATTATTATGGTTGTGTCCAAGACTGCACTGACATTTGTGAAAATGGCTTTCATTTCAATCAATGATTTCCTTGTTTTTAATGAGTTTGGTGTAAGGCAAATAATATCTTTCATGGTTCTGGTCCTATTCATATACACAGAGACAATATCACCCCAGTTAAATTGATTCCCTACTGCTCCCTTGCAAATGTTATATGTTAGAATTCTTAATGTTATTTTATTCTAATTTTTTTGATTTAGGACTCCCTTTTGTATATACAGTTGGCAGTCTTAACCCTCTCTCTATAGATATTTTTGTTTTTTGTCTCTTTATTTCTATAAATTTAGGGCTTCTGTGCAAAGTGAATCCTGAGTATTAAAATCACTATTATCTCCACTATGAGCTACCTGGTTCTTAGGTCCTTGTTTAGTATGTACATTTGTTTTTCTTATTACACTCTTCTGCTTTACTTCAACATTCTCTTGTATAATACTGTCAGTATGAAGATACCTAACTTTTCAATTTCCCCAGCCTCTTTGTTTGTAATATGATTGGCTTCTTGAATACCGTATAACAATTTAAATTCACACCAGTTATAGTTAGCGCTCCGAGCACACCCCAACATGTTCATGTCATTTTATTTTCACTGGTGAAACATTGGTGTGGCTGTTGTATAGTGATTCACCTAATATTCACTGTCTTTTTATTTTCACGCTAATATGGAACCAGTGAAAATAGCAAAAATAAAAAACGGTCAATATTTCCTGTTATACAATAGTTTCCTTGTTTTTTTTTAATTTGCTTCACTGTCCATTTTAAGATCCTTCTTATCTTGATCCATCTCTTTTGACTTTTCCATACAAGTTTTTGTCTCTTATTCTACTAGAAGAGTCAGTTAGGAGACAAACTGCCCTTAAAAATCATTGTTCTTTTTAAGTTCCATTTTAATTTCATACAGACCCACCTGTAGCATTCTGAGTGCTACATCCCAGTTATTTTCATGTTTATCTGGTGAATAGGAATCATTAGTGTTAACATTCAATTGGCTCTGGTACCCCCAACCCTTGCCATTACATAAGTCTCTCTCTGCCATACGTGGGGTATATCTCATGGTCTCTGAGACAGGGGATCTAAACTCAGACAGTCCACATATGGAGATATAAAATTCTGAAAGTCCACCAAAAAGGATTTGTTTGCTAGTGAGCAAATTTTATTTTTAGTCAGAGTGCCTTCTTGTTGGAACTGAAGGAAATGAGATAACTTTTTAATGTGTATCCACTGATACAGGTATTTTTTTGTTTCACTTGCCACAGGCACTGTTCACATCTCATGCTACAGATCAGTGGCTTTATTTCATCCGCTTTCCCCCTCACTTGCTCATTTAACCACCCATCCTCCTGTTTACTCTGCAATCCAAGTTTAACATTTGCAAGTACAAAAAAGACACAATAATGAAGTGTAAGCCCAATATTTATTTGTAATCTGATATCTCTGTGTGTGTATGTGTGTGTGTGTGGGGGGTGGGGGCACCATAAAAACCTGATCCAAGCTCAGCTATGATGGCTATAGTGGATCAAAGTTCTTGTTGTAAGAATACAATATTAAACCTAATGCAGGTGGAGGAACTATTTCACATATACATACAGTAATGATTTAAATATTTTAGTGCTGAATCATATACATTTAATTTTTTTTACAGGGGTGTAAAACACCCAGCCCAATTTTATAATCACAGTAAGACAATCTGGGGGTATACATTAGGTATTTCTAATGCATGGTCAGGGGCTGAAGTGCCTTACTACAGCCCTGGCTGTGTGTTAGAAATGTCTAATGCACACCCATTCATGTCTTATGTCTTACATAGTATAGTGTAGTGTGCTAGGATTTTTGATCAGCTGTAAGGAGCTTAAACACTTAACATAAAGGTCTGATGCAGGGGTTTAAAGCTGGCTGTGTAAAAGGCAGTCAAAGTAAGTGTTTTTCCAGTGTGAAACCACACAGTCCTAAAAACCCTCCAGAAGTCCTGATGGAAAGGAGAAACCAGTTCCTCCTTTTTTCCAACTAGTTTATCAGTTCTTTAACACTTGTGTTGCACAGCACCAATATTTTCACTCCTTTCCATTTCTCCTTTCTGTTTCTCCATTTGTCTGCAAAAATCTCAAAGACTCTGTTCTCTCTCCAGGAGTGCTGCTCACTCCACACTTCCCATTCGTGGCACAGACCAGCTCCATATCACCCCAATCTCTCCAGCTTTATCTGTCACTCTGTCATCAAGCTCTTCATCCACTCCATCATCTCAGTGTCACAAGACTCGATAAGGACACCACACTAAAACAAACCTGCAACAGGCTAAAAGAAAAACAAGCCTTGACTCAAGGTAGCAATACAGATAAAATATACAATCTGCATTTGCACAAATGCTCACCGGCTGAGGTGGCATACCAGTAATGAATTACAGTCAAGTCTATAGTTTTAGTGCTAGCCATCTTCCACATGAGGTACTGTGCATGTAACTGGTGGTATCCATAGATCAGAGGATGCACATTCTTTTGTAAGGGTCTCAGTTAGGATACTAGATAATCAGGGGGTTTGAGCATAATCAGCTTGTAATGAGAGATCCAACATTGTACATCTTCATGGTGTGCAGAGGGAGCAAGTTTAGCCTGATTTGTAGCTGTCAGTGATGGGTGTGAGGGAAGGCCATAAGAGGAAACCTGGTAACACGATTTTAAAGAACAGAACAGTTTTTATCTGCATTTTCAGTGTTGAGGCAAGAGCATAGACTAGGGCCCCATAGTCAAGAATGAGAAGCAGGATTTGTTGGGCTACAGTTGGCATGGAGTTCTGCACTCAGTAAAGTCATATTTCAGATTAGAGTTAATGAAATTGGTGTTATCAGAGTTGTCCTAAAATGACAATATAATCAGCATAGAGTAGGATGCCAGAGTGCTTACAGTCTGCTGGCAAAGAATTTTGATAAACAAAGAGAAAATTATTTGGTTTAGCACTAAACCCCGGGAAACACTGTTTGCCCATCTGAGTGGAGGACAGGTAAATTAAAATGCAACAAGCTGAGTGGCTAGTGAGGTAGTATTTGAGCCATGTGAGGGAAGATGGGCCAAAGCTTAGCTAAACTAGTTTAGTAAGCATTGGCTGCTGATTCATCAGGTTGAAAGCTTGGATAAGTTAAAGAATACTTGCTCTGTTATCATTACCATTCCTCTGTCCATGACTTGATGCAGCTCATCAGTAAAACAAGAGTTGTAGTGGTTACATGTTGCTTTCTGAAACCGTGTTGATTTGACAAGAGAAGCAAGTATTCATCAATGTAGTTGTACAACTACTTATGCACACGTTTTAAAGTGGTTTAGAATGTTCTAGATATAAAGAGATGGACAAAAAAATTAGCAATCTCTGTGCTCGATTCCCTTCTTGCTAATGAGAACTATGGCTTGTTCCAGAAAGCAGACACCTGGCATGGGGTGAGAGAAACATTAAGCAAATCATTCAGCAGCTTAGCAATAGCCAGCACATTGGCTTTGATTAGTTTAGGGGGTATGAATCAGTTGTCTCAGTTCTGATGTCATGATTTTTTTTTGAGAAGCTGAAGCACTTTTTTGAGGTGGAAAGGGGGTCTGCCAAAGTTTTGATCTGACTAGATTAGGATTTTGCACATGGCTGAAGAAACCACCAAATTAGAAGCCTATGTTATTAAATGCCTTATTAAAGGAGATGGTGATGGTAAGATGTTTTGTCTGAGGTAGGTCACTGACATATATGGTAGATAGGTAACATTTTTATATTTGATATGTAGGTTGGCATTTTGTGGGGATTGTCAAGGGTAAATATCTTTTGTTTTTTAAAAAAGGTATCTTTTGCCATCTGAGTTTCTCTTTAACTTGAGTTTCTCAGCTATCTATATTTTTGCCACCCACTGGAGCAATTCATATTTTTGAAGTGTGCCTATGCATTGTCTTAGACTTTTAGAAGGTAAAAAGAGAACTTGTCATCCGCTTGTAATTTATGACCTTGATTCTGTGCCTTGTGCATGTGTGTGTGTGTTGGGGGGGGGGGCATGTAGGCTGACAGTAGAGGTGAATAGGCCTATGAAGAAGTACAGGGTGGCAATAATTTTAGTGGACTTCTGTGCGAATGACCAGTCAGCATTATCTAGGACAGTACTAAAGGACACGGGGAAAAAACTGATAAAGGAGCAGCATTCAGTTATTTGAGTAGGTCATGGAGGCCTCCATTGTACCACAGGCAGACTATTTTGGAGTGGCTACTGATAAAATTAAGTAGGGTACAAGCTATTGTGAGTCTGTTCTCTCTCCTGACCAGGTCTAGTCAAGCAAAGTGTGCTTTTGAGTCTTAGTATTGTACCTGATTGGAGATGTTATTATTTGCTTAAGATTTTCTAAGAGAAATGTCCCAAATACCCAGTGTTCTTATGGAAAAGTATATGCCCTATTGGAGAATTGCTTTCTTATCATTGCATTCAATAGTGAATAGTGTAAAAATATGAAACTTAATCTCCATAGATATAATATACCAGTTCTTTCAGGTACACCCGCACACCAGTAATGCTACTGCTTGTGGTGCCAAGTACTCATGTTCAGGAGCAAGCTCAGATATTGGAGGGTTGGACAGGGGAAGATTGAGCATCCACTGGACTGCTTCCCTCCTCTAGGGTGTGGGGTTGTGTGGAGCTCAGCATTTGCTAACCCCTAATGATGGCTGGGAAGCTGCATATTGAGACTGCCAGAGATGGAAAGAGGAGAGGCAGATATCTGGCATGTGATGTGTGGTGCATGGCAGCATGCATTGCATTGCCACTGGCATCATTGGATGCCCACCTTGGGAGAGGAGAAAAAATATGGAAATCAGAGAACCAGAGGCAGAATGACTCTAGCCTCTCACAGGCCCTGCACCCGGGGACCCATGCCATGCTACCTTTACATGATGATGAGCCCTGGGGAATGTCAGGGTGACAGGGCTGGGGTGCCAGCATTATGGGGTCACCGGTGCACAGGGGAGAAAGAAAACTAACTGGACACAAAAATATATTCATTCACATTTGAAAGACCAGAGTTGTACAGTGTTTCACAGGAACCACTTAATTATGGGTCTGTTTTGTTTTATTTTATTTTTTGTGTTTTTTGTTATAATTTATTGATTTAATTCGTTTATCAGTTAGTTTTAGGTAGTTAGTGAGGTTTTTTGTTTTGAATAATTCTGGTGGTGGGTTTCTTTTTATTTTGATTGTTTAATTTGGGTTAGCAGCATCATGTGCCGGCCTCCGTCCTCCATGGTGGTTCGTTATTCCCCTCCTCTCTTCGTGCCCTCTGCCCCTTCTGTACCCCTCCCTTGCAGTTCAAGACTTATCAGCATCGTAGGGCATTGGGGATTGCCCGTGGGAGGGCGAGGGAGGCAGGGGTGCACGAACAGGGGTGGGGGAATGAGTGGAGTCACTGTGTTGGGGTTATTAAGTCCAGAAGGTGCCCTGGGGCAAAATGGAATCCAGAGCGGGGTCCACCCTGTCTGGTTTCCATACCCAAGGGCACTACTGATTACAGTAGGCAGATAGGCCCGACAACCTCTGAGGTTTGTCCAACTCGGGCGGTGTTATGCGATGCCAGATCTGTTAGGAATAAAGCTGCTATTATTGCCGACCTTATTGGCATGGCTGATCTGGCTTGCATCACCGAGTCCTGGCTGGATGAAAACTCTGGCCCTATAGTGGAGGCCATGACTCCGGCTGGGTACTCGGTGTTACACCGCCCAAGATTGGACCTCAGGGGCGGGGGGATTGCAGTCTGTTTTAAGACTGAATTGGGCCTGTCGAATGTGGTAGTGGGTGAGGCCGAGTCATTTGAGCGCACAGTTGTAGCAGGTGTAGGCGTTCGAATCGCTCTCATCTACCATCCACCCGGAGATGGGAAACATTTCTTACAGGAAGTGGCAGACTTCCTCGTCGACATGTCGTTTGAGTCACCCAGATTGATGGTGCTGGGTGACTTTAACGCCTGGGTCGACGATGAACTCTCACAATTTGGTAAACACTTCCTCCAACTAATGTCTTCTTTGGGCCTTACACAGGTAGTTTCTACTGCTACACATAAATCTGGACACTCTCTCGACTTGGTCTTCCTTCTTGGGATTGATGCATCTGATATAGGGGTGGAACCAGTCATTTGGTCTGACCACCACATCGTGAGGTTCAATTTTTGCACCCCTCTGAGAAGGCCAGCCCCTGTGGAGATGGTCAGGTACTGCCCATTATGGAACGTTACTCCACAAGGCCTGACGGCAATGCTTGACCTATCATCCCTCGTGTTGGTGGGTAGTAGTCCAGAGGCACTCGTATGGGCCTATAATGAGGCCATTACGGTTGCCCTGGATTCTATTGCTCCTGTTCGTGAGCGCCTTCTTTCCCATCACCCCAGGGCCCCTTGGTTTGACGGGACTCTGAGGGAGATGCGGAGACAAGGGCGAAGGTTAGAGCATTGCTGGCGCAAGTCCGCCCTTGATGCCGACCGTCTTAGATTGATTGAACATTATACTAGCTATCAATCTGCAATCACCCATAAGAAGGCAGAATTCCTCTCCAGGGAGATTGCAGTTGCTCAGAATCGACTGGCTCAGCTGTTCTGAACTGTAGACAGACTGTGCAACCCAGCCTGTCTGCAGGTTCGGAAAGCCTTTTCGCAAATTCGGTGCGATGAGTTTGCTCAATACTTTGCAACTAAGGTGGCTGACATCAGGGCGGACTTGTGTCCAGCAACCGCTAAGGGTGATGTGGTGGGAGTGTGTGAGAGCACAGGACCTCGCTTCTCCTGGAGTTCCTTTTGTCGACCTGAGTTCATGGATATTATGAGGATCATCCACAGCGTGTGCCCTACAAGCTGCGGCTTGGATCCTGGGACCTACTACCCTAATTCTGGGTTGTGTAGACATCATAGGTCCAGTTCTGGTGCAAATTGTCTGGTGCTCCTTGGAGTCAGGTGAGTTTTCTAGCTCCCTGAAAGAGGCAGTGGTGACACCTCTCTTGAAGAAAGCTTCCTTGGACCCAGATTGTTTTTCCAGGTATCAACCCATCTCTAACCTTCCCTTTATTGGGAAGGTTATTGAAAAGGTCGTAGCTGCTCAATTGGATGACCATTTAACCATCCATAATATCTATGAATCCTTCCAGTCTGGTTTCTGTAAAAGACACAGTACCGAGACTGCGCTGGTTCGGGTGCTAAATGATCTTCTGAGGGGGAGAGATCAAAGGAGATGTTCTATCCTGGTTCTCCTTGATCTCTCTTCAGCTTTTGACACTGTGGATCACATGGTGTTGCTAGCACACCTGGAGCAAATTTGTGGAATGTCTGGAACCGTTCTTAAATAGTTCGAGTCATTCCTCACTGGGAGATCACAAAGAGTTGTGTCGGGGAATTTTTCCTCCAGCCCAGTCTCTTTGTTGTGTGGAGTGCCTCAGGGTTCTGTGCTGTCGCCCATGTTATTTGCAGTGTACATGCTGCCCCTCAGAAACATTATAAGATGGTATGGGCTGAGGTTTCACTGCTATGCAGATGATACCCAGCTATACCTGTCTTTTGCACCCGACCAGGATGGAGCTCTCTCGGTATTTAATAACTGTCTGGGGGAGATCCAAGACTGGATCGATTCTAGTTGGCTAAAGTTGAACTCGGAGAAAACTGAGGTTTTGATCATGGACCCGGGTGGTCAGATTGAGAGGTCGTGTGCTGGCGCGCCGTCTGGAATTTTTCTCGGTGGTGTGTCGCTTCCAGCCTCTGAATGGGTGCGCAACCTTGGGGTGATTCTTGATAATAGGCTGACTTTTCAAACCCAAGTGTCAGCCATCTTCAAGACTTCCTTTTACCATCTTAGGAATATTGCCCAGGTTAAGCACCTTGTTCCATTTGACTCTCTGCCAACATTGGTCCACGCTTTTGTGTCCTTGCGCCTCGACTACTGCAATGCCCTTTACTTTGGGCTTTCTGGGGTTGAAATCTGCCGCCTACAGCTCATGCAGAACGCGGCACCCCAGGTTTTGACTGGGACAAGTAGGTCCTGTCACATTACCCCGGTGCTGCACGAGCTGCACTGGCTCCCAATATGGTGGCGGATCACCTTTATAGTCATTTTATTGACTTTCAAAGCCCTTCATGATCAGGGTCCGTCCTATCTGAAAGACCTTCTGGTTCCTTACTGCCCTAGCCGATCACTCCGCTCGGCTGACATGGGGTTGTTAGAGATTCCAAGAGTGAGTTTGAAATCTTCTGGCAGTAGAGCATTTTCTCATGCTGCACCCACTCTTTGGAATTCTCTACCATGCCGGTTATGGGAATGCTCCTCCATGGAGATTTTTAAGAGGGAGCTGAAAACCTATCTTTGGAGAATGGCCTTCTCGGAAAGTTAAATGCACTGTCTAGTGTGTGAAATTTTATTGTAATTTATTATGTTTTTAGAATATATTTTATAATCTTTATGGCTTTGATGTTTGTATTGTGTGTTGAAGTTTTTATTGATCTGTTCAGCACCTTGATATAGTGAAAGGCGCTATATAAATAAAATTATTATTATTATTATTATTATAATTATGTGTTGTGGTCCTTAATAAATGAAACAATAATGTCTTAGGAACTTAAAACTTAAATTATTTGAAGGCAAACTTGTACATAATATAATGACACTGATATTAAAGATGCATACCTAAGCTAAAGTGCCTTGGGGTCTATGTTGACCAAGATATCACTTTCAGACCTCAGGAAGATTACATCACAAAATCTCTGCACCAGAAAATTGGGGTACTACTGTATACTGCCTGGTTGATTTTCTAACCCCAGATTTGAGGTTTGCCATAGCAAACAGCCACTTGCTCCCCTCATTGCTATTTGGTGCCTCCATACTTCAGTACATCAGGAGCTCTGAGACAAATAAACTCAAGGTTCTACATAACGAAATAAGTCACTTTGCATCCAGGGCTCCTCCCACGAAATATCACCATGAGGCTCTCTCCTCCTTATATTGGACCTCCCTTGAAGGGAAGATGCTGTACCCCCTGCTATGCCTGACATTTAAACTTATCAAAGTTTACAGCCCACTTACTATGGTCCTCAGTCTGTCACTTGTTTGAAGTACCCATGGTAACATCTGACATGAGTAAGAGGTCCTACACCTCCTGTGCCCCATCTCACCAGAATTCTCTACCAGCAGCGCTACAGAACTTCTCTTTTCTTGGAAGTTAGAAAAAAGGTCTAAAGACCTTTCTACTGGAGCGTTGTGACTGTACTTGTTACCGTTTGTGCTTCCTTCATGTCATTCTAAATGATTTTGACTCTCTTTTCTGCTGAGACTCTCTCTAGTTGTATCTCCATGTCATGTGGTAATTTATCTGCAGTGCACTATGTACTGTATATTTATGTTGTGTCAGCCCCTTGTAAAAAAAAAAGCCTCATATGTTTACTGTCTGTATACAATATATGCCTGTAATGAATTGCAATCTCTTGTAAATGACTGTCTGCATTGTATTAGTACTGTCTGCATATCTGCTTGTAATTAATCCCGGGTCAGCCCTGTAAAAGGGACCTACAGTCTCAGTGTTACTAAAATTCAGTAAATAAATAATAAAGATGTATACCTTGCTAATATTATTAATTATTGTTCCACAGAACAGTGCAATCATGAGCTAATCAAATCTGTAAGATGTGATAGGTAAAAGTACAGAGTCTTTGCACATTATTGTTATAGTTCTAGCGAAGGCATGATTAGAAATGGAATTCATGTGTACTAAAGGAAAGCAAAGCGATTATTAAAATGTATGCAGTTCTGATTGTTATTTGAACATTGCAGCAACTGGTATCTCATGGGATTGTGTCAGTACATATATGTGTGACTAAACACAATTATTTCAGGAAGGACATGCTACTACATGATGGAAAGGTGGCAGAATGACACAAAGGTGATCTAGTATAGGCTGCAAATGATATTTAATGCTGTTTGTAATTTATAGAATGTGGTGATATTATTTAGATCCATCTAGCAGTAGGGAATAGACTAGGCGTAAGCAGCCACTTCTGGGAAAATACTGTCTAGCATTTTCATTACCCTTACAGTTCATTATGTAGTTATGGGATCTCAGGAAGGATGAAAATCTTATATGTATATATCCTACAATTTTGGATGTGCTCTGATCTCATTCTGACCTGGTTGAGCTAACAGGAAAATGACATATGGGATAAGATAACAATGTGTCCAGTGGAAAAACAATCATTATGGCATGCTGTATAGATAAAATGAGACACATTAAAGGCTAATAATTATGTCACCATTATCTGAAATCATTATTTCTAATGTTGTGGCAAGCATTCTCCATAAGGTTGTCTTTTAAATATTGGATTTGGTTGCTGCCAGTGTAATAAGGCATTGTTGTTTGATACCATAATTCAGATTATCCTGTTTTGCTATATTTCCTTTTCAAATTGAAAATGTCACTGACAGAATTACATTAAGAAAAAAGTTGATACATACTTCTTTGATTACTCAAAGCTGGCAGATTTCAAGATTTAAACACAACCACAAGTGGATTTATCTGCTTGATGTTTACATCATTAAGGACATTGTTAAGGATGTTAACATTTTTCCTAAACCAATCTAGGATGAAATCACATAAATAACAATTTATTCAGTAAGGAATAGTATGGGTACCATAGATGCCAATGGGAGGATTTTCAAAAGGGTTAGACACAGATGAAGATCCATGGTATGCCTGCATCAGCACTTACCTAGTTGCATCTGAACAGCCCTGCCGCTGTTATCAGACAATGCATCAACTTGTGTCAAAAAGTAAAAACATTTTTGCTATAAAAAAAATGAAAAAACTGGGATTTGCATCTTTTTTCCACAATTTCATCTTTTTTGGGTATAAAATCCAGACATAGACCATCTAATAGCTGATTAAACTTTTTAAATTGATTTATGTTTTGAAAATAGTGACTGGCAGATCTCAAACAGATCCCTTTGAAAATCCTGCCCCAGATCTGTAAGGTATTGAACCCGTAGTGTGAAGCGACTGTACTCTGGATGCAACATCTATTCAGCTGCTTTACTTGTCCTACTATAAGAGACCACATTTGTGGTCTTTTGTTTTTTAATCCTTACAAAATTCTTTTATTGTATAGCCTAAACTTCAGGGTAAGACAGGGAAGGAAAATAACTAGAAGCCACTACAAATAAATTGTGGGAGGGCTTTTCAGGGGGAAAAAGAGAAAGCATTTATTTACAGAAGGAAATGGCTATTATGTGGAATGGACTACTGGTGAGTGATCAAGGCAAATATTAGCTACAGACTCCCTCATGTATGAAATGACCTTTCACTGGGTAATAAGTCACGTACCAGGATTGCCTCTGCTAAACTGCTTCTGAAAAATCTAATTGTGTCCTATTGTGACTGTACTTGATTTGCTGGCTAAGTGGTGTGTTACCTGTCCTCTCATTGTTGTTCTTGCCTATGAATATTGTACCTATATAGATTTTGTATATTTTGTTTTGCTACTTACATGTTCCTCTCCCCTTTCTCAGAAGTTACACCTCTAAGCAAGATTGTTTTATATCTGTACATGCCTACCTGGTGGAACACTATGAAATAAATACATACATACATACTGCTAATTGTAGTCAGGGTGAATGCCACAGATTTCTCTTCTCAATGCTACAGGATATTATTGTTTTGAAGAGTGGTGACACGTTCAGGAGAACTTTAACAAAACATATTATTTAGGCACTGACCAGCTTGTATTTCCGCTTAGTTCTGTATTCCTCCTCCCCAACATTTACTTCCTCTCCATGAAAACAGGATCTTTGCTCCTGAAAAGTTAATCTATTCCTGCTGCTTTCTCCCTACCTCAAGTCATAGAGCACTGCTTGTGACCTCACAGTTACTCCCATGGCAGCAGATTGTGATGTCACAATGGAGGATTATGACTTGGAGTAGGGAGTACGCTATAGAGGCAGATGAACTCAAAATTAACTCTATGGGACAATGATCATACATTCATACACATTTCTTTAGTGATAAATTATGGGGAGGAGAAATATATAAGATATAATTGGAATGCAAGCAGAATTGTACTTAATTATTATATTTTTGAAAGTTTTCTTTGAGGTGTCAGTAGCTCTTTAAATCAGTTTTTCTTTCACTTCTTTATGCATTCTGTAAACCTTTTTTAGTGGGATGTTTTTCTTTGTTCAGACTGTAAAAGTCACAGACTACTGGTGGCTAAGCCCTGTATTGGGGTTGTTAACTTCTAATGTGTACTCAGTAAAGAAAGCCAGTTTTTCCCAATTCACCATTGAAAATAATAACTAGTTATTACTGGGTTTACCCAGTTACCAAATAATAGTAAATGAAAGCTTAGTATGGAAACAAAATAGCACCAGACTGAAGTATAGAATATAAAGAAAACTGTAAGGGTAGCCATGCATGCTGTAACAAGCCTGTTTTTCCACCAAGGGGTTGAGATATAAGCATATGGACCTCAAGTGAGAAGCTCAAGCAGTCCTAGTTGCTACATATCAATCAACCCAGAGATAGAAACACAATGTAAATTGTGTATGGTCACCCATATTTTACTTTTTATAGTATACGGTTCTAAACATATTTAAATAAATGCATACTATTTTTTTTCCTCTGCAGACTTCTGCCTCATCCTCATGCAGGCAGCCAAGTCAGGGAACTGCTAGGCTCCACTGATTTTTAATCCTCCCTTCAGAGCTGAGTTCTGTATCATGCCCTGCTATTACTATTGACTTAAACACTGGTTGGGCAGGCACACAAACTGACAGATGATGGGAGTGGAGTTTTGCTTTCTTCTGCCCCACCACTGTCCCAGATTCCCCCCTTTTCCCTCACAAAAAGACAGAGACCATTGAATGTTGTTGTGCTCAGATTGGCAATTAATTTATTATATATCATAATTCCATTTTCCATCTCATCATCTTTTATTATTGTATATTTCACCATTGTATTTAATTACATCCATGTATCAATCTCTGAGCATCCCTCTTTCTTCCTCTTTCTTCCTCTTGTCACTCCCCCAGGTGAAAACCTGTGTGACTTCTTCTTCTCTTTTCCTGTTAGGTAATGGTGAGAACCAAGACCTCTTTTCCTCCTTCAGCTTCTTCTTCTTTTCATCCTATTCCTTTTTCTTCCCTACCTCCCCTCCTTTCCCCTCTTTTCCCCATTAGCCAGTATCTAGCTTGCGTTGGATGGATGGCTTTCCCCTCCATTTAGAGTATTGTTCCAACACCACTTAGGGGACTTCCTCCCTTTTTTTTCCTCCATTTTCTTTTTTTTTTTATTCTGTTTTCTGCATGTCTCCTCCATGCTTCTATAAATCCCATCGTTTCTGTATTAAACATATCTATGGCTAACTCTGACAGGTGCATGCCATCTGACCTGTAAAATCTTCTACCCACTCTTCCACACCACGCAGTATTTCAGTTTAGGAAGCAGTTCTGCCCATCTCATCCCACAGATGCTGCGCCAAACCAACCTACATTTTCTCACATCCTGGTACAGCTGTTTTCCCCCCAGCCTCTTTCTCAGCTCTCTTTTTCACCCAATAAATGTAGGAGTGACCGCAGATCCATACTTCCATGCTCTTCCCTCTTCCGATAGGATTTAAGCAAAATAAATATCTGATATATGTTCTTAGCTCCCTTTTTTCATATCACACTTCTATGCCCCCCCCCAACTTGGCTCTGTATCTGTAAAACAAAACACAGGTGATACATTAGTCTCCATACTGCAGTGCTCGAATGTATCTCTTGTAACTTGCAGACCACCAGCGCCCCTGCTTGAACATATTAGTCACCATCTCACCTGCTGCTGCGCACCATGAAGCAGCCCCTATCCGTAGGGAGTGGGATGAGTAATTGCATGGATCCTCCCCCAGGAATTTCCTGCCTTTTTTTTTTCCTTTTTTTCCCCAACTCCCATGCTTCGCTGGCCCCCACTCCTTCAGGCTCCGCATGTTCCCCCTGGCCCCCCTGCCCTTCCCCAGCCCTCCTCTGGTCCTCAGATCACAGCCAATCCCCAGGATATCCCAGCATATCCCTTCGCCGGGCAGGTCCCCCTTCTCAGAGGGGGAAGGGCACCAGGGAGAGGGGATGTCCCCAGCACACACTACTTTAGGGCCCGGGGATGCTGCTGAGGAACAGGAGGCCCTGGGAAGGTACTGGAGGCACTCAGGAAATGGAGAGCCATCATCCGGCAGCCAGCGAGCAATTTTCCATTTTTCTGTTTGGGGCAGCGTAGTGACGTCATGGCATATGCCGACGTCCGCTCCTCCCCCAGTTAACTTTGGGCCGTGCATCCTGTGATACTCCCAGCCTCCACTAGGAGCCAGCAGGTGCCAGACCAGTCCCCTACCCTCCCTCCAGAGAAGGAGAGCTGTCTATAGGATGCTCAATCCTTCCCCCGCCTGGCCGGCCCTCCAGTGACCCGGGCTTGTTCCTGAACCTGGGTCGCTGGCGTCGCAAGCGGAAATCCAACCGCTGTGCCAGCGGGTCGGCCCTGCCTGCCTTTTTTAAGCATGGTCATGACTTGATAACTTGTGACCTTCTTTCCATCTCCATGTACAATTAATCTCCCTGTCCTATTACCACACTCTGCGACATAAGCCCACAAAGCTTTACTGGCATGCTGTGTCATCTACGTGAGCCTTCAGGGTTACCGTAAAACCCTGACCCCCTTAGTCCATCTTTGACCTCTTTATCATGATTCGTATCTCTTTCATCCCCAACTTAGATCTTCCCATTCCAACCCCTCTTCTTTATCCTTACTGCCATGTCCCACAGCTTCGCTCACTCTCATGACCCCTACAAGCATTACTAAATAGATCGTGTGGAATAGCTGAGTCTCAGCTTTCGATCTGCAGATTGCTGGTAAAACCCCTTTTTGTTACGCAAGCCACTGCTCTCCTATTGGTCTTCTACTTCTCTGTTTAACCTACCCCATCCCTGCATCATCCTTCTAATCAACATTGACTTTGTTGGGTCCTTCCAAACCTTTAGGCTGCAAACTAACTGATCCCTGCTAAATAGACCCCCAACGTGGTGTGGGCCGTTCCTTTCTGCCATTGCACTACTGTGAATTTTCCTAACTGTTCCTCCTTAAGTAGCCTACTTACCTCTATGCGGTGTGTTGCCCTGAATGTTTAAAACACTGGCCAGGCCCCCTCATCGGCCCTCAGAGTCTGTGGTGCCCATGGCTGTGAAACTGCAGTTCTGCTCCCTCTTGCAAACATCCCAGATGTTCATTGGTATGGGTGTCTTTTACTCCTCTGCTGTAGGTGCCAGCCTTCGGAAATGATCCAGCTGCAGACGGGGAAGGCTGTCAGCCAGGATATTGTGTACCCCCTCTATGTGTTTTACCTTGAATGACATGTTCAGTTTCAAAGCCCTTAACACCAGCTGTCTCAAGACCCCCATGACTGTTTCTGACGTGGCTCCTCTGTTGTTTAAAACATCTACCACTGTGTTATTGTTGCACCAAAATGTCACCTTCTGCTTCCGCAGATCTTCCCCCCACACCAAGGTGCAGGCCCAAATGGGCATGATCTCTAACAGTGTGATGTCTTTTACTTTCCCGTCCCTCACCCAGTCTGCAGGCCACGGTTCTGTGAACCACCTGTCCCTCAAATAGCCCCCCATATCTAAGCCCCCTGTGGCATCTGTGTAGAGATCGAGGTCCATTTTATAAACCCAGTCCTCCTGTCAAAAGTAACAGCCATTATAGGTGCTGAGGAACTCCTCCCATACACTGAAATCTTCCTTAACTCCTTTCACCATGTCTACCCAGTGATGTGATCTGGTGACTCCCACTGTGACTCTTCCTCCCCTTTTGGTGAAAGCCCTCCCTGACCCAATTGCCCTGCACGCAAAGTTTAGATGTCCCAGGACCTGTTGCACCTGCTTTAATTGCACTCTTCTTCTACTCGCGTGTACTTGAATCAGCTCCTTCAGCTTCAATACTTTTTTGTCTGGCAACCTAAAAAACCTCCCTCAGGGTGTCTATTTCAATACCCAGGAATTCTAAAACCTTACTGGGACCTTCTGTTTTTCTGGTGCCCATGGACTCCTAATTCTCTGCATAAATCTTGGAAACTGGCCAACATTCTTTCTGTCTCACTCTTTCCTCTGCCTATTAAAAGAAAATCATCCAGATAGTGACCGACCATCTTGTAACCAGTTTTTCTTGAAATATCCACTGTAAGCAGGTGCTGAATGCCTCAAACGTAGCACATGCTATATAACATCCCATGGGCATTGCTTTGTCGAAGTAGTGCTGTCCCCCAATTTTAAATCCCAACAGGTCCCAGTCTTCCCTCCTAACCAGAAACAATCTGAAGGCAGACTCTATGTCCATTTTTTGCCATCCAAGCATCAGACATTGCTCGGATGATCTGGACCGCTCCTTCTAATGTGGCCTAAGTCACTTTACTGTGTTCCTCGCTTATAAAATCATCACCAAGTCCCCTTCCAGAAATGACAGGTGGTGAATCACCCTGTATTCTCCCTGCTGTTTTTCAGGAACCAGACCCAATGGAGAAATTCTCATTTTATACAATGGGGGAGTATCATATGACCCTTCCACTATGCCAGCTACCTTTTCCTTCTCTATTTTCTGTCTTAAGCTTTCTTCCTTCATTTTTACTGAGCCCAGGTTGCTCGCTTCCCTCACTTGCCTCTGGCCTTCATACTGTAATGAAAACCTGTCCAAAAACCTGTCTTGAGCGTCTCTGCCCCTTTTTATCTGGGTATCTTTTTAACCAGTCCTCCCACGCGTCAGTCTTGATGGGCGTTCTTGCTTCTTGGACTCGATCCCCTGCCCTCTATCTTTCCCTTCTGCCATACTCCCCCACCCTGCCATTTTCTTGGCCCAGCCGGTCAGTAAATCTGACCCCCCTACCTGTATGCCCTCTGCCTCCCCCCCCTCTGTTCCACGCCTGCCCTCTATACCCTTGCCCTTCTTGAAAAAACTGCTGATTTGTTCTTTGCCCCCTTGACGCATGGGCCCCCTGTGCCCATGTCGTTCTGCTTCTGCTCGCTGGGTGCGTTCCCCCACATTTGGAGCATGTATGCTGAAAGCAGCATTGTGGCCAGGAACAAACAGTCCTATTGTAACCCCAACAACACCTCTGGAGCATCACGCTCCTCTTCCAGTGTGGACTGATTGGTTACATAGTCAATCCACACATCTAATCATTTCATGTCTCATCTTACATCCCCGTACGTCGCCATACCTTGTCAGAAGAATTCAGCATAGTATATCCACCCCACCCCCTTCCTTTGCCTTCACCCACCTTATTATCAGGTAGATGTGATGAGTGGAATGCCCAACTCTGGCTTCTTCTCCAGTACTATCACTGAATACATGGCAAACCCTACAAAACATCCATCCCAAATCTTCCCTTTAGTAAATTTGTCCTCCTCTTTCTCACCCAATAAAACTACCACTGCTGCCATTTCGCTCTTTCCTATATTCTCTGTTTCATCATATTTTGCTGCCGATTCTCAGCTTACTAAAGCAAAATTATCCACATACTCCCCCCTCCATATTTTTTCTTTTGTGGCCGGAGGTACGTGTTCCCCTATCCTGATTCCTGGCATTCCTATCTCTCTTGTTCCTTTTCCCACACTCTCTATCCCTTTCTCTCCTTTCTTCATTGTCTCTTTATCTGACCTAATCTATGCCAGTGCTGATTCAATCTGGCCCAACCCCCCTGCCCTGATTGCCAAAATAATTTGGCTTATATAGTCTTTGATGCTTTCCCCTACTGAACCGGGTACATTACCTGTGGCCTTGTCAGCTCTTTGTGGACTGCTGTTCTCCTGCATGGCTGGTTGTAAAGATAATGGCTGTGGAGGAACCACTGTACTTAGAGGATCCGGTCTGGGTTCCACTGGGGGAACCCCCACCTGGTCTTGGGGAGGTACTGATGGTACCGGGTCATCGGGCTGCAAAGGTACTGGGCTAGCTGCTCTGGGAGGTACCACGAATGGTGGCTGTCCCCTGGTTGGGCTGCATGGCCTCCCCTCCGGCCTTTTCCCTATGCCCCCTTTCCCTTTTCTCGCTTTCTGCTTCTCCCCAGATCTCCCCGGTTCCTCCTCCTCCACCATCTGCCACATTCTGTCGGCTTACTCCGCAGCTCCACAAGAGCCCTGTAGGCATCTTCTTTAGATGGCTTGCTCTTTTTTTTGGTGCCATTTCCTTTTGTTCGCATATGAAAGTTGTGGAGACACTGACCACACATGAAAGGAAAACAACTTAATTAATTGTCCAACAAGCTCGGCCTAGGCCCAAACGTAGTCTTCAAAAGCTAAGCAGATTTTATTTATTTTTTTTTTTTTGTACTACTGATGAGAGACTTTAGTTCTCCCCCTTTGCCAGCTCCGATATTCCTCCTTCTTTAAGCCCGCCCCATTTTCCCCAAATGCACATAATAGCCCATAATACAGATATATTATGTATATTGTATGCAAAGCCATCCATGATTAGGCCCAAACGTACCCCTCAAAAGCTATGTATCCTCACTCTTGTGCCTGTATAAATTCTGTAAAACTGACAAAAACCTTTCATTAATGCCTTGCAATGCCCCGCCCCTTTCTCTTCTTTTTTTTTTTATAGCCTTGTGCCCCTGCATGCCACCCTTCCTTGGACAAGGCCTATTCAATGGCCTGCTTCACTGCAATAAAACCAGCATCTGAAACCACGTTGCATGGCCTGGGTCCCTCCTAAGGCCCTCTTCCCCGCTGCCCCCTTCACTCCTTCCATTGCCATCTTGTGGCCTTCTAGGCCTATTCATTCCTCCCCCTGCATGCCTCTGGCTGCTGGCCTTCAAGACCTGTTCAGTCTCCCCCCTGCTCTGATATGTCTTGGCCTCAGCCCCCCACCCCTCCCCTTGAGGGCCCCAGTATCTGCCACTCTTCCGGCTTGTTTTCCCTCTGAGGCCACTCCATGGCCCAGTGTCCTGCTTCCCCTGCTGCCCTTTCAACAGCACCCCCCACTTCCCAATTTTGCAATCGCATCCAACCCTCTTCCAGTCGCACAGTGTACTGCGGCATCTGACGTCACACCACGTGGCGGTTTCGTATGAGCCTTGCACTCCCTTGCTTCACTAGGCCTCCCAAAAACCAGCCCCTCTGCAACCCATGCCATCATTTTTAATCTCTTCCCTGTCCCCACTTACCCAAAGCTGCCAAACAGCAGTACTTTCCCCAGCTTAAGACAGTTACAACCTCTTGCCGTATTTCACCCGCAGCGTCTGACGTCATGCCACGTGGTCGACATGCGCGAGTACTCTCCAGGCCTGCCCCTCTGTTTCCTGATCCCCATGCTCGAATCAACTCATGCTATCCACCCCAATGCTCAAAACACAGAAAAACCACCACAGCAGGGTAGCCTTTGCCCCAGGTAACCAGCGTTTCCGTTAGTCCCACTTCCTCACTCCTTCCCATGGTCCTCGCTCTTCTGCCAGACTCCTGTCCTTCTGCTTCCCCAATATTCCCACACTCTGCTCTCTAGGCTACTCTTGGGTCACTTGTTCTTTCTCAGCAACCTTCCATACAAAAGCTCCAAATTGCTAATGCCAGGGAAAAATATGCTTCTTGCCACACCAACTCTACAGCTCATAAACTAGCGCAGCCACCCTGCAATACCAGGCCACAACTCTCCCCTCACTCTGCCTGCTAGGCCCCACTGGCCACAATACCACATGCTGCTTCACAGTCCTTTCTCTTATCAAATCTAGGCATGTCTCACTGCTTAATACTTAATTCTTTATGTCTTACATTTTGTTTGTTAAATGGCCAATAAACTTAAACTTGAAACAACCAAACATATACCCTCTTGTGCTCATGTACATTTCATTGTCCTGCTTTGCTATCACTGCTAGCATTTTCTTTCACAAGGCTCTGTCTACAGCAGCATTTCTCACACACACTGAACCAGCCACAGTTTATTGTTAACCATGATCCACAAGCAAAAGTCCCTTTTTTAAAAAAAAAACATAATCTCTGACTCAAATATCTGTTAATTTCCTTATCTTCTCTTTCCTAGTGTACAAACCTCTGTTCCAATCAATATGCTAATCCGATGTGCTGTAGTTTCAGTGTAAATCAAAACTTCAGCAAAAGTGGCTGAACCACTCCTGTGCTACCCATTATGTACCTCCTTTAGTCCCTCCCCTTCCTGTTGCCTGCCTATTGTTCTGTCTCCCTGTCCCTCCCTTCCCTTCCCCCCTTCCCTTCTGAGCACACCATCTTCAGGTAAAATGAAGGGGTACACCAGGACAACTTGGTCTGCCCCTTAAAGGGCAGACTTCATTATCCCCTAATGCAAGCTGGTAAAGCAGGCGGATGAATGGAGTGACTCTAGCACTTCTCCTGCCTAAGTCAATGCAAGACATGTATTGAATAAGTAAGAATACAGTAGAGGAATAGGTTTTTCTCACCTGTTTTCACAAATTGTTAGTTTTAGGCGATGAGATAGTTGGATTTTGGGCTGTAAGGGACCCCTGAGAGCACTTGCCATTTTTGGTTTTGCTTGAGTTTTTTTTTCTATGATATTTACCGAGTGAAGTGCATCTGAAGAAATTGCAAGCAGCTGAAGGCAGCACAAGCAGGGACAGAGGTGCTGTTGATGATAAAAGACGCATAACAACTTTTTTTAGAATGTGTTCAATTACATAGAATGTCCTCAACATTTCTGAACAGGTTGCTTTCCATACATAAGAAGCCCTAACCATATACTACTGTATAATTTTAAAGGTATTTACAAAAAATAGTTACTTTCTCTCTTTATTCCTTTTTGTAGCATTAGTATTTGCTAGTTGACAAATAGCTGTACTCATATTACTCAGAATGGATTATATCATACTTCTAATATTACCCCGTACTTAAGCATTCTAAATTAATTTTTCAACTTTTTTTTTTCATTGTGGAAGGGATGGTAGAGGTTGGGTTGAGGGATGTATTAAAAGGTATATACTTATTTAAGTTGTATTGTTACAGTATATATTTGTTTGTATTGTTATGCCTATTAAAAATCAACAAAGTATATTTAATAAAAAAAGAAAAAAAAAGAAATGTCCTCATAGTTTTTAGCAATAATGTATTTATGACAAAAATCATCAGTGTATTTTAACTACTTCAGATAATTTTATGACCAATTATTTTATTTACTTGTACTGTATTTTATTATTTAAAAAAAAATAATAGATTACAAGAATTGAGTATCAGTAAAGCAGTACAAGAGGTACTTCATACAGTAAAGTTTAAACATTTAGGATACCTGTACCTACTCCAATGGCTATTTGTATGTGATATTGTATTAATTAATTGTACAAATGATTGTATATTTATTGTATATGATATGAAATTGCATATTCAATAACAATTATCAACACAAAAAGGATACTTGTGCCTTAATTCTAGTAGTACAACAGTGAGGTAATCCTTATATTGACATACTGCATGCTACAATGTTTAATGATATTGCTGCATCAGCCAACCGTGGGATAGAGTTATATGTAAATATGTTCCATAATTCTCGTTTAATTCTAGGCTTATCTCAAGCTGCATTATCCCAACCCAACCATGCCTAAAATGAAGGTTCATGCCCAAGAAACTGTTTAACACTCTATAATTTCTTCACATCTAAACAGAACTCACCAACTATCAACCTGTGAGTGGGCCCATATCCAAACTTGTGCTGGCAGGCTCACATGGAAAGAGGACATACCTCAATGATCAGGGACATTCCAGACCATGTAAACATACCAATTTACTTTTTCCAGCATGATAACTGCCTGTTATTTGCTTTATGAGTCTAAGTATCATACCCAAACCCCTGTAAGAGTGACTATAAGCAAACTAGAAGTGGCAGAAGGTAAGATGGGGTGGGGGTGGTAAAGAATGCCATGTAGAAGTCCTACCAACCATCTTTGCCATGCATCTGTAATGTAAAAATCTTGAAATAAACTCTGTATTACCCTCTAACCATAATTACCCATGCAATCCTTCATTGCAAAACACTAAATGAAAGACAGTGCTCCAATTCCCAGAATATGAAACATATCAGAGGTCTGCTCTGCTCAATTGTCCATTTTAGGAAGAAACATGTATGAAGAAAAGCTTACAGTTTAGTCAGCTTTGAGTAGAAACATTCTCAGCCTTTCTTGCAAACTTAAGCAGTCTTTTCCACCCATTTACTCACCTCCTTTATATCACAGTATTAGTATAATTTACCACAGTATTGTATTATTAAAGCAACAGTGCTAGTTAACATAACTGTAAATAATTTGGTTGACAGTTAGGACAATACACAGCATCAGTGTATCTGATTTTAATTTTGCTTTATTTCATTCCTGAGGCAAGACAGAGGATTCTGAAGTTCTTCAAAATTATTGGCCCTTTGCCAAGTCCGTCATTATAGATGTGAACAGACCATGGTCGTGTTTTGCTGTTGGCCATCAGAAACATGTCTTGGCAGCACCCTGAGATATCTGCATTATACAGAAAATACAATGGATGCAGTTAGTGTATGATCTCTAGGGAGGACATTTTTGAAAGGTGATGGGGGCTGACATCTTTACTGTACATCCATACAAATTGCACAATTTGTCATTAAACATGGTCATAAAAATAATTGATTGAATTTAAAATACCCAAATGAAGAATCTAATGTTATCAGGACTACATTACTGCTAAAAAAAGGTAGGATGACATTTTTTGCTGGCTAACTAGTACTGCTGCTTTAAGCAGGCTGGTAACAAAAATTAATGTACTATCCCTAATGATATCAGCTGTTGTTAGATACTATCAAACTATTTTCTGCAGTACTAGATTGTGTAGTTAAGAACTGGAAACAGTCCGACCATGTTCTTATTTAAATGGCCCATGCACCTTTGATGACTGCAACACCTCACCCTTAGTTGCCACTTTAATTAATGACTCAAGTTAGTAACTCTTCAGTATGTTCACTAACGACGTTGGTGATGGAATCCAAGATAGTTTGTGTATCTTCATGGAAGACACTAAGCTCTGTGGGAAGGTGGATAGTGATGAGGGAATAAGGGAAATGCATAGGGACTTACAAAAGTTAGAGGGGTAGTCTAAGGTTTGGCAGTTGAAATTCAACACCATGAAGTGCAAGGCAATGCACCTAGTGAACAAGTGTCCCAGGACAGAGTACTAGATGGGTGGGGTGAGCTTTAGTACTACAGCTGAAGAATGGAACCTTGGAGTTATCAGTGACTCCATCAAACAACAGAGTCAGAGCAACAAGGCATATAGTAAAGTGAGTAGTATGCCGTGTTTCATTAGGAGGGGCATTGATAGCAGAAGGGAAGTGGTAATACTTCCCCTATATAGATCATTAGTAAGGCCACACCTGGAGCATTGTGCCCAGTTCTGAAGTTGTCAACTCAGGAAAGACAGGGATAGGCTGGAGATGGTGCAGCACAGGGTGACAAAAATGATTCAGGGCCAACAGGGCTGGTCCTACGGGGAGTGCCTCAAGGCACTGAACATGTACTTTCTGGATACCAGAAGGGACAGGGGAATATGAAAGAGAACTTCAACTTCCTATAAGGAATTAACAAAGTGAACTGTGGGGAACTAGTTAGCTTGAATACTAGCGCATAGTCATGTGGACTTGAATGGAAACTAACAGAGAGGAGATTCAGGGGAAGATGAGGAAGTTCTATTTTATAGAAAAGGGGATGGTGCCATGGAACAGTCCACCATCTGAACTGGTAGGTGCAAAAACAGTTGGTTGTTTCAAGCACGGTTGGGACAGAATGAAGGGTACAGTGGTTGCTCAGGGAAGCAGAAACAGAGAGGAGAATAGGGGTGAGGTTGGAAAGGGCTAGGACCCTTGAAGAACAGTAGGTCCCAGGGATAAATAAGGAATTTGGGCAGACTGGATTGACCATTGGTCTTTTACTGACATCATTGTCTATGTTTCTATGTTCCTATGTAAATATTGTTGCCACCAGAAAATATAAAAAAAATCTATGCAGTTGCGGTTACCTTCTGATTATACAAAGTAGATTTATATTAGGGATTTGTCAGAAGGAAGATAGCACAGTTTCTGATAGTTAGCAGCTCAGCACCACTCCAACATGTTACATTTTTCATGGTTGGCATGGCAGGAGGGCAAGAATGTTTAACAACTCCAACCTATCATGTCTCAGTACAATAAAGAATTGGAATGAAATGAAAAATAGGACTGCTTCTGTTTTTGCCACGCATACATTACTGTGTCAAAATTATGTGATGAAATAGTTTGCTGATTAACAAATGCTGATGCTTTAAAATGAAACGATTTTATTTATTTTGGGATGATACCATTGAAGCAAACCTCATTTAAAAATATGTCCTTCGCTCACAGGAAACAACAGCAGAGACCCATAATAATGTGTACAATGTCACTTCAAGAATATATGTAATTAATTAATAATAATAATTTTTAATTCAGCGCCTTTCAAATTATCATGGTGCTTCACAACAGTCTGAAATAATTCATAAAAACACAATTAAAACCACATTATATTAGGGAATGCTTTAGACCATAAAAACATTTTCAGTGCCT
Source organism: Neoceratodus forsteri (assembly GCA_016271365.2). Classification (NCBI taxonomy): domain Eukaryota; kingdom Metazoa; phylum Chordata; order Ceratodontiformes; family Ceratodontidae; genus Neoceratodus; species Neoceratodus forsteri. The sequence goes on along the minus strand of CM028131.1, from coordinate 1,198,591,851 downwards.
GCTTAAAGCTCCTCACAGTCCTGCACTCCTAAAGCTGACAGGGTAGAGAATTCCAGAGGGTTTGGGCAGCAAACATAAAAGCGCGAGCCCCAGAAGAATTCAAGATAACCCTCAGAATCTCCAGCAACTCCTCATCAGCCTAGTGGAGCTGACGCTCGGGGTATAAGGAATCAGAAGCTCTTTCAAGTAGTCAGGACAGAGTCTGTGTAGGGCTTTTTAGGTTAACAAACCTACCTTGAAGGTGAGCCGCCACTGAATCAGCAGCCAATCCAGACCGCACAGCACTGGGGCAATATGAGATCTCCTAGATATCCCAGTCAATAAATGAGCAGCAGCATTCTGCACTAGCTGCAAGCAGCAGATATCAACCCCAGGAAGCCCTAAGTAAAGGGAGTTGCAATAGCCAAGGTGTGAGGTCACAAAGGCATGGACCAGCATGGGCAGATCACTGGACAGAACAAGGTGCTTGATCCTGGCAATATTCCTAAGATGATAAAAGGCTGACTTCATGACTGCTGACACCTGGTGATGGAGGGTCAGCCCGTTGTCAAGTACCACTCCCAGGTCATGCACCCATTCAGAGGTAAGGATCTGAGCTCCCTCCAAGAAAATACTGGAGGGCTAATCAGTCCTCAACCCCTCTATCCTATGTCCTGGGTCCACCACCAAAACCTCTGTTTTACCTGCATTCAACTTTAACCCACTCAGACTCATCCAGTCTTGGATTTCAGTGAGGCAGCTGTCAAATACAGAGAGAGCACTAACCTGGTCGGGGGCCAAAGACAGGAAGAGCTGGGTATCATCAGCATAGCTGTGAAACCTCAGCCCATACCATCTTACAATGTCTCTGTGGGGCAGCATATACACTGCAAACAACATGGGGGACAGCACTGAGCCCTGGGGAACCCCACAGAGCAGAGAGAAAGACTCTGAAGAAAAAATTCCCAGGATGACTCTTAGAGTTCTACTGGTGAGGAAAGATGAAAACCATCTGAGCACTGTACCAGTCAGTCCACAGATGGACCCCAGGTGCTTGAGCAGTACCCCATGGTCCACAGTGTCAAAGGCTGAAGAGAGATCAAGGAGCACCAGGATGGAGCGGTTTCTCTGATCTCTCATCATCAGGAGATCATTGAGTACTTGAACCAGAGCAGTCTCAGTACTATGCCTCCTATGAAAACCAGACTGGAGGAGTCATGTGATGCAGAGCACTAGGTAGCTGCCTTCTTCTAGACCTCCAGCTGCCCGATCTCCTAAATAACAAGTAAAAATCGATATTTACGATCTGAAAACGTGTCTCTACTGTTTCGTTCACCGGAGAGGAGGTACATTTATTTGTCTGACTCCAATGGAAATTGAAATGAAGAAAGCCATGCCAAGACATACCCCACCGGCTACCCCAGAGAAGGACTCAAAAAAATTCAAGGCCTCGTCTGCCCATCAGACCCAGACTTCTGCAGCAGACGGCATGGAAGTTGAACCTCTCACATTAGCCAGATTCTTAGAAGAATTCCAACCTTTTTAAGGCTGAAATGAAGGAGTTTGCAGGGGAAATTATAAGTTTAATTCACGCCTTGGAAGACCTCTCTCAGCGGACGTCCAATAACAAAACCCGCATTCGTTCACTAGAAGGAAGGAGTAAGAGATTGGAACCTGACCTTGTGGCAATGAGGCAGAGTATCTCCAAGCTAGAAATAAAAGTCAAAGATCTTGAAGGTCATAGCCGCCGCAATAATGCAGTCATCATAGGCTTACCGGAGAAGGAGGAGGGAGCAGACCCGATCAAATTTGCGCAGAAATTTGTGGAGCGAATAGATGGGCCCTCTCTGTTTGGTCATGCCTACACCATAGAGAGAGCTCACCGCGCTTTGTGCCCGTTACCCCCTCAAGGAGCTCCCCTGCGCACCTTCATCCTCCGTTTTCTTAATTATCAGGAGTGCCAGTATTTTCTTATGAAAATTAAAGATATAAAGGAACTGCAGTGGGAAGGGGTGAAGTTAAGAGTTGCACAGGACCTGCCCTTAACAGTTCGGCAAAAGAGAGCGTTGTTTCACCCAATTGTTAAAAAGTTAATTGCAGCGGGGCATTCAATTTAAAATGAGCTACCCTGCTAAGTTCCAAGTGTTGCTGGCTGGAACCTGGAGCATCTGCGAGAATGTAGAAGCAGCGACAACTGCCCTCAAAGCAGCGCTACCTGACTTATTTAAAAATCCCTGAGTGTGTTATGGGAGCATTGGCTGGTTAAAATAAGTTCCCTGGTAGTTAACCTGTGGTCGCTTTAACAACGAATTGTTTTGTGAGTTCCCAAACGGTGATCCCATTGATTTGGACAAGTGGATCTGCAGGAAGTTAAGGGGTGCTTAGATGTTTACGCCCTCCTGCTTAAAGATTGGGGTCCCACATTTTATTTGGCACAGCTTCCCTGCCTTGTACCTGCCATTTTGTCTGTTGGTGCAACTGGCTCCCGGAGTTGATGGGTCCTGATCTTCGGGTCCGATGATGCGGCAAGCTGTAGAAATCCCAGGAGTTCATTCGTGTGTAAAGTAGAGGAAGGTTTGCTGTTTGAATGAACCATCAATGAACTGGTGCTATCTGTCCGATTGCTTCCTGCTGTCACTAGATGGAGCCAGAGACCACGCTGTCGCCTAAAAGAAGCGCATCAGCATAAGCCCAATCTGAACAAAGGCACTTGAGCATCTTATGCAGCATGAATTGGACTTTCTGGTTTTCTTTAACTTTCTGAAGGGGGGTTTGTTAGACTCTTGGTTAAGAGGTTAGTAACCCAGAGGGCCATCTGCTCCTATTTGTTTGTTTGGGAGGCGTAGGTTTTTCAATTTTAACTGTAAGCACTTATCATATTGACAGAGGGACTCGCTTAGTGTGTGTTATATAGGGGATCAGCTTTAAAAGCTACAAAACGTGGGGAGCACACGTTACAGTAATAAATATGGAGAAGCTTATGGTGGGGAGATGTTGCTAGAATATGCCTTATTAAAAGTTAAGGGATGGGGGTAAGATAGATTTTAGGTATGTAACTTGTGAGATATTACTGTTATTTGTTCCTACATTTTGCTAGTATGTTCCAGACAGTTGCTGACCATTAATACTGCATTTTTATAAGTGTTACAAGAACATTAGAGTTAACAATTTGGCAAGGGCTTAGTAGCTATTAGTCAGGGTGGGGGGATGGGCGGAAGGGGAGGAGGTGGCATTACTGAGTGGACTGTTGTCATGGACCATGACAGAACGGGAGGGGTATGGGTGAAAGGGAAAGGGGGTTCTCGGGTGTTTTGTTGGCATGGTGTGGCGGGGTTTGGTCAAGGGTATTTGGTATGGTGGGTGGGAGGATAATAGGGAGGGAAGCACAGCATACATAAGGTTTGGGAAAGGGAAGAATGTTTTGGTTATAGGAGGTAATATGGATATAGTGCTTATGAGTGAGTAAGTAATGGCTAGAGATATTAGTTTTATTAGCTGGAATGTAAAGGGGGCTTGTCATAAGTCTAAGCAGTATAGGATTTTAAAACACTTAAATTACTTGAAAGTGGACTTAATGTTTATTCAAGAGAACCATTTACTTAACAGTGAAGCTAACCATATGAGGCGATTGCAGGTGGGGCAGGTATTTGCGTCGGAGGGTAATACTCAGAGTAGAGGAGTGATGGTGATGATTCATAGGTGTGTCCCTTTTAAACCACATCAAATATTCCAAGATACATCAGGGAGATTTGTTTTTATTTGAGGCAACTTGCACAGTCTGGAAATATTGCTGGGGTCAATTTATGGCCCAAATGTTGACACCCCAGGTTTCTTTGTGCAGATAATGGATGTACTCACACCATTCCTAAATATTCCTATTATTATAAGAGGGGATCTAAATTTAGTAATGGATTCATCAATAGACAGATCAGGGTCCTCCTGAAAGGGTCTCTCCCCTGCCCAAAAAGTGGTCAGGGAATTGTTAGACCAAATAGGTTTCTGAGATGTGTGGAGAATTCTTCACCTGAAGGACTGGGAATTTACATTCACCTCCCAGGTGCATGGCACCGGGTCCTGGATTGACTATGTCCTGATTTCGAATACTCTCATATCAGGGGTACTGGATGCGGGCATAGTGGCTGGGTTACCCTCCAATCACTCTGTTGTTACTTGCTTAATATCTTTTCCATCTCTTCCTAAAAAGGGGGGTAGATGGAAACTTAATAATCAGTTGCTAAAAGATCCGGAAGTTGTTAAATTCATCTCCTCCCAAATAACGGAGTTTATATCTTTTAACCACAATTCCACCAGACAGTCTGACATGGAGTGGGGAGCACTGAAGGTATATCTGAGGGGATCCTTACAGGACTGGCCTCTCAGAGAAAAAAGGAAAGAGAGAAGTGGATTTCCGAATTACTCTTTCAGATCCGGGAAAAGGAGGCTAGGCTCTCTTCTTTCTCGTCTGAGGAGTATAGACAGGACTTAACTAAATTGCGGGACTCATACCTCAGTTTGCTAGGGGAGCAGACTGAGTGGGCCATTATTAAAACAAGGGCGGTGTACTCCAATCAAGGAGAGAAGGCAGGCCGTATGTTGGCTAGACGAGTAAAACAATTGGAATCCGCTAGATTAATTGCGGCTGTTCACTCAATTGATAATGGCCCTATTAAAACATCACCAAAGGAAATTGTGGTTGAATTCAAAAAACACTTTGAGCAGTTATATGGTGCAATGAATGACCCCCCATCCGAGGAGAAACTGCAACATTACCTAGGAGGGTTGCACCTGCCCTCTCTGTCAGAGTATCATCAAGCCAGGCTTACATCTGCTATAACACAAGGGGAAATAAAACATGTTATTAGTTCCCTTCCTTCGGATAAAACCCAAGGACCAGATGGGTTTTCCTCTAATTTCTATAAAGTTTTCTCTAAAGAAGTAATCCCTATACTGTTGATTTTGTTTCAATATATTTTAAGTGGGCTGGCAATGGATGCCTCAATGTTTGAGGCATTAATTGTACTGTCACCCAAACCTGATAAACCTCCAGACTCTGTGTCAAGCTATAGACCCATCTCGCTCCTCAATCATGATATTAAAATTCTTATAAAATTATTGGCAGATCGAGTAAGTGAAGTTCTTCCCAAGATAATTGGTGCAGAGCAGGTGGGTTTTATGAAGGGGAGATCTCCAGTGGACCACTTGCGGACTCTTGCGCATGTTTTCTAGGTTTCCAAGGAGTCTGACCATCCTATGGCTTTAGTTTTTCTGGACGCCGAGAAGGCATTTGATAGGGTCTACTGGAGGCATCTTCTAGCCACTTTGGAAACATTTGGCTTCCCCCTTGAATTCCGGTCATGGATTGGCTCCATTTATAAATTCCCTTCCACAAGAATTTCCTGTAATGGCATTATCTCAGACCCTTTAAGTTGTTTGTGGGTACTAGACAGGGTTGTCCACTTTCCCCACTCCTCTTCAATTTATATTTAGAGCCTCTTATCAGGCAGATTATGCAAGCCCAGGAGGTTCAGGGTGTTCTGGTGTATGGGCATATTACTAAACTATCTGCGTATGCAGATGACCTTTTGCTCCAGATTTTGTATTCGGCTTGTTCCATTCCCACCTTATTAGAAATTATTCAGGGTTTTAGTGAAGTTGCCAATTACAAACTCAATACTGGAAAAACACTGGTATTCCCCCTGAATCATAAAACTTTTAAACAAGATATTGTTGCATTAGGGTTAGCTTGGTGTGCAGATGCAATAAAGTACTTAGGGCTTACCCTTACAAGGTCACCGGCCCATACACAACAGTTAAACCTAGACTTTCTGGTTCATACTATTGAAACAGACTTAAAAAGATGGGTCTTGCTTCCACTCTCTATGTGGGGGAAAATTAATTTAGTTAAAGTGAACGTATTTCCCCATTTGTTTTACCCAATAAATATGTTAAATGTTTGGCTCCCATTAAAATAGTTTAAGAAAATTCACGGCATAATCACCGGATTTATCTGGAATTATAAGAAGTCCAGAATGGCTTATCATAAACTAGCCACTCCTAAGTTGATTGGGGGGGTTGAGGCTGCCTCATATAGGGTTGTATTATTGGGCTAGTCATGCAAATAAGTACCTCAGATGGATGAAGGTAGTAGATCCCCCGGATCAAAGTACGTATGTCCCATTTTGGTTAAAGGTGGAGATATCCCATATATTTGAGCTAGACCTATCTCCCAGGGCATTGCTGCATAACAATCCAAGCTCTCTACCCATGGCCTTCTGAAATTCTCCTATTGAGATATCCATTAGAGCCCACTAGCAATTATGTGCCTTTTTGAAATATAGCCACACTAAAGACATATCTCAACCTTTAAAGGGCAATCTCAACCTCCAATTGGATGGTAAACCCCTTAGGAGTAGTTGGCTTCCACAATTGGGGGATAGCCAAGTCGGTGAACTAATTTCGGCAGAAGAGCATTGGCTCTTGTCAGTCGAAATTTTAAATAAATTTCAAATTCCTCACACTGATATATTCAAAGTTTTCCAACTTTGGCATCTCTTGGTTAAAGGATTGGGTATAACTTCCCGACCACTTCATCACTGGGCTTCCAAACAGAGATAGGGCCATTAGCAGGAATGGCTCATGCCATTTTCAGAATATATAGCACACTCTTTAGCTGGGTTCATTCTCAAAATTTGGCACCGGTGAACTATTGGTCCTCACTTTTTCCTGATACGGTGCTTGATTGGACACTTATTTGGCGTAGTTGCCATAAATATATGTTGCAAGACAGGCTCAGACCAATGCAATTTAAGTTATTGCATAATATTTATTATTCCCCTTTCAAGCTAGCAAAGTTAGGTATTGTGTCCTCCTCTACATGCTACAGATGTCAGCAGGATAGTGGGGATCTCCTTCACATTTTCTGGAAATGTTCCAAGGTAGCGCCACTCTGGACTACGATTAGACAAAAGATTGATCCTTTACTGGGTCTGAATGAATTGTTTACTGCGGAGATATGTTTGTTAGGGGATGTTTCCGCCATTTCTGTGTGGAATGGGAAGTATCATATGAGCTTGATTTCCGCTTCAGTTAAGAAAGTGGTCCTGAGGCACCGGAAGGATACTTCAGAAATCACCTACGGTGAGTGGCTACAAGAGCTACTTGCCAATCTTAGAACAGAAAGAGTCATTGCTAGTCTCCAGAACAAGCTACCAAAGTTTAATCGGATTTGGGGTCCCCTATATACCTTGTATTCTTTACCGTCTAAGGAGTGATTCTTCCCTATCTCAATAGTATAGGCTGAGGAAATGTGTTGCTGTGCTGGGATATTTAGGGGGAGGATGAATAGGGAGGAGGGGTTGGGGGGATTTGGTATGGGGTGAATACATCCTGGCAATTTCAGACTCATGTACTAATGTGAATACTATTATGTACTCTTATGGCTTGGATGTATTCTCTGTTGTGGAAAACTTTAATAAAATTTGAATGGAAAAAAAAAAAGAAAACCAGACTGGAGAGGTTCATATATACTATGTAAGATGATTCTCCAGTTGAGTCGCCACAACTTTCTCGATAACCTTTCCCACAAAAGGAAGGTTCAAGATAGGTCTGTAGTTTGCTAAGATATCCGGGTCCAATGAAGCTTTCTTCAGAAGGGGTGTCACCACCGCCTCCTTCAGGGAGCTTGGAAACTCTCCCGATTCCAAGGAGCAATGGATAATCTGAGCCAAGACTGGGCCAATGATATCACTACAACCCAGAATTAGGGAAGTAGGGCCCAGATCTAAACTACAGCACGTAGGGTGCATTCCCTGGACAGTCCTCATAATATTGACGAACTCCAGCATGTCAAAGGTACTCCAGAAAACAAGAGGCACAGTGACCGAGCACCAACCAACAGCATCCCCTATAGAATGGAACTGACAGATCTCTGACCTGATGTCGGCCACCTTATTCACAAAGAATCGATTAATCTCATCACATTCAGTTTGTGAAAAAACTCGACGGAGCTGCAGGCATGCTGGGTTGCACAGCCTGTCCACAGTTCAGAAGAGTTGGGCCAGTTGATTCCGAGTGACAGTGATCTCTCTGGACAGGAATTCTGCCTTCTTATGGGAGATCGCTGATTGGTAGAGCTGATAATACACACTATAGTAATTATAGTAATACTAATCAATCATGTACTATAAAAGATTACATTGTACTTACTATGAAAATACATTCATACTAATATCAGTGTGTTTAATTGTCACATATTTTTTGTCTGAATTATTTTTGAAAAGTAAGATTTGAGGCTTAATTGAGCTTTGCAAGGCTGGACAAAATTTATCTTCTGCCAGTGAAATTCTGATTTTGTTTTCTTGAAATTTTGCAAAATTTCCACAACAATTTCATGAAATTTCACCTAAATTATTTCAATTATTTTTGTCTACTTTTAAAAGTGTTTATTTTTCAAATTACACCAAATTTGGTATGATGACTTTAATAAGGACAAGGTCCATACAGAAGTGTACCAAGTTGCACATCTCTATCTTTAAAGGTGACTGGGTTATAAGCCACCAAATATTTGGAAATTTAAAATTTCATTTTGTAACTGCAGAATTTTAAGCCCCAATAACTTTAAAACTGGAGAACTGAATATTACCAATTTTGTTAGGTTGACACTAAATACTATGAGGACACCCCCATGACCCAACAGCAGAGCATCATGCTGCCATTCTGACAACAAGTGATCAGAAGTGAGGCCAGAAAGCTATGTTGGGAGGCAGGCCATTGACAGCTGCTGCTGGGCAGTGCATCTTCGTCAGAGAGGGTTGGTTGCAGGTCTCACTAACACAGCAGCCCCTGCAGATGGGCCAGGGAGCTTGCTGTTGTTGCAGGGAAAGCTGTGGCTGTGCAAGACTGACAGAGGCAGCACCCCCACCAGAGAAGGAGGAGGGAAGGGACTAATGTGGGAGAAAAACACGGTAGCCAACTGAATGAAGGCTGGGTTCAGCCTGATCAGGGTATATCACTGTGAACTTGGTATATCCCTGAGAGATGAGCTACCGGCCAGGAGGAAAATCAATATGGAAAAAAAGGGGTCTGTGTGTCAGCCCTCTAAACTCTTGTTCAAAGGCTGGCCAAGTTATAGGCAGCCAAAGATTTCAAAATGACATCAGTAATTAAAGTTGAGTTTCGTGAGCTTTTGCGAAATTGTGGAATGTTATGATACTTTTGTTGAAGCCACGTCCAAATATTTTGCCCAGTCATGCACTTGAGTTGACATTACAGAGGAAGGTAAATGCTGAGGAAATAGACAATAAGGCAGCATTCAAAGGAGGCTCCATTGTAAAAGTATAGTGGTGCCAATTGTCAGGTCATCATAATGAGTAATGAGCCATAAAGTCATGGACAAAACTGTGCACTAGCCTGCCTTTTTGCAATACTCCAGCTAACCACTAGAGCTCAATAACTTAATAATTTATGGCAGCACATGCTGCATTGTTTCTGTACAGTGCCATCTGTTGACTGGTTAACAACCCTGTAGATAACAAAGTATATTTTTACTGTTTGAATACAGAGTCACCAAGTGATGCCAAGCCTTACAATGAGTTGTGACTTAGGCCATTGTGACAGAAGTATCTGGATATTGTTGGTCATGATGGAGCATGATGCTAGGCATCACCATCAGAGTGCTTGAGGGGCATTGTAAGGCCATGATACCAGTGCAGGTAAGGTGATTCAGCAGTGATAAGTGTTTTGTAAAAGTTAAATTCCACAAGTGGAATTCTACTTGCATTACTTGTTACGTGTCCATGAGTTTTTGAGAAAATGTTTCTAATTAGTAATTTCTAAAGTATCCAAAATAAATGTTAACCTACTAAACCACATTTATCCAGCTTCATTAGATTCCATGACATATTTTCTTTGGTGTGCATGCCAAATCTTGAGTGTACACCCACAGTAGCAGTGAAGCTATAAATATCCAATATTTTGAAAATGTTCACGCAATTTAACAAATAATTAAATTGTGAAATGTTGAGCTCCTGTATCCTAAAAGTTAAATGACTAACTAACTCTCTGTTTAGCAATTTCTAAAACTCTTCCAAGAAAGTATGCATATAAATTTTAAATTATCGAGTGCCAATGGTGACTAAGTTGTGAGCATAGAAATATTTTCAGAAATTTTCACATGAATAATACATTACCAGACTTTGAGCCCCTATAAATTCCCTGCCTGTCATCCAAATGTCACAAATTTGGTAGCCTTTTAGGGCCTCTTCTAGGCAGTATGCATGCCAAGGTTCAGATCACTAACCATAAGACTGACTGAGTTATGACCAATTAAAGAGTTTCAGAAAATTGTGTGAAATTTCATTGAAATTTCACAAAACATCTATGAACTCAGATTTTACTTATTTTACCCAGTCCTAGTTTATTGTGGGTATACACTACATTGATATTTGTTTTACATTAAGCACCCTTGTTAAATATTCCTTATTACCAAACTACTGTATATTAAAAGCTGTCAGTTAGCATGTTGGCCACTAGGCATCTACAGTGTTAGCCACATTAAGGGTAGTGTTGAGGTTCGTCCAGACTGAGCAGCCCTCCACAGAGACTACAGTCACCATATTCAAAAGGTTTGTGACCAAGGCAAACCATTTGCACTAGCACTGCTCCTGTTTTGCACATGGTTGCCATATTCAGCTGGTAGCACTGCACCTGTCATTAGCACTAGTTCCCGAGAACAACCTTAATGTACAGTATGCAGCACCTAAACGGGGGGCAGTGATGTGAATATTCTGTGCAGTGCTATATTCAAAGTGCTAGCACTGCGCTAGTTGAATAGGAAACCACAGCATATATGAGGGCTATAAAAATCAAGTCTTAACCTGGGGCAAACCCCAAAGATAGAGAGAGGCACTGCAGCACACACACACACATACACACCAGAAAAAAAAAGGGACACACATGGTGTACTTGATGCAGGCAGTCATGCAGGGTGAGGAGCGGGCCAGTGCCCCCCAGGCCCCAACATAGCCCCAGGAGGCATTATGCTACAAACAGATGGTACCGTTCATGGGGCACATTCAAAGTTCTCCATGCCAATCAAATTGTGCACCAATACAAGCTCAATAGGCCCATGCTCATGTGACTGTGTGAGCTGCTGCATGACCAGCTCCAGACAGACACCCACCACAGCCAGGTAATGTCCATAGAGCTCAAGGTGACAGCAGCACTGTGCTTTTTGGCCACCTGAACATTCCATACCCTGGCTGTGGAACCACCAGTATCACACAGTCTACCACCTCACACTTGTTAGGACAGTTCCTAGATGCCCTGCTCTCCCATGCTGGGGAGTTCATCACCTTCCTCGCCAAACCAGTAGAGCAAACAGCAACCCTGCAGCAGTTCTATTGAGTTGTGTAGCTACCAGCCATGCAGGGTGCCACTGACTGCACTCATGTTGCCATCCGGGCATCCACAGGTGATGGGATTGATACCTACATGAATAGAAAGGGCTTCCACTCCATCAACTGCCAGTTGGTGTGTGATGCAATAGGGTGCATCATCCATATCCTAGCATGGTATCCCAGCCTTCATATAGTACAACTCCATTCTATGCCAGAGGTTTGAAGGAGGGGATTTAATTAGCAGGGATCTGGCCGGTGAGTATACACTAATGGCTTCTCCCCCCCAGTGCCATTGATGTCACTAACCAATGCTCTTTACCTACACAGGGGACAGTGCATATGCCCTGCATCCCTGGCTCCTAACACCTGTCATACAGCTGGCATCCATTACAGAAAACAGGCACAATGCAGCACACATAACTTCCTGCAATGTCATTGAGCAGGTCTTTGGCATGGTCAAGATGAGGTTAAGGTGCCTTGACCATTCCAGTGTTGCCCTACAATACACCCCTCAGAAGGTCTGTGCCATATTCCTTGCCTGTTGCATACTACACACCATGGCACTCAACTGTGGGGTATGTTTGCTGGTCTCTGAGGAAAACAGTGCAGTGGATGCAGAACCAGAAGACCAGGGGATGCATGAACAGCTCGACAGGTATGACCCCTTGATGGCCAAGGGGTAACTGGAGTACAGAGCCTGTCTCATCACAGACCTCTTCAGACCCAGACAGTGAGTACAGGCCACACATGAGAATATAATGCATTCAAAAAATATTATGGAACTAAAAATGATAATGATGTTCATGCAAAAAAGATAAACATTAATAACAAGCCATCCAGGAAAAGGGGGCTTAAACAAAATAAGATACCATTCTGGTGGGAGTGGGTTTAAAGAGGACTGAATAAACATATCAGGCCACTGGGGAGTGGTTGAAGGGGGCTGCAACCAAGTAATATGCCATTCCCAGCAGGAGGGGTTTAAAGTGGGTCTGAACAAAAATATCAGGCCATCCAGCTGGGGGGGCTGAACTGAACAGAACGTTCAGGCCATATGGGTGGGGGAAGGGGCTGAAACAAAATGATATGCCATCCCATGGGGGTGAAGGGGGATGAACAAAAATATCAGGCCATCCAGGTGGGGGAAACATGGGTAATGTGAGGGGGAGTCAAGAGGTGGCCCATGTGAGAAAGGACTGGAGGAAATATGCACCCTAGGTGCTGTGCCACCTCCATGGGGACAGACACTACATGAGCACTGTGTTTGGGAGGATAGTGAGGGAGTCATCATCCACACAATGTGGGATAAGTGTGCAGATAGTGTTAGCTGCCCACTGCCTCACAGGGTACCAAACCTGCCAAGGAGCAAGACATGGCCAGGGGTGCATCATATCCTGGGCATCCTAGATGTGCTGGGCATCTGGATGCCAGCACTGTGGGGTTAACATGATGCTGAGGTGTCTGCCATGAGGTGACAGTCCCCCCAGTGGAAAAGCCAGTACTTTGACAGCCTCTGCAGTGCCTGAGACCATGTATGCAGCCTCCAGCACAGCATCAGCCAGTCTATCAATGCCAGCATCCATGTTGGCAGACAGGGACTGCTGCAGTCCAACCAAGGCCACCATGTGGTCTACATGGTGGGCCTCTGCATGTTGCTCTTTGTCCTGCAGCACAAGGTGTATGCGTGTTGTTTCAGCCTGCACACCCTCCTATGCCCCCTAGGCTGACCATAGCAACTGACTGTTGGTCACCACCTGCCGTCTCCTTGGACTGTCAAGGGGGATAGGATCAGGCTGCAACCTGGACCATTTTGTGGCCTGGATTTGCACTGTGGTCAGAGCCATGCACTGTTGTGGTGGTGGGGGCAGTACAGTGGCAGCAGGGTCACAGGCATTGACCTAAGTGGGCAGGGTGGTGGCTGTGCCAGTTACAGGTCCTGGGGTGGCTGTGCTGATGGCATTGGCATGGTGAGCAGAGTGGAGGCTGTGTCAGTAGTAGGATCCTGGGGTGGCACAGTGGTAGGTGTGCAAAGGGTAGAACAGTGATGAGTGTACCAATGGTGGTTGGGCACCATCGATAGTGGGGCTGGCAGGGGTAGGCAACCCCTTCTGGTCCAAACCAGACCTCTCTCTTCTCCACTACTACAGGAATGTTTCATCCTCATCATTCTACTCCTCACCAGAATCTGATTGGGCCCCAGCTTGGGTGTCATCGGGGCAGTCACCGCTGTGATGGTCCCAGGCCATCCTCATGGACACTGTCCATTACGATGGAGTGTGCTGCCAAAAGAAGAGAAACGAGAGATATTGCCGAGTAATGTGCATACCTCTGCTGATCATGGCAGCATACAGGCCCAGTGTAATAAAGGAATAATGCCCTAAAGGGTAGGTGTTATGCTGGGATAACATCTCAGGGCGTCCAACACCCATGAAGGGATGTTATCCCAGCATAACACCCACCCTGGAGGGCATTATTCCTATTATGCAATGGCTCATTTAGATTTACATTAAAAATAGGTTAAAAATAACATTTTAATCATATATTTTGAATTTTTTTTTATTGTGGAAGGATATTGGTTTAAAAAGTAGTTCCTTCCTTACACTATGCAGTTGATGGAGCTGTTATTCTCTCGTTCTGCTTTAATTCAGTGATTTTGTAATGGCTGCCCCCATCCTCTGCCCCCTGCCTAGTCATGTTTGGTTACATATTTTTCTTCCTCTGTTGTTCAGTAAAAAAAAAAAGATGAGCTGCACAGTGAGTGAGCGTTACTTGAATGGTCACGTGCTGACTGGGAAAGACTCCCGCTCACTTGGTCAGCTCGCTTTTAATTCCAATAGAGTATTTTCTTTTTACTTTTTTTTATTTAAACAGAGCAGGTAATACTGTTAGCTGTTGAGAAGGATCCAGGAAGTGAAGCTGCCGATGGTGGTGTTGGTGAGGCGGGCAGGAAGTGAAGCTGCCGATGGTGGTGTTGGCGAGGTGGGCAGGAAGTGAAGCTGCTGATGGTGGTGTTGGTGAGGCAAACAGTGAGGAAAGAGTGGGAGACTGCTGTGAAGCAGATCAGATTGAAGATGGCTTTCAGTTGGGTTTCTTTTTGGTTTTTTTCTTTTTAAGTAATGAAATGCAAGTTTCTTCGGGGAAAAGTGTGAGGGCTCTGCATTAAAGTAAGCCGATCAGAAACACAGCTTTCAGTGGGAAGCAATGAAGCTGATGCCAGCGATGGCTGTGGAGTGATTTTTTTTGGGGGGGGGGTTACTTTTAATGCGGTCGTAGCTGTGCTGGGACTACAGTTGGGATGTTATGCTGGGATAACATCCCAGCTCTAGCCCCAGACTGACCAATCAGATGTCAGTATTCTTTCTTTCCATTGGATAATGTGTATCGACACCCATGCCACTTTTGCAATGCAATGCCTATGCACTCCCAGTGCTGTACACACCACACATCTCATCACCAATGGTTACACATGTGGATCAATAGGGGATTACCCACAGATGACCACCCAACCAGTGTACCTGGATACTAGCATATGGCCTACAACCGTTGTGTAACACATCCAATGGTCAGGGTGTGCCTGGGGTACTGGGGGCCCTACAGCAAAGGCAATACAGCAGATAACCCAGGATATCAATAGGGGAGAGACCAGGGAGAGACAGGTATGTCAAAATTACACTGTAAATGTTTTACACTGTCTCTGCATGTTCCACCTAAATATACCATGGAACAGTCATGGCCTGGTAGACCTGTCTAATCCTACAACCAAGTACAACATTACAGACAGGGTATGCATCAATGATGACCTACATGTGTGGTGTCCTGTGGCCCATACAGGATGCATGAATATCCCTACAGTTGGATGGGTACACATATCACAGATCAGTACAGTAAATACCATGCCACCAAACTGAGCCTGTCCAGGCGGGGCCACCAAAACCTTCCCTTCTTTCCTGCACATCCAACACTAGTGGTGTGTACAAGCACACACACACACATGCACAGTGTAATGGGGCAAATGTCACTTACATGATTGAGCAGGTCTGACCTTGCTCTCTTTGTCACCTCCTGGCACACCAGTCATCTCCACAGCTGACAAGGTGGATGCTATCACCTCCTCTGTGGGAGCTAGAGGGACAGCTGCTCTTGGGCCACCACCTGTGGCCTGGAAGTCTCTGTGTGCCTTGGCAAGGACCTGCATGGCATGCCACTTCATGTCCATCTGTCTCTTCTTGACATGTTGGACAGAGCGGTGTCTCCCCTAATTTAATTTACTGCCTCTGTGATCACCTCTAAGGATGTCCAGCTTTCAGCTCTGGACCCCTTCTTCCTGGCTGCATGGCTTTCATGAGCCACATAAGCCTGGGCCAGGGCAAGCACCGTTTCCTCATTAAATTTTCTCTTCATATTGTTCAGAGTTATTCATGGTTCCTTTTGGAAATGGGGAGAAAAAACAACATTGAGCACTGCGTACTCACAGCAGAGCACAGAGCAAAGGTACAGTGATGTGTAGGCCTCACTGCCCCTAGCTGAGACACATGCATGCTCCTGCATGGCTGGTCCGAGCACACAGCAAGCTGCCTGCCTAACACAGCCCTTGGCCATGTGTAGATACAGCAATAGCAAAAGGCTTTTGATCTTGTTGATCATAATATGCTCTGTGTTAGGTTAAAATCTTTGTATTTTTTCACTCAATCTTCTTTCTTGGTTTGAAGATTACTTAAATGATCTATCTCAATTTGTTGCAATTTCTTCAGTGTTGCCTAGCGTGAATAGAATTGACAGGGGTGTACCTCAGGGTCAATTTTGGGACCACTTTTACTTTGTTTATTAACTTCCTCCCTTCTGTTATTGAAATTTGCCAAACTTTGCTTTATGCTGATAATCCTATTATTTTTTTCTTCAGCTAAAGAACAATCTAAACTGATTAAAGATCTTCAGTCTGACCTTTTCCTTGTTCATAATTGGTTCTTTGACAATCTTATTTTAAATGTAAAGAAGACAAAATCAATGATTTTTGGTTCACGTGCTAAGTTGATTGATTGGCCTTCACTTAAAGAGGATCTTCCCCAGTCCTTTTAACAATCATGCATACAATTCCCATTCCTGCATTGATTCCTGTTTTGTATTTCTGTAATGTTCTCTGCATTTAGGTTTTGCATTCTGAGCTGCTAAAAGCTGTGTGGCACACCAGAGCTTCTACACTGAGCCTGGTGTTGCTGCACACCCTAAGCTATGCTTGTGACATCACTGTATGGAGAAGGAGTGAATCACATTGTGCTGTACAATGAAGACACAGTGGTTTCACTAGGGAGAACTTCCATAACTTGGTGTTCATACTATGTTGAGCATTGTTTCCCCTTCCCCAAGACACCTCTTATCAATGCATTATGCCAACTCCAGTGGTTAAGGAATGCTTTGTGGGGGTGTATGTCATTTTATAAAGTGGATTTATGTTGTGCCTCAGTAGCAAAGTACAGTGAATTAGAGATAGTTGCTGTAAGCTGAGATGGCTCACTGTCAGTTTTTTCATTTGTGTTAATGCCTTTGTAATCTGTACTCAGTAATGCCTCCCTGTATACCTCATAGCATTTTGTCACTGAAATGTTGGACACAGACATTCAAAGTGTAAGGAAATGAGAGGTGCTGGTCTTAATAATGTGGGACAAATTGTCAGACAGGGACACATTCAGAAAACTGGAAGCTACCATTGCTCACACTCTGGACACTAGCCGAAAGGCCTAATAGTGGAGTATTAATGATGACTCCCATTGATGCTTTTGTCCTTGAACTGAAAGATAACTGCAGCTCTTAATGAGCTGTCAATCACACTAGGTCATCTGGAACATTATGCGAGAGAGTAGCATAAGGACTAGAGACTACTACAGTAGGGACATTTTTAACTTCATTTTCAGCCAAGGAAAACCTGCACTATTCAAGAAAGACAAGTATAGAGTTAACTGCACTAGCCCTGTTCAATTTGCACTAGGTCTTGGGCTAGTAAATTAATGTTAAAATTGACCCCTACCTCTCCTGGTAGCAGTGAACACACTACCAAATAACATCAACAACAAAAATCCCTAACACAAGCATTCACAATTCTCAATAGGGTTTTTTAAAAATCCTTAAAAATCCCTTGACTAATTTGGCACTATTACTGTAATATGTACAAAAAGTTATGGAAGTTTTCTCTAGTGAAACTGCTGCAACGTCATTGTACAGCAGTGTGATTCACTACAACTTAAATGGCGACATCAGCAGGAGCCAGCAGCCCAGCAGCTGAACAGCAAAGGCAAGTGCAGCAGGGCTAAAAAATAATTCAAAGTTGTGAATGACAGAGTATAGTACATGGTGCAAGTCCATTGGTTGACAGGGTCCACTGATGGGCTTCCAGGAGTACAGTAGCTGTCATTCACAGACAGCTCTGTCAGCGAGCAGCCATGGTGGTATGTGAGTGGGTTGAGCTGCCCACCGATGATAGGGACATGCTGGGACGGAGGCAGCGGGGTGATGTTGGGGTGCCTGAGTGGGTGATGGGGCCACTGGGCCACCACGGGACTTCGGGAGGCCCTTCACTGTTTCGATCGGGTGAGGGCGGGGGGGGTTCTACTAGTCTAATGGGGATTATGCTGCATGGCATTTCATTCTACCAGGGATGCATGAAGGGAAGGGGTTCTACTGGTCTAATGGGGATTATGCTGCATGGCATTTCATTCTACCAGGGATGCATGCTGGGAGGGGGGGGTTCTACTAGTCATACAGGGATTGTGCTACATGGACTCTCATACTACAGGGGAGTCAGGCGGGGGGAGCCACTGGACTACCAGGGTTCCTTTGTGGGATTACACTCATACTGCAATCGGGCTGGGGAAGAGTGAGGAATACCACAAGTCTATGTGGGACTATGTGTGCAGCTCACAGCCCTTGTAGGACACCCGGAGCATTCTGCCACAAGCATCCCTGCAAGCCGCATGCTGATGGGGCTTCAATGACATGCAAATGGCCCCATTGCTACTTGCATGCCTAATGGCTCCATTTGCATGTTTGTGGCTGTGAATGGCAACACTGGGCATGGCACATCTGGAGATGTGCTGCCCCATCAGTTTCCCAGCCCGAACAAGGGGATGCACCAGTGCTTCTCCGGTTGGATGCAACTGTAGTATTCAAAGAGGGGATGTGCCAGGAGCATGTTCTGGTGTACCTTCTGTGAATACCTCAGTTCGGGCATGGCACATCTCATTTGCGCTGGGGCAGCTGAAATGAGCTGTGTGCATATGCTTTGTGAATCCAGCCCTCTTTTTATGTTGGCTTGCGCGTGCCTAATCAACATCTTGTGGTAGTAGCACAGTTCAGAAGTGTGCCAGTGTTGTGGCCAATGCAGGGGATGCTTTAGTGGGTGCATTCCTCAGCTACTAATCAGTGAGCATACTGGCAATGACAGCAGTTTCAAAGACAGCCAAAACCATGAAAGAAATCTGCTGCTCCAATAAGGTGCAGTTTCCTCATTGCAGCGGCAGATGACAAAACTCCGGCCATGCGCATTATAGTGCACAGTAATGCGCATGGCCGGATTTACCAGCGGAGTTTCAGTGTGCCTTTCCTGGTGAAACATTTCAATAAGTAAAATAACCATGATGTGGCTTTTCACAAAGATGACTCCTGCTGCCTGACACACAATCCTGAGAAAGTTGACATGACGGTGCCCAATCCCAGTGTTAGTATGTTTCCCCCACATTATGTGGCACACTGAAAACCCACCCCAGTGTGCCAAAACATGGCTGCTCCTGCCACCCACCACAGAGTCCCACAAAGACGACATCGGGGGTGCCCAATCCCCTTGTCAGCATGTATCCCCCCCATTAATGTGGCATACTGGGAGCCCACCCCAGTGTGCCAAAATAGTTGTTTCTGACACCGGGATGCCCACTCCCAGTGTCGGATGCACCACCCCCCTAAACCTGTCTATGTTCTTTGCTGACAACGGGGTGACCAATTCCCATGTCGGCAATGGCATGTGCACCCCCACTATTGTGGCACACTGAGAGCCTACCCCAGTGTGCCTAAAATTTAAAAACATTTTTTCCCCCTGTAAAATAGAAAAACCATCCCCTGTACTCTTTTTATTTTATTTAACCTGTAAAACAGAAAATGGTCCCTCGTGGTCTCCCCCGTCCCCCTCCTCAATCTGCACCCTTCCTCTGTGCACCCACCTCCCCGCACCACCCTCACCCCATACTTACCTCCAGAGGTCAGGAACAGCAATCTTTTGTGGTGCAGGACAAGTCTGCACTCTTCAAAGGCCAGCTGCAAACTGAAGAAATGACAATGAGATTTATAATAGAACTCAAAGGGTGGTTTCAGCTGAGGTTGACATCTCAGCCATTTCTTGGAATTTTGGCCACAAATTTTCAACATGGGAATCTTGGGACTCCACCTCGTGAACATGTCACTGTCATTTCATTACTCGGTCCCAAAAGGTGATGTTGTGGTCGCTGCATGGAATCACCTTTTGGGACCAATTAACAAACTGACAGTACCCTTGTTCATGAGGGGAGGTCCCAAAAGCCCATGTTGCAAATTTGGTGAAAAAATTCCAAACAATGATTGCATTACAAACATGCATTGTGCAGTTTCTGTGTACACTCGAAACTTTTTCAATTTTTTTATATTTTCACTCCAAATTTTCAACATTGCCATTTTTTCACACCTCCTTATGAACAGTGCTGCTGACTTTTTTCACTTCCTACCCAAAATGTGTTTTTACACCTGTGGTGCAGAATGGTGTGGTCGTTGTGGGAAATAAACTTTTGGGACAGATTAACAAAATCACAATGCCACTGTTCATGAGAAGTGGTCCAAAAATGCCCATGTTGAAAATTTGGTGAAAAATTCCAAAAAATGATTGCATTATATGCGTGTGTTTCGCAGTTTCTATGCATGCTCGTAACTTTGCCAGTTTTTAATATTTTCAATCCAGATTTTCCACATCGCCATGTTTTCACACCACCTCATGAAGAGTACAGCTGTCATTTTTCACATCCTACCTGAAATGTGTTTTTGCACCTGTGGCACCAAATGGCACAGTCGCTGTGCAAAATCACCCTTCAGGTAATGAACATAGTGCCACTGTTCATGAGGTGGGGTCTCAAAAAGCCCATATTGAATATTTGGAGTGAATATACCAACAAACATCAGGGGTGTCAGGGTTTCCAACTGTAATGCCCCACCTTGTAGAAACTGACAGGCATCAGGCGTGTGACTTGGGATCGTGGGCTGTAACGCTCATGCCATAGTACCCCCACCCTGCAGCCAGTGACAAGCATCGAGGTGTACCTTGGAGTCTTCAGCCCCAAAGTTCACCTCATTCTCCTGCACTGCACCCATCTCAGTGTATTTCCTTATGGAATGGGGTCAGTGTAAGGGCCAAAGACCCCAAGGCACACCTGTTGGTGTCTGCAGGGTAAAGTGAGGTGAAATGGCATGAGCATTATGGCCAACGACCCAATGGCAAACCCCCAATGCCTGTCAGTCCCTGCAGGGTGGGGGTGGGGTTGGCATCAGTTCAATACTTCACTGCCATTCCTATTATGCATCTCTCTAACTCCTGCACTACCAATGCCAATGCCAGCAAGCTAACATTCGGCATTGACAAATGCTTGTTTTGTCTTGATTTTACTGAGGTACAAAATCTTTCAGTTGTTTACAACATTTGCTGTTTTGTCTTATTAGCCCCTGTAATTACTCACCACTGTCAGTTATATTCTCAGCTTGGTTGATTATCTCCAGTTCATCATATACAGTATTTTTTTGGTTGAGTTTAAAAAAGTGTTTTTTTGCTCTGTTCCCCCCTTTCTGATTTTCTTTTAGCTAGGGATTTGTTACTTAATTTGAGGTCTGCTAATGGGGTTGCTCTTAATGAAGGGCTTTGTAAAATTAGAGCTAGATTATGTGCTTTTACTGCAGCTTCTTCACGTTTCTGGAATAATTTACCTTACTTTTTACATGTTGGTTGCTCTATACAAGTTTATAAAAAAAATGTAAAGTTGTATTTAATAATACATGTATTTGTAATTGTTATTAAATGTTTATTTTATGTTTTGTGTGTTCTGTACTGTACAATCTATCCAGGTCAAGCCTCAATCCAGTGCTCTTACCCATTATAAATAAATAGTCTAGTCTTTTCCCGAAGCAGCATAAACACAGTGCTATCATCACCAATGTCTCTATTGTAGGCCATTCTACAATTCACTTACCTCTAGCCACCTGCAGTTCCTCTGTGGAATCTGTGTGGTGCCCATCGCTCCATTTATATGCTCCTGGAGCAGGAAGGTATGCAAATGTATAAATACTTTCTAGTATTCACTAGGGAGGAAGCTGGGGAAATTCCAAAAAAGGGGTTGAAGGACACAGAAGGCACAGCAGATCTGACTATTGGGGTACCTGCTGAAGAACAAGTTGCTGAGGGAGGTAGGCCTGGGGTGAGATATCAGGCTGGTTCTGCTGAATGGGGGACAGATGCTGATAATCCTAT
This sequence comes from Neoceratodus forsteri, assembly GCA_016271365.2. Classification (NCBI taxonomy): domain Eukaryota; kingdom Metazoa; phylum Chordata; order Ceratodontiformes; family Ceratodontidae; genus Neoceratodus; species Neoceratodus forsteri. Next base: position 1,198,569,954 of record CM028131.1, on the reverse strand, counting down.
CGGTCGGGTGTGAGAAGCTCTCCAGTCCCTAAAAAAGGGATAAATCTCCTGGGCCTGATGCTATTCATCCCAGAGTACTGAGAGAGTTAGCAGATGTTTTGACTGTGCCATTGGTGGATCTCTTTAACTTGTCGCTCCAGATAGACAGGGTGCCAAGGGATTGGAAGCAGGAGCATTTTGTGCTCATCCATAAGGGTGGATCGAGAGAAGAGCCAGGAAACTACAGACCGTAAGTTTGACGTCAGTGGTGGGGAAGCTAATGGACAGCATACTTAAGGAAAGGCTGGGAGGGTTCTTGGAGGAGATGGGTTACCTAGATGACTGGCAACATGGGTTTGTGCCAGGTAGATTGTGTCAAATAAACCTTGTAGAGTTCTGTGAGTGGGTGACATCAGCACTTGACAGGGGGAGACCAGTGGATGTAGTGTTCCTGGACTTCAGCAAGGCATTTGATTCAGTCCTTCACATTGGCCTAATGGAGAAGCTGGGGGGATGGGGTTAGGCCCATTGATGGTTAGGTGGATTGGAAATTGGCTTTCAGGTCACACTCAGCGGATAGTTGTCGGAGGGGAGGTCTCATCTCCTAGGAAGGTCATAAGTGGGGCCCCACAGGGATCAGTCCTGGGGCCACTCCTTTTTAACACCTACATCTCCAATATCAGGGAAGATATCGGGTGTGAAATGAGTCTCTTTGCAGATGACTCTAAGCTGGGGGTGGTGGTGGAGGGGGAGGAGGGGAGATTGGCCCTGCAAGAGGACCTGGATACTCTGGCTAGGTGGTCCTGCACCTGGAAATTGAAATTTAACTCCTCCAAGTGCAAAGTGCTACACCTAGGGTGGGAAAACCCCAATTATGTGTACACCCTGAGGGGGATGAGATGCAGGCCACAGCAGGGGAAAGAGACCTAGGAGTCTTGGTGGATGTTAACATGAATAATTCAGAGCAGTGCAGGAGGGCTGTGGTCAGGGCAAATAGGATGCTGGGATGCATTGCTAGGAGTATTATCTCAAGGAACAGGGAGGTGATTTTGCCACTGTACAACAGCCTGGTTAGACCAAATCTTGAGTACTGTGTGCAGTTCTGGAGGCCGCACCTAAGGAGGGACATTCAAGTCCTGGAGAGGGTTCAGAGGCGAGCAACCAGAATGACCCAGGGCGTAGGGATATGACTTATGAGGAATAACTAGGGGAGCTCAACCTGTTCTCACTGGAGGAGAGGAGGGACCGGGGGGACATGATTGAGGTCTTCAAGTACCTTAGGGGAGTAAATAAGGTAAGCTTGGATAGGATCTTTCAACTGAATGAGGGTGGAATCACCAGAGGACACAGTTGGAAGATTGAGGGTGGTAGGATTAGGGGAGAAAGGAGGAGGAGATACTTCACTGAGAGAGTGGTGGAACCGTGGAATGCGCTGCCTGGAGAGCTGGTACAGGCAACTACAGTGGAGGGATTCAAGACAGGGTGGGACAGGTATAGGCAAGGGGTGAAGCAGAGGCTGGTTTGCCCGGGGGGGGGCAGGACTGGAGGATGAAGTAACAGTGGAAGGAGACAGAGGGCTACAGTACCCAATCAGGTTGCTGAAGCATGAGCAGACTTGATAGACCAACAGGCCTACTCTGCTGGTGTTTAGTATGTTAGTAATTACTTGCAAATGATGAATTTGCCCTCCGACTGTGAATTTAGCT